>OX451740.1:1177908827-1178655238 GCA_948472305.1 Vicia faba
CTTGACAAGTAGATCCTTCAAATACTTGGTATGAGACATGAGAAGAGATCCGTTAGGCAGATGCTTAACTTCAATACCTAAGAAATAATACAGTTCCCATTGACCTTTGAGAGAGAAAGAGAAGTTTATATTTGTAATAAGATGTTGAATGAAGGAGTTAGAAGTGCTTGTGATGATTATATCATAAACATAAACAAGGACTAAAGTGCAGTTGGTGGGAGTGTGAAGCATGAATAATGAGGGATCACACTTACTAGAAATAAAATTCAGAGTCACAACATGGATTATCTTACAAGCTTCCTCCAAGAACAATACTCAACTCATTACTTCACAACTTCTGAGTGAGAACACAATGACCATCTCACAACTCGAGTGGTTCACTTACACCAACTCTCTTAGAGAGTGGCGACAATGATAAAGCTCTAGACTTCTACATCTTTGACCCATACCAAACTAGGTTGCAAACCCTTTTATTTATAACCTATTCCCAACTGGACTTGGGCTTCTAATCGCAACATGCCACCTGTTACAAACCAGCAGAAACTTCTGCTACAAACAAGGTCTTCAATCATGTGTTTCCTAAATAATCTTATATTTAGAAAATGCATAATATTCAATATTCTGACTTGATTCTTCTTGACCTTTAATTTATCTCCACATAGGATTGCATAATATTCCTAGAATATTCTGCATCAGTTAAATCATAACAGAATCTAACTGTCCACTTCAACTCAGGCGTGATGTCGTATGCTCCTTCATAGGATATCTTATACGACATGTTGTTCTAGATGATGAGAACTTCTCATCTCAACATGTCTCAACATAAAATAGGACTTCTTGCTCAACATGTTCCTGTTAGCAAGTTAACATCTCCTATCTAACATATTGTTGTCTTATTTGTTTTATAAAAATTTAATGTCAATCCTAAAACTAGAAAACTTACAATCTCCCCCTTTGGCAAATTTTGGCTAAAACAAATAAATAAAATTACAATCCAATATTACAATAATAAGAAAAACAATCCTTCAACAGTAGTCTTTAGCAACTACTGAACTCAGCAGTACAACACCATGGAGTCAGTCTTCAGATAAGATGTAAGGACATCTTGTTCGACATCTTCTTTGCAACATTTTGAATAAGCTCAATTGCAGTACCAAACCTATCACCAAAGAACAACACCTTCAAGAAAAGTAGTAGAAAGTCCCGAAGTAATTTGGTGTACATGAGGAATAAGTTAGCTGACACTCCCCCTCAAATCAGGAACCATTCCTTGTCACGGAAGACCAATGGTGGCATAAGAGATTACTTAACCACTTTTTGATTAGCAACCACTAGTCGACCTAGACAAAACAACCACCACTCCTGGTAACTCAGAGTACAAGTCACAATTGTGTTCATAAGTCATATCATAAGTCACAAAAGAATGCACCAAATACAGGATAAAACTTCTTATTTGACATCTTTGTGACAGATCTGTAAAAGCAGCCTCCAGATTAATCAACCAAGCACCTTGAGCACTTTGATCATCACATTTCTCCCCCCTTTTTAGCCAATATTTAGAAAAGGAAGCCTTCACAATACCAGACCTAGGCACAGCTTGCTCAAATTTGAATAAAACCCATTATGATGATGAACACTTGTATGATTAAAGAGGACAGGACAACCCTTTATAAATAGATGATCAGTTACTCAGTAATTAACAATATTTGAATACAACAATTAATCTTGGTTAAAGAAAATGTTATTTATGGAGAAAAATTGCTAAAATTAATGTGCATAGTCCAAGAAACCTTTGAACGACTTTTATTAGCTCTAGACTATTTCTGCTAAAAATAACCAGTCCCAATACATGCACATGCATAGTCAAACACTCCTTTTGACATGTGTTTGATCAAATTGTCCACCAAAACTCCTTTGTTGATCATACAAGAACCATGTCCAGAATAATATCCTGACATCCATTTAAACATTATCTTCTTTGCTTGCACATTGACCAACACGTCTTCAACCACACTGTCTTCCACTGGATTCTAAGTGTTTTCCTTTAACTTAGACTTAGTGACACACACCAAGACATCAAAATATCACATTTGTGACATCTCTCAATAATAAAGACCCTTAGAGAGTCCTTCACAAAATCTGTAGAGGAAAATAAATTCTCTCAGACATAACCATTTAAGCACTAGAGAGATATGTGAATTCTTGATTTAAACACCCAGCTTCACATGGCTGAAACCAACCATGCCTTATCAATATCATCAATAACCTCATAATGTCACAACATGTTGTCTGAAATCACATCCTTATAAGAGGCATAAGATCTCCATAAGTTTGAATAGCACACAAACAATATATGTATCATTGCATCAACAATCCAAAGACAAACACATGACTCCCTCTGTCATGAATAACCAATGTTCCATCTGAATATGGAAACTTGAGCACTAGATGAAAGCACATGAAAGACTTCATGCTTTCATGTTGAAGGACAGAACTTCCCACATATTCTGAACCCCGACTCCCTCAGTATAGTCAAACCAGAGTCATATACTCTCACTCCTTGAGAATACATCCAAGCACTCTGACTTCTTCACAAACACAAGGACACATCTGATTACTGTCTTTTCATAACCACACTTTGTATCATGACCTTTTGAATAGGAAATATGTCATGCATACTAGGTGTGAAGTCACTCATAGTTTTAAAAACTTCTTAGTTTGCTTAAAAGATTTACAAAGATCCAGATTATCAACACTCATCTGGAGTGACTTGCAACAAAAGAAAAATACCTCCTCAAAACACTATGCTCAGAACTCAGTATTTGTCTGCAGTCTTTTTCCGTTACATCCACTAGTAGTTGTTGATACTAGTGAAGTCTTTAACAACGTAGTCATGCATTCACTAAGCATACTACTGTAGACAGGATTAGATTCTCTACATTCTAATCCACATAGTCAGAAATGCCACTTCTCACAATAATGCTTGAGCATCCAACTCCACATGCACAATCCCAAGCAATAAAAACAAAATAGCCATCAATGATCATGATATTATAACATCATTTGTGACATCAGCTTCTTAATACTAAACCCAATCACTCAGGTTCTTAAATCAATTCAAAGGTGTTAGTTCTCTTGTTTTAGGATTGGCTTTATTTTTGTAAAACAAATAATAGCAGCAATAATGTAATGTACAATAGGATGTATAAACTTGCTAAGAAGAACAGGTACAACAAGAAGTTCTATTACAATGTCAAAACATGTTGTGTTGAACTTTTTCAACAACTAGAACAACATGTCGAAGAAGATGTCTTGACATCGCGCATGCTGAGCTGGATTAATGAGATTCAGTTTGTTCTTAACATAAGCAAAATATTCAGGAGAATATTATGCATCCTATGTGGTGCATATTTAAAGGTCCAGAAAATTCAATCAGAAATCAAGGAGAATGAAGACTTTATAAATAAGGAGATTGTTTAGGAAAGTAAAGATTGAAGACCTTTCTTGGGGCAGAAGTTTCTGCAGTTTGTTACAGCTGATTTGCTGTGATTGAAGGCCCAAAACCAGTTGGGTAACATGTTATAAATAGAAGGGTTTGTAACTTATAAAAGACATGGCTCAAGATGTAGAAGTCTAGGGTTTGTCAAGGTAAACCTCTCGAGGTATGGGAAGGTTACCAAGTTCACCTCAAAGCCTGTAGGTAAGAGGTGTATTATTCTTGGAGGAATCTTTAAAGAAACTCCATAATGTGTTCTTAGTTAGGAGCAGAGCTAACAACCAATGGAGTTTGGCTTGGAGACTTAGCTAAGTTATCATGGAATTGTGTCTTCTAAACTGTCCATCTGTGTGATCAGAATTTTGGTGAATGGTTGTTGATGCAGTGACTGAGGTGTTGACTGTTAGACATCATTGCGATGATTGGAAGTGGAATGGGGATATTCCATATCTATGGAGGACCTAGGTAGAAGGGTCATTGGGTAGTGATTAAGTGCGTAGATCGTCAACAGGAGTGTTGGCTGTAGGGTCTACAAATTGATACTGCTGATAGTGGACTTCATTCTTGGCTTGGTAGCCCCCAGAGTATGTGTTGTTGTACAATGAACTGGGTAAACAATTCTGGTGTGTTCTTTATATTTTCAATATTGTTTTATCTTGCCTGTGTGTTTGTCAGATCAGATGTCTCGACATTCTTGTAGAACATCTGAGTTTGTTATGCCAGAATTTCAAATGGTATCAGAGCAGGCATCCTGTTCTGTTTTGGGTGAGATCCTGGGAAGATACTTTCTGGTCATGGGCAAGGAAGAAAGTATTTACTGAAAATAGGTATGAACTTGGACAATTCATACTATTGTATGGATGATCTCTTGGCAAGGATAATTGGTTACATATGACAGGTAGTGTTCCTGGGTGTTACCATAAGGTCTGCAACTTAGTGGGAAGCTACTATTTGTAGGGTTTATTTTTTAATCCTAGGTTGCCATGTTTGTACTTGGATAATGGTGTGTCTGAATATTGTTGAGGAATTCGTTATATTCCGCTGCATATAACCCTGAAAGTATGAGAAGAGTACTAGGGTTATTACCCTCAACATAATATATGCTGACATTTTCAACCGTATTAAAAGTGTCAAAGATACTTGAGATTTTCTTCAAGTCCACTCATAAAGACATTTATCAATATGGTTGATGAGAATCAATTGATTAATGATGCTCATATACATCTGTATATTGACCTTGAAGATTGTTAAGGATGGTGTGCTCCAAGAAGAAGGAACTGATGTTCTATGGGATGTTAGAACATTACTTCAGCAGGTACGCAACTACCAGTTGAAGAATAAATGTTTTGGGTGTTGAACAAAAATATCATGAATACTTTTTATTTGGAACCTACTCCTGATCTGGAAGAGAAGGCATCTAGTTTGTGCAGGTTGATTAGGACACGATCAACATTTTATCTACTCCATGTATCAGGCTTATAGGAGTATAGAGGTTGAGCTCCATGCTCTTGAGAAGAATCATAAAGGAATCTCCACAAGACCCTTTATATATATGAGATGAGCTCGTATCTGGAAGATCCTTCAGATCAAAGGAACCAAATTCATGGAATCATGTTTGTGACCATAGAACATATTATGTTTGAAGAGGAGTATTATGATCCAACCACAATATTTGATGCTCCCGAGTATTGTTTTGATTGCCCTTGAGGAAGAGAATTTGTAAGTCTCTTTGTGTACCCTCAGAAGTTGTTGAAAAAGATCCCCTTGTCAAGGTTTGATATGATGCCAGGCAGAATGTCGTGATATCTTTGAAGATGTTAAAATTTGAAGGGCACTGCTTTTGAAGAATCAAGGGAAACAGATGCTTTGAAAAGTTTTTTTTTGTGATGGAATTTCCTTTGTAGGTACAGGAAATGGCATCCATCATCTCAAAGTCAGACATGAGGTCTAAAGAAAATCTTATTGAGACGTGGCTCGTGAAATCCCCTGCATATGCTGGTAGTATGATCCTGAAGATTGATCAGTTGTTATTGGTTTGTTTCCTTGTGTTAACCCCCACAAGAGTTGATTATAAGTTACTATGGAAGTTACCCCCAGAACCATAGTAAGAATGGATGATGTCGTATCTGATGTCGGGACATTATTTCTAGGTGTGTGCTTCCTCTAAAAAGGAAGTTGTTGTGTAGATCATGAGGTGAGTATTGTTATTCAATGGTGAAGTTCAAAGTTGGAATGTTTGATCATGATGGAGCTGAAGACCATTCTCTGACCAAGTCTAGAATGTTGAAAGGATCCTCTTGTGTTGAACAATGAAGAAGAAGGATTCCAGTTCAAGCGCTCTAACATCTGTTGAAAAGGAGTATCCTCTGCAGTTATGTGTGTGGGCAAGTTTTTCCTCTAATGACAAATATCTTGTCATGAGCTAAGTATAAGACTGATCTTGTGAAGATGTGCATGTTACTGATGATAAAGACCTTGTTGGGAGCTAAGTACTTATCTGAGGTATGGATGCAAAACTACTATCTGAACTGATGATTCAGATATTGTTGAGAGTTTATAGTGTTCAGGTGGCTTAGATGTAATCTTTTGTTATCTTCTCCTAAAAATACTATCAAGATTAATAATCTCTTTGGTTGATAATTCAAGAACTGAATTATTAGGATCTATGAAGAAAGGTTGATGTCCTAAATGATGTTGTAACATCATTTTGTAAAGGAAGGTTTGGGATTAAGATTATGGAATATTAAGGATCAACATGGTTGTCAAAAGAAGAAGTTCTGACTTTGTGAATTAGAAGATACAGATCATGATCCTGTCTTTAGTAGTATTCTTGGTGACTACATAACTACTATGTTGAAGACTTCACTAGTACCAGCAATTGCTAGTGATTGATAGAGCAAAGGAATATGAAGAAGGTGGTTTTCCTCTATTGCAAGCTATTTGAGGGCTTGTGGTTGTATGATGTCCAAGTATGTGTTCATGATATCTTGGCTATCCAAAGAGGTATGGATATTTGTGTGGTTATGTAGGGCCATGTTTCAAACATGACCCTGTAAAAGTCTGAAGACCTAGAGTTGGTATATTTTCACAAGAGTGTGGATATGTTTCAGTAAGTGCATGAAGTATCTTGGTGTCCAAGTGTTCATCCTCAGCAGAAGCCTTGTTTGTCCATGATAGGGGGAGCTTAGAACCTATCTATGATTATTGTTGTAGTATTTATGGAGCTTGCGTGTAATTCAAGCTTGTGAAGATTACAGGAAACATGTTGTGACCTGTGGCTACTAGGTGTAGCTGTCTATTCCCCTGTTGGGTCTATGTTGTTCTAGTATATTCTGTTTTCTATAAGGGTTGAGCTTAAGGTCAAGTCACTGACCTAACCTAGAATATTTTGGCTTCCATGATTGGATGTCATGTCGAAGATTCACAAAGTATCACATGTGTGAAGAGGAAGGATGTCAAATTAAAGTTCTACCTAGTGTGAGAGGGTAATCCTATTTGACTATTTGATAAGTACTTTGACGGGAGACTGAGTATTTATAAGGATTGTGCATGAAAGTTGACTATAAATACCTTGCCGTAAGTTGAGTGTTTGTCTGATGATTGAGTGCAAATCTGATTCCTGAACATGTCTTTCAGAAAATATTTGAGAGCTTATGCCTATTAAGTTATGCTCTGACTGTGGTAGATACTGAAGATGAGATCTATTGGGATCCTATTGTGTATATTGGGAGGTTTGTAGAGGGAATGTATGGAAATAAGTCCCTTGGATGGTGATGGGTTCTGTAGTAAAGTTATTAATGTCCCAAATGATGTTGTAACATCATTGTTGATGATAGTCTGTGGGAGAGACTTGGGACTGTGAATCTTAAATATTCTACCACCTCATTCAGAAGTAACAGTTCTATCTTTGGTTTATAATAATAAGATTTTGAGTTTGTTTAGAGAAGTATGTTCAAGTAATGTATAACTACTATCTTGGCTTGAAGACTTTACTAGTGTCAGCAAATACTAGTAATGTGCAGAAGGAGGATTTAATCAACACATTTGTTAAGGGGTACTCCTTCTGTTGGAGAGTCTGAATCTTATTAAAGCTTTTAAGAACACTAAGAAATGGTTGGAAGTTGGTTTCAGACGATGGTTGCATGACATCTTAGCCATCCAAAGAGTCATGATAATATGTGTGAAGGTGTAAGGGCATGAATTAGAGGTGTGCTTGTCATGTGACTAGTTCAGGGTACTTGGAGTTATTCCCAGTGAACTAGTGGGTGTTTAGTGTTGTGTTTTCTCCATAATGAAGTTTTTGATTGTCCATGATAGGAGAAGTCAGTGGACTAATTGGTTTGTTTGGAGCTTGCGATGTTCAAGTGTATGGAGTTATTTCCCTCCTATGAGGATGATGTTGGATAACATGCTGAGACATGTTGCTACAAAATTTAGCTTTTTATGTCCTTATGAGTCTCTGAAGACTCTAGCCAAATGTTTCTAGAGTATACCATCCTTCTCCAAGAGGATGTGTTGGTGCTTCGAGAATTTATTTTTCTCTGCAGCAGTGAATGGGATAAAGAAGACTATCCTGCTGATTGTTAGGAGATGTCACATCCTCTGAAGACTATCCTGCTGGTTGTTAGAAGATGTTGAGGATGATGTCCGGGACATTTCTCCTTTGAAGAAGTCTGCAAGCAAGAAGCCTCCTGTCAGGGTGCTTGATGCTCCTCTTGACAACAATTCCTTCCATTCTATTGGCAATGCTAAAAAGTGGAAATATGTGTTTCAAAGAAGAATGGCCATTGAAAGAGAATTGGGAGCAGGTGCACTGGAGTGCAAAGAGATTATGGAGCTGATTCCTTTTGCTGACTTGTGCTGATCACAGAAGTAAGGAATATAGGATGGTGTTTGTGTTGAATTTTCCCTTGTTGTCATCAATAGTTATCTGGGTAAGTATGAAGATGATTACTGTGAGTTGGAAGTGACTGATAATCAGGTGTGCAAAGCCATTACTGCAAACCAGATTGTAAAGCATGCAAGAACCTATGCACTGGTTGTATGTTCTAATGGGAGCTTCTTAAAGGATTTCTATATACAATGAATCCTTTAAATGATTGATCAAGAACCAGTTTGATTAGGTTCTCTATTATGGAGTTGATGTACCACATGATGTCTTATCATCATGATTATTGATGGTTGTTTTGTTTAATGCTTAGGATTGTTCATGTGAAGTTGGAAGCTTAAGAGTTATTGTGAGAAGTGGCATTTCTGACTATGTAGATTAGAATATGGAGAGTCTAATCATGTCTACAGTTGCATGCTTGATGAATGCATTACTACTTTGTTGAATACTCCACTAGTATCATCAACTACTAGTGGATATAAAGGCAGAAGGCTGCTGACAGATACTGAGGTCTGAGCAGAGCATCTTGAAGTGGTATTTTTTTGCTACAAGTCACTCCAGAAAAGGTTTGGTGATCTGGATATTAGTAAAGCTTTTAAGCAAACTAAAAGTTTTTGGAGTTTGTGAGTGCTTCACACCTAGTGTGCATGACATCTTGCCTATTCAAAAGGTCATGATACAAAGTGTGGTTATGAAAAGACAGTGATCGAATGTGTCTTTGTGTTGTGAAGAAGTCGGGGGTTCCTAGAAGTATTCTTAAGGAGTGAGAATATCTAACTCTGGTTTAACTCTACTGAGGGAGTCAAGGTTCATCATATTCAGGAAGTGTTGAAGCTTCTCATCTAGTGCACAAGTCTTCATCTTCAGCTGGAGCATTAGTTACTCATAACAAAGGGAGTCATGTGAATATCTGTAAATTGTTGATGCAGTGATATAGGTATTATCAAGCCAGAATATTGTTCACTTTTGTAAAAGTTCTATCAGGAAATGATGTCGAAACAACATGTTGTGACATTATAAAGTTATGGATAAACTTAAAAGGACGTGTTTATTTCTAACTATGAGAAGCTTGGTGAAGATCAAAAGTTCACATATCTCTTAGAAGTTTATTGGGAAGTCTGGGAGAATTTATTTTTCTATATAGATTTCAAAAAGACTCCTTGAGCGTCTATATTATGAAGAGGTGTCACAAATGTGATATTTTGATATCTTAGTATATGTCACTAAGTCTAAGTGAAAGAAGAACACTTAGAATCCAGTATGAACAGGTGGATAATCTGGTGAAGCATCCCTGATTGGTTGGAGAAGATATGTTGATCACTGAAATAAGAAGACAATGTATAACTAAGTGTCAGGACATTATACAGAACATGTTCTTGCATGGACAACATTGGGTGAAGTGGCCTATGTTTTCAAACACGTGGCTGTAAACAGGGTGAGAAAAATTTGTCTGACTATGCATGTGTATGTACAAGAAGTAGTTATAGCATTCAAAGCCATTATGGACAATGCACATTGATACTTGAAGTTTTCTCCTCAAATGTCGTTTCCATTTGACCAAGATTGGTGCTACAATCTAGGATCATTATTTTCCAAGTAAGAATCCCAGTTATTTATAGAGAGTTCTCCGTTTCTCTGTAACCCCATGAGCTCCTTGAGTCCATAATTCTTATGGCTTTTATTCGAGTTTGGGTAAGCTGTGCTTGGGTCTGGTATTGTGAAGGTCTCCTTTGCGAAGTTTTGGCTATAAAGGGGGAGAAAGGTGAATTAGCTCAGATGTTATTGCTGCTTCCACAAGTGGTTATTATTAATGTCCATAGATGTCAAAATAAGATGTCAAGTGGTTATTATTTCTGTGACATATGTTTGTGACTTGTAATCTGAGTTATGAACACAATTATGACCTGTGTTCTGAGTTATCGGGGGCAGTGGTTGATTTGGTCTTAAGGAGTTACTGAGAGTTATCTTATTCCACCATTGGTCTTCTATGTTTAGAAGATATTCCTGCACTGATGGGGAGTACAAGTTGTCCTCTGCTATCTTCTTCCTCGTGTGCATCAACAAAACTTCAGGACTTTCCTTCTTTTTATCCTGAAACTGATGTTCGTTGGTGCTGATGCAATTGAGTTCTTCAGAGTGCTGCAAAGAAGATGTCTAACAAGATGTTGAGACATCATTTTCTATTGAAGATCTATTGTTGTGTACAACAGCTTCTGAATTGCTGCAAATTGTTTTTTATTATTTGTTTTAGCCAAAATTTGCCAAAGGGGGAGATTGTTAGTTCTCTTGTTTTAGGATTGGCTTAATTTTTGTAAAACAAATAATAGCAGCAATAATATAATGTAGAATAGGATGTATAAACTTGCTAAGAAGAACAGGTACAATAAGAAGTCATATTACAATGTCAAAACATATTCTGTTGAACTTTTTCAACAACTGGAACAACATGTCGAAGAAGGTGTCTTGACATCGCGCCTGCTGAGCTGGATTAATAAGATTCGGTTTGTTCTTAACATAAGCAGAATATTCAGGAGAATATTATGCATCCCATGTGGCGCATATTTAAAGGTCCAGAAAATTCAATCAGAAATCAAGGAGAATGAAAACTTTCTAAATAAGGAGATTATTTAGGAAAGTAAAGATTGAAGACCTTTCTTGGGGCATAAGTTTTTGCAGTTTGTTACAGCTGATTTATTGTGATTGAAGGCCCAAAACCAGTTGGGTAACATGTTATGAATAGGAGGATTTGTAACTTAGAAAAGACACGACTCAAGATGTAGAAGTCTAGGGTTTGTCAAGGTAAACCTCTTGTGGTGTGGGAAGGTTACCAAGTTCACCTCAAATCCTGTAGGTAAGAGGTGTATTGTTCTTGGAGGAAGCTTTGAAGCAACTCCAGGATGTGTTCTTAGTTAGGAGCAGAGCTAACAAATAGTGGAGTTTGGCTTGGAGACTTAGCTAAGTTGTCATGGAAGTATGTCTTCCAAACTGTCCATCTGTGTGATCAGAATTTTGGTGAATGGTTGTTGATGCAGTTACTGAGGTGTTTACTGCTAGACATCATTGTGATTATTGGAAGTGGAATGGGGATATTCCATATCTAGGGAGGACCTAGGTAGAAGGGTAATTGGGTAGTAATTGAGTGTGTAGATCGTCAACGGGAGTGTTGGCTGTAGGGTCTACAAATTGATACTACTGATAGTGGACTTCATTCCTGGCTTGGTAGCCCCCATAGTAGGTGTTGTTTTACACTGAACTGGGTAAACAATTCTGGTGTGTTCTTTATCTTTTCAATACTATTTTATCTTGACTGTGTGTTTATGTCAGATCAGATGTCTTGACATTCTTGTAGAACATCTGAGTCTGTTGTGCCAGAATTTCAAAAGGACTCATTGTGCATAGAAATCCTTTATGAAGCTCCCAATAGAACACACAATCGGTGCAACTTCCTCAGGTTATACCAAACACCTGAATGCTACAGATAGAAATAAACTCTCACATACTCTCAAAAACATAATGTTCAGAATGCAGAATTGTATAACTCCTTAGACAAATATGTAGTCTCCCATCAAAGTATTCACCATTAGTCTCATGCATAACTTCCTTAGAGGATAAACAAATACTCAGCTCCCTTCAAAGTATTCCTTATAGGTCATATACGATTACCTTATCACATGAGGTAGGACATTTGGTCTGACATCCTTCTTCTGCAAACATCTGGTACCAGCTGATGAAATTCATTCGCACCATAAAATATTCCAGATTTGGTCAGTGGCTTGACCTTAAACTCCATTATGGATAGAAATAACTTCCTTGGCTAAAGGAATAAAACACACTTTGAGACGATGTTCCAACATCAGATCTGACATCAGTCTCAAACACATGAATTTGACCATTAATTATAGTCTGGAGACACCATAGTAATCCATAACTCTTGCAAGGGATACAAGAGAATCAACCATCAGTTGTTAATCAACCTTCAAACTCAGACCAATACATACAGAGCATGCACACATTAAGAAGATTTCTTCTTATAAGCACAATGTTCAGACCTCCTTTCTAAATTTGAGGTGTTGGATGCCATCCTTCTGCACCTAAAGAGGAGATTCCCTCTAACAGGTATCTGGAGCAGACTTCAACAATAATGGCATTTACTGGTCATCACGAAAGAGATTGTTCAGAATAAGTCTACTTCTTCAACACATAAGGATTCCCTTCAATCCTTGCAAAAAATATGTTCCATTATGTGAGGACACCACATAACTGAATCTAGAAGAGAGAGGAACTTCCCGTAGATACCAGAGAACCATAATCCTTTGATCCCAAAACTAATAACTCCTCTTTGCTTCAAACAACTGAAATGCACATCCTAGGTGAATTAGATGACATTTCAACAGTGCATATAACAATCAACCTCTTAAATCAGGTTGAAAGAACTCCAATGAACACAACCCTTGGATGACTTTTCCATTATAGTATAATAAGATTTACATACTCTCATGGACTTGACAAGAGATATCAAGTTAGAGTAAACAACATCTATCCTATTAATGAGAAACATCAATAGTCATATTGAGAAAAATAAATTCTCAAACCAAGGATGTGAAGACATTATGTCTGACATTTCTTAAAGATCTTCTAGCTTCAGATTAAGGACTCCCCCTTATTAAATGTTGAGAATTCCTTGAGAATCATACATCTTCCCATCCAATAGTTGCACATCATGTGGTTGGTATATGCCAATAACTCCTCTCTAAAAAGAATATGTCCCATGGACATAAATAAGACTCCATAAATTTGTCTCCTTTGATCAGAAGGATCTTCCAGATGTTAGAGAAAATGTCCTTGACATCTGAGATTAACCTCCACACATAAAGGATATGGATGAGATACCTTTATCAAGCCTCCACATTGTTGTACCCCAAAATTTGCCCTCCCATATTCTCCAAGATTTTCTAAGAGCATGCTTCAAAATCTTCCAAGGGTTGCACAGTCCAATGGCCTCCTAACAGTCAAAAACTAGGGTTTTGGTTCTGGCAAAGAAATTGAAGCTTCCAAGGGTCCAAACAAGTCCCACATGCCTATAAACATTGTCAAGCATCCTTATGTCAAGTTTCAAGACTTACAGCACAAAATTGCACAGTCAAAAACCCTAATTGCATCACAGTCAACTGTAGGGGCAAAATGGTCATTTGACAGTCAAAAGTCAAAAATTTTGGTCAACATCTTATTTTGAAGCCACAAACATCATTTGATAAATTCTTGATCATGATTCTCAAGGAATGGCTCAAAAAGTCTCAAGATGCAAAAGTTTCTATTTTTTGACAGTTGAAAAAGTCAACTGTAACTTGACCAGAGCATAACTTCCACATGGTTTATCAGAAAAATTCCATCCAAAGCTCATTTTGAAGAGAATGACATTTCGTACAACTCATCTTCACACTTCAAGTCCAAGAAATGCTCTCACAAAAAGTTATCAATCTCAACATTATAGGTCATTTTCAAAAGTCAACAAAAAGGCACTTTAAGTCAAAGACCATAACTTGAGATTGGTAAATCAAAATGACATGGGACCAAAGGCATTGGTTATAGGACTTCAAGACCTTTCCAAAATGTCCAAGAACATGATCAAAGCTTAAAAATTGAGCAAGATATGCCTTGTGGAAGTTGGGAAATTTTTGGGAATTTTGAAAAGTCAACTTTGCTTCAAATGCCTCAAAATTGCTAATGGGCCTCAATTTCTTCCAAGAATCATCACCCAAAGGCCATGCACGACCCATTGATCCAAAGGGGAGTTATTTTCTTATTTTTAATTAATTAATTGAGTTTTTAATCCTATTAATTCATTTAATTAAAATTAAATATAAGAAAAATACTAAAACATGTCTTTCAAATCTTTTTATGCAGCATATGCACTCTTTATTCACTCAAGATTTCGTGCACATCCAAAAGGGAAAGAATCTCCCATGATTGGCAATGTTTTGATGGAAAAAAAGATTGAAAATGATGCTTGAAAAATCAAATATTGAAACATTGATTGAATGGATTTTGGGCTTTGTTTTCTAACCTAAATCATTCCTCATACATATGCAAAGAAAAACCTAATCCTAACGACAAGCAAGCTGCGCTGAAGCCTCAAGAACACTTTGCACTTTTCTCTCAAAAATTTCAAAACTGAAAACACACATAGAGCACGTTTCAAAGCAAAAGAACTATTCCATTGCACTCCTGACACATCCAAGAAGCTATTCCAATCAAAATCAACCCTCCACGCGCAAGGAATTGGTATATTGAAGTCACACTTTTCTCAAACTTTTTCATAATCGTATCTCAATATACATGCATTTTTCATACGTTTTGAATGTTGTTTTACACTAACATGATCATACTGAAGCTAATGGTGCCATTGAATTGAATTAATATCGCCTGTATCCAAAGTTGCCATGGAAATTTTCTAGGGTTTCAGGAGCTTGAAATTAGGGACTTCTTCATGAGGAAAAATTAGGCAACGAGACCTGTACCATTGGATTCAGGACATCCAAACGATTCAGTTCAACACCTCGCGCCCTTTTTCTTTTTAGCCATGCCCTAATCGTTATTTTTGTACGATGCAGTTAGTGGGGGTTTAAAACCCCCGCTATTTGATGTTATTTGCAGGCTAAATGAGGAAGACGAAGCTGGCGTGTCACCATGTGACTGGAGGATTTGAATCTGGCGCGTTTTTTATTGTTTTATACCATTAGCTTTTATTGTCTCATTATAATATTCATTATCCATTATATATCAAAACTAACGCGTTGGCTCAGTTGGCTTGTGAGTTGTCATGCAAGCAATGGGACCTGGGTTCAATTCCCAGGCCCCCTTATACATTTCATATTTTGTTCATTTACACGTTCCAGCGTAGCACCTCTCTCCAAGGACCATCATGTGTCCTCTCCATCTGGCCTGCCACATGTCTTCAGAGACCAATCCAATGGTCAGAACTTGCAGATCACCATATGCATTGGTCAACAGCTCCTCACACGAACACTGAAAGTCAACAGGCCTTGAACTCAATGGGCCTAATTCCTTATACATACCTCCTAATTGGGCAGAAACCCCCCTCTTGTTTGTATTTCTTTCTCTCATTCTTTTTCTTTTTTTTATTTGTTTTAATTTAATTATTTTCTTCTAATTCCCCAAATTAATTTTAATAACACAAAAATACAAAAAAATCAGAAATCATTAAAAATAAAATATGTTTATTGTTTTTAACATTTAATTCACTAATATCTTATTTTGTAAATAAATTTAATAACCAATTTAGTTTTAATTTAGGCTTTTTAACTTTAACATTTTTTTCTTAAATAAACTAAAAAAACATAAAAATTAGGTTTTAGCATTGTTATTCTTTTTCTTAATAAATAATCTTTTTTATTTCTTATCATTATTAATTATTAATTAATTTTGTAAATACTCTTATAATTAAACAATTAGTAAATTAGGTTTAGACTTAAATTCTTTTTCTTTAACAAGTTAAAAATAGTATAGAATTAGGGTTTCCTATAATAATTAATTTTCTCATTAAATTTCATAAATACCAAAAAACATAAAAACAAGTTCTTTTCTTTAATTTAATCATTAATTACTTTCAATTCCAATTTAATTTCCTTAAAGGGTCCAACGCCCTCGCACTCTCGATTTTTATTTCTTTTCGCACGTTTACTTTTATTTCCTTTTTTTAAATATAATGTGTTTGCCCCAAATCTTTGTAATAGATAATTAGGACATTTACTTTCCGCACTTTCATCCAAATCGGGTCTTGGTTTAATTTGGCGATGTAGACCCGCGCCTTGTAATAGCGTAGGACCTTTATTTCTCCGCATTTTAATTTCCGCACCCTTAGCTGCTAATAATCACATGAAAGAATGTATGCCCAAATAAAATCGAAACGTAGCTCACGTAATACATGACAAGACAAATATAATTGAAAATGACACACAATTCACACACCACTCCTAGGGTACGCCTCACTGTTGCCTTGCCCCTCGAATGGTGGTCGTCGAGTAGAGGACGTTTTAGTAAGTCCTCATGTCCATGAACATGGCATGGGGGTAGCTTCTAAGGTGTCCTACTGTTGCTCTGGTGACCACATTGTCCCTTAATCGAATTGACCCGAACACCTCCAACGGTGGTGCTACCTACCTCTAAATGGTGGGATGGCACTACTTTAAGGACTTCTACACAGCCTAATTCCTTAGGATAGGTGGATGACTCATGGATACTTGCTCTAATTCAGAACAAATCAAAAACTCTTTTCACACCGACACTTTTCAAAAAGCTTTCGAAAACAACTTTTCAAACACTCTTGAGGACTGATACAAGAGTCGAACTGAAATTATAAACGAAACTTTTTCAAACTCACTCACAATTGAAAAGCAAACACATTTTGAAAACACAATGAGCAAGTATCTAAGAGCCCATGGATAACCATGGATAGAAAGGGTGCTAACACCTTCCCTTTCTATAAATCTACCTCCCGAACCAAGAACTAATCTCAATAAGGAATTTTTCTGTGCTTTTGTCCTTTCTAGGTTGGAGAAAATAAAAGACGGTGGCGACTCTTGCTTCCGCGACATTTCGCGAACCAGCGTTAAACAGTTAGTTCCAGATCCACCGATCACAGAACTGGCGACTTTGCTGGGGATACTTAAAGTGAGGTATACCTTAGGACTAAGATCACTTGTGTTTTCAATTGTTATGCTTGTTTGCTTTATTATTGCGGGCTGCATCGGAGTTACATAGATCCTAACTCGGATCTGGGATACCCTGTTTAGGTAGCATAAGCTGTGAGGGACCTGTCCGGCGTAGACCGACATGGGTGAAGCAGTGGCTACGTTGGTGTGGCGCCTTGGTCTGTACCGATATCCCTTGTGTTGCAACGAGGATAATATGGGTCTTCTGAGGAGTCATTAAGCACCAACCGACCTTAGAACCTTAAATGACCCAACTTGGCCAATAGAACAGTAGCGGTATGCTACGCCCATTGAGGCTAAACTCTCGTGATGGTTCTGGCCGCAAGAAAAGATTGTGATGCTGGAGTTATGACCGATTGAGGGTAGTCAATGATATTGGGATCCTCTAAGAACCCGGTTACTTCTGATAGGACAGGTCTGAACCAACAAACTGAAAGAGGGTAATACCTAGACCCCATGCTGGTCTAAACTCTAAGGGCTTCTCTTGTGTGACTTGTGTGCCTTCCAACTTGACTATTTGCATGCTTGTTATCTGACACTTGAGTTTCTTGCAGGTTTTGTTTATAGTCCTTAATTAGGACTCATAACAGGGTCTACTGAGTTTCTTACAGATTTTGTTAACATTCCTTAATTGGGACTCATTACAGGGCCTACTTACATCACTCCATGCATAGCATAACATCATACCATTGCTTACATCCTGCATAAGGACTAACCCATTTCAAGGATCTCAAGGGTCTGTGATGCAGGACATGATGAATCAACTATCCCAGCAAGGGGCAAAGAGGATTTATTTTCCTCTAGACAAAGTTGTCAGGGGCTATAACCCACTTGATATGGTGAGCTTTGACACTTGAAGAAACTTCCCCGAGCCAAAGTTGTAAGGGGCTATGACCCACTCGATATGGTGAGCCTTGACCCTTGAAGAAGGATTCTCAGCAACATGGAGTTCCTTCAATCAAGCTACAAATTCAAATGCTAACAATCTTCTTGTTTCCCCTGCGAGGTCCTTGAAAACATTGCATACATATCATACATATCATTGCATTACAGGTACCCTCTTGACAGGTCACTCACCATCTTCGCTGTTTATTTCAGCAATGGCTTTCCAACCGGACAACCAAGATCTCCGGACTCAGAACGCCCAACTGCGAGAGATGTTCTTGAACCTATCCCAGGGGCAAGAAGAAATAAAGGCTCTCCTCACCAGGAACTTGACCCTAGGGAATGCAGGGGGCATCAGGAACGATCAACTGGAAGGGCTACAAATTGAGTTGGCAACCATGAAGATCCAAATGATGGGGCAGTTGATGGGCCAAATGACTCTCATTCAGGACTTAGCTCAAAAACAAGAAGAGCTCCGGGTCCTCGTCACCAAGCTGCTTCCAAATAATCCAGTGGGGCAAACAGCCAAGGTTGAAGTTCCTGCCATCATTCAACCACATGCGGGGCAAGAAGACAAAGGAAAATCTCCTCAGCTTGCTTCAGGGTCACGAGCCCAGCCTCAACGGGGTAGTCAGCGTAAACGAAATGCGCCTGGAAGACATTTCTCGGAGACTGATATACCATCATCCTTTATACTGAAGCGCTTGCTAGAGGTCAATCTGATCACTCTAAAGGACCCTCCTAAGAATCCCAACAGGACACCTTCGAGGTATAACCCCGACACCCGCTGTGCTTATCATTCAGACAGCCCGGGGCATGCTACAGACGACTGTTGGACCTTGAAGAACAAAATCCAGGACTTGATTGACGAAGGGGTGCTGGAGTTCATGCCAGATGGCGAGATGAAAATCTTCCGTTGAGAAATGGCTAGTTCAAACTAGAGGATTTTTGTTCATTAGAATTTTTCGAGTTGTAATTTTATTTTGATTGTTCAAACAATTATTGTCATAGCAAACTTTGTTATTTAATCAATGCATCACACATGTCTGTTTTGAATCCATAGATTCACATTCGCTACATGCAAACTGTTTTCATATTTTTGTGATGATCAATTCTCAATTAATAATTCTAAGCCTCTTGAGGGAGGATGACGAAAACGATACCGCGATCATTACAGTATGCTTTTGAACAGACCCCGCTGATGAGGTACAGGCATTGTTTCAATCCCTAAACACTGGAGTTATAAGGAAGATAATCCCTCGTCAACCCCTCTGAGCCAAAGAAGTAGGAGTTTTTCTTTTCGAAAATTAAAACCCTTAATCATAACCTGGGGCAGGGTAGTTCTCTCAGTTGATCTAAGTGCATAACAAACGGCACCAAAGAGGTCCTTACAAAACAAACAAAAAAACAGTGATGGTTCCCTATAATCGTCAAGACATGCAGTCATTATCTTTCAAAAAAAAAAAACAAAAGCCCAATAAGTCAAAACCTATGAAGGAGACTTACAAAACTGGGGCATCCCGCTGACTGTAATCACAAAAGAAACAGTTCAGGAAAAAAACAGGGATAACAAAATCAAGAAGAAAAAGAGGTCATACAAACCCTCAACAAAAAAGGAAATGACTGCCCATTCAAAATAAATTGTCAATACCCGAACCATCACTGGTATATTAGAGCAAAAGACTCGAACAAGGTCTAACGCACGATCAACTAAGTTTAGGATTGAAGAACATCACGAAGAGCGGGTGGGTACAAATACATTTTGAGCCTTATCCTTTGTTTCTTAAACCGTGAACCAGGCCACGTTATAACCCTTAAAAGTCCTAGCTGAAGCATGGGTTAGTTAGAAAGCATACTGTTACAAAGGTATCCTGACTCCTTAAGGCTCGCAGTAAAATAACGAGTTTGATGTCACAGTTTACAAAAGAACTCACTGGTTTTATTAAAAAACTGCATTTTCAAAAATTCCAAAGACAGACATAAGCTTTGCATTCTTAAGATAACATTGTTTGCATATGATTATTTGTTTGAACAGCAGAGAAATTCGCACGACGAATATCTAATAAACAAAAGTCCCCTCAACAAAAGAGTCACCTCCAGTGGAAGAAGCACTTCCAATCAAGGGGCATGGCATGATCATGGTCCGTCATCTGGGGCAGTCCAGTCATGATTCGGAGAATCTCTCAAAGGCCAAACAGCCTGGGGCAAATCTCCGCCTGAGTCACTTGGGGCACTCCAGCAACGAATCTTGCCTGATTAAACACCTTATGGGGCATGACAAAACACTTCTAACAGGGGCAACTCCCTACATTCTGAGAGCGTGGACATAGTCGAAAAAATACTACGCGTAATCAAAGACCCGCTAGGTTGACACACCTAGGCAAAAATAAGGGCTTCCCGGCGAACCAAAAGGGTTCGGGCAAAAATAAGGGATGAAATAAAAAAATCTGTACACCCGGCAAGTCGAAAACCTGAAAAGGCGGCTTGGGCAAAAATGGGTATCCCGGTGGACTGAAAACCCGAAAGGGAGGTCCAGGCAAAAATTAGGGATCAAAGCGTACGACTATGTCCTGGCATCTCGTCACTTGCCTACCAGAAGAAGATTTGTCAATCGGCAGTCATCAAACACCTTCACAGGTCTTCCTCTCCCACCTCAGAAACATGGGCAATGATGAGTTGTCCAAACGATCTAATTGCTCTGTCCGCCAAGGTATCAAGGTGAATTCAGCTGAAGGACATAACCAGTATATCTTAACTCCCCAGAGAGTGAGCCAGCAAGTCAATGCATTCTCCCCAAGCAAAGCTATTAGCCTCAAGGAAGTTGGGTATTCCCAGCAGATCTCAACATTCCTCAGCAATATACGGACATTCTTAACAAGCATCCCCGGCAATCTGGATCTAAGATTGTTCCCTGGCGGTATACAGACATTCAGTGGAGTCACTTCCAATATACCTCAAAAATTTCCCCAGGAGAGTCCAATCAATATTTCCCCAGGAAAGGTTGAATCATCTCCCCAGCAGGAAGCTTATCCCTAGTAGATTCTGGAAGCTTATCACCTGCAGAGCACGTACGCGTCCCCCGGCTTTATTCAAAGGTTATTTCCCTACCAGGATATAACTGGGTTATCCTCAGCCAAAAGCCATGGAAGGATCGTCCTCGGCACAGTCTTCTTATCCCCAGCGAAGTCTATTAACACTTCCAACATAACAACGGTATCCCCGACGAAGTTACCATCAGCATCTCAACAACGTACCTCTCTTCCCACAGAGTATTGTTCTCCAGCAAGATTGCTAGAGTAATTTTCTCCCTGCAGAGCAATTCATTCGCCAAGTTTATTCCCCAACAGAGTTATCTTCCCCTACCGGTATTCTTGCAATTATCATCCCTAGCGGAAACAACAAAACATTATTCTCCAACATCAGCCCAGGATGTGACTTCCCGGCACCCGTCAAGGATTTACTTTCCTAGACAAAAACATACATTCATAAACATCGCATTTCCATACATTACAGTACGCATATACGCATCATGAACATACAATCTCATTTATGTTGAGAACACCATTGCTTTATCCATGTCATGCATTGCATATGACTGACCTTTACCTTTCAGGAAAGATCCAGTTAAGTCCTCAGCTATTCCAAGACCTTACCTGGTTCAGTTAAATCGACTCCTAAAGATTTTTCTGATTCTTATCCAGTCAAAGGCCTTCTCTGGTTCAGTCAGATCGACCCTAAGATCTCCCTGATTCTTATCCAGTTGAAGTTATTCCAAGACCTTGTCTGGTTCAGTTAAATCGACTCCTAAAGATTTTTCTGATTCTTATCCAGTCAAAGGCCTTCTCTGGTTCAGTCAGATCGACCCTAAGATCTCCCTGATTCTTATCCAGTTGAAGTTATTCCAAGACCTTGTATGGTTCAGTTAAATCGACTCCTAAAGATTTTTCTGATTCTTATCCAGTCAAAGGCCTTCTCTGGTTCAGTCAGATCGACCCTAAGATCTCCCTGATTCTTATCCAGTTGAAGTTATTTCAAGACCTTGCCTGGTTCAGTTAATTCGACTCCTAAAGATTTTTCTGATTCTTATCCGGTCAAAGGCCTTCTCTGGTTCAGTCAGATCGACCCTAAGATCTCCCTGATTCTTATTCCAGTTGAAGATTCCAAGACCTTGCCTGGTTCAGTTAAATCGACTCCTAAAGATTTTTCTGATGCCGATCCAGTCAAAGGCCTTCTCTGGTCCAGTTAAATCAATTCCTAAAGATTTTCCTGATGAAGACTCAGTAGAAGACATCCAAGATTCTCTCATCGTTACTGTTGAGGTAGTAATCACCCAAGGTTCTCTCATCGTTACTGTTGAGGTAGTAATCGCCCCAGATTCTCTCACCGTTACTGTTGAGGTAGTAATCGCCCCAGATTCTCTCATCGTTACTGTTGAGGTAGTAATCGCCCCAGATTCTCTCATCGTTACTGTTGAGGTAGTAATCGCCCCAGATTCTCTCATCGTTACTGTTGAGGTAGTAATCGCCCCAAATTCTCTCATCATTACTGTTGAGGTAGTAATCGCCCCAGATTCTCTCATCGTTACTGTTGAGGTAGTAATCGCTCTAGGTTCTCTCATCGTTACTGTTGAGGTAGTAATCGTCCAAGGTTTTCTCACCGTCCCGTTGAGATAGTAACCATCCCTAATTCATTCATAACCTTTTGAAGCTCCAGACTCGAGTCCTGTATCTCGCCAGGGCACGTCTGAATAGGCTTAAGGATTCAATTCCTGTAACCAGTCAAGGCGCATCTACATAAAAAGTTTGAAGATCAACTCCTGTAATAGGCCAGGTAATTATCTTTCTTTTTCAGGTACGCAAGATCTCGCTAAGGAAACTCTTATGCGATCGACACCCCGATGGCATCTATAAGCCCATCCACCTATCCATCACCTCTCAACATGGCATCCATAAGCCCATCTTCCTATCCATCAATCTCCAAATGGCATCTGTAAGCCCATTCCCACCTTCGCACTACTATGTGAGCGCAAATTTCTGGGCACTCTAGTGTTCAATCATCTTCCACCTTCGGATTACGAAAGGCACGTCAGCCAATCTACATCCTCAGGTCTAAGAAGATTGAACAGGGGCAACTGTTGTACCCCAAAATTTTCCCTCCCATATTCTCCAAGATTTGCTAAGAGCATGCTTCAAAATCTCCCAAGAGTTGCACAGTCCAATGGCCTCCTAACAGTCAAAAACTAGGGTTTTGGTTCTGGCAAAGGAATTGAAGCTTCCAAGGGTCCAAACAAGTCCCACATGCCTATAAACATTGTCAAGCATCCTTATGTCAAGTTTCAAGACTTACAGCACAAAATTGCACAGTCAAAAACCCTAATTGCATCACAGTCAACTGTAGGGGCAAAATGGTCATTTGACAGTCAAAAGTCAAAATTTTTGGTCAACATCTTATTTTGAAGCCACAAACATCATTTGATCAATTCTTGATCATGATTCTCAAGGCATGGCTCAAAAAGTCTCAAGATGTAAAAGTTTCTATTTTTGGACACTT
This sequence comes from Vicia faba, assembly GCA_948472305.1. Lineage (NCBI taxonomy): Eukaryota > Viridiplantae > Streptophyta > Magnoliopsida > Fabales > Fabaceae > Vicia > Vicia faba. Next base: position 1,177,932,379 of record OX451740.1, read on the forward strand.
GAAAAAGTCAACTGTAACTTGACCAGAGCATAACTTCCACACGGTTTATCAGAAAAATTCCATACAAAGCTAATTTTGAAGAGAATGACATTTCCTACAACTCATCTTCACACTTCAAGTCCAAGAAATGCTCTCACAAAAAGTTATCAATCTCAACATTATAGGTCATTTTCAAAAGTCAACAAAAAGGAACTTTAACTCAAAGACCATAACTTGAGATTGGTAAATAAAAATGACATGGGACCAAAGGCATTGGTTAGAGTACTTCAAGACCTTTCCAAAATGTCCAAGAACATGATCAAAGCTTAAACATTGAGCAAGATATGCCTTGTGGAAGTTGGGAAATTTTTGGGAATTTTGAAAAGTCAACTTTGCTTCAAATGCCTCAAAATTGCTAATGGGCCTCAATTTCTTCCAAGAATCATCACCCAAAGGCCATGCACGACCCATTGATCCAAAGGGGAGTTATTTTATTATTTTTAATTAATTAATTGAGTTTTTAATCCTATTAATTCATTTAATTAAAATTAAATATAAGAAAAATACTAAAACATGTCTTTCAAATCTTTTTATGCAGCATATGCACTCTTTATTCACTCAAGATTTTGTGCACATCCAAAAGGGAAAGAATCTCCCATGATTGGCAATGTTTTGATGGAAAAAAAGATTGAAAAAGATGCTTGAAAAATCAAATATTGAAACATTGATTGAATGGATTTTGGGCTTTGTTTTCTAACCTAAATCATTCCTCATACATATGCAAAGAAAAACCTAATCCTAACGACAAGCAAGCTGCGCTGAAGCCTCAAGAACACTTTGCACTTTTCTCTCAAAAATTTCAAAACTGAAAACACACATAGAGCACGTTTCAAATCAAAAGAACTATTCCATTGCACTCCTGACACATCCAAGAAGCTATTCCAATCAAAATCAACCCTCCACGCGCAAGGAATTGGTATATTGAAGTCACACTTTTCTCAAACTTTTTCATAATCGTATCTCAATATACATGCATTTTTCATACGTTTTGAATGTTGTTTTACACTAACATGATCATACTGAAGCTAATGGTGCCATTGAATTGAATTAATATCGCCTGTATCCAAAGTTGCCATGGAAATTTTCTAGGGTTTCAGGAGCTTGAAATTAGGGACTTCTTCATGAGGAAAAATTAGGCAACGAGACCTGTACCATTGGATTCAGGACATCCAAACGATTCAGTTCAACACCTCGCGCCCTTTTTCTTTTTAGCCATGCCCTAATCGTTATTTTTGTACGATGCAGATAGTGGGGGTTTAAAACCCCCGCTATTTGATGTTATTTGCAGGCTAAATGAGGAAGACGAAGCTGGCGTGTCACCATGTGACTGGAGGATTTGAATCTGGCGCGTTTTTTATTGTTTTATACCATTAGCTTTTATTGTCTCATTATAATATTCATTATCCATTATATATCAAAACTAACGCGTTGGCTCAGTTGGCTTGTGAGTTGTCATGCAAGCAATGGGACCTGGGTTCGATTCCCAGGTCCCCTTATACATTTCATATTTTGTTCATTTACACGTTCCAGCGTAGCACCTCTCTCCAAGGACCATCATGTGTCCTCTCCATCTGGCCTGCCACATGTCTTCAGAGACCAATCCAATGGTCAGAACTTGCAGATCACCATATGCATTGGTCAACAGCTCCTCACACGAACACTGAAAGTCAACAGGCCTTGAACTCAATGGGCCTAATTACTTATACATACCTCCTAATTGGGCAGAAACCCCCCTCTTGTTTGTATTTCTTTCTCTCATTCTTTTTCTTTTTTTTATTTGTTTTAATTTAATTATTTTCTTCTAATTCCCCAAATTAATTTTAATAACACAAAAATACAAAAAAATCAGAAATCATTAAAAATAAAATATGTTTATTGTTTTTAACATTTAATTCACTAATATCTTATTTTGTAAATAAATTTAATAACCAATTTAGTTTTAATTTAGGCTTTTTAACTTTAACATTTTTTTCTTAAATAAACTAAAAAAACATAAAAATTAGGTTTTAGCATTGTTATTCTTTTTCTTAATAAATAATCTTTTTTATTTCTTATCATTATTAATTATTAATTAATTTTGTAAATACTCTTATAATTAAACAATTAGTAAATTAGGTTTAGACTTAAATTCTTTTTCTTTAACAAGTTAAAAATAGTATAGAATTAGGGTTTCCTATAATAATTAATTTTCTCATTAAATTTCATAAATACCAAAAAACATAAAAACAAGTTCTTTTCTTTAATTTAATCATTAATTACTTTCAATTCCAATTTAATTTCCTTAAAGGGTCCAACGCCCTCGCACTCTCGATTTTTATTTCTTTTCGCACGTTTACTTTTATTTCCTTTTTTTAAATATAATGTGTTTGCCCCAAATCTTTGTAATAGATAATTAGGACATTTACTTTCCGCACTTTCATCCAAATCGGGTCTTGGTTTAATTTGGCGATGTAGACCCGCGCCTTGTAATAGCGTAGGACCTTTATTTCTCCGCATTTTAATTTCCGCACCCTTAGCTGCTAATAATCACATGAAAGAATGTATGCCCAAATAAAATCGAAACGTAGCTCACGTAATACATGACAAGACAAATATAATTGAAAATGACACACAATTCACACACCACTCCTAGGGTACGCCTCACTGTTGCCTTGCCCCTCGAATGGTGGTCGTCGAGTAGAGGACGTTTTAGTAAGTCCTCATGTCCATGAACATGGCATGGGGGTAGCTTCTAAGGTGTCCTACTGTTGCTCTGGTGACCACACTGTCCCTTAATCGAATTGACCCGAACACCTCCAACGGTGGTGCTACCTACCTCTCAATGGTGGGATGGCACTACTTTAAGGACTTCTACACAGCCTAATTCCTTAGGATAGGTGGATGACTCATGGATACTTGCTCTAATTCAGAACAAATCAAAAACTCTTTTCACACCGACACTTTTCAAAAAGCTTTCGAAAACAACTTTTCAAACACTCTTGAGGACTGATACAAGAGTCGAACTGAAATTATAAACGAAACTTTTTCAAACTCACTCACAATTGAAAAGCAAACACATTTTGAAAACACAATGAGCAAGTATCTAAGAGCCCATGGATAACCATGGATAGAAAGGGTGCTAACACCTTCCCTTTCTATAAATCTACCTCCAGAACCGAGAACTAATCTCAATAAGGAATTTTTCTGTGCTTTTGTCCTTTCCAGGTTGGAGAAAATAAAAGACGGTGGCGACTCTTGCTTCCGCGACATTTCGCGAACCAGCGTTAAACAGTCAGTTCCAGATCCACCGATCACACACATGATAATAAAGCACAGTGTTATACCCCAATTTTCCCCCTAAGACCTCTCATTATCTTATTTTATATATACATCAATATCACATATTAGGGTTGGTTCTCTCTTTCTACTTCATCATATCTTTATGTTTTCTCTTGAGGGATCACCAAGAACCTTGTATTGTGTATCTCGTACATGTGTTTTTAGGTGGATTAACTAACATCAAAATATGTATATGTGTTTCTTTGAATGTTCATATTGTAGGTGATGACACAATTGCATCCATCTCACCATCTAACCTAGGGTTTGAGGGTTGATCCTTAGTCAAATGGTTCTTCAATGGATGTCAAGAGCTCAAGCTCCAAGGCTATGTCTATGATATCAAAGTTTTTGGTTCAAAGAGATCTCTAACTTTATTCAGATCAAGTTTTTCTCAAGGATGGTGGTGGTACTCATCAAGAAGATTCATAGGTTCATGTGTTTATTTTCATGCCTTCTTCAATAATCTTCATTGAGACTTAAGCTCCATTTTTGAGTGTTCTTCAAGACAACATCGCTTCAAGGGATAATATGATCCATCATGCTCTATTTTGCAAATAAAGTTCAAAAGATTCAAGGTTGATTCAACAAGTTTGACCTAATTGAGCAAGTGCTTGATTCAGTGATCACAAGTTCATAACTCTCTAAATTTTCAATATTTTGAATTGGTTATTTTTGTTATGGGTTCTTATCATCATCTATAATAACTTCTCTTCACATGACAAGATCCAATTATGTAAGAAAAAACATCAAAAGTTGTAATGGGTTTCAAGTCATTTTGACACTCTCTGAGCTAGGTTTTTTGACCTCCAAGCACCATATCTTGTTCATTTTTTGAGATTTTTGATTGATTCCAAAGCCACAGTTCACTTTTAAGAGTCCTTAACAAGTTATATTCAAGGATCAAAGGCTAATTTTGAATGAAAGATCACTAATGGTTGAGAAAGATTATAAGTCCTTTGGGAAAGCTATCAAATTCTCTTGTGTGACTTCAAAGGATCATAACTTGGTCAATTTTTATCTCCTTGAACTTATTCTTTTTCCATAATAATATTTGGTATGTCTACTACAAATTTGTTTCAATATTCAAGACTTGAAAATGGTTGGGAAGTTGTTTAAGAATTGAAAAGATTATAGGTCTTTTGTGAATTTCCCTAAATTTGTTCATCATCTTCCAAAGACTATAACTCTTTCAATTTTTATGATTTTTGAGTGATCTCAATCCCATAATTCAATTCAAGAGGTCTAATTCACTTCGTCTTCAAGGATCAAGGGCTAATTTTGAGTGGAAGGCCGTGTAAGTTTGAAGGACATTATAGGTCATTTTGAAGTTCAACACTTAGAATTTTTCGAAGTACAAAATATCTGTGTTTTTCACAAATTCAAAAAAACATAATTTTCATCTCAAATATCCAAATGGAAACTTTCAAATCACATTGGCAAGCTTGATCATTCAGCTTTCTAGAGAATCCAAGATTGCATCATAAAGGTCCCTAAGCTGTTTGCGCCATGGTTGTAAAGTTGATGCTTTGAAACTGAAAAATCACTTGAAGTCAGAAGCAAGTTTGTGAAATATGGATTCTAATCACCAAATTATCATGTGATTTTCAGTTAAATATGATTAGCAAAGATGTTTGAATCATTTACAGTGTCAAAATGCATCATTTTGATAAGTTTTGATGCACATGTGAGCATACTTTGCTCAAGAGGCAAGTGTGCACGAATTAGATTGAAAATGCATCATTCACCCCTCCTTTTGATCTCAATTAATTCTCCTATAAATACAGACTATATTTCACTCATTTCTCAAGCTTTAGAGAGCCTGAAAACCTTTGCCGAACTTCCTCCATACGTCTCAACTTTGCAACTTCGAATTTGATTTTAAAGCATTTTTCAATCCAATTTCTTTGTTCATTCTTTATAATTGAACTTCACTAAAGCTAACAGAAGAAGAACCAAGCCTTTAATTGCTCTAAATCATGCTAGCCAAGTCAAGTTTCAGATCTCTGTAGTTGAGCTTCAATAGGTAGATTCCTCCATCAATTCTTTTTTAAACGTGTTACTATAATGTAGCTCTCATCACTCTGATACTCATAACATCGTTAATTTTTAATTAGAAGTGAGTTGTGCTCATGAATTTTCAAATCCCTCTTCAATTGTTTCCTTCTGGTTTTTTCCAAATCGACTAAGTTGTGGTTAATATAAATTTTTCACAAGGGTACCATTGGAATCGTCTTGATGAGACGAAACGAATGATACCGGTCTGAGCTTTTAATTTTATTTTTTCTGGAACCTGAAGCTCGCGTGTGGCCGGAGGTTAAAGGCGATGATATTTCATCTCTCAACCAATGACAAGGCGCCACTTGTTTTTTTCAAATTGGTTTTCTAATTAATGATTCAATGTGTTATTCACTAATGTACATATCTTACACAGCGCATATGATCCTTTGGATTAGCTTACTAACGCGTTTTGACATTGATCCAATGGCCCATATTATTTTGATATTACTTTTATTTTATGATTTTTTTTAATTGTTTTAAACTTCAAAAATTCATAAAAATTCATTTCAACTCCTAAAATTGTGAAAAAAATTATCAAAAATACTTTTAATTTTTTCTCTTTTTGATTTTTATTCTTTCAAAATTTTATTTTTTGATTTGGTATTTTGTATGATTTTTCACTTTATTTGACTTGTTTTAATTGCTTAAAAATACTTTTCCTAGTTTTAAAATTCTGGAAATATTATGGAAGGATCCAATGACCCGTTGACAAATTTTGGTGACATCATTTTATTTTTATTTTTGATTTTACTATTTTTCAAAAAATATGGTTGATTTTTCTTATTTCTTTAAATTTAAAAAATAGTTTCTAACTTTAAAAAATTCTGAAATTTTTTATCAACACTTATTGACCCATGTTTGACTTCTGATATTTTAGTGTTTTAATACATGTTGTGTATTTTACCAATTATTTCCTTTTTAAATCATTTAGATTTAGTTTTATATTAAATATATTTTTTTATTTTTTTATTGGTCCTGATTTGGAAACATTTGGGTGTTATTTTGGTAAAAGTTCCTCAATTTTATTGGATATTGGGTGTTGATAGGTTGAAAAACCAAATCCACCAAAATGGATGAATGATATTGATGGTATTTAAAACCCTAATGTCATATGATACATTGTCTATACTATCATTCCCCTCCCTCTTCATCTTATCCCTTTCTTGTTTTTGTGCTACATATTTTTGGAAAATGATCAACATATCATTTCTCTAACATGTTGGTACATAGATTGCTATTGACCGGCCTCAAAATAGGTGTGGCTTCTACATAAGTCCACTTACGATTGCTTAACATAGCGCTAAATTTGTCCCGATTTGAAAAATAACCATTTGTGGCCCAAACTTATATTTGCAAGCCCAAGTATGTTTAATTTGAAACCTTAGATCCAATAACTTTGAAGCTCATTGTTAAGAGGCTTTGATTCTATCAATCCTCTAATGAACTTCATGAATTTTGGTCTAAGTGAATCATTTGAACATCATTGATCATATGTGGTTGCTTTGAGCACTTGAAATGAATGATATACTTGACAAAAAGCAAATGAGACTTGTTGTTGAGAAGCTTTAATTTTATCAATATTCCAATGAGTTTTCAAATGAAAGCTTCAAGATGGTCATTCAACTAACCCTCTAACTTCTAATTCACTAACAATTAACTTTACTTTATGACTTTATTTTGTGCCTTTATTTTTATGTACCATTTACTTTAACATTTACGTTTCATGCCATATTCCTTTTGTTCATTTGAACATTTATCTTTATGTCATTTTATCTTTGTTCATTTGAGTTTTTATTTTCTTTTGAAGACACTTAATAATCAACTAGAACATTAAAAAATTGTAAGGTTACTTGGACTATCTGGTTACTATCCTTGGCATTGTGGAGTTGTGGATCTCTCGGACTTAGAATTAGAAAAGCCTTGATACATGGGGACCTTGTTGCTCTGTTGTTATTTTGAATGAAGTTCTTGGGGTTTACTCCAAGGCATTGGATTGATTTTATTTGTGTGCAGGTTATTCTGATTTTATCCTTTGTCTGGGATTGAGAATTCCTCTGTATACAGCCGTTACTCTGCCCAATTTTTGTGAAGACTTAATTCATCTGAAGCTTGATATTCATTAGAGGTTTAGATTTTTACTTTCTTGGTTTTAATCTAAAGGATGGGAATTCTACATTGACTTTTTCACGTCAAGCGTTGGCTTCTTATTGGTTAGATTGTTCTTTTTCTTAGCTGTTACCTTATGCTTTAGGATAATTTCTTCATCTCCTCCTATCTTCTTTAATTTCAAAAACCGTCTCCCTCCTTTTCAAAACTCTTTTTGATTTTATAACTTGAACAGCTTTCATAATAAACTTAGACTTAAGTCCATGCATTTCCAAAAATCTTTTTCTTAATCAAACTTTAATCAACTTAACCATACTTTGACATCTTTTGAAATACTAAAAGTCATTAACCTCATTCAAACCATTTTGCCACTTTGGCTTTTTACTTTAATTTTTTTCTTAAAAGATTAGACTCTTGTCGGTTCTTGTAGTGATGCGAGCTACTATACTTCTACAATATGTAGTGAAGTGAGATATTTTCCACTTGAGTGTTGAGTGAGGCTTTGTTTATTTTAAAATTCAAGCTATATCCTCCACTTTGAGATGATGCAAATTCTCCTTTCTCATAATCATGGGTAGTAAGTATGTTTTCCACTCAGATGATGATGATGTCTCTAATTTTAAAATTAACCAACACATACATGTTTTAAAAATTTTAAGATGAACTACGAGTACCTTGATCCCCTATTGCACGGAAGGTGGTATGTAGGCACTAAAGGTTTGAAACTGCGGTGGGTACAAAAATTGTAAAAAATACTTCTTTTCTCATCTCCACCATCTATTTTTGTATACACCTTTTATAGCCAAAATACATGGATTTTCATAGAGGTTCCTACGGAGTACCGTAGATGTTTAGGGTGATAATGCCTTCCCTTTGCATAACCAAACCCCGTACCTAGATTCTCCCCCTCTTTTCTTGGGTTTATTCGCTCTTTTCCCATTTCCTTTAGAAACAGTAAAGTGTGATGGCGATTTTTTATTTGATTTGTGCGAGTGAAATCATCCAATGGCTTAGTCTCAACATTTCTACCGCTATAGAAAACTAGCTACTTCACTGGGGAGAAACATCTCTAAGTGGGTTGAGCCTATCTTTGTTTATTTGTGTATGTGCTATTATTTGTTGTATATTATGTGTTGTATATATGTATGTCTGGATTTTTCTAGTTTTTAGGGTGCTTGGTGATCTCATATACGTCCTATACCCGAACTTGGGCAAAGTTAAGATAGGACGGACTGTATAATCATGTTAACTTTGAGGGAGGAATCCCAAAAAAGAAGACATGAGATCCCTCACTCAGTGGAGGCTCCTTTGGCTGTAGTATTTATTTACCGAGCAACCAGGAAGACATTGTTGCTTTTGACCTAGGAGCCCAAGAAGGTGAGAGACCGTAGAACTCTTAACCCATCTTGGCCTTTTAGGTGTAGTGCAGAGACTATGACGGAGAAATTCGGAAGTAGTTTTCATGTGATGCTACACTCAGATGATTTTTTCCTGAGAGTAGTGCTAATTACCGAGCTAATCGGGATGTTGGCAATATCCGAAGGAAGAATGTAGACTCTGGGAACTTTTTAGAACCTTATTCAGCAGGTGATAAACCATTAGTCCTTACCTTGTGGGTAGTACCTTTGACTTCATGCTCGTGATATCGAACCTATGAACCCCCATGTTTGTGATCTTGGTTTGATTGTTTCATCATGCATTCATGCACCCATGAGCATTCTTTAAACAGTTTTTCAAGGAATTTAAGGTGGCTTTTTAAAATATCTCAAGTACTATTTTGACCATGGATTTTGGAAGGAGAAAGACTTGGAAGTAAAGTTTCAAGGATCCTAAGATAGAGGAATTGATGAGTTTGATTCCTGAGATTGAGAGTTCTACAGATTTCTGGAAAAAGTGTGGAGCCAAATTTCCTCGTATGAAGCTCAAGATGAAGGAGGGTATTCTTTCTATGTTGGTCCAGTTCTATGATCCGTTGTGTCAGTGTTTCACTTTTCCTGATTATCAGCAAATTACCACATTAGAAGAGTATTCTTACTTACTTGGTTTACCTATTATTGATTGTGTTCCTTTCACCGACTTAGAAGGAGAGCCTAAGTCTCATGAGATTGCTAGCATAACTCACTTGAGGAAGTCTGAGATTGAAGCTAACATGACTACCAAAGGAGAAATTAGGGGTTTACCTTCTTAGTTTATATTGGAGAAAGCTCGTTACTTTATCAAGATGAAGAGTACAGCTGCTTTTGAGGCTATCTTTGCTTTGCTTTCCTATATGTTGTTCTTGGCTCCTAACATCAACAAATTTGTGGATGTTAATGCCATTAGGATCTTTCTTATTGGGAATCTAGTCCCTATACTGCTAGGAGATACTTATTATTCCATCCATCTTTAGAATTTCTATCAAGGAGGGATGGTCATTTATTGCACATTGTTGTTATATCAGTGGTTTATTTCTCACTTACCTAAGTCTATTTCTTTTTGGGATATCAAGAAGAAGCCACGTTGGACCCCGAAGATTATGGCTCTCACTCATTCTGACATTGATTGGTATCGTCAGGCTTATTATGACGTGAAGATTATTGATAGTTGTGGTAGTTTCCCCAATGTGCCTATTCTTGGTACAAAGGGAGTAATTAACTACAATCTCGTTCTTGCATGCTGCCAACTTGGATATCCGATGAGAGACAACCCAAACAATATTCATCTGAGTGGTTTCTTTCTTAAAGAAAGAGAAGATCACAAGGAAGCTAAGTAATAGATTGAAAATGCTTGGAGCCATTATCATAAGAAGGGTAGGAAATATTTGGGACCAAGATGAGATGTTTCCTTAAATCCACATCTCCGTTGGGTACAAGCAAGGGCAATTCAGTTGAATATGCCTTATTCTCGTGAAGAACCTATATCTGATATGTTTATGAGAACTACTCCTCCACTCTTAGATGATGTGGAAGAACTTCAGCTTGCCCTGGTTAGGATGCACCAAGAAAAGGAAACATGGAAGAGCAAGTACTAGACTTTAAAGGTGTCCTATTCAACAAAATTGAAAGAGAAAGATGAATTGATTGAGATTCTTGAGAGTCATGCTGTGGAGATGATGGAGAAGCAAGAGGATTTATTTTCCTCTAAAGTTCAGCCAAGTCTCGGTCACCCATTTTCTGATTCTGGTGGATGGAAAGAAGTCACAGACAAGTATGTAGAAGAGAACAAGCTGTTGAAGGCTCGGATTGCAAGACTCAAGGGAAAACGTTAGTGTGTGGATAGATCTCCATCAACTTTGGCTCCTTAGGATTTTTAAGTTATATATTTATTTTCTTGTCCTTAGGATTATTGAAACTTGTACTAAAAGTTGTAAGCCATTCCAAAGTTATTAATAAAATGATATTTTCCAGTATTTCCAAATGTGTTAGTACTTCAATATTTGCAATTGTTCGTAATTCTTTGTTTCTTGAATAAACAAAATAAATGATATGCATTACATATCATGCATCATTTGGCACACATTCTTGCCTTCCTATCTTTCACAGATGTCTTACTTGTTTCTCTGCTTCAACAGTCAGCAAATTGTCTCATCCTTACAATACTCAGGCTAATTCTAAAAAGAAGATGGAAAACCTTAAACAAGATAATCGTGAGTTGCACGAATAATTTATTACTTTGAGAGTCAGTATAGATAATTTGACTGCTTTGGTAGAATCGTTGGTGGCTTCTTAGAATCAGCCACCACCTCCTCCTCCTCTGTTTACTCATGCTACTACACCACAACAAACGACCATTATTTCAGAGGTTTTGTCTGTTCCCATATCTGTTACTCCAGTTACTGCTACTCATAACCATATGCCTCACGGTTACTCATGGGGAATGCCTGAGAATTTCATGCCAGAAGGTTACAATCTTGCTGCTCAAGTTGCTCTATTTTTTCAAACTACTCGTGTTTTTGCACCTCCTGTGGTTCACACTATTCATGTTGCTAATAATGAGATTCATCATGTTTCACCTCCTGCAGTGAATGTTACGCCTATTATTAATGATGAAGTTTATCATCGTGCTCCTCCACCAAGTGAAAGTTTGGGCTTTTATAACCGAATGGATGACTTTCAGGATCAATTCAATGAAATGCGGAAAGAAGTGAAGGCTCTCCGAGGGAAAGAGTTATTCGGATAGAATGTTAGTGACCTCTGCTTAGTTCCTAATGTAAAAGTGTCGGCAAAGTTTAAGGTGCCAGAATTTGAGAAGTACAAGGGACACTCTTGTCCCCATGACCACCTAGTGATGTATATCAGAAGGATGTCCACTCATACTGATTACCAACGCTTGCTTATTCATTTCATCCAGGATAGTTTAACTGGTGCTGCTTTGAAATGGTACATGGGATTGGACAGTAACAACATCCACACATTCAATGACTTGGGTGAAGCTTTCGTGAAGCAGTATAAGTACAACATGTTTATGGCACCTGACAGTGACCAATTGAGAGTGATGTCTCAGAAATATAAAGAATCATTTAAAAAGTATGTGCAACATTGGTGCAAAGTTGTTGCCCAAGTGGTACACCCGATGGGAGAGCAAGAGATGACTAAGGTCTTCCCAAAAACCCTTGGTTCATTTTACTATGAAAGGTTGGTTGCAAGTGCACCAAGTGATTTCACTGAGATGGTAAGTATGGGTGTCCATCTAGAGGAAGCCATCAGGGAAGGACGATTGTCAAAAGATGAAGGTTCTAGTGGAACAAGGAAATTACCATACGGGTTTTCTAAGAAGAAATAAAGTGAAACAAATGTTGTTGCTGAAGAAAGAAGGGTTAGACCTCCAAGAAGATGTCATCAGCATCAACAATAGGTTGCCTCAGTAACTCCGGTTGTCAATGTGGTTCCGACTGTTGTTTCCCATCAAAGAGCACCTCAACAAGGTAACTAAGGGAAAGGTCAGAAGAGAGAAGTTTTTTATCCTACTCTGATGAGTTATGCAGAATTAATTACGGCTTTGATTCAAAATAAATTGGTCTAGTCTAGGCCTCCCTATGTTATACCTTCAACTTTGCCATGGTATTATAAAGTTGATCAGACTTGTGCTTTTCATCAAGGAGCACATGGGCACAACATTGAAAATTGTTATCCGTTGAAGTATGAAGTGCAAAAGATGGTAAGATCTGGTCTCCTGTCTTTTAAAGATGTTGGTCCCAATGTGAAGGATAATCCACTACCCAAAAATGAAGGTGGAAGTGCTATAAATATGGTTGTTGGTTGTCCTGGGGACTTCAGGATTTTTGATATCAATATGGTCAGAGGTGATTTAGTGAAGATGCATGATGATCTTTGTGAATTAAGCTATTATACACATGACCATGCCGCTTGTAGTGTTTGCAGTATGGACGTTCATGGATGTGATAAGGTGAGATTTGATCTTCAAAAAATGATGGATGAAGGTCTTTTCCACATAATCAGACCAAGGGTTGAATATGAAGAATAGGTGAATATGGTTTATGGATGTCCCGAAGAATTCCGGATTTTTTATGTAAACTATATGGATGATGATCTGGTATAGATGCACGTCACATTTTGTCACATGGATGGCCAAGAGGTACATCATTATGGGTCTTGTAAGATCAGTTGTAAGGATTCATGTGGTTGTTCTGTTGTAAGAAGAGGTGTTCAATTATTGTTAGATAAAGGTACTATCAGAGTCACAGGAAACAGAGATGATTATAATGGAGTTAATATGATTAAAGACTACTATGTTGAGGCCATGTCTGATGATGATTATGTTTCTACTGATGAATTATTTTCCTCTAATGAAAGTATGTTTTATGAAAATTATGTGATTCCTGAGTATTCTGAAGAAGCAAGAGCGAATGTCATTGGGCCATAATTTGGTGTTCCCGCTCCTATAGAGATTGTGTATCGTAGCAAACCTGTTATTGCTCCCGTGGTTATTTTTCTGCTTGGTCCTATCCCATATGATTTAGATAAAGTTGTGCCTTATAAGTACAATGCAACTATCCTAGAAGATGGTGTGGAAATTCCTATCCAACCTTTGTCCCATGTTGAGAATATTGTTGAAGCTAGTCGGGTAACTCGCAGTGGTCGTGTCTTCGCCCCTACCTTTCAAGGAGATGTTAATTATGGTAAGAAGATTGTTGAGAATCCTGAACCTAAGAAAGTGGTAGGAGAGTCTAGTGGCGTCGCCTTGGAAAAAGATGTTGAAGATATATTGAAAATCATCAAGATGAGTGATTACAAGATTGTGGATCAGTTGTTGCAAACTCCATCTAATATTTCCATTCAGCCTTGTTGATGAACTCTTCTGCTCATCGGGAATCTTTGATGAGGGTGTTGGATCGGGATTTTGTTGAAAGTGGTGTGTCTCTGGATCAGTTCAATAGTGTTGTGGGGAATATTGCGTCTTGTAATAATCTGAGCTTTTGTGATGATAATTGCCTGATGAAGGGAGAAACCACAACTTGGCTCTTCATATATCTATGAATTATAAGAATGAATCTTTATCCAATGTGCTGATAGACAATGGATCTTCTTTAAATTTCATATCAAGAAGCATTCTCATGAAGCTTAAGTACCAGGTAACTCTTATGTGCCCTAGTGGCATTATAGTAAAAGCTTTTGATGGTTCTACAAAATCTGTCATTGGAGTGGTGGATTTACCTATTCACATAGGTCCACACTTATTCCAAATCACCATCCAGGTTATGGACATTGTCCCAGCCCATAAATGTTTATTAGGACGACCATGGATCCATGAAGCGAGAGTTGTTACTTCAACCTTGCATCAGAAGCTGAAATTTGTCGGTGAAGGAAATGTAGTCATTGTGAATGGCGAGCAAGCTCTGTTCATATCTCATTTCTCCTCCTTTAGCATTGTAGAAGCTGATGAAGCCGTTGTTGGAACTCAGTTCCAAGCTTTGTCTATTGATAACATAAGGAAGAATGAAGATTGTATAACCTCAGTTAAGGATGCGCAATAGGTAGTGCATAAGGGCCCTAACAAGGTGTGGGGGCAGGTTATTAATCCACCTATGAACAAGAACGGGAATGGTTTGGGTTTCTCCATAAAGAATGAATTTGTGAAGCCAAAGTCCACTTTGAGTAAATATTAAGACATCTTTCACAATGCAGGATATCTCCATCTGACTACTTTAAAGATCAATGTTATTCTCAAAGATCAGTCAGAGCAAGAGATGTCGAACTTTGTGACACATGGAGTCAGAATCCAGAATTGGATCACTGTTGATGTTCCTTCTTGCATTCACATTTCAAAGTAATTTGTTTTTTATCTGTCTTTTCAAAAGTCTTTCACTCTGACCAAGGTGAAAGTAATGATGTATGGGCGTATCTTTTGTTTTGACTTTTAAGATCATTAATAAAAGTTATTTTTTATTTCTAAATTGTGTCTTTATTTTCTGTTTTTTATTGGAAAATGGTAATCAGAAAAACCTTTCGAAATAAATAATAACTGTAAATAAATCTGCATAATCACTTGTTACATGTGTTAGTTTCTAAAATTAATCATAAATCATATGTCCAAATTAAATAAAAAACCCATTGAGTGCAATGACCCTGCACCCTCTCCCAACTTTGAATATCCTGTGTATGTGGTTGAAGGAGAATAATATAATGAAATCCCAGAAGAGGTTTCACAGTTGCTCGAGCGCGAGGGAAATACCATTCATCCGTATAAAGAGTCGTTGGAGACGATTAACTTGGATTCAGAGGTAGATCCAAAAGAAGTCAAGATTGAGGCATTGCTTCATCCCAATGTCAAGAGCAGGTTGATTGAGTTGCTGAAAGAGTATGTGGATTTCTTTGCTTGGTCTTACCAAGACATGCCTGGTTTGGATACTGATATTATGGAACATTATTTACTACTAAAGCCAGAATGTCCACCAATCAAATAGAAGTTGCAAAGAACTCGTCCTGACATGGCAATGAAGATTAAAGAAGAGGTTTTGAAGCAGATTGGTGCTAGTTTTCTTGTGACATCAGTGTACCCTCAGTGGATTGCCAATATTGCTCCAGTACCAAAGAAAGACAGAAAATTCTGCATGTTCGTTGATTATAGAGATTTAAATAAAGTAAGTCCGGAATATGATTTCCCGTTGCCATATATTGATATGTTAGTTGATAGCACAACAAAATTCAAAGTGTTCTCATTCATGGACAGATTTTCCGGGTACAATCAAATTAGGATGGCTCTTGAGGATTTGGAAAAAAACGTTTATCACACCCTGGGGAAAATTTTGTTACAGAGTGATGGCCTTTCGAGTTGAAGAATGCTAGTGCAGCGTACTAGAGGGCTATGATAACCCTATTACATGATCTGATGCATAAGGAAATTGAAGTATATATTGATGATATGATCTCTAAATCTCAGAATGAGGAAGGGCATATGGAAGACTTGTTGAAATTGTTTCAGCGGTTGAGGAAGTAGCATATCCGTTTGAATCCAAATAAGTGTACTTTTGGTGTTCATTCAGGAAAGTTACTAGGTTTCATTGTCATCCGAAGAGGAATTGAAGTTGATCCTGATAAAGTTAAGGCAATTCAAGAAATGCCTGCACCAAGAATAGAAAAGCAAGTTAGAGGCTTCCTTGGACGTTTGAATTACATTTCCAGATTTATTCCCCATGTGACTGCAACATGTGAACCAATCTTCAAGTTGTTAAAGAAATATTAAGGTTGTGTATGGACGGATGATTGCCAAATGGCATTTGAAAGCATTAAAGAGTATCTTCTTGAGCCTCCTATCTTGCTCCCTCTTGTTGAAGGAAGACCGCTGATTATGTATCTGACTGTGTTGGATAACTCAATGGGTTGTATTTTGGGACAACAAGATGAAACAGGAAGAAAAGAATATTCCATTTATTATTTGAGCAAGAACTTCACTGACTGTGAGTCACGGTATTCTATGCTAGAAAAAACATGTTGTGCTTTCGCCTGGGCGGAAAAGCGGTTGCAGCAATATATGTTGAATCATACTACTTGGTAGATATCCAAAATGGATCCAATTAAGTATATTTTTGAAAAGCTTTCTCTCACTGGGAGAATTTCCCATTGGTAGATGCTGTTGTCCGAATATGATATTGAATATCGTACTTAGAAGGCTATTAAAGGCATCATGTTAGCAGAGTACCTTGCTCACCAATCGGTTGACGATTATCAATCTATTAAGTATGATTTCCCGGATGAAGATGTGATGTATTTGAAAGTAAAATATTTTGATGAACCTTTTCCTGAGGAAGGTCATGATCCCAAATCCTGATGGGGTATGGTGTTTGATGGAGCTGTTAATTCTTATGGAAAAGGAGTTGGTGTTGTGATTATCACTCCCCATGGGTCACATATCCCTTTTACTGCAAGGTTGACATTTGATTGTACCAATAACATGGAAGAGTATGAAGCTTGTATCATGGGTCTTGAAGAGGCTATAGATCTCAGAATCAAAATTCTTGATGTATATGGTGATTCTGCTTTGGTAATAAATTAGATCAAAGGAGAATGGGAGACTCATCAAGGGATGGCAACGGGTCGGGTCGGGTGCGGGTTTCACACTACCCACACCCGCACCCGAAATCATCACCCGAACCCGAACCCGAACCCGAAGGCTATTCGGGTGACAAAATCACACCCGCGCCCGCACCCGTTGGGTTCGGGTTTTTTCACCCAAACCCGAACCCGAAGGCTATTCGGGTGACAAAATCACACCCGCGCCCGCACCCGTTGGGTTCGGGTTTTTTCACCCAAACCCAAACCCGCACCAAAAATCAAAAAAAAAAATTACAATTAAAATAAGGTCTCTTTACATTGTCTTCAAGAAAATGCAATCACAATTATCTTAACATAGTCTTCAACATCTTAACATTACAATTAAAATTAAATTCTACAATCAAATTACAACTTTTCAACAACAACAAGCTAATATATTACAACTTTCTTGTGTAAGATTAGATGTTCCTTCCGGCTCCGGAGTTGTGTTCACTTGATCTATTTTACCTATTACAAAGAAAATATATTTCACATGTTAAGAAACACTAATAGATATTATCATCATAATTTTAAATTGTAATAACAAACATGTGAAACTTAAAACATATAAAACATGTAACTTAATTCTTGGTAATGCTGAACTTTTAAATTGTAATAAGAAGAATCCTTTAGACCACTTCTTGATACATACAGAGATGTAATAGCTTACAACACAGATAACATATCGCTTTTAAATTGTAATAATTTTAACATGCCATATTCTTGATAATTTATCATGTTTGCAACTGGAATAAAACTGCCTATAATAATGTTTGTCTACTAACTTTCAGCATGCTTGCATGCGCGTTAAATATCATGTTTTTGAACTGTCTAGAAACATAAGCACAACACTAAAAGAACTGTCTAATATCAAAAGCATTAGTGCAAATTAGTCGGGGCAACAATGGTGGAAGATAGAAACAATAATACTCACCATGTTAACATATAGAAACAACAACTTCTAATCTTCAAAATGGTAACCCAAACAACCTTCCATCAACTCAGTTGTATTAACAAATAAATTGATGTTAAATAAAACACTAAAGCTTAAAACTTCTACACCAAATGAAGTACAAAATACCTTCATCGTCTGACTCCATTTCATTCAACACAGTAGCAATTTCTTCTGCAACTCTAAAAATTCCTATATATATTATATAACAAGAATAATTAGTAATATATTATTTGCCAATGACATACCAAAGTAGTAATACATTATATAACAAAAAAATTAAGGTAGAAAGTAAAAATAATTTGACAATGACATACCGTTATTCTCAGCAGCCCATAGCCAACTCCTAGCACACATCAAAGCCTCTACGGTAGTCCAGTTAAGTCGGCTACGATGAGGACTCAATATTCTACCACTATTACTGGAGGCCGATTCAGAAGCTACTGTAGAGATAGGAATAGCTAACACATCTCTTACAATTGCTTGAAGTGTTGGATACACAACTCCATTTACCTTCCACCAATTCAAAATGTCAAATTCTGGAGTATTTTTTATAACTGGCTCTTTCAAATAATGATCTAACTCATACTTAACACTTGAACTTGAGTCTTAGGCAACGGCAATTGTCTCAACGTATGCATCAAATTCAGCCTCGTCATCAATAATAGCAGTTGTACCAATGGATGGAGCAGTAGGTTGTGTATCTCTAAGTTTAATCTGTTGATAATCATTGAGCAAATCATAACACATGTATTTGATTCTACTAACTTATGCACTTAATTCTTCTCCATACAACTTAGGAAACCAGAAATTAAGTACAACCATCTTCTTCCTAGGATCCAAAACTGCAGCAACTCCCATCATATCATGAACACCACTCCAATAATTTTGAAATTTTTCCATCATTCTTGTGGCCATCATCTCAATAATTGAATTGGAAGACTTCTTCCATTCCTCTATTGCCAACTTAATCTTACAAATCTTAGGAAAGTACAAGTTGGCAGTTGGATATTTTGTACCAGAAATCAACTCAAGTACTTGATTAAA
Source organism: Vicia faba (assembly GCA_948472305.1). Lineage (NCBI taxonomy): Eukaryota > Viridiplantae > Streptophyta > Magnoliopsida > Fabales > Fabaceae > Vicia > Vicia faba. Next base: position 1,177,951,429 of record OX451740.1, read on the forward strand.
TAATTTTAAGCACCCACAAACATCTTTAGCAAATTTCCATTGTGAATTAGTTGGAAGACAAGTGTACAAAGACTCACGTTGCTTCAACCGAATAAATACATCCTTGTACTCTATGGCAATATCAAGCATCTTATATGTGCTATTCCATCTTGTTGGACAATCTAGAGCTAACTTTCTAGTGCAAATAATTCTCAATTGTCTAGCGGTATCTTCTAATTTTCCATACCTTTTAGGTGTAGCACTCCAAAATCCTACACTATCCCGAATATTTTCTATGCCATCCTTAATCACTTGTAGCCCCTCCTGAACAATTAAATTTAGGATGTGCGCACAACAATGCATATGTAACAAAGACCCATCCCTTATTAAACATTCCAACGACAACTTATCCTTAATTTTCCTAATCATTGAGTCATTTGTGCTACAATTATCTAAAGTAATCGTAGAAAGCTTTGAATCAATGTTCCAGTCCATTAAACAATTAACAAGTGCTTCAACAAGTCTTTCACTAGTGTGAGGGGCTGGAACATAAATGAACCTAACATAATATTTACAAAAAACAAGTCTTTCACTTATTGTCATTAAGAACAAAAAAAAAAGATACAATTAAGTTATAAAATATAAACATTGTTACCTCAAGATTCGACTCTGTAAAGTCCACGAGCCATCAATATAGTGAGCCGTAACCGCCATATACCCTTTTTTTTGGTTGCTTGAAGTCCACATATCTATGGTAATTGCCACTCTCCCTTCATGGTTATCTAACATCTTCATAGCACATTTTTTCTCAAAATCATAAACTTTCAATACCTCCTTCTTGATTGTGTTTCGAGTAGGAACTTTAAACAATGGTTGGAGAGAAACAAAGACTCTTCTAAGACCAATGTGATCCATAATTGATAGTGGATAATCATGCATAATAATAGCTTCAGCAATCAAATTCTTCACATGTTCTGGATCATAAGTTCCAATTCCCAACTCTTGCTTTCCTTCTGAGATAGTCGGTAGGAGAAATGGTTGTCCTTTGTCATGGTTTCTAGTCTTGATCTTTTTTTGAATACAACTCAAGAGATGTCCTTTCAAGTGATTTGTTCCATTCTTTGAAGTGCCACTAAGTTGTTTTTTACACCAGATGCATTCAGCCTTATCTTTTCCATTGACTTTCATCTTTTTAAATTCTTGCCACACATTACTTCTAAGTTTCTTTGATGCAGGTTCTAAAATTGTATCAATTTCTTCTTGTTGCCCAATATCAGGTTCAGGTGTCGGATTCGGATTAGAAGATACCTCCTGAGTTGGACATGTACTTTCTTGTGTAGGATTAGATGCTCCTTCTGGTTCCGGGGTTGTGTTCACTTGATCCATTTTACCTACTACAAACAACAAGAAATTTCATAAACAATTGTATAAAAGAAAATGAGACTTTAAGAAGGCACGAAAAAACATACCACCACAAGATTCATAATCGCAAACACCTTAACATTCATAAAAAGTTTAAAAAAGAAATTAAAATGATAAAAACTATTATTGATAAAAGCTATTATTAAAAGTAATGTTTTTACACGAGACAACATGGTTTTGTTTCAAATATGAAGTTATATCTCTCTTTTTCAACTGTCAAAGATTCACAGTCCAGCAGCAATGGGCTATGATCTGAGTGCGACGCGAGGAGATTCCACAGCTTTGCATTTGAAAACCGACTACCGCTTGACAGAATCCATTACAATCGCTTACCGCTTGACAGAAACCTGGTGCCATCTCAATTGCTAGACAACTTAAACTACCATTGGCCAGTTCACTATTGCTTGTATAACTCAGATATATTTTGCCTCCTATAAGGGCTATCAATGTCTTATTCCTAGTGGTCATATTTACATTTCAAACGATGTCGTGTTCAATAAATACAAATCCGCTTATCATGAGTTGTTTTCCACCACTGCACCTACATCATCATCTTCTAATCACTCTCCTACACCTAGCTATTCTGTACCGCTTAATCTCCATAACTAACCTATAAATCCTACTCCCATCACTACTATTCCAACTTCACCCACCCTCTGATACCCACAACACCCCTCCCTCAACACCTTCACACTCCTCCCCTTTGTCTTCTCAAACAACCTTAGTCTACCTATACAGACCTCAAACATCTCCCAAAATATATTTTTCCCCCAACCTAAAACATCACCCAGTATTCCACCTCAAACTTCATCTAATCCCACCTTATCATCTACTCCAGTCCCTCAAAATATCACCACTACACCTCCACCTATTCTTCACCCTCAAAATACTCACTTTACGACTACTAGAGCAAAATTTGGCATTGTCATGCCTTGTATTCATCCTACCTTACTCCTAACACATTTAGAACCTACTAGTGTTAAACAAGCTCTCAAATGGTCCCACTAGGTTGCTGCTATGAAAGAAGAGTATAATGCTTTACTTAAAAATAATACATGGACCCTTGTTGCACCTTCTTCCCATTGTCATTCAATTGAATGTAAGTGGGTTTTTAAGGTAAAAGAGAACCTTGATGGTACCATCAACAAGTATAAAGCACGCTTGGTTGCAAAAGGGTTTCATCAACAAGTAGGTTTTGACTTTACTGAGACATTTTCACCAGTGGTAAAACCTATCACTGTTCGTACTGTTCTTACCATTGCAGGCACAAATAACTGGCCCATTCAGCAGATAGATGTTAATAATACTTTTCTCAATGGCATATTGGAGGAGAAGTGTATATGTAGCAGCGTCTTGGGTTTGAATCTAGTGATAAAACATTGGTCTGCAAGCTTAATAAGGCTCTTTATGGCCTAAAGCAGGCCCCTAGGACCTGGTTTGAGAGACTCAACTACAATATGGTTACACCACTAACAAATGTGATCCTAGCTTGTTCATGCTTAATTCTGGTTCACTTCATGCTTAATTTAGTTTAGAGATATGCCAATTTGATTTTTTTTTTAATTTTAAAAATACTCTTTTATTTTAAGAGCAATTTGGGATTTAAATCTAGTTCTGATTTGAAAAACAATCAGAAGATCCGCAAGAAGCAACATCCATTTGAACTCCATATGCATACACACTAAACTTATGAAAGGTTCAAACAATCTCAAAGTTTAATTATCTTCATCAAAATGATATCCACTTTCACTCGTGTGTGTGTGTGTATGATATGTAGCTTCCTCTTCCTTTTGTTGCAACGTCAGCTTAACTAACCAAAAGTTGGTATTGATTGAGTGTGGGTTAAGGTAACTCAGCATGTTAACATTGGATCAGGATAGACAGTTCTAACTGAATCAAAGATTCAGTGTAACCACTCTTCGAAGGATTGAAGCAAGATCATCTCAATTTTCTCTAATCTTACATGTTGCTAGAAGTTCCGCACTTCTACTAATGTTTATACAGGCAGGTGCATGTGGAAAGCCAAGAGAGAAACATGTGTATTGGAAAACCAAGTAAATTGACAATGTCGATATCTTTAACACAATAGAATAGAAGAAAAAAATAGGCCTTAATAATTAACACAAACAGGCACCATGTCGAGGCTGGTAGAAAAAAGGGCCTTAATTAATTAACACAAGCAGTTTATTAGGACCTACGCACAAACAGCTAAAATAAAAGCTTGCATTCAAATCCTATGCTGTAGCATCACTTGTTGCACTTTGCTCCACTGTCACAACCCTTATTTTGTTTCTTTCAATACTAACATCTCAGTGTGCAGTTCACTCACTTTAATCCATTACCATTTACCATATATTTAATTGATACTACAAGAATAACATTTCACAACATCATCAAACAGAACACATGCATACATTTGATAACAAACATAAAAAGCCCTCAAACTGAGATGACAAAATCAGATCATAACATGCAAAATAAGCTGAAAGGAGCAGCTGTATTGAACAATGGTACATACCTTCTTGAAGAGTACTCTCTCTAAAGCAACAACAAATGTCCTAATCCGAAGGAGGTGAAGTTGGAGTATGGAATAAAAACAGTAGCTGTTAATGCAACGAATAATGCTAATTATATATAATTACGAGCAAAGAACAGATAATATATAATTCATACCAAAATAACATGGATACTATGTTCCTATAAATAAGAGAGAAAGACTAATGCCATTGTCTCAATCTCAAAGGATTTTAGAATCCTCACATGAATTAGTAGCACTTCTAATGAGTGATTTGAGTTATCAGTATAATATTGGTGGTTTAGCTTTTTTAGAAGCTTCGAGAAAAGTTCTCGAGAATAAGCCACCATTTGATCCATTAATTTAAGTGTGAGCAATTATTTTCAGCCAAGCTTAAGACAATTTGAACAGAATAACCTATTTAATTTTAAACTATTTATTCTCTTTAATGCCTTGTTTAAATAATTTAGAGTTTTCAAACAACAATAACTCTGTTTCCAAGTTTAGTACTGTTCTGGTGAATGAAAACTCAAGAAATAGTTCAACCATGAATGGAAAATGCATAACAAAGTTAACTCATTGTCTCTTTGTGATCAAGATCAACATTTAACATTTTTCGTTAGAGTTATAAGAGAAGCCACACAATCACTATATCTATACTATATTCTGTGTAACTGTTTTTGTCTATGGATCATTTTAAACAAAAGGGTCATCACATCATTGATTTCAAAGACGAAAAATGCATAACTCATTAACAGCCAACGAGAAGCTCTGACAATTTGAGTTTTCAAACACACTAATACAAGCTTATACATACAAAATAGCAGAGAAGATCAAATTTAAGTTTGCGGTTAAAATGTATCCTCATCAAAAATCGCAGTGGCTAACAATGTCTTGGGCAGAAGACTGAGACGGAAATCGACATAGGATGTAAATTGCTAAGGCTCTTAGTTACATTCCATTATGATTTGTATTGGGTTGATCCAAATACAATTTGGTTCATATGTCTGACTTGACGCGAGATTGAAACATACTTTTAGTTTATGTGAACAGACATAGCATAACTTTTACACTATCAAAGTAGAGTACGCAAGTAGTATGTACTTTGGTCATGGTTAAGTTTATATAAAGTGAGAAAACTTGGTTCAAAGTGCAATGTACTTCTGCATTATCATTGATAAGAAAACTCCATATTTGAAAAAGGAGTAGTCCTTGATAGATAGATAAACTTTTGGTTTGATTTTGTTAAAATAAAAAGGTAATAGTGATATAGATGAAGATCTTTCTCACGTAACTAAATTGTATTATTCATTTCACATCAAAATTTTGAAGTCAACAATCGTTTCTCTATAATAATTTCAGTTTCAAAAAGCCTAATGGTACTTCTATACAATTTCTAATCATAGCTTCAAATATATCGATAACATTATATGGATTTCACTCTACTATTAAGTTTAGTTTCAAATCATAGGTCATTATGAACATCAAACTTCAGTAAAATTATCTGGACATTATTTTTCGATAAATCATCGAAACAAATTACATCGGTGAATTAACATATCAACTTGCATTCATATAAATGATGATAGAGATACATACAAGGATCCTCAAAATCTCTGATGAGTCATTTATAAAAAGGTTCATACCTCTCTGTGAAGCTCCAATAGATGCAGTGTGCAATTTCAACTTTTTGAGAAAGTCTAGCTTCGGCACCTCCAATAGACCTTGCAATGTTTGCTTTGTTATGATGTTTTCAATTCCTATGTACACCAATTCTATAAAAGCGATTATATAGAAGAGAAAATTAATCAAATTCTATACAAAATTATTGAATAGGAAACATAACAGTTATGAAATTGATTGAAGAACTTCAATTTACTTGAATATACCACATTCATCACATTGCTTTAAAATATGAAACATTGAACTAATATTCAATACTAAAATTCATAATAACATTAACAACATCGTCAATAACATAGTTGAACAAATGGAAGAACAAAAAATCAAACTCGGAATTCAAAACACAGTACCTTGGTCATAATAAGTAAATGTTTAAAAAAAACTTATAAGTTGTTCAAAGCTTATTTCCATTGTTTATTTTGATAAATCCACTCATGGAGCTTTAAAAACAGCTTATTTAAAGTTTATATGGAATTTACTCTTGTTTTTCTCCATGATAGAAAGAACCTATACAAGATAAGCTTAGATTAATAAACTGAAAACAACGTATAACTTAAGTCACTAAATAAACTCAGATAAGTAAATCCAAACATACCCTAAAAAAACAAATTACATTAAAATTGATGTTTGAGTTAGAACCAAGGACAAGTTCTGAATATAAGCTTTATATTCATGTACCTTTGGAGAATGGCGAGAAGAGGATTGTATGAAGAAGATGACGGAGGAGTTTGTAGGCGCCGGTGAAGAGGCGAAGGAGACGGAGAAACGAACTAACGAAGGTGACGGTCTGACGGAGGTGGTGATGGAGGTGGCCGGTGGGTGAACTGAAGTAAGCGTGAACGCGTGATGTACTGAACAATAAACCCTACATTTTATTTTTAATTATTGAAATATATATATATATATATATATATATATATATATATATATATATATATATATATATATATATATATATATATATATATATATATATATATATATATAGGGATAGTTTTGTAATTTAACATATAAGCGGGTGTGGTTTCGGGTTTCGGGTGCAGGTTTAAGCTATCCCAAACCCACACCCGAAATATCGGGTGGCACCCGAACCCGAACCCAAACCCAGTCAATTCGGGTTTCACCCGTTGACTCGGGTGCGGGTGCGGGTGGGGCCTGCGGGTTTGGGTCTGCTTGCCATCCCTACTCATCACATTATCTTAATTCCCTATAAATATTATGCAAGAATATTATTACCTTTCTTTAATAAAGTTGAATTCCATCATAGTCCCAGAGGTGAGAATCAGATGGCAGATGCTTTAGCCACTTTTCCTTCCATGTATCAAGTGAATACTTGGAACGATGTACATGATATTACAGTTTGATGTTTTGGTAGACCATCTCATGTGTTTGCTACAGAAGGGACGTCAAATGAAAAACCTTAGTATTATGATATCAAGTACTTTCTCTAGACTCAGGAATATCTGGTTGGTGCGTCGAACAAAGATAGAAAGACATTGAGAAGGTTGGCAGGTAGATTTTTCCTCAATGAAGATGTGTTATACAAAAGGAATTATGACATGGTCTTGCTCATATGTGTGGATAGACACAAAGCAGACATGTTGATGCATGAGATCCATGAAGGTTCCTTTGGTACCCATGTCAATGGACATTCGATGGCCAAGAAGATGCTTAGGGCATGTTACTATTAGCTGACAATGGACTCTAACTGTTACAAATTTGCAAAGAAGTGTCATAAATGTCAGATTTATGCTGACAAGATTCATGTGCCTCCAACGCTTCTCAATGTTATTTCTTCCCCATGGCCTTTTTCTATGTGGGGTATTGATATGATTGGAATAATTAAACCCAAGTCTTCTAATGGACATCGTTTCATCTTAGTGGAAATTGATTACTTCACCAAGTGGGTGGAAGCAGCTTCTTATGCTAATATCATCAAGCTGATGGTAGTGCGCTTTATTAAGAACAATCTTATATGTCGGTATGGTATGCCAAGTAGGATTATCACTAATATCAGCTCAAATTTGAATAATAAGATGATGACAGAACTTTTTGAAGAATTCAAGATTGTCCATCACAACTCGTCTCCTTACAGGCCTAAGATGAATGGGGTTGTTGAAGCTGCTAATAAAAACATTAAGAAGATCATTTAGAAGATGGTTGTTACCTATAAGGATTGGCATGGGATTATCCCTTTTGCTTTGCATGGGTATCGTACATATGTCTGTACTTCAACAGGGGAAAACTCGTTCTCTCTTGTGTATGGTATGGAAGTGGTGCTCCCTGTTGAGGTTGAGGTTCCCTCTTTACATGTAATAATGGAAACCAAGTTGTCAGAGGCTGAATGGATCCAGAACAAGTTTGACTAGTTTAATTTAATTGAAGAAAAGAGAATGACGGCCTTGTATCATGGTCAATTATATCATAAAAGAATGAAGAAAGCTTTTGATAAGAAGTTCAAGCCTCATGAATTTAGAGAAGGCGACCTCGTGCTCAGAAATATCATTTCTTTTAACTTTGATTCTAGAGGCAAGTGGACTCCCAATTATGAAGGCCCATATTTTGTCAAGAAAGCTTTCTTTGGCAGTGCATTGATTCTTGAAACTATGGATGGTGAGGAGTTCCCCTGTCCTATGAATATTGACGTAGTCAAGAAATTCTTCGCCTAAATAAATAAAAGAACATCTCGCTAAGTTGAAAACCCGAAAGGGAGGCTTAGGCAAAAAATAGTGTCTCGGTAGACTGAAAACCTGAAAGGGCGTTCTAGGCAAAAGTTAGAGACATAAACAGAATAAATTTTCCAGGTAGGTTGAAAACCCGTAAGGGCAACCTAGGCAAAAGTTAGGGATTTTCTGGAAAGTAACTACGTCAGACAAGACTTCATCATTGAAGCAACAATCTTCTCGGATTCTCATCACACTTCAACTGAAGCCTTTGCTCAGGAGTTCAAAGTTATTAAGGAGAATATTGGTCATTATGTTTCAATGTATCTTTTCCATGTATTTACCATTTCCCAAAACTTTGTAATCATCCATGGAGTTACACCATTTGCGGACTACCATTCTATTAATAAAGTTTGAGCCTTTATCCAATTCTTAGTTCTTATTTTATTCTGTTTACAAAAATTTCATTTATTACTGATGGTAATTTTCAAAACAAAAAGACTTAATAACACAAACAAGATTTTGAAAAGAATTTGCAAATTACTTTTTACCTCATTTATTTGATTCAAGTGGGACAAAAGTAGTGATTCCAAGGATGGAAGAACTCCGAAGTTTTGAAAAGATTCCCCACGAGATATCCTGGATTACTCTTGCTGATATGAACACGGTCCGTATGTGATTGTTTCTTGGATAGTTTAATTTCACGCCAGTTGAGACGTGGTGTGGTGTTGGGTTTGTGATCCCATATTCCCCAGTTAGGTCTTGATGCGGGTTTCTCTAACTGAGTGTGATCCTTTCCCCTACTGGTTTGTGATCAAGCAAAGATTGTAATGTTATGAAGCCTTTGCTCATTTGTTGGATTCTTTCTCCCTTTTGTGTTGATGAAGATTCTCTTGCAAAGAACTTCTCTCTCTAATTATGGCATTGTGGTTGTTGTGTTTTCCCCAGGTATCCAGACAAAAGCAATATCTTTTCTAAGAAGTGTTGAAACAACTGTCAACTTTTTGGGTTTTCTCTTGCCAACTGTTGCATTTGATTTAAAATCCCCATAATTTTGATTTCTCGTTGTGATGTTAACTTCTTAACTCCCCGTATGAAGAAAAGATGATATTTCCCTCTAAAGTTGTTATCCCCGTGAAGCTTCATAAATTTTCCCCAGAGAAGTTTACACAACCACTACCCTTGATATTTAAGAATGTATTTGGGCTCCCCTCGGCATGCATGGTTTCATTTTCCCTAGTGAAGTCAGTACGGTATCCCCAGTGGAAGTCTAGACAATATGGCATTGTCCTTCCTAGCGAAGTCTGTATGATATTCCCCGGTGAATCCTGGAGGGTGTTATATCCCTGCAACTATATTGGTTTATTGCTATCAGATTTTGCTTTGATTATTTTTCAAACCATGTTTCTTCCCAGTGAAGTTAATTCGTAAACTGGTACTTTGTTTCCTCAGTTGGTGTTTACTCTCATATGGAATCTTCATCCTGGATGTGATTTAGCCGAGTGTTGTCTTTACCCAAGTTGGTTTTATTTTTTTATTCCTAGTGCAATATGTTTGTTTTGCCAGCATGTACATGATAACATTCATACACTCATACATACATCATGTATATCTGAATTAAAATTTATTGCTCATTTGCATCATTGATGTTTTTGTTGGCATATTATCCTCTTTGCAGAGTTATGTTATCCTCTCTCCAATAGAGTTTCAACCTTAAGCAGAAAGTGTATATCCTTTCAATTTCCCCACTGAGTTATCCCTCGTGGAAGAATTTTGCTTTAGCCTTCCTGCCCAGCTCATTACCTGGATGGAATTGATCCCCATTTGAGTTTACTTCTTATTGGGTGGTGTCTTGGTTGATTGTTTCATGCCAGTTTATTCCTGGTTTGAATTTTTGGTCCCCGACAACAATATTATTTTGATCCCTATCGGTTGTGAGCCCAAGATTGAGAATATGCATTTATTTTGCACAGGAAGACTTTACCACCTCAACAGGAATGTGTTGGTATTTCCCTCACGAAGTCAGAAATTCATTCCCCAGCAGCACTTTTGTAACAGCAATTGGTGGTCTATTTATTTGAGCAACATACACTTCCCCAATAAGTTTGTTAATGCCAGGGAAGATGGTTTTACTCTGATGGATGGTAGTCTCTTTGTTATGGGAGATAGTTTGTTGTTGAGGTTCATTTTACTCTGATGGATGGTAGTATCTTCATTATGGGAGATAGTTTGTTGTTGAGATGTTTTTACTATGATGGATGGTAGTCTCTTTGTTATAGGAGATAGTTCATTGTTGAGATTCATTTTACTCTCATAGATAGTAGTCTCTTTGTTATGGGAGATAGTTCTTTGTTGAGATGTTTTTACTCTGATGGATGGTAGTCTCTTTGTTATGGGAGATAGTTCGTTGTTAAGATGTTTTTACTCCGATGGATGGTTGTCTCTTCATTATGGGAGATGTTTCTTTGCTGATATGTTTTTACTCTGATGGATGGTAGTCTCTTTGTAATGGGAGATAGTTCCTTGTTGATATGTTTTTACTCTGATGGTTGGTAGTCTCTTTGTTATGGGAGATAGTTCGTTGTTGAGATGTTTTTACTCCCATGGATGGTAGTCTCTTCGTTATGGGAGATAGTTCGTTGTTGAAGCTTTACTCCGATGGATGGTAGTCTCTTTGTTATGGGAGATAGTTTGTTGTTGAGGTTTTACTCTGATGGATGGTAGTCTCTTCGTTATGGGAGATAGTCCGTTGTTGAGGTTTTACTCTGATGGATGGTAGTCTCTTTGTTATGAGAGATAGTTTGTTGTTGAGGTTGGTTATACCCTAATGATAAAGACAGTTGGTTGAAAGATTCTTACAACAGTTCTTACCCTTTTCAAGTGATATCTTGATCAAAGAAGAAGTTAAGACCCGTTCTAGGTGGAATACTAGAATTTTGGGAAAGTTGTTATTGTTCTATGTTTTTTTCTACCTTTATCCTTGAGTTGGTAGTTCAGTGTCATTTGTAGTAGGCATTTATCTCTTTCTCCTCATTGGAATTTACCCCAATAGAGTTGAGTCATTCCCAATCATAAGTTTTGATGTCAACCTTTTGTTCCCAGCCATAAGTGTTAATGTCCTTTGTTCCCAGCCATAAGTGTTAATGTCAAAACCTTTGTTCCCAGCCATAAGTGTTGATGTCAAAACCTTTGTTCCCATCCATAAGTGTTGATGTCAACCTTTGTCCCCAGTCGTAAGTGATGATGTCAAATTTTGTTTTCAATCATAAGTACGAATGTCAATCATTCGTTACCTACCTCAATGTTGGTGTTTACCGTCATCTTTGAGTAGGTATTACATTACCATTTCTATTCGCACCCTTCAGGTTGGTAGTTCCTAATCCCCTGTGAGTTGATGTTACTATCTTTTTTGCTATCTCCTCTATGAGTGGATAGTTCACTGTTATTTGTCAATCGTTGTTATCCATTTATTTTTCCTCATGTATTGAGTTGATGATACTTTGTCTATTCTTTGGGCTTTACCCCAGTAGAGTTAAGTCTTTGTTCCCCAGCGGAGTTGATTTTACTCTAATGGAGTTAAATTTCTTTCCCCAGTCGAGTCGGTAATCCTTTCTTATTGGTACCTCCTTGGTAGCTTGATGCTTGCATTTTTAAGAGTTTATATTATTGAAATCTTACTATGCATTTGGTTTCTTTAGTCATGATTTTGGCTTTACCTATTTATAGCCATCCCTATAGTTGTGTTGTTCCTCAGCGATTTATTTTCCTGGTCGAACTCTCTTTTTGGTCTGTTGGTTTTATTTTTTCCTTCCCCAGTGGTGTTCTGTGTCACCTATGGAGTTGGTCATTTGCATTAATAATCATAAACATTGCATGGCACCTTAGGGCCAAAAATAGGGTTTTCTTTTGTATTTAAGTATCTTCAATCGCGTCGAGATGAAGATTTTAACTTTCGTATCTCGGATAGAAGACACTTAAATAAGGGCAGCTGTTATACCCTGATTTTTCCCCTAAGATCTCTCATTATCTCATTTTATCAATAGATCAAAATCTTACATTAGGGTTAGTTATATCTTTCTACTTCATCATATAATTAAGTTTACTCTTGAGGGATCACCAAGCATCTTGAATTATGTATCGTGTACACGTGTTTTTAGGTGGATTAACTAACATCAAAATATGTATATATGTTTCTTTGAATGTTCATATTGTAGGTGATTACACAACTGCATCCATCTCTCCATCTAACCTAGGATTTAAGGGTTGGTCCTCAGTCAAATGGTTCTTCAATGGATGGCAAGAGCTCAAGCTCCAAGACTATGTCTATAATATCAAAGTTTTTGGATCAAAGAGCTTTCTCACTTTATTCAGGTCAAGTTTCTCTCAAGGATGGTGGTGGTACTCATCAAGAACATTCATAGGTTCATGTGTTTATTTTCATGCCTTCTTCAATACACTTCATTGAGTCTTAAGATCAATCTTTGAGTGTGCTTCAAGACAACATCATTTCAAGGTATAATATGATCCATCATGCTCTATTTTGCTAAGAAAGTTCAAAAGATTCAAGGTTGATTGAACAAGTTTGACCTAATTTAGCAAGTGTTTGATTCAGTGATCACAAGTGCATAAGTCTCTCAGTTTTCAATATTTTGAATTTGTTATTTTTTCTATGGGTTCTTATCATCATATACAATAACTTCTCTTCACATGAAAAGATCCAATTATGCAATAAAAATCATCAAAAGTTGAAAGGGGTTTCAAGTCATTTTGACACTCTCTGAGTTAGGGTTTGTTGACCTCCATGGACCATATCTTGTTCATTTTTTGAGATTTTTGATTGATTCCAAAGCCACAAATATATTTGAAGAGTACTTAACAAGTTATCTTCAAGGATCAAAGGCTAATTTTGAATGAAAGATCACTAATGGTTGAGAAAGATTACAAGTCCTTTGGGAAAGCTATCAAATTCTCTTGTGTGACTTCAAAGGATCATAACTTGGTCAATTTTTATCTTCTTGAACTCATTCTTTTTCCATAATAGTATTTTTTTATGTCTACTACAACTTTGTCTAATATTCAAGACTTGAAAATGCTTGGAAAGTTGTTTAAGAATTGAAAAGATTATAGGTCCTTTATGAATTTCCCAAAATTTGTTCATCATCTTACGAAGAATATAATTCTTTCAATTTTATGATTTTTTTAGTGATCTGAATTCCAAAATTCAATTCAAGAGGTCTACTTCATTTCATCTTCAAGGATCAAGGGCTAATTTTAAGTGCAAGGTCATGTAAGTTTGAAGGACATTATAGGTCATTTTGAAGTTCAACACTTAGAATTTTTCTAAGTACAAAATATCCGTGTGTTTTTCACAAATACAAACACACATAAATTTTAGCTCAAGTATACAAATGGAAACTTTCAAATCACATTTTCAAGCTTGATCATTTAGCTTTCTAAATAATCCAAGAATGCATTATAAAGGACCCTGAGCTCTTTGCACCATGGTTGTAAAGTTGATGCCTTGAAATTGAAAAATCACTTGAAGTCAGAAGCAAGTTTGTGAAATATGGATTCTAATCACCAAATTACCACGTAATTTTCAGTTAAAAATTATTAGCAAAGATGTTTGAGTCATTTAGAGTGTCAAAACACATCATTTGGATGAGTTTTGATGCATATGTGAGCACACTTTGCTCATAATGCAGGTGTGCACAAATTCGATTGAAATTGCATCATTCACCCCTCCTTTTAATCTCACTCACTTATCCTATAAATAAAGACAATATTTCACTCATTTCCTAATCTTTTGAGAGCCACAAAATCTTTGTCGAACTTCCTCCATACCTCTCAATTCTGCAACTTCAAATTTGGGTTTAAAGAATTTTTCAATCCAATTTCTTTGTTCATTCTTCATTCTTGAACTTCAGTGAAGCTAACAGAAGAAGAACCAAGCCTTGAAGTGCCCTAAATCGTGCTAGCTAAGTCAAGTTTTAGAGCTCTAAAGTTGAGCTTCAACAGGTAGATTCCTCCATCAATGTAGCTCTCATCACTCTGATACTCATAGAATCGCTAGTATAAATTTTTCACGAGGGTACCATTGGAATCGTCTTGATAAGATGAAGCAAATGGCACCAGTCTGAGCTTCCAATTTTACCGTTTGTGGAACCTGTAACTCACGTGTGGCCGAATGTTAAAGATGATGACATGTCATCTCTCAACCAATGACAATGTGCCACTTATTTCTTAAATTGGTTTTTTAATTAATGATTCAGTGTCTTATTCACTAATGTCCATATCATGCATAGGCACAGCGCGTCTGATCCTTTGTATTAGCTTACTAACGTGTTTTGACATTGATCAATGGCCCATATTATTTTGATATTAATTTTATTTTCTGATTTATTGTTTTAATTATTTTAAACTTCAAAAATTCATAAAAAAATTCATTTCAACTCCTAAAATTGTGAAAAAATGATCAAAAGTACTTTTGATTTTTCAATTTCTGATTTTTATTATTTAAAATTTTATTTTGTGATTTGGTATTTTTTATGATTTTTCACTTTATTTAACTTATTTTAATTGCTTAAAAATACTTTTCCTGATTTTAAAATTTTGGAAATATTATGGAAGGATCCAATGACCTCTTAACAAATATTGGTGACACTATTTTATTTTTATTTTTTATTTTACTATTTTTCACAAATTTTGGTTTATTTTGCTTATTTCTTTAAATTTAAAAAATAGGTTCTGACTTTAAAAAATTCTGAAAATTTTTGTCAACACTTATTGAACCATGTTTGACTTTTGATATTTTTTTAGGATTTTTAGTTGTTGTTTTAATACATGTTGTGTATTTTACCATTTTTTTTTTAAATCATTTAAATTTTGTTATATATTAAAATTTTTTTATTGGTCCTGATTTGGAGACACTTGGGTGTTATTTTGAGACAAGTTCCTCAACCTCATTGGATCTTGAGTGTTGATAGGTTAAAAAACCAAATCCACCAAAATGGATGAATGATGTTGATGATATTTGAAACCATAATTTCATCTGATACATTGCTTATACTATCATTCCCCTTCCTCTTCATCTTATCCCTTTCTTGTTTTTACTTATGCTACATATTTTTGGAGAATAATCTACATATCATTTCTCTAACATGTGGTACATAGATTCCTATTCACCGACCTCAAAATAGGTGTGACTTCTACATAAGTTCACTTACAATTGCTTAATATAGCGCTAAATTTTTACCGATTCGAAAAATAATCATTTATGGTCTAAACCTATGTTTGCATGCCCAAGTATGTTTAATTTGAAACCTTAGATCCAATAACTTTGAAGCTCATTTTTATGAGGCTTTGATTCGATCAATCCTCTAATGAACTTCATGAATTTTGGTCTAAGTGAATCATTTGAACATCGTTGATCATATGTGATTGCTTTGAGCACTTGAAATGAATGATATACTTGACAAAAAGCAAATGAGACTTGTTATTGAGAAGCTTTGATTTTATCAATCTTCTAATGAGTTTTCAAATGCATGCTTTAAGATGGTCATTTAACTAACCCTCTAACTTCTAATTCACTAACAATTAACTTTACTTTATGCCTTTATTTTGTGCCTTATGTATCATTTACTTTAGAATTTACATTTCATGCCATTTTACTTTTGTTCATTTGAGTATTTATCCTTATGTCATTTTATCTTTGCTCATTTGAGTTTTTATTTTCTTTTGAAGACACTTAATAATCAACACGGATATTACAAAACTTTAAGGTTACTTGGACTATCTGGTTACTATCCTTGGAATTGTGGAGTTATGGATCTCTCGGACTTAGGATTAGAAGCCTTGATACACGGGGACCTTGTTGCTCTGTTGTTATTTTGTCTGAAGTTCTTGGGGTTTACTCCAAGGTATTGGGTTGATTTTCTTTGTGTGCAAGTTATTCTGATTTTATGTTTTGTCTATGATTGAGAATTCTTCTGTATATAGCTGTTACTCTGCCCAAATTTTTGTGAAGACTTAATTCATCTGAAGCTTGGTAATCCTTAGAGGTATAATTTTTTGCTAGCTTGGTTTTAATCCAAAGGATGGGAATTTTACATTTACTTCTTCATGTCAAGTTTTGGCTTCTTGTTAGTTAGATCGTTCTTTTCCTTAGCTTTTACCTTATTCTTTAGGATAGTTCCTTCATCTCCTCCTATCTTCTTTAATTTCAAAAAATTTCTCCCTCCTTTTAAAAACTCTTTTTGTTTTTCTAACTTAAACCGCTTTCACAATAAACTTGGACTTAGGTCCACTCATTTCCAAAAATATTTTTCTTAATAAAACCTTAATCAACTTAACCATACTTTAACATCTTTTGAAATACTAAAAGTCATTAACCTCATTCAAACCATTTTCCACTTTGGCATTTTACTTTAAACTTTTTCTCAAAAGATTAGACTTTTGTCGATTCTTGTAGTGATGCGGGCTACTATACTTCTATGATATGTAGTGAAGTGAGATATTTTCCACTTGGGTGTTGAGTAAGGCTTTGTTAATCCAAGCTATATCCTCTACTTTAAGGTGATGCAAATTCTCATTTCTCATAATCATGGGTAGTAAGTACGTTTTCCACTCGGATGACAATGATGTCTCTTCTCTTAAAATTAACCAACACACATGTGTTTTAAAATTTTTGAGGTGAACTACGAGTACCCTGGTCCCCTATTACACGGAAGGTGGTACGTAGGCACTAAAGGTTCACAACTTTTCTGGATGCAAAAATTGTAAAAAATACTTCTTTTCTCATCTCCTCCGTCTATTTCTGTATAAACCTTTTATAGCCAAAATACACAGATTTTCAAAGAGGTTCCTGCGGAGTACCATATATGTTTAGGGTACTAATACCTTCCCTTTGCATAACCAACCCCCATACCTATAGTCTTCCCTTCTCTTTTTGGGTTTATTCGCTCTTTTCCCATTTCCTTTGGAAACAATAAAGCGCGGTGGTGATTTTTTATTTGATTTGTGCAATTTTTTATTGGCTTAGTCTCAATATTTCTACTACTACACACAATCTCTGCACTCCTACTTACTTAGATCAGAAATAAACTAATCTAATGAGTACCCAATATGTTGATCGTGTCCTGACCAACATACTTATCTAAGACATGTTTCTAGCAAGAAACTTCTTAGACATAAAACACATATGCCTCTTCTTCCAAATTAGGAGTAGGTTCCAAACATAAGTTATCAAAACACATTTGTTCAACATCCAAGCATCTTTTATGCCCTACCTTTATCCAACAAGATTTTGCATAATATGTTGGTTTGATGTTCCAACATCTGGTAGGACATCAGTTCCCTTCACAAGGAACACACCAAGAGATCCTCTATCAAAGCCTTGAGATTGGCCTTTTAGGGTTTAAAGCAAAAATAAATTACCTCTACCAGATCTCTCTTTAACAAACTTATATAAGAGTGCCTTTATGAGTGGACTTGGGATAAACCTCGAGTATCTTTGGCAACTCTAGCAAGCAAGTCGAACCTCTCCTCAAGTACCACCACACCATGGGATACACCTTCAGAGGAGAATAGAGTGTTGTAGACTCAACACACAAAACCACCAGGAGTTTTCCATCAGATATATATGAAGCGGAACACAAACCAGAAAACTGCTCAACAAACTTCAGTCACAACATAAACATTTGCACAAACACACCATACTCCAGGTGCAATAGGTTAACCTAGGTTTGAAAATAAATCACACCCTTAACACAGTAGCTTGTCACCAAAGCTACACGCCAGAAAACAACAGATAGGTCCAACACAACCTTGTCACGAATAATCCATCTTCCACTTTTAGGGACCATTAAAACAACATTATGAACTCTCCAAATTCAAACATCTTTTCAGTAATACCTTCTTTCTTGCCAAACCAGAAATTATCATCCTAGGATCTCACCCAGAAACAGAACAGGGTGCATGCTCTGATACCAATTGAAATTTTAGTATAACAAAACTCAGATGTCCTATGACATGTTAGGACATAACAAACACAACTAGGGTATAAAACATTAAAAAAAAGTACTTAAAGCAATAAACAACACACTAGAATTGCTAACCCAGTTCAGAGCAACTCTCTTACTCTGGGGACATACCAAGCCAAGGACAAGTCCACTATGATAGTATCAATTCATAGACCCTACAACAAATATACCAGTTTACAGTATACTAACTTAATCATTATCCGTGCTATGCTTCTATCTAAGACTCACCTAGATATCAGGCCCTCCTCAATCCCTCATCTATCACAGACAGTGATTGGACACAAAAATTCTGAACAAACAGGAAGACACACTTCCATGACAATACCTAGTCAAGACCTAAAGCTAAAATCCACTGTTTACAACTTTAATCTTAAATAAGAACACAACTTGGAGTTGCTTACAAGCTTCCTCCAAGAACAATACTTAACTCATTGCTTCACAGCTTCTGAGTGAGAACACAGTGACCATCTCACAACCCGAGTGGTTCACTTACACCAACTCTCCTAGAAAATGGTGACAAAGACAAATCCCTAGACTTCTACATCTTGAACCCATACCAAACTAGGTTACAAACCCTTCTACTTATAACCTATTCTCAAGTGGACTTGGGCTTCTAATCACAGCATATCAGTTTTTAGAAACCAGCAGAAACTTCTGCTACAAACAAGGTCTTCAATTATTTTTTCTGAGTAATCTCCATATTTAGAAACTCCATAATCTTCAATATTCTAACTTGATTCTTCTTGGCCTTTAATTCAGCGCCATATAGGATTGTATAATATTCCCAGGATATTCTACGTCAGTTAAATCATAACAGGATCTAATTGCCCACTTCAGCTTAGGCGCGATGTCGTATGCTTCTTCATAGGACATCTTATACGACAAGTTATTCCAAATGATGAGAACTTCTCATCTCAACATGTCTCAACATAAGATAGGACTTCTTGCTCAACATGTTCATGTTCCTGTTAACAAGTTAACATCTCTTATCTAACATATTGTTGTCTTATTTGTTTTACAAAAATTATTGTCAATCTTAAAACTAGAGAACTTACAGGTGGGTTATTACTGTGATTGTCATAGTTAATGTGGGCAGGTTCAGCTTCCTAACTTGGATTGGTACTAGTGTAGGCATAATTAGTAACTTGTATTTGGTTTGGGTTATGGGGAGTAGTGGTGTTGGAAGAGGGAGATATTATATTAGACTCAGAGGTTGAAATTGGAGTGGAATTGGTTATAGGAGTGAACAGAGGAGGAGAATATGCTTGAGGCACAATACTGGAAGAAGTGGAGAGTACAGTGAGGTGATGAATTGATATTTGTTATACCCCAAATTTTGCCCCTAAGATTTTTTATTGTCATCTGATAGCATCACAATGCATCAAGATCATGCATAACATATCATTGATTCCATGGTTGCGGGATCAAAGCATTTATTCTCGGCAAGTTACAAAAATAAGTGTTCCATCAAGCAGTATAGCAAAGCAGAAACTCGGGGTTTCAGGATTCAAATACACGTCTCACTTGTCCCAAGCTATCCAATCATGGATTAATCAAGTCATCATCATATAAAGCTCTCACGCGTTCCAACACACTCTGAATTATGTAGAAATTCGAGTGTTTCAATTGATTTGAGACAGTGCAGACAAAAATTCAGTATTGTGCGCTTCAAGCTCAGAAATTCATAACTTTAGGTCAGAAAATGGTTTGGGAATGATTCTTCAGAATTTAGAACCTTCTTGAGGTCTTATTCAATTCATTTTTTCATCTCGAAGGCTAATATTGTGAAGAAGATTTTCTAAAAGTGTTGAATACCTGAAATGCGTTATACAATGGATTTCACGTTTCTCTGGTTTTTGGATGCTTAAAAATTTGTAACTTCTAACTGGAAGATCATCTTTGAGTGCTTCTTGGAGCATTTTAATTGTCTTGTTATTTCCTTTAATTTACATGTTCGGCTCGGAAGAAAATTTATTGAGGAAAATCTCTGAATGCGTAAGCACTCGGATGCTATACGGTGCAAAAACAATGAAAATAGTATGGTGAACCGTTGTTTTTCAGATGTTCCAAAACTCATAACTTTCATTCAATTTGATATTTTTGAGTGGTTCTTTGGGAAAAATTTGTCTTGATTTTATCTTTGATATGTATGTTCGGGTCAGGAGCTAATTCTTTGCGGAAGATCTCTGAAAATGTGAATTACCAGAGAAAATTGCATGCCAAAATTGTTTTCTACCGGACTGTTTCTCGATATTATGAAAATTGTAACTCTCTCGATTTTTATCGTATCAGGACGATTCATGAAGCATGAGATCATAAAGTTTGTAAGCTTTAACTTTTCTTTAGGGCCCAAGTTTAGATTATGCTTCGAAGACTTCAGTTTAGGGCTCGTATCCAAAAGTGCGCACGGAAATAAGCTAAAATTTTCAACACGGTGAAATAAGTCCACTATTTCTCGTCATTCAAAAATTCATTACTTACTCTATTTTTATCATATCGAGACAATTCTTTCGACGTGAGGTCACAAAGTTCGTCATCTATGATTTTGTTATTGGTCTTGCATCGAGATTTCACATCGATTATTATTGAGTTCATAAATTGTTCGTGTGAATAAGTTTGCTGACACTGAAAATCCAAATGTTGAGAAATTAATTGGGCTTTCTCTTGACCCAAATAAAGGCCCAATTGTCGAGACTATATATTGTTTTTTTTTGTTTCACACCAAGAGCTCAAAAATTCTCTCTACTTTCTCTCTGAAGAAAAAGGAAATTTAAATCTCATAACTCCCTCTATTTCTCTTCGTGCGCGCCAAAACTCCATCTCTTCTCTCTGTCAGTCACCACAACTCCCTCGCTTCTCTCCACCAGATGCACATCCAAGCCGGCGACCGCCACAGCCTCATCCTGTCTCCTTCCAGCCTTGCCTCACCGTGTGCCGCTCATCATGCTCCCTTCGGTGTCCATCATCTTCAGCGTGATCTACTCCCTTCGTCAAATTCATAGCGTCTCCGGTCTTTCTTATATCTCTAATTCTTATTTCAAGCTTTCGATTCGGTAAATCCTCTTGAAAATTTTGAGATTCATTGTTATTTTCTTGAACTGAGTTAACTGATAAATGCTTTGAATTAATTCAGTTGTGCATTAAATTAATTTTGGATCTTGAATTATTCACACTAATAATGATGTTGAAATCTGGAATCGGATAAATGATTTGTAAAATGTTATGGATCTCGAGAATCTTATTGCGTCATTGAATTTTTTATGTTGAATTTTGATGTCGCTTATGACGATTCACTTCCATTCTTCTCTTGCTTTAATGATTTGATATCTTGGTTAAGAGTCAACGCCCCTTTCTTTCTTGCCTTGATGATTTGATATCACGGTTAAGAACCACTACTCTCCCATTTCGCTTGCCTCGATGATTTGATGTCTTGGCTAAGCATCCCTTTATCCTACCATGATGATTTGATATCATGGTTAGATGTCCCATTTCCTTTTTCCTGCCTTGATGATATGATATTATGGTTAGGTCTCCCTCTCCTTATCCTACCTTGATGCCATGATACCTCGGTTAGGTGAGTGCTACTTGAGTGAGTGGATACTCCTCAAGCTTTGTTTGTTTGTTTTGGCTCATCTTGGCTTGTTCGCACCTTGTGCTTTTGTTTTTCTTTAGGTTTTGAACCTTTGTCATGTTCCCTTAGGGTCTCTAGATTCAACCTTTGGTTTCAATTCGAGAAAGACATTAGGATTGTAATCCATGCATGCTAACTTAGTTAGAGATTCCCCTTTTATCCTGGACCTTAGGTTCATCATTGTATGATAACCCTAGGGATAGAAATAGGTTAGTCCCCTTTAGACTTTTTCTCTTCCCCTTATGCATAACTAAAACTAAAACATTTTTCTTCGGCAATGCATAAAACATCTAAAACTTCTCAAATCCTTTTTCAAGGTAAAAAACAAAAACCAATGCAAATATTTTTGTCTTTGGATTTTATTTTTCATTTAAAACCTTTTCAATAAGGATATGTTGTTTCAAATTCGAACAACTTGGAAATGCTAAGTGTGCGAGGGGTCGAGCATGAGTCTCTTTATGAGATGCAATGCCAAGAACGAATTACAATCCTAACTGTAAGGATGCGAATGCGGAATTATTCATAAAAAACACAAAACAAATTGAAACATATGAGCCGAACTACGGCGTTCTATTTCCTTAAAAAGGATATGTATGCATTTGGTCGTGGAGATCATGAATGATAGAAAAACACAAGAAAGGGGGTTTGAATTGGGGTTCTCAAAAGTTAAAACAGTAAGACACGTTTGGTTATCCTGGTTCATTTCAACTCAAACTACTCCAGTCCACCCACCAAGGTGATTTCGCCTCTCTCAAACGAGGTCTTAATCCATTAATCAAAAACCTTGATTACACAAATACAATGACTACCGTCAATGTCTTCTTGAGACTAAACCACAACTTGGTTTCTCAAGGTATTACAAATTATAAATCAAAAGTGTGTACAATGGTGTTTCTAGAAAAACTATATCACAATTGTGATTTATACACAAGATTAAAGCATAATGAATAGACAAGAGAGAGCTAGTGAAGATATATCTTTGTATACGCAAAAGTGTGTTTCATCATTTTTTTCAAGACTCCTTTATATAGGTGAAGCATATGAGACATGAGAAGATGAATTTGGAAGGTTGATAAAGTTTTGTTAATGCACTTTCCAAAAATACAGATCTTGTTTTGTTCCAGCCATTACTCTTTGATTTATAATGAATGAATTGTAACGTGTCAGAACTTTGCTTCTTTGAAATATGATCAGAATGAGAATATTATTGTTGAGACTTTAGATCCTCAGAGTTTCTTAATATTCATATGATTAGAATTTGGATGAGACAGACATGTTGAAGCTTCTTTGCACTTTCAGAATATTTACTTATCAGAGTATAGCTTGAGCTTAAGTGCTGAGTCTTTAGAACTTCAGTATAGGTGAGTGTGTTGAGACTTCCTTTGTTCTTCCAGAACTTCGCTTATCAGAGTATCAGAATTTAGCTTGCAGCTTTGGTGTTTTAGAAGTTATAACATCATAACTTCTACTATTGAGTGTTACATGGATTTTCTTCTAAGTTTGTACGCTTCGTCTAATCAGAGCTTTGAAACGCAATTCTCCCATCATCTTCTATGCTCTTTCATTAGAAATTCTCGGCATATTTAAATACTTTATTAGAGATCATATTTGTTCTTTATATATATATATATATATATATATATATATATATATATATATATATATATATATATATATATATATATATATATATATATATATATATATATATATATATATATATATATATATATATATATATATATATATATCTCATTTATTTTTTATCATCAAAACTATTACTAAGATGTAGAACCAAACCATGTTCTAACAGCTCAACCGAGCGAAACTTTGTAAATATTTCCTTCTTTTCCCCGTGTTTTCTTTTGCATGCATTTTCTCTTTGTTTACCCTTTAACTTGATTAGCGTTTAGATGAAACACACTCTTTAGATTAGAACAACAAGAGTAGATCCTATGGAGTACCACTGATGTGAGGGTGCTAATACCTTTCCCTTGTATAATCGACTCCCGTACTTGATCTCTCGGTCGTATGATCGTGACTTCTTCCTTTCTCAGGTTTTTCTTCGATGATTTTTCTTTCCCTTCATGTGGGATAAATAAATACTCGATGGTGACTTCATTGATTTTCTTCTTGGTGATTTTATGTCGGTTCCTTCAATATTGTATGAGAGGATGAAGATTTTAGGAAGTCCTGAAGGTTATTGGAAGGAGAGACACACATGCTAGGGCTGGGAGAAAATAGTGAAGAAGAGGAAAATACTTCCACATATGGGAATCTTATTTCATTGAATAAGACATATTTTTAGAAAAAAATCCTACCACTAGAATCAAGACACTTGTAGCCTCTATGAGTGGGAGAATAACCAAGAAACACACATTCTTTTGAGTGCATGGCTAGTTTGTGTTCGTTGTAAGGTCTTCATAATGGGAAGCAGGCACACCCAAATGATTTAAGGAACTTATGATCAGGAAATTGGTGATGTAGGGTAAAAAAGGGTGACTGGTTGTTTTGAGATTTATAGGGAAGCCTATTGATTAGGTAGTGGCTGTTAAGAAGGCATGATCCCGAAATTGTAATGGAAGGTTTGCTTGAGCAAGGAGAGTTAGACCAGTTTTCACAATGTGCATGTGTTTCCTCTCCACTAAATCATTTTGATGGTGAGTGTGAGGGCAGGCTAATATATGTGTGATGCATATGCTTGATAGGTATGGAGTGAGAGGCATAAACTCTCATCCACCATCTGTTTGTATGGATTTAATCTTATGATTCAATTGTAGTTCCACCAGTTTTTTGAATTGTTTGAAGATATCAATAGTTTGAAATTTTAGTTTAAGAGGATATATCCAAGTGTACCTACTATAAGCATTAACACAAGTAAGGAAATAGGTGTAGCCACATGATGAGGTGACAGGGGTAGGACCCCAGAGGTCACCAAAAATTAACTCAAGAGACATGGTGTATGTGGTAGTGGGAGCATGAGATGGTAATCTGTGAGCTTTTCCTAAACAACAAGCAGTGTAAAAATCAAACAAATTTTTATTGGGAATAGAGATACTACAAGTAGTGAGAAAATGTTTAAGAGTCTCATGATTTGGGTGTCTCAATCTGTAGTGCCAGATTTGATACAAACTAGGAAAAGTAAGAGAAAAAACAACACTACTTTTATTACAATGAGTGTTATACCCCAATTTTTGCCCCTAAGATTCCTCTATCATCTCATATCAACTCAATCATATCAAGATCACACTAGGGTTTGGTTCTTCTCCCTATCTTTAGGTTTACTCATGGGGGATTACCGAGCATTTTGATTTTCATGTTGTGATCATATTTATCTTGTGTTGATTAACTCCTAAATAAAAAATACAATAAATGTTCTCTCTAAATGATGATACTATAGGTGAGGGCACGACACACTTCATCAGGTTGATTCATAGGTTCATTAGTTTATTTTTATGCCTTCTTCAACAAATCTTCATTGAAATTTAAGCTTCATCATCGAGAGTGATTTAAAGAAATGTCATGACAAGGTCTACTATGATTCATCATGCTTCAATTTGCTAAAGGAAGTCAAAAGATGCAAGAATTGATTAAAGAAGTTTGACCTATTTGGACAAGTTCTTGATTCCTTGATCACAAGTGCATAACTCCCTCAATTCTCAACATTTGGAAGTGTTTATTGTTACCATAGGTTCTTATTATCATCCAAAACAACATCTCTTCACATAGAAAAAGTATTTGTACAAGAAAGATTGTCAAAATTGAAAGGGGTTCCCAAGCCATTTTAATGCTCTATGAGTTAGGTTTTGGACTTCTAAGGGATATATCTTGTCCATATTTTAATATTTTTGAGTGATTCCAAAGATATGCTTCTCCTTAAAGGGTTATCAACAAATTACTTCAAAAGTTTCAGGCAAATTTTATGTGAAAGATCACTAATGATTGAGAAAGATTACAAGTCCTCTAGATAGGCCATCAAATTCCCTTATGTGACTTCAAAAAGTCATAACTTGATAAATTTTTATCTCCTTGAGCCCATTCTTTTTCCACAATGATCTTAAGAGTGTGAACTTAAACT
Organism: Vicia faba; assembly: GCA_948472305.1. Classification (NCBI taxonomy): domain Eukaryota; kingdom Viridiplantae; phylum Streptophyta; class Magnoliopsida; order Fabales; family Fabaceae; genus Vicia; species Vicia faba. The sequence continues at coordinate 1,177,977,440 of OX451740.1, forward strand.
CTTATTTTATGTGAAAAACTTGAAAATGGTTGGAAGATTCCTTAAAAGTTCAAAAGATTATAGGCCACCTTATGGATTTTCATCAAATTCAAAGGATCATAACTTGTCCAATATTTAGAATTTTTGAGTGATACAAGTTTCAGCATACTCTCTAAGGAGTCCACTTCAAGATAGAATATTGATCAAAGCCAAATTTTGGAAGAAGACCTTGTTTGGAATCAAAACATTATAGGTCATTTTTTAAAGAAAAACATAGAATTTTTCTAAGTATAAAAGTCAACACATTTTTCCTGATTTTGACCAAGCACAATTTCTAGCTCAAGCATCCAAATGATCTCTTTCTTGGCACATTATAAAGAATGTTACCTCATTTTTTCAATGCATCAAGAATCAGGTCCTAAGGTTTCCTAAATCATGCACACTATAAGTTCAAAGTCAGCTACTTGAAATTGATTTTTTTCTTCCAAGTCAGAATTTGAAATCCATAATCCAGCTTCTAAACACCAAATTAGCATGAGTTTTTGATTTAAACATGTTTAACAAAGTTCCCAAAGTTGAATTAAGGATCAAAACGTAGGAATTGGATGAGTTTTAATGCACATGGAGTCACACATTTTCCACTTTCGGGCTCCATCTGATTTCCCTCCAAACTTCAATTTTCCTCTCAATTCTTTGCACCATTCACTTCCCTATAAATAGAGGACCTCACTCCTCTTATTTTCTCAAGCTTGGACAGCCAAAATCACCCTGCTAAACTCTCTGCATAACCCACTTTTCTGAGTTTTCGAATTCATCTTTTCTCCATTTTCAATCCATTTTCTTTGTTGATTCTTTATCCTTGAACTTCACTGAAGCTAACAAAAGAAGAACCAAGTCTTGAAGTGTCCTAAATCGTGCTAGTCAAATCCAGTTTCAGAGCAATTTTCTACTACTTCGTTCAGGTAGAATTCTCAACCAAATTTAACCAAATAAGTCCCTATTCTACTCTACTCATCCATCTGATTCTCACACTTCTTACGGTTTTCATTTTCATTGAGAATTGTGAGAGATACTTGGAATTTTCGTGCTCGCTATTTTTTCTGGTTTTCTCCAAATACAGTCTTGCACAGTTTATATAAATTTTACGCGAGGGTACCATTAGAATCGTCTTGAAGAGACGAATCTAATGGTACAGGTCTGGTCTTTTAATTTTACAGTTTGTGAAACCTCAATCTAGGGTGTCTAAAGGTTAAAGACGACTGACGTGTTGCGCTTCAGCCAATGATAGCGTGACATGTGATTTTTTGAATCATATCCAGTGCATTTGTCTTACTATACGCATGTTTTGAGGACCATTGGATCTGATTACTTTCATTAGTCAGACTCTATCGAACGCGCTAGTTTTTTTATCTTTTAATTATTAAAAAATGATTTGGCGTGATTTCCAAAGATGACCATATTATGCACCGTGTGTCAGATCTCTTGGATCTACTTACTAATACATTTTGACATTAATCTAATGGTCCACATTTTTTTGACTTTATTTTCATTTTCTGATTTTTTTATATTTAATTGTTTACTTCAAAAAATCATAGAAAATTCATTTCTGACCCAAAAATTATGAATAAATTCACAAAAATATTTTGAAATATTCTCTTTCTGATTTTATTTTTTCATGATTTTACTTTTAGATTTGATATTTTTTATGATTTGTTTTCTTTGTTTTGACTTGTTTTTAATTGTTTAAAAATACTTTTTGGTATTTTTAAATTCTGAAAAAATTTATCAAGATCATTTTCTTTATTTCTGACTTTTATGAAATTTTTTCTAGAATTTTATTTTGATTTTTACTATTTTTGATATTTTTCACTTACTTGAATGATTTTAAATAATTTTAAAAAATACTTTTTTGTTTTAAAAAATTGCTAAAAAATTTGTAAAAATACTTGAGATCATCTCTGACTTTTCTATGTTTTCTTTTAATTTTTATTTGATACTTTGAATATAGTTTGTTATTTTGCCTTTTATTTTCATTTAAAAAACAATTTAAAAACTTTTTTTTTATTTTGTTTAATAAATGCAATTTTATTTTTGAATATATTCTGACTGAGCTTGAACTATATGATTTTTGATCGTGAGCTTCATTAACATCATTGGATCTTGGGTGTTGAATTTAACTCTACCAAAATGGATGAATGATCTTAATGATAGTTTGATTAAAATCTTTGGTTATAATATTTATCCTCCTCCCTCTTCATCTTATTCCTTTCTTACTTGTGCTACATGTTGTTAGAGAATGATCTACATATCATTTCTCCAAACATATGGTACATAGATTTCTATTGACCGGTCTCAAAATATATGCGACTTCTATATAAGTCCACTTACAATTGCTTAACATAGCGCGAAATTTTGTCCTGATTCGAGAAATGATCATTCGTGGCCCAAACTTATGTTTGCAAGCCCAAGTATGCTTAATTTGAAACCTTTGATCCAATAGCCTTGAGGTTAATTGTTAAGAGACTTTGGTCTTATCAATCTTCTAATGGACCTTCATAAAATTTGGGCTAAGTAAATCATTTAAACATCGTTGATTATTTGTTGTTGCCTCGAGAATTTGAAATGAATGATATACTTAACAAAAAGCAAATGAAACTTGTTGTTGAGAAGCTTTGATTTTATCAATCTTCTAATGAGTTTTCAAATGCAAGTTTTAAGATGGTCATTCAGCTAACCTCTAATTTCTGACTCACTAACAATTGACTTTTATTTTATGCTTTTTACTTTACATATTTACTTTTAAGCACCATTTATTTTAGCATTTTCATTTTATGCTATTTTCATCTTTGCTCACTTGGGCAGTTATCTTTATGTCATTTTTGTTTTTCTCACCTGAGCTTTTCATTTTCTTTTTGAAGATACTTAATAATCAACTTGAACAATAAAACTTTAAGGTTACTTGGACTATTTGGTTACTATCTTTGGCATTATGGAGTTATGGACCTCTTGGACTTAGGATTAGAAGTCTTGACTACTCTTGGGACCTTGTGACTTCTGTTGTTATTTTGTCTGGAGTTCTTGGGGTTTACCCCGAGACATTGGGTTGTTTTTTCTTTATGTACAGGTTATTCTGATTATGTGCTTTGTCTGTGATTGTGAATTTCTCTGTATACAACCGTTACTCTGCCCAATTTTTGTGAAGACTTAATGCATCTGAAGTTTAGTATTCTTAAGAGGTTTAATATCTTTGCTTGTTTGGTTTCAATCCAAAGGATGAGATTCTACATTGACTTCATATGTCAAGTGTTAGCTTCTTGTTGGTTAGATGGTTCTTTTCCGTAACTTTTACCTTATGTCTTAGGATAGTCCTTTCATCTCCTCCCATCTTCTTTAATTTCAAAAATCTTCTCCCTCTTTTTCAAAACTTTTCTTGTTTTTTAACTCGAACCGCTTTCACAATAAACTTGGACTTAGGTCCATGCATTTTCAAAATCTTTTCTTAAACAAAACTTTAACCAACTTAATCATACTTTGACATTTTTGTGAGAAGACTAAAGTCAATCAATCTCATTCAAACCATTTTGTCATTTTGGCTTTTTTACTTAAACTTTTCTCAAAAGATTAGACTATTGTCAATCCTTGTAGTGATGTGAGCTACTATACTTCTACGATATGTAGTGAAGTGAGATATTTTTCACTTAGGTGTTGAGCGAGACTTTGTTAATTTTAAAATACAAGTTATATCCTCCACTTTGAGATAATGCAAATTCTTCTTTTTCATAATCGTGGGTAGTAAGTATATTCTTCCACTCGGACATGACGATGATGTCTCATCTCTTAAAATTAACCAACACACTTGTGTTTTAAAATATTTTAAAGATGAACTACGAGTACCATGATCCCCTATTGCACGGAAGGTGGTACGTATGCACTAAAGGTTCACAACTGCGGCGGGTGCAAAAATTGTAAAAAAATATTTCGTTTCCCATCTCCACCATCTATTTTTATACAACACTTATAGTCAAAATACATAAATTTTCAAAGAGGTTCTTGCGGAATACCGTAGATGTTTAGGGTGATAATACCTTCCCTTTACATAACTAACCCCCCGTACCTATATTCTCTCCCCCTCTTTTTTGGGTTATTCGCTCTTTTCCCATTCTTCTGAAAACAATAAAGTACGGTGGCGATTTTTATTTGATCTGTGCGAGTCAAGTCAATCCAATGGCTTAGTCTCAACATTTCTACCGCTACAATGAACAGACATATTTTGCCTAGAACCTAAGTTAGAGCTAGAAACATGAAGAGTAGTAGGTGAAGCTTGAGGTACATCTGAGTCCAAGTTGTCAAACTTGTAGAGACCATCATGCCTATGGGAACCTCTTAACAGGTCTTTAGAAGTAGCCTGACATTTTACAAAGCATGAATTAGCATGAAACTAAAAAAATACATAATTATCTTTGACAAATTGACTGACACTAACAAGATATTTGGTGATAGTTGGGACAAGCAATAAATTGTTTAGTTTTAAGGAAGTCTTAGGGTAGTAAGGTGGGGGAAAAGATAATAAGCCAAGAGATTTTATAGACAAACCTTTACCATTTCCAATCTGGACTTGGTCTAAGCCTGGAAGAGAGATAGCATCAATGAGATTTGATGGATCTGGAGTTACATGATGAGTAGCTCTAGAATCGGAGTACCAAGCTTGATTGTAGAAGGAACTACTAGCATCAGTGCATGTGACAAGCACTTGTGGTATGGTTGCACCAAGTTGATTATTGTAGAACGAAGGAGCAAGTCTTGGAGAACCTATTGGTTGCGATGCAGGTGGACGATGGACGATAGCTGTGATGATTCCACACATTAGACTACAAGTTGCCATAACCAGCATTGGGTGAAGGAAAATCATAATTCGCATAAGGATCAAATGCATGACGATAGTAGCAGTAACTAGCTTCATGACCTGTTTTATAGCGAATTTGACATTGAACGGGTCCGTTGTCAGCAAAACGATTCCCACGTCCTCGAAATCGACCACCACGAATGTCTTCTTTTCCATGGTATCCACCGCGACTTCCAGCTTGTGAATTGAAATGATCAACACCTTTAGTTTCAGGAAAATTTTGTGGAGAATTGAAAGATTGAGAAGTACCTTGAGTGAGATTAACAGAAACAGTCTCAATGATTTCCTTCTTAATTCTGTCAATGTGAGCTTCTTGAGCAAGAAGAGATTCAAACTCATCAAGAGAAGCGAAATCTGACCTAGAGTTTACGACAGCCACAACAGAATCGTACCCAGTAGATAATGATTTAAGAATCAATTCAATCTGATCTCAAAGAAGAACATGATCACCAATAGACATGAGAGTGCTTACAATCGTGCGAACACGCGCCAAGAACTAAAAAAAAGAGTATGTGCCTTTGGAAAGAGATCAAAGCTCTGATTGTAACAATCGCGACTTGGTTTTCATCTGCGTCTTGCAATAAACATGAATTTCCTCCCATACCTGCCATGAATGACGAAGAAGCCCGAATTGAGGGAGAAGAACATTAGAAATGGGGAAGGAAGCCACATGCACAGTAACGCATCTTGTTCTTCCCGGGTGACATAAGCAGGATTTTAAGTTTGCGATTCGCGATCATCAATCGACAGGAATCGCTCAGGGATCTTTGGTGAAACAACATACTTCACCATTCTCGTGCCTCGAAGGACACCTTTGACTTGTTAAAGCCATTGACGATAGTTCGATTCGTCTAATTTCAGAGTTTTTTGCTTGAAGGTAGTCCCAGCAGTAGAAGAGACTTGTGCATGAGCGGAGTTTGCATTCGAAGATGGCGAAGATTCCGCCATGGAAGCTTAAGACAGAACCACACAATTGAGTTCAGAAAAAGATGGAATCAACAGCAAGAGGAAAAATACAGAGTGAAAGAGTGAAGTTTGCATTAATTGAATCTAAGACACTTACAACAGTTTATATAGGTAGCTGTGTAACGAATTCAATAACTGAATTCAATAACTGAATTCTATTATTGGACAGCTAAGCAATCTTACACTATTACAAACTAATCCCTAGGGTATCTCTAATACCTATGAACCAATAAGAATCTCTAAATAAGATTAATTGCATTCTTCTAATATACCTATACAATGGAGGATGAGAGAACCAGGAGAGGCAAAGAAGAAATATGAGTGGAGTTTATTGCCCGCTTGCATTACATTTTTGTGGAATTCTTATTTTTTTTCCTTTATATAATTTATTAAGAATGGCATTCATCTGTTTACATTTTTTTAATAAAATTATTATATAAAAAGTGATCATTATTCAAAACGAAGGTGCATATCATACATATCATATACCTCCGGGTATAACAAGTATTTGGTGTGCAATGAGTGTTCCAACCCAGGAATATCTGGAATAAAATCACAGATCATCTTTGCAGTCAACTTATAAAAGTAACCCAAAGTAGAAGCCGCATAATAAATAACCTCATTATGAAAAGACAAGGCTGCACTGCAGCATACAAGCATTATGCTATTGTGCAAGGACTTAAACAAATGTTGTAGTCAATACAAGCAAATCCACACATGCAGTCTCACAAGGAAGTATATCAACGATAAATATGTAAAAACAACATTACACGATTTAGCCATTTACGGAAACCGTCCTACAAGTCTATTATTACATTGTCTGTTAAACTTACCTTATTGTAGGTTAACAGGTCTCAGCTTGTTCCAAACTCCAACGATTCCCACCTGAATGGTCGGAATATATACAGAACTTCGGGCGAGCTTTTGAAGAGAAGAGCCACACAGACACAGACTGCTGCTATGGCAACCATTGACAGCATTGCAGGCCTGTATACGAAAGACTTCCCTACAGCAGTTCTACATGATAACTTACGATCACAGAGTTTGCAGTGCTTTTGGATAGTTTTAACGTCTGCATTTCCAATCTCAAAGGTAGTGGCCGATTCATCTTTCTTGCTTGTATCGAACCTTGTCGGATTGCTAGGAATATCAACCACGACGTGAGCCCCTCCTTGTCTCTTGTTGATTTTCTTTTGCACCAAGTGAATGTATGTGTAATGACCACGTAAACGTGCATAATCCTCGGGTGTTGACCCTGTGCTGTCGCGAGCACTTTTCCATGCTTCAATTCCCACCTGAATTAAAAGGCCCGAGTTATCATCAAATACTAAATAAATACCACTAATCTTAACACAAGAAAATCTCATCCTCTGTTATCAATTTAAGATGGAAGAGTTCTTACCATGCAGGGATCATTAGTCAAAGCATCCAGAACATCCTCAGAACCATCTTTCCCGGCTGCTATATGGAGTGGTGTCAAACCAGCAGGACCGACAGCATCAGGTCTAAACAAGAAGTTTTGATTCTCTCCGTTAACCAGCGCCTTGTCTTCAGGGCCTACTTTATCTGAAATATTTTGAGGAACAAATCTCAAGAGAAGCTCCACCAACTGCCTGCTATTTCTCCTCACAGATCTGTGAAGGAGACCCAACTCTGAGAGTGCAAGATACAAGGATGCATGGTCTCCTGTACTCACTGTTCCATCAAGGAGGAGGTTTAACAGTTTTTTAACTACTGCACACCAATCGTGGTCTACAGAGAACTCCACGAGCCACTTGAATCGATCTAATGGGAACAGATCTGCACTAGACTTCAAGTGAACCGTCCTAGATTTTATTTGGCTTCTGTGAAGAAGCCAGCCCATTTCATGAATGAAATCCATGGCTTGATTTTTTGCTTGAATTTTCCCAGCCCCTTCAGCATCTGGATAAGTATCACTTTCCAGTAAAGGCTCAAGAACACAGATTTCAGAGCAAACATCCTCCTCCACAACTATGAAAGGGAAAAAACTGCTGCTCAAACCCTGGTCCTCAATCTGGAATATTCGAGAAAATTATAAAATAAGAAGGCTCATATACATAACATTGATGCAAACATGGTAACCTGAAGTTAAGAATATGACAATTTGTAAGGATGTATATAAATGGCAATAAGAATCAGATGAGAATTTAATTATGGACTAGGACAAGGAATAAGTACTGGCTGATATTTTATCATTTCAGACTATACTTAAATATCATAATATGGGTGAAATACAGTATCCACATCAAAGAATAGAAATCCAATTCATGACTCACTATCGTGTTATAATTACTCTTTTTTGCTACAAAAATGTTTAGGCGGAGAGCACTTTCCCTTTTCCAAGAACAGGGCACTCTACAAGCCTCGGTGTCCGCTTATCATAATAATTTAAACTATAATTTGTAATAGCAAGAAATAGCACCTCAATAAATCCTCGTCCATTCAACGCAGGGACAGAACATGAAAATTGGATGCACTGAAGCTCATCAAGATCCTTGGAGCATTGATCCATAGACTCATGAGTATCTTCACAGACCAAATAATTCCCTTCTAAAGCACACAATAACCTGATATAATAAGAACAAGGTTCATATGCAATAACGAAATTTACGCACCCACACATGTATATCAAGTGACTTTCAAAATCTGCATCTAACTTTCAACATGCTAAAATTCACAGGGCAACAAGTAAATAATACCTAGTGGCAGGGCGAGTCAGCTTGACACCCTTCACAGAAAATTGAGCTGTCTTTGATGCTGGTACGGCAATTGGACTAACACTCAAAATCTTACCATAATTGTTACTCCTGAAAGGTAGGGATGTATCAATTACAACCTGGCCTGCAGCAGAAAAGTGTTGCAGTTAGACATAGTCATAAAAAAGTACTACTTACTGATTTGACATGTACACAAGGTATAATAACAATGACAACGAGTGGACATCAGAAGTCCATTAACATTAAACCGGATTCTATAAAAGTCCATCAAATCAAGTTAATATGCGGCAATGGCTTGAATTAGATGTTGATACAAGTACTCGACGTAGATGATTTAACCTTTAAACAATTAATGTAAATTTATTGAGTATAATAAAGGTTGATGGACTTGATTGAATACTGCAACTAAATTCCAACTCCTGTTTTTTAGAAAGATAGCAAAAACAGCAAAAGAAACATAGCAATAGACCATTGAAAATGAAGGCCAACTGATTCTGCACTCTGATGTGAATCCATCCAGTTCTCCAAAAGTCATCATCTGAGACATCCTGAAGCCTATTTAAACTGGAAGTAAGATCAAAGCAAAGCTGTAAAAGAACAAATAAGCCTTGTAAGGTCAAGAGTGTCCCCTGACTGCAGAAATAACCACACACATGCAGAAATAACCACACAGACCAGCTAGTAGTTTTAGAAGGACATTGCTTACCTCCTCCCACACAGCCTCAGTCTGACGCAGATAAATAGTCAAAACGATACAACCAGGCCGTATATAGCCTTCAATATCAGTTGGACTGTGGGATAACCAGTCAAGAATCTGGAGTCCAAAACCTTAGAATGATTAAATTTCAAAGAAAAAATTGAGTAACAGTTATTCTTAGATGCTTTGAAAAGTTTAACGTACCTGTGCTCTGAGTACAAGAGGAAAATCACTTGGTTCTTTACCAAAGAGTTTAAAAACAATTCGATCCGTGCGGTTCTAAATGGTGGAAACCAACATATTAGCTGTTGAATAATGACAATCTCAGGATAGTATAAATTTAACATATATAAGGGTGTCATTCAAGAAAGCATTAGGAGCTAGAATCAGAATGCAATTTCATACACGGGCACTACATAGGAAATTACAGCAAAAATTTCAGCAAGCTAGAAAAGAAGGCACCGTTTATTTCTGACACCTAAGGAAAGTCCAGCATGATTTCATCAGAATCACAGCCATTAATAGGCCTGCTATTTAAACCAGGATTGGTAAAGGATGATCAAAATACTCATATTCAAGGCTTTTTCCACGGTAAATATATCATGGACTGTTCAGTTAGTCTCAGTTCTCACCTCTCCCTCATCCCCTCATACTAAAAAGCTCTTGTATATCAAGAGGAAGCAGAAGCAAATGAATTTCATTCCCCTCCCTTCCTCTGACCTCTTGTCAGATATTCCTTAAAAGGAGTGCACCCATCAGAATATCAGATATTCTTGAGCAATATGATTTTTTGGACTCTCGTCATGTAGGATTAAAGAAGCAGTTTAGTTTCATCCCATCAACCTCGGCATGACAAATTAAGACAGCACGAAAAATTCTAAGAACAACCACCAAAAACATCGGTAGTGTCATAAAATCCCAATCATGGGGAGGAGTATGAGCCTAAAGGACTGTATACATGAGCACAGTGCAACAGAGAATCCAGAATAATGCTGCAATAGATATATACCTGAACTTCACCAGTGGAACTAGAAGGGGACTGGGCAGATGCAGAATCTGAGTTTCCACTTTGAGGTGGACTTGACTGATGTGAATCTTGTTGCATCCATGGGTAATCAAGAGAGCTAGTAACAAGATTTGCAGTGACTGGCAACCTTTCTATGTCCTCTATGCCATCGTCGGAGTCAATATAGATGTCATTCAGATCAAAATCATTCATCTTGGGCTGTCCAGCAGTACTGTCTCTGGCTTCTGAGTAAGCTGGAGGGCTATTAGAAACACCAGGCTTTGCAGAAGATGTGATTTGTTGATCAAAAACCGCAGCATCATGTGCGTGCATCACTTGATGCTGAATTTCACTAATAGAAACTGTTTGATTTTGTCTTGTGACAGTTGGAGAACCTCGGGAACCATCAGTAAATAAAGTAGAAACCACCTCAGACTTCCCAAATAAAGACCCTTCTTTCAACTGATTTTCAGGTTCCTGTAAAAGGTTAGACAAGTTCCTTCCCCCTTGTTCACCATTCTGATTAGCAAGACTCCTTAAAAGATGAGTAAGCAGATCCTGATCAGTGGCCTGATTTGACCTGTCAGCTATAGTTCATAAAAAAAATGTCATTATTCATCCTTCAATTACCAATGACACGGGCTCATAGCAGAAATACCAATTGGAGAAATAGATAAGAGAAGATTAAGAAGAGGAAACAAAAATAAATATGCATTAAAGTATAAAATCTTGGGAGTCATTTTTTACTCTTGAAGACTTCTAGATCTGAAATATGAATTTTTATTTTGCATCCATAATCTTCTATTATTGTGCAGGTTAGCTCAAACAAAAACTGACAACAATGCTCTCAATTATTAGTGTTTCAATTCATAAAAACCATGCCGAGGATCACTGCCTTTTTAAATTGACATTTATCTTAATGTTAAAACAATGTCTCCTCTATGTAATTTCTTCTCCAGTATAGCTGTCAATCATATGGGACTAAGGCATATTTGGACAAGCCATCTCATCTGAGTCATTTTCAAACCAGTTGACCAATCAGTCATTTTAAAGCAATTTGTTTTATTATTATTTATTTGGATACTGCCAAAACTGAAGAATGTCTCATTCCATACTTTGTCCCCCAAGGTACTAACAGATGCTTCTGAATGGAAACTAGTTGTGTACTCACGCAATAAGCTCAAATCTAACTAAGTAGTGTCCACTAGCATCAAAAATACCTATTAGGTTTTCATATTGTGGCTAGCTCGTCTTTACAAAACCGGCTTGTAAAATGAGGGATGAACCCAAAGAAACTACTATTTTTCTTCGATGTTCTTAAATGTTAAGGTCTCACTCTTGAAAATGAAAACTGAAAGTCCCTAAATCTCAACCATTCTGGCAATTTTACAGCCCTTAAAGCCTAAGATTGAATCGAATTTGGATTCTCTCCTTCTTTTCCCCCTCATGTTAGGAGAGATATAGACACAAACAATTTTGATAAACCTTATACACAAAAACAAAATTGAGTAAATAACTGCTTGTGTCTCTATCTCTCTCCTAACATGAGGGAGAAAAGGAGAGGATCCAAATCCGGTTGAATACCCGCAAACGATGATGGAAGGTCAAGCCCCCTACACTTCTCATTCCCATGTCGTAACCCATTTGACCCATTATCTTCCATAGAAATTGAGAGAACATACATAGTCCAATTCTTCGTCATGAAGTGCAATAGAGACTAGAGGAAATATACGTTGGCCAAGGAGTACAGTTGATTCTGTGTGTAAAAATCCAGACCAACAACTGGATCTACGTGTCTATTTCAGGTTACCAAGGTCAAAGTATGAAATCTCTCCTTGTAATAAATATGTCTTCCGGTATATCCTCGACAAGATATATTTTTAGTTAACCAAATTTCAAATCAACAAAGTACCTTCCTGTAGCTATTAACATAGCTGTCAATTTCGTCTAGTAAAAAAAATAGTTTAAAACAATACAAAGTCTTTCATCATTTCAAACAAGAGAAACAAGCATCAATCATCATCATATATAAATATGAAGCCAACTAGGCCCTGCTTACAGAGATTAGACTAAAGAAATACTTACGCTGCATATTTGAAAGTATCTTCAATAAACTTATCAACAGATAACTACTGGTCTGATCATCGTTCGGTGAGCTTCCATTAGGTACAGCATCCTGATTTGTTTTCCTCCTCCTTTTATTATGGCCTGCCAAGCGCCTTCGACAGCTTCTCTTCCCTTCATCAAACTCTTGAAGCAAGTGAAACCTGTTGACAGAATGAAAAAATACCATGAATCTAGATCCAATCTAATCTTTCAAAACTGCAAAAAAACACATTTTTTCAGCTATCCCCTATCTGGTAAATCAAGAAACGATGCACAGCAAAGAAAAAGAACTGACCTACTACATTGTTGGCAGAACCGCTGCATCGCGTTTCCAACGAGAGCCTTACTGGCCTTCGAATGCACCTCACAAACTTTATGACGTCGGTGATAATCTTTAGCATTGTTGAGATCTGCACGACAATCCTCCACCTGACAAAATGCTCTACTGGAGCTACCTCCACCAGCTACTCTACTTTTCTTCCCAGTGTTCCCTTCCCATGTAACAACTTGAGCATGACTACCACCACCACCACCAAGGTTTAAGCTAAGACCACCACCTTCCTTATTCAAACTCAGTTCATCCTCCACTACAATAACCCTCCTCTTCCTCTCCCCTTCCTTGTTCCCTTGAGAAACCCCGAGATCTAACTGTTCAGAACAAGAAGATGAACTGTTTGAATTAGAGCAACCACCAACACCAACAGCAACAGGAAGAGGCAAAAACTGTCTCTGCTCCGGGACAGGGCTCAACCTACTAGCTATGAAAAGATCACCATCCCATTTCCAATTATTCATATCCCACTCAGGCCTTTTCCCCATAGCCCTCAAATCAGATAACCCACTACCACTACCATTACCGTACAATTGAAAAGCTTCCATTTTTCACACAATTCACAAAGAAAAAAAACAAGCAATTTCAAAAAGCAACAACAACAACAGTAGAAAACGAATTAATCCTACTCATGCTCTGTTCTAGTTCCACATAGATCAAGAAAAAGCTCTAAAATTGAGTGAAATTAACATAGCCAAGTCAACTAGAGAAAATTGAGTAAAAGTATAGTTGAAGATTGATGATTGATGATTGAGAAGAAGAAGAAGGTTGTGAAGAGTGGATCGAGTGAAATTGGGAAAGTGCGGGAAGTAGGGTTGGGTGGAAGAGGAAAAGGATGTGTGATGGAGATGGATGGGGGAAGATGAATGAATGAATGAATGTGAATTCTTTGCGTGACAGAGAAAAGGGCTATGGTGGTAATGGAAGATATAGTACAATGATGTGATATTCTATGTTATGTTGTACGCACAAAATTATACTAATACAAATACTAATCAACATAATTAAATTAATTAATTATTGTACTATTGAAACAAGACATAGTCCAAAAGATAACTAAAAATTATCATTTAATACAACCTCTTAGGCATGCAAGCTTCACTACAAAGAAGATTAAGTGTATCTAACTCGAGAGTATTCAAATTAGTTTAGAGTTTTGTGTTTATGTTTTTAAACATCTAATATGGGTTATCTCATTTGTACAGATTTAGTGTCATGAACTTACTGGATAATTTTATCAAAGATGCTCAAAGATATTTGTAAGTTATCATAAAAATATGAGTTTAAGAGTAACTCAAAGTAGTAATAAATTAGTTTACTTTCTCATTCAATGAAAACTCATCAAACCGTCTCATAAAATCATTTTTAACAATAAATGTAACTTATTTAGTTTTGATAGTATATAAGATAAAACATCAAATAAATGTTTGGCTTAAATGTAGTTTTGACTCTTTATTTATATTTTTTTGAATTTGTAAGCTTTCGTTTTTAAAATTCGGTATTTTAGTCTCTAAATATGTTATTTTTGACATTTTTAGCTCTCTAAAAATGTATATGTGACATATAGGAATGTTGAACTGTTCGAATGGCCTTGGTGCCACGTATTTTAAATTTATTATTTAATTATTTTTAATTATTATTAATTTATGAAAATATTTAATTATTATTAACTGAACATCTTTATTGCCCTAATCCTTTCCTGCCCTTCTCCCTTGCACAACAATCTTCTACTGAATCTTTAAATCCTCTTCATCTTAGTTCTTCAGATTCGTTCTTCAGCTCCGTGCAATAAGTTAGGTTCGTTCTTCAGCTTCATTCTTCAGCTCTGTACAATAAGATGTGTTCGTTCTTCAACTCCGTGCAATAAGATGCATTCGCTCTTTAGCTTCGTTCTTCAGCTACGTGTAATAAGTTGCGTTCGTTCTTCAACCTCATTCGTTCTTCAGTTATCATGTCTCGATATTCTGAAGCAATTAGTCAAACCAAATCTCCCTCCGTCCATGGCGAATGTAGATGTGGTCTCGATGCACCGTTGATGACATCATGGACTGATACTAATCCAGGACGCCGTTTTTACGGGTGTGGGATGTACAAGGTTATAAGCTATCTAAACTTATGTAAATTCCATCTATAATTTTTACCAATTATCACTGAGAATTGCTGTAAATTTCTTCTGTAAATTTATGTAGATTTAGGGCTATAATCGATTCAATCATTTTGTTTGGTATGATGAAGAGATGGGACCTAGAACAAAAGACACGATTTCAACATTGAACCAGAGACTAATATTGCAAAGCTCAAAATTGATGCAGTGAAGATCCAAGAAGATGAATTGAACAGGAAGATCAGGAATTTGAAGACTGAGATCAAGTATTTGAAGTTATCGATTGTTATGGTTGTTGTGTTGGTAGTATGACTAGTTGTAGGATTTGTAATAAATTAGGATGTCAAATGTTGTTCAATATTTTGTCTCAGTTTGTTCCAAATGTATCAGTTAATGTAATATCAATATTGTTCCAAATGTAATTTAAGTTTGTTATATCAAGATTTATATGAATGTTGTATCATTTTGTTCCAGTTGTATCAGTTATATCAATGTTGTTCCAAATATAATTTCAGTTTGTTATATCAAGATTTATATGAATGTTGTATCATTTTGTTTCAATTGTATCGGTTATATCAATGTTGTTCCAAATATAATTTCAGTTTGTTATATCAAGATTTATACGAATGTTGTATCATTTTGTTCCAATTGTATCAGTTATATCAATTTTGTTCCAAATGTAATTTCAGTTTGTTATATCAAGATTTATATGAATGTTGTATCATTTTGTTCCAATTGTATTAGTTATATCAATGTTGTTCCAAATGTATCAAGATTTATATGTTCATTACAGGTCATTTTTAATGGTTTGTTATATCCTACAGATAACAGATCAAGTTTATTTGAAGTTATAGATAACAAATAATAGTTTTTTATATCCTACAACCAATTCATTAATGCTTTCATGACAGATAACAAAATGTACCAAAATAACAACACAAATTAACCATAAAACTTGTTCATTAAACATAATACCATAATAACATTACAACTTAACCATAGTACTTGTTCATTATTGGTTAACCAAAAGGTATCCAAACTAACAAAAGATACTTGATCATTGCTCATAGTACTTGAGCATTACATAACAAAAGGTACTCAAACTAACGACAAATATTTATATAACATTATTGTTAAGATGGTTATGTATGTGGAGGGGCTTGTGATGAGCTTCCAATCTCAACTTGAGTTGTCTTTTTCTTCTTACCTTGGCCACCCTTTTTAGACTTCTTATTATTTCCACCTTTTGGAATAGCTCTTTCAGCAACCCTCTTTCTCTTACAACTTCTTTTGTTGTGACCCACTGCTCCACACTTATGACAAGTGACGGTTGCCAGTCTTCTAGGAAGGATATGTGGATTTTTTTGGTTCATCGTTAGCCTTGTTTCTCATTTTCTTTGGACGGCCTATAACCCTTCTCATAACTGGTGGATTCATAATGGACTGCTCATCCAAAGGCCACAGTTGTGGACCATTAGTAGGGTAAATAATGTGTGAGTAAATGTTCTTGAAAGTATTCTTCCTGTAAATTAGATTTCAAGTAAGATTGCAATTAAATATAAACCAGTCAGATTGCCATTAACATAAACCAGTTAGTGTTTAACTGATACTTGTAATATTGAGAAACATATTCTTCAGGTTTTCTCTTGATTTTCCATATACATGTGATAGAATGACTGCAAGGGATGCCAGCTAAATCTCATTTCCTACATGCACAAGTCTGTTTATTTAGATTAACAACATATGTGTCTCTTCCATTAGTCACACCATATATTTTCATGTCATCATCACCATACCATGTAGGAGTCCAATGATCTGCATTATTCTTGTTCTTTTCAAGCACCAGTTATATTCTAGGGCATATGTTACCAGTTTAGTTACTTATGACTTCATTTTGCTTAGTTATCCTCTTAGTAAGGTAGTGCATAATCGCTTCCAACAAAGTGATGATTGACTTATCCCTATATTCTAGAATATCCCTACTAAAAGCCTCACACATGTTGTTTACCTGAAGATCACATTTGGAATATGTTTTGAAGTGAGATCGACTCCAATAATATGTTGGTGTAACACGGTGGGAGAACTGACTTGGTTGTTTTACATTTGATTGCAATGTGCGAATAGCAAGAGTCGCCACCGACTTTTCTTTTATCCAAAAGGAAAGGCTGAAAAGAACAGGAAAGACCTTTAGAGATGTTTTCTGAGTTTGGGGGGTAGATTATGAAAAGGGAAGGTATTAGCACCCTTTTCATCTGTAGTTATCTACGGGCTCTTAGTTGCTGGCTAGATCACTTGCTTTTGTTTGAAAATATGCTTGTGGATTTTGAAAGTATTTTGAAAATGTCTTAGTAATGGTTCTCGTTTCTATAAGAACGCGTACAAAGTGTTGTTTCAAAAATAGTTCAAAGAGGTGTTTGTGGAATGTGTTTTTGAAAGTTATTTTAAAAAGGTGTCTTTGTAATGGCTCTCGTTTCTATAAGAACGCGTATAAAGTGTTGTCTTTTAAAATGTTTCAAAATGAGAGTGTTGGTGTATAAAATGTTTTTGTTGTAAGCAAGCGAGCAACTAAGAGCGAATCTACCTACTCAAAAGGTCTTAAATGTTCTTTTCCTCCTCCTTTAGATGTTGCTACCTTACCATTGTTTTGGTGAGAAGCCCCATCGTTGGATGTGAAGGACAGGCGCGGGTCAATCGTACAGTCATAGAAGGCAACTTGTGAGACGTTTTAGCAATTTTCGTAAGGGACTAGATCGTTTTACCAAAGGCAACATCGAGGGACATCGAGGGACTATGATCTTTTTTATCGAAGGGTCTTTGCTAAAGCGTCCCATATTCGAGGGACATGATTGTGTTTCCGAGGTAACAAGCGGGGTTACCCTAGAGGTGAGCGTGTGAAAGTGTGTTCAATTCAAGTTAAGTTGTTCTTTGATTAGGGTTATCTAGCGATTGATTTTAAATCTTGCCATGCACGCCTAATTACTATACAGTATAAAGAAAAACAGATAAATTACAGAAATTAAAATTCTACTCTATTACAGAGCTTTCGGGAATGGGGAATACAAATTTACAAATGGGGATGGATCAATGTGATTAAAAGTCCAAATAGGCAATCAATACAACCAAATCGAATCGAGCAATTAATTGAAACTATAACAAATTTATGAAGTAAAATCAATTAACAAAGTAAAAATAAGGAAATAAAATTCTTAGCATTTGCTCGAAAAGTTTGGAAAGAGAAATAAAAATTCTATTCGTTTAAAGAAAATAATTAGCTAAAGAAATTAAATCAAATATATATATATATATATATATATATATATATATATATATATATATATATATATATATATATATATATATATATATATATATATATATATATATATATATATATATATATATATATATATATATATATATATATATATATATATATATATATATATTATCTTTTAGTGTTTTTTATTATGAAGAAATTAAACAAACAAATTAAGACTAAATAAAAAAAGTTAATTAATAAAATTAATTACAAATTTTTTCCTAAACTAAAATTAGAACTAATCTAATTAAGAAATTTATCTAACAAAACTACATGATTTATTAAATTGGCAAAAACAAATATAGTCAAACTAATTATTTAAACAAAACAAAAGGGAAGGGTGGTGTTAAACTGAAATGGGGTGTGAGGACAAATTAGGCTTGGGGTAAGGTCCATTTGTTTCATCCAATTCAAGAAAATGAAGTAAAACAACAAAAAAGATAGGAAAAGGTCTCTCAGGGGTGTCGAACCCGGATTCCCTTAGTTGTTAGAAGTGTGCTTTGCCAACTGAGTTGTTCTGCTTATTGGTTATTACTATGACATAATTAGAACATAAGGGAAAGTGACAAGAGTAAATTGGGCCAGCAGCCCAATGGGCTGACCCGACTTAGATGAAGGGAATAAGGAAGAATGGGAAGCCTAACCACAGGGATGCGCCGCTGGGAGCTTTATGGGGAAAGGAAAATTGATTAAATATTAACACAGTTTTCTCTCGGAAACTCTCTCCATCATGTTACTCGCTCAATCTAAACCCATGTTCCTCTTTGTAACTCTCGCGACCCCTAATATCACGTTCATCTCACTCTCTCTTGCTTGAGCCGAACAACAATCGAAGCTCCTCATCTCTCTCAATCCACCTTTAGCTTCTAGTAAAAACAAATAAAATCCTATGAATCTAAATGCAAATATGGAAACGATCGATGTGGCTAAAGCAGGAAGTACCAATCAACTCAGTAACATTGATAATCGATAAAAGGCGATGGTTAGAAATTCAGCGTGTTTACCTGTTGAATAGAGGAGTTCTCCAGAACTCGTTGCACAGTAGGCGAAGGAGACATTGAACGGGATCCCCAATATTGCACAAGTTAGGTATGCTTATTCTTTTCCCCTGTCTTACTTTAAAATATTGTTGATTTGTAATTGTTGCGTGTTTTGCTGTTGTTGTTGTTGTAGAGATAGATAGAGGGTGTTGGACGGTTGTTCTTGGTTGCAAGAGATATTGAAGGATTTACAGGTTTTTTGTGAGGTGTCTGGAGTTTGCAATGGAGATAGTGTATGTAGGGATTTCAGTTTTCAAAAGAGAGGTTTGAAGGATGGTTTCACGGTTTTGACAGGGGTTGGTTTCTGTGTTTTTTTCTTGTGTGAAATTTTCTCTCTTTTTTTTGAAATATCAGAGATGGAATCACCTCTTCTGCTTTTTTTTATCATTCTCTTTTTATGGTGAGATAAAGTATCAAAATTGGGGTGAAACTTGAGTTTTGAACATTTGATACAATGCTTCAATACTTTTTGCTGCAGTTTTTGTATTGCCATTTTGGTGTATGTTTTGGACAACTTTGCAGCATATTTTTGGGTTGTTTTATACAGGTCTCTGACTGACTTCCTTAGTATTATTATGCAGACTGTGTGGCTGGTTTTGGACTGTATTGGTTTGTGGGGCTGTTTTTGTAGTTGGAGCATATTTTTAGTCTGATATGGGCAGAAATGCAGGATTGTTATTTGGCTTGACATGATTTTGGATCATTTGTTGGCTAGGTGATATCTTTCTGTCTCTTTTTCTTTCCCTCTTCATCTTTCAATAAGATATAAAGCCATTTTGCTTTTTTATTTAATTTTTCTGAAGGGTTTGCATAGGTTAGGAAAATGATGATGCAATTGAGATTGTTGAGCAAGCTAGCTTGCTGTTTTGCTTTGTTATGTTGCTGCTATGTTGTTGCTGTTTTAGTAGCTTGCCTTTGGGTTACAGTTTTGGCTTTATTTGTGCCGTATTTTTTTGGCTTGTTGCAATATTTTGTTGCTGTTGGACAGCCTTGGGCTTTATGATATGTTTGCAAATTTTCTTTTCCTTTTTTGTGAACCAAGGCCCAAACCTTGTGATTTGTAAAATAGGAGAAGAGGGATTATGATTAAAAACAAACAAACTTTAAATTTGATTCCTAAATACAAACCCTAATGATGAGCATTCAAACTTGTTCATAACCATAAGTTCTGGAATTTTCACATGCTTGCTAACTTTTTCTTTTCTTGTTTCATGAACACGAGGAGTGGATGGCAAGCAAGGAAAGGTGAAGAGAAAACCATGGCTATCAAGGAGTGGATGAGTTGCTTGAAGATGAAGCAAAGAAGACTTGAATAAACAAAACAAAATTTCTTTCTTTGTAAACAAAACAAAATTTGTAGCTTGTATTAACCTGTAATCTTTGTAACATAAGTTGATGAATCTTGAAGTTTGCCAATTTCTTGTAGTAAATGTAATAACTTTGAATAGAAAACTTGAAATTTCCTTCTGATGTAATAAACACAAAACTTGAGTAAATTTGTGAATGATGAAATTTGTTGTACAGTAATTAGACAAATCTTGGATTTTGTTTGAACTTTGAAATTGAATGGTTTGAATGATACACCTTGACTTTATAACTTGAACTTCAAGCAATCACAAATGACTGTTGTAACTTGTATTTCAAGTAAACCATGCGCCTTATACTCCAATCAAATTTCTAAACAAAATAAATGTTTAAGAGTTCAATTCCACTTGGTTAACTCGAACCCAAAACCATGGTCATTTAAATGAAAATATTAATCTTCACATCATGTCCAAATCAAACTTGCATTCAAAATGAACTCGCACGCCATGCTCGATTAAAATTGAACTTTATTTCCAAAAGAAACATGCTTTAAGAACATTCATCAATCTTGTAAAATTAACAAACTTCAATGTGAGAATCATAGTCCTGAGAATACAATTGCGGTTAAGAACATTCAAAATCAAACAAATGACGTACGATGATTCGATAACTTTCAAAGTCTTCCAAACACAATTTTCCTTCGATCTTTGAAGATAAACTCGTAAGCGACATCACTTATGACTATATGCAGAAATAATCGTCTCAAGATCTGGTAATTTGAGGAAATCACATTTCTTAGAAATCAGACGACAATTACTTAAGATTAGGTCAAAGTCCATGAAGCGACCTCTAAAGTATTCGAATTTTGCTGATCCTCCACACATAATCAACTCTTGATTTGTGAAGAGAAATTGGAGATGGCGTTAAGGAAAGTCATACGCAAGAAGAACCACTCAAAAATATCGAATAATGAAGAAGTTACAATTGCTTGAACTTGGTCTCGCAAAAGGTCGACTTTTGGGTCAACGAAGTCATTTTCAGTCATCTGAATCCTTGACTGAGCAAACTTGCAATGCGAGGTTTGAAACTTGGCACAAACATCCTTGAGGAGACATGAAGATCTGTGAAGATCATTTGAAACCTTGGAGACTCAATTTTCTTTGGGAAATAACAAACCCTAATTGTTGACTTACTGCCTAGGAAAAGAATCTGTCTGATCAACTTTTGAGCCAAATTGAGTATTCGAGAAACCCTAGGATAGTATCTTGCATGAAAAATGGGAGGGAAAATTTTGGGGTACAACAGTTGCCCCTGTCCAATCTTCTTAAACTTGAAAAGTGAGATTCGCATGTTTGTCGTTCGTAGCTTGAAAGTGGAAGATGATTGAACACTAGAATGCCCAGAAATTTACACTTGGTGATGTGTTGGTTGATTGTGTAGGGAATAGGCTTAAAGATGCCATTTGGAGAAATGATGGAGAGTTTTCGGAGATGGGCTTATAGATGCCATCCAAAGGTGATTGTTGACAGAAATTAGACTAACCTGAACTTGACTTCAACTGGAAAAGAATCAGAATAAACCTTTGGTCGATTTAAACTGAAACTAGCAGAAGTCTTGTATGTTGTTTGACTAGAAAGGATCAGAATAAATCTTAGAGAGATTTATCTGAACCAGATACAATGTCTATTTGGAAAGTATCAGGATAAACCGTTGAGAGGTTTAGACTGAACCAAAAGAGGTCTTGGTTATTCTTTAACTGGAGAGAGTCATAATAGATCTTTGAGCGATTTATCTGAACCAGAGAAAGTGTCTTCTAGGAAAGAATCAGGATAAACAATTGAGAGATTTAAACTGAACCAGCAGGGGTCTGGAGAAGAATCAGAATAAATATTGGAGTGATTTATTTGAACTAGAGAAGATGTCTGCGGGAAAGAATCAGAATAAACCATTGAAAGATTCAAACTGAACCAGCAGGGGTCTGGAGAAGAATCAGAATAAATCTTGAAGCGACTTATCTGAACCAGAAAAGATGTATGCAGGAAAGAATCATAATAAACCGTTGAGAGATTCAAACTGAACCAACAGGGGTCTGGAGAAGAATCAGAATAAATCTTGAAGCAACTTATCTGAACCAGAAAAGATGTCTGCGAGAAAGAATCAGAATAAACTGTTGAGATATTTAAACTGAACCAACAGGGGCCTGGATTAACTTTGACTGGAATGGGAATCAGAAGAATCTTAGGATCGATTCAATTGAACCAGACAAAATTCTTAGAATATCTTCAACTAGAATAGAAATCAGAGATATCTTAGTGTCGATCTGACTGAACCAGAGAAGGTCTTGGATTAACTTTGAATGGAATGGAAATCCGAAGAATCTTATGATCGATTCAACTGAACCAAACAAAATTCTTGGAATATATTCAACTAGAATAGAAATCAGAGAGATCTTAGTGTCGATCTGACTGAACCATAGAAAGTCTTGGATTAACTTTGAATGGAATGGAAATTAGAAGAATCTTAGGATCGATTCAACTGAACCAGAAAAAAGTCTTGGAATATCTTCAACTGGAATAGAAATCAGAGAGATCTTAATGTCGATCTGACTGAACCAAAGAAGGTCTTGAATTAACTTTGACTGGAATGGAAATCAGAAGAATCTTAGGATCGATTCAACTGAACCAGACAAAAGTCTTGGAATATCTTCAACTGGAATAAAAATTAGAGAGATCTTAGTGTTGATCTGACTGAACCAGAGAAAGTCTTGGATTAACTTTGTCTGGAATGGAAATCAGAATAATCTTAGGATCGATTCAACTGAACTAGACAAAAGTCTTGGAATATCTTCAACTGGAATAGAAACCAGAGAGATCTTAGTGTCGATCTGACTGAACCAGAGAAGGTCTTGAATTAACTTTGACTGGAATAGAATCAGAAAAATCTTAGTGTCGATTTAACTGAACCAGACAAGAGTCTTGGAAAATCTTCAACTGGAATAGAAATCAGAGAGATCTTAGTGTCGATCTGACTGAACCAGAGAAGGTCTTGAATTAACTTTGACTGGAATAGAATCAGAAAAATCTTAGTGTCGATTTAATTGAACCAGAAAAAAGTCTTGGATCATCTTAGATTGGAATAGAAATCAGAGAGATCTTAGTGTCGATCTGACTGAACTAGAGGAAAATATTGAATTAACTTTGACTGGAATGGAAATCAGAAGAATCTTAGGAGTGATTCAACTGAACCAGACAAAAGAGAAAATGTCCACCAGAAAGAATCAGGATAAATGGTTGAGAGATTTAAACTGAACCAGAAGGGGTCTTGGATGAGCATCAGAATGATATTCATAAATGAATTATATCTGACTCGTATCTGAGAGATTTACTGAATGAGCGTCAGAATGATATCCATATCTGGATCGTATCTGGACTATATTGGAAAGGTATATTGAAAGAAGTATCAGAATGATATCCGTATCTGGATCATATCTGGATTGTATTTGAATGAGTGACAGAATGACATCCGAATCTGGATCGTATCTGGACTGTATTTAGAAGAGAATCTGGAGTAAGTATCAGAATTTCATATCTGGATCGCGTCTGAACTGTTTCTAGAAGAGAATTTGGAGTAAGTATCAGAATGTCAGCCATATCTGGATCGCATCTGAACTGTTTCTAGAAGAGACTCTGGAATAAGTGTCAGAATGTCAGCCATATCTAGATTGCATCTGAACTGTTTCTAGAAGGAAATCTGGAATAAGTGTCAGAATGTTAGTCGTATCTGGATCGCATCTGAATTGTCTCTAGAAGGAATCTGGAATAAGTGTCAGAATGTCAGCCGTATCTAGATTGCATTTGAACTGTTTCTAGAAGGGACTCTAGAATAAGTGTCAGAATGTCATCCATATCTGGATCTCACCTAAACTGTTTCTCGAAGGAAATCTGGAATAAGTGTCAGAATGTCAGCCGTATCTGGATTGCATCTAAACTGTCTCTAGAAGGAATCTGGAATAAGTGTCAGAACGTCAGTCGTATCTGGATCGCATCTGAATAGTCTCTAGAAGGAATCTGGAATAAGTGTCAGAATGTCATCCATATCTGGATCACATATAAACTATTTCTAAAAGGAAATCTAGAATAAGTGTCAGAATGTCAATCGTATCTGAATCGCATATGAACTGTCGCTAGAAGGAATCTAGAATAAGTGTCAGAATGTCAGCCGTATCTAGATCGCATCTAAACTGTCTCTAGAAAGAATCTGGAATAAGTTCCAGAATGCCATTTGTATTTGAATCGCATCTGAACTATTTCTAGAAGGAATCTGGAATAAGTGTCAGAATGTCAGAT
Organism: Vicia faba; assembly: GCA_948472305.1. Classification (NCBI taxonomy): domain Eukaryota; kingdom Viridiplantae; phylum Streptophyta; class Magnoliopsida; order Fabales; family Fabaceae; genus Vicia; species Vicia faba. The sequence continues at coordinate 1,178,002,280 of OX451740.1, forward strand.
GTATCTGGATTGCATCTGAACTGTTTCTAGAAGGGACTCTGGAATAAGTGTCAGAATGTCAGCCATATCTAGATCACATCTGATTTATTTCTAGAAGAGTGTATGGGAAGGAGCCCGTGTAGGATTGCTTTAGCTGGTCGTGTAGATAATTGCTCTGGCTTGTTACAGGTATTAATTTCTGACCTTTTGAAGATTATTGACAATAGCCATTGTGATACGGTGGGAGAACTGACTTGGGATTTTGCGTTTGTGTTTGCAAATGTTTCGGTTTAGCAAGAGTCGCCACCAACTTTTTATTTTATCCTAAGGAAAGGTCAAAAAGCACAGGAAAGACCATTGAGATATTTTCTTGAGTTCGGGGAGTAGATTATAGAAAGGGAAGGTATTAGCACCCTTTCTATCCATGGTTATCCATGGGCTCTTAGTTACTTGCTTAGATCACTTGCTTTACTTTTCAATTGTTTGAAATGGTGCTCTTCAATTGTTTGAAATGGTGCTTTGTGTGTGATTTTGAAAGATGTTTTGAAAAGAGGCCATCGTTGTGGCAACCTTTGTAATGATTCTTGTTTGAATGTATACAAAGGTGTTTTTGTCTTTTGAAAAGTTTTCAATGTTTGAAAGTAGGGTTTTGAAATTTGTGTTGTGAAGTGTATTTTGAAGATAGCAAGGATGTTTTTGCAAGTTTTGATCAAGTAACTAAGAGTTGTCTACCCTATTTTAACTCAAAGATCTTTCTTATGTTTTTAACCCTTTTAACATTGTTGTTTCACCATTGTATTTGGTGAACAACCTTGTGTTAGGATGTTAAACGGGACAGGTGCGGGTCATCGTATAGACCATGATAGCAATGTTGTCAAGTATTTTTGGCAACTTTCTTGAGGGTCTTGATCATTTTGTTTAGGCAACTCAGATAGCGTCATCGAGGGACTATGATCTTTTGTTTTGTTTTTGTTTTGCCAAAGTACTTGACATGCATACCATGGCCCATTTTTGAAGGCAACAAGTGGATTGAAACCCTAGGGGTGCAAGTGTGCATTGTGTTTGTTTTTCATGCATTGTTATCTTTGGATTAGGTCAAGCTATTTGTTGATTTTATTTTGCATACAAACCCTAGGTCTAATCATGGCATAATTGAAAGCATCTAAAGGTGCGAGAATTTAAATTCTACACTATTACAACATGATATAGGGAGGGGGTACAAATTTGAATTGGGGATTATTTTGCAAGAAATTAAATCCTAAATTATTACAACCAAATTGAATGTATATGGCATAATATTAAATATACAATATTTAAATAAATACAATAAATAAATATTAAATAAAATGTATTTATGCAAAAAAGATTTTTATGTATGTAAAAAGTATTTTTAATGTGAAATGTAAACAAATAAAAAGTCAATTTCAATTATTTTTTTTTTAGGGCAAAACCCTAATTTCTTAAATAAATGGTATTATTTATTATTTATATACAATAATATATTAATTTGTACAAAAATATAAGTATATTAAAAAAATGGTATTTTTAGTATAAAATATTAATAAAAATAAAAATGTATTATTTTTGTATTTTTGTTCTTAATTATTTAATAAAATATGTATGTATATGTATTAAATATATTAAATATATTAAATATACTAAGTGTGCATAAAAATAAAGTAAATTATTTACAAAATGGTATATATTTCAAGAAAATGTTTTCAAGTATGTACAAAATAATAAATAAAGATAAACATATTTTTTTATATTATTTTTGAGTTTTAATAAAAGGAATATAAAGTATTTAAATCATTTTTATACTAGTAAAATAAAAATAAATATCAAATAAATGTGAAAAAATATAAAAATAATTTTTTGACATTTTTTATATTTGGACATAAAATAATAAAGTCAGAATAAAAATAAAAATATCAAAATGACAAATATACAAATAAATGGGCCAGGGGGTGTAAACTGAAAATGTATGTGTGAGAAGCAAAAGCAAACAGGCCCAGCCCAAGTAACTTCATCTTCTTCCTCAGTTCACAAAAAACGTGCGTTATGTACATCAACTGCTATCTCCGGATTCCTTGACTTTTTGACAAAACTCATAACATGAAACTTGTAGAGCATCAAGCAACGAATCCAACCATATAAAAAACTTAAGCTAACTCTCAAAGACCAGAGAGAATTTCTCTGGCCCTAAATCTTAACCTAGTTTTTTCAGAAAGTTCATGAACACAATTCTCCTAGCATGATTAATATAAATGAAAACTAAGCACATGTATGGCTTCAGGGCTATGAGTACAATATCTTTCATTCACAAACCTAAGTCTAACTATTCCTAAATAGAGAGATAGAAGTTCATGAAATACCTGTTTTAGTTGACTTCGAGCTGGACAATGCAGCAACTTCCAAGAGTGCTTGAGGTTCTTTTGAGCTTGCCTGATGTCCAATGAAGCTTTCCCAATGCTTGGCTTGTTTTGAAATAGCCTGAATCGTGCTACAGAACTCAACCTACAAAGCTTTGAAACAAAAATGGCAATGTGTGTTAATGGTGTTACAGCTAGCAATGGAGGTCTGGGATAGTTCAGGTGAGTTGAGTGGAAGGTATTGAACAAGTTTGAGGCAAAACGCACGAGGGAAAGTGGAGATGGGGGTAGTTCTGCAGGGCTTGCTCTGTTTTTGCAGAAAAATGGTGATTTTGGGTATGAGGGTGCTTTAGGGATGAAAGGCTCATGCTTCTGACTCAAAGGGTTATGTGAAATGTGTTTGTGATCTTTGTTTTAGCTAACAATGACTGTTTTTCAAGTTGGGAGAAATTTGGACAATTTCTTCTTTGTGAAGCAAGAATGTCTAACTTGTCAATGCAGGCATGTAATGCCTATCTTGTATGCTGCATCTTTTACCCTTGATACTTGCAATTTGTGGATTTGATCTTGCCTCAGAGATATGGCCCAGGCCCCATGCCTCAAAGATCTTGGTTTGACATAAAGTGTAACTTTACAAAAATGGCATTATACCTTTTTCCAAATAGGGATTAGTTTTGCATGCAATGTCCAAATGACCAAGATAATGCCTTAGCTCAGTGGATTTGCATTAAATTAAGGAGTGTAAAATTGTTTAGAGGCCTGCAAGCTAGTACAAAGCTTGCTGATTTGAAAATGCAAGTTGTATGAACATGTATTGGCCATGGATCAAAGTGAGTTTTTGCCAACTTCAAACATTCGATTCTCCCTAACCACAAAGGTGTTTGAGGAGTTATTGGACAATTTGGAAAGCTTTCAACATATACTATAATCCATCTTTGAAATGCAACTTGAAACTACAAGTGGAACTATGTGAAAAATGGCCAAGAAGATAGGTCAAAATCCTGCCTAAACTAGGGCAAAATTTCTCTAAGTTAAAAGTTTTAGGTACCCTTGTTCCAAAAATTATAACTTGAGATACAAGCCTCTTTTGAGAAAACTTTGTGAATAAAAGTTGTAGACTTTGTGATGGACTACAACTTTCATGTTACAAGTTTTGTTTGAATCCATTTTCATCTTGGTGAAAAAATGGGACAAAGTTAGGAAAAAATAAGAAAATTTTATAACTTAGAAAAATTCTAAGTTATGAAAATTTTCCATTTTAAACCCTAATTTGCATTTTTTGGGTTTCTTGATGAACAAGTTTCATAATTTGACATTTCTTGGTGAAAAATGACCTTTGGCACTTGATTTTGACCAAAAAGTCAAAGTTTGACTTTTCAGTATACAGTTAAATTTTGATCAGTTGATTGAAAAATTCATCTGTCAATCCTATGCATTTGAGGTCTTTTGAACTTGTTGAATGGGTCAAGACAATGTCATTGAGTCCTTGAGTCCATGGTTGAGCTTTATTTGCCATTGGTTAGGTCAAACAGTCAAAAATTGCCTTTGTACAATCAAAACCCTAAAAATGACCATTTTGCCCTTTTGATGATCTGATCAAATTTCTTGTGGAATTATGATCCAAACTTGATCAAATGGTTCATATGAATTCATAATGTTGATGTGGGTCAAAATTCATGAGGTTTGACTGTCAATTGGCCATATTTGACTTTTTCCCTAATATAGCTGATTTCTAGGTCAACTGTCCAATTGACTGGGCAAAAATTTGAATCAAAGCTTGAAACTTGGTATGGACAAACTTGTGAGTCCAATATGAAGTATGAAAGTCACCTTGGGAATTGTAGGTCAAAACATCACTGTGAAAACTCAAACCCTAATTTAGGTCAATAGTGCAAGGAGGTGTCTTGAGCAGAGCAAACCCTAGCTTGATCTTGAGTTCCAAAAGTCTTGTGATGAAAAATGTTGATGAAATTAGAGGGAAAATTTTGGGGTACAACAGCCATCTATTGATTAACCTTTTCCTGAAAAAGGTAAAACATTAGTTGTATGCAATGTCATGATGTATGAAATGCATGGTGCAACGATGTTCTCAAAATAAATGAGATTGTGTCGTATGAATTTGTCATGTATGTAATATGATGCATGAAGGGTGAAATGTTATTTGAATGTGTCTTTGTCTGGGAAAATAAATCCTTGACAAATGCTAGGGAGTCATTAAATCCCGGACTGCTGTTGAAGAGTAGGCGAGTCTTCAAACTTTGCTTAGAATATTTCAAACCAGGATTCCTGTTTTGTTGTTTGAGGAGAGCTCCGCTGATGAATGTTAAAAACTCTGTGGAGAGTGTTTATTCTTGCTTGGGGAAAAAGAGTTCAGGAGTCTCAGTTGTTCGTTCCTCTACTGGGGAGTCGAAGTTGAACTGATATCTGATCGGATCCAGGCTTCACAGTAACTTGTTGGGGATTGTAGAGTAGTCTACTAGGGTAGAGGAGTTGTGGTCATTTGATTTGTAGTAGTCGGAGAGGCAAACTCAAACTGGGGAATCTGTAGTTTTTGGGGAAATAAACCATGTTGTCGGTCTGTTGGAGAGGTGTCTTCTTCGCTGGGGAAAATCCTCGAGGGTTCTTGAGGTCGACTCAGATGGTGAGAAGTTTTCAGAGATTGAAACTCTGGCTGGGAGTCATCCTATGAGAAGGATCTTGGGGAGATTATTCACTGCCCCTAGTAGTAAGTGTTGTAGTAATGCCAGAAAATGTTTGCTTGGTCGCACATGACCCTTTATGTGGGAGCCTGTTTGCCCCCAGAGTTAATCTGGTGCACCTCGACGCTTGAGACTTTGATCACATTTCCGGTAGCCCTAAACTTCCTAGGGATATTTTCTAAGACTGTTGTGGAAGAAATCGAAGACCTGATACTAACACCATCTGATACTATTGGCACAGACGAACAAATTGGTGGTGCCCAAGATCTTTGGTCAAGTCTCAGAATTTTCTAAGAACTGTCATGTGAGGATTCGAAGACATGATACTGACACCATCTGATACTGACACCATCTGATACTATTGGTACAGACAAGCAATTTGATGGTACCGAAATTCTTCATAGTTGATATTGTTCAAACCCATGATCAACATAACATTGCCCCTTGAGTGACTCAGATGGAGCTTTGCCCCTGGTTATTCAACAATTCTTTTTTGAGATTCTCTGAATCTTGTCTTGACTGCCCCATATGTGTTGGACAAAGGTCATGTCGTGCCCCTTGATTATGAGAGATTTGTCATTGGAAGTGTCTTTCCATTCAAAGTGATTTTGTTCACTGAGAGAGCTTTCGTTCACTGGATATTCGTTGTGTGAATTTCTCCGCTGTCAAACAAATAGTCATATGCAAACAGCGATATTCAAATAATGCAAAGTTTATGCTTATCTTGAAATTTTGAAAATGTGTTTTAGCAAGTAAAGAAGTTTTGTAAGAAAACTCAAACTCAAGATTTAAAGTAAAGTCTTACAGGAGTCAGTATACCTTTTGTAACAGTATGCTTTTGAAATAACCCAAGCTTCAATTAGGACTTTTGTAAGGTTGTAGCGTGGTTTGGTTCACAGTTTAAGAAACAAATGATAAAGGCTCAAAGTTTATTTGTACCCACCCGCTCTTTGTGATGTTCTTCAGTCCTAAACTCAATTAATTGTGCGTTTGAACTCCAATTAAGTCTGGAATGACGTTTTGGTGATGGTTCAGACAAGTTTAGTTTTTTGGAAGGCAGTCATTTTTTGTAACGTTTTTTATGTTGTCGAGGATTTGTAGTGACCTCTTTCTTTTGATTTGTTATCTCTAATTTTTGCCTGACTATTCTTGTTTTGAGATTACGGTCAGCGGGATGCCCCAATTTTTCTTAAGTCTCCTTTGTAGGTTTTAACTTAGTAGGCTTTTCTCTTGAGAGATAATGACTGCCTATTTGGTAGGGAACCATCACTGTCTTTTGATTATAGTGGAATGTTTTTGATGTCATTCTTTGTATTACGAGATGAGAGTTTGCGGCTAAACGCGCATTTGAATTAACTAAGAGACTACCCTGCCCCAGGTTTTGATTAAATGTTTCAATTTGTGTAAGAAAGAAAACTTCTACTTCTTTGGCTCAAAGGGGTTGACTAGGGATTATCTTCCTTATAACTCCAGTGTTTAGGATTTGAAAGAACGCATGTACATCGTCAGCAAGGTCTGTCCAAAAGCATACTATATGAGATTATGCCATTGTTTTCGTCACCCTCCCTCTAAAGGCTTGTATCTTTTAGCAAGAGTCAAATGTAATAAGGAGAGTAAAAAGCATAGTTTAAATATAGTGAAAATGAATGGATGAATTCAAGACAAACATAGGCAATGCATTAATGAAATAAAGTTTGACATTAATAGATAAGTGTTTGAACAAGCAAAAGAAATTACAACTGAAAAATCAAATGAACAAAAGCCTCTTTGAATGAACTTGTCACTTTAGGTGGTGAGCCTTTGAGGGACGACAAAAGAATTCCATTTGACCATCTGGTGCGAATTCTAGCGTTCCTTCATCAATCAGGTCTTGAATTTTATTTCTCAATGTCCAACAGCTATTGGTGTCATGTCTAGGACTATTGGAGCGGTACGCACATCTTGCATTTGGATTGTACCTTGGAGAAGCTTTGTTGGGATTCTGAGAAGGGTATTTTAACGTAACCATCTTGGCCTCTAACATGTGTTTGTTTACCGTGGGAATTGGTAAACAACCGCTGATCTTCCAAAAGGTTACTTATTTGGTGACTCGCAGGATCGATCAGATTGATCCTAAGACATGGTTGATTTTGGGGGTTTTGACTAAGTTTAATGATGGTTAATGACAAGAAAATAAAGATACTTTATGTAAATTGCATGAAGGAGAAAACTTGGTAGAATGAAGAAAAGCTTTAAATAAAGGATTCGACTGGAAAAGTAAATGAAGAGGCAGTAAAGTTCTGGAAAATAAATGACTTTGATTAATTAAAGTGGTGTTTCACACATACATTCTCAACAATTCTTTCGCTCACACTGGGTACTTGAATCTATATGAGTGACTTGTATATAATTGTGAGCACACGCGAAAAACTACGTGAACTACTAATATTTATACTAAACACATCTCAAGTAACCGTCGGGCAGTTACGCTGCTTCGAGATGACTCCACTTGGCACGCTCACAGCATTCGACGCTCTTGATCTTGACACGTTGCACTTGGTAACCGCTGGGAACCGTTTTCCCTCCAAACATTTGAATCTCAAATCGTCCCACTCTGAGCGTCGAATACCTCTGTCGAGAAGCACCTTCGACGTCGAAGGCAACAAGATTCTCCCTTAGGAGAAATTCTCTAAGTATCTTGCCATCTTCTGATGAGCACTTCGACAGAATCAGCTGGTCGAAACCATCCTTCATGCTTAATGGTTTATATTAATAAAACAAGGGTGTCGAGTTTAGGAGCCAACAAATTGCCCCCCAAGAATGCCTTATTTCGACGCTGAAAAAGAAAAAGGCATTCTTTGAGATTCCACTCGACACCTGTCTTTCATTCTTAGCCACAGATTAACCTGTGCGCTTTTTGTATTCTACCAACCATCTGACAATCCCAAGAAAAAACCATCATTCCATCTGTACCTAAGACGTCACCTCAGTACGGCGTTTAGCGTGCCCAATGTCTTTTCACAAATTGTCATCATGACAATTTCCCAAAAACGAGGGTGCACGCTGCACCTTTTCGTTTCTGCAGAACGGCTATGTCAGCGAGGGAGCGCCACGTGTCCCACTATCTTCTGCAACATTAAATGGCCTCGAATTTGGTGATTTCCCAACCACTATAAATAGCGCTAGGTACCCATTGTGGGACTTTTTCACGCTATTCTGCATTCAAACCTTCTTGTTGAACACAAACACTTCTACAAACTTGCAAACACTTTGTTCTTCACTCACCTTCAACCTTAACTCAAAAATGGCTTCAGGTTCCTCTAACGCTCCTAGTTCCAACATTCCTTCTAGAAATGCTAAACCAAAAATCTTCTCAACTGTTCCAACAGTTACCTCTACAGGCCTGCGAAGGGTTCCTGAACCCCTGGAAACTGCTGAGCGTGAAGCTTATTCACATCAACTAATGATTCCGGTTGGATACTCCAACCAAATTTTCGCCATGTCTGGCCCGTTATCCCCATGCATTGATGAATCCACGAAGATCAAGAACTTTTTTCCAGTGCTTGAGGCGCTCAAACCTGTTGGGTGCTCTAAAAAAGCTGCAGATGACAACGAAGATCCCGCTAAGGAGAAGATAGATCTTCGCTTCTTCAATAGGGGTGTTAGGGCTTTTAGGTCTAGCCCTAGCCTCACACCAGGCTACAACGCTTGGCTAGAGAAGATGGAAAAAAGCCAGGCTTCGATCTGGAAGAACCTGGGGATATACGACCTAGTCATGCTGTCGAAGAGGGTCTCAACTACTCCTCTGAGATGCTGATAGCCTCTTTGCTTTTCTGGGATTATACTCATTTCACTTTCCACCTTCCTTGTGGAATGCTAACACCCACGCTTTTCGACGTGACTTCCATCACCGGCCTTCGACCCACTGGGGATTATTTCGACCCAGAGGAAATGTCGGAGGATCAGATTGGATTTTCAGCTACGAAACCCACCTATACCACCTATATCAACCATTACCATGATAGGTCGACAGCCAATGTGACGGATGTAGAGCACATTGCGTTTCTAGCCCTTTGGCTGTCACGCTTTGTGTTCTGTACAAAGTCTTTACAGGTGACAAAGAAAATGGTCACCCTTGCTACCCAGCTTCACCATGGCCAAAACATTTGTTTGGCCGAATTAATCTTGGCGAATCTGTACGAATCGATCAGCAGTGGAGCGACTCTGTTAAAGGTCATCGAAAATAGAGCCAGTCTGTTGCTTGCAGGACCCTTTTGGCTACTTCAACTATGGCTAAATGCCACTTTCGAGTCTTTCTTACCTCAGAAAACTCAGATAAATGAGCAAGCTCCTGAGATAGCAAAAAGGCGTATCAAAGGCACCAGATTAGCTCTACTGACCCCGACCGAAGATGGGCTGGAACTTCAACAGACTTTTGCAAACTTCGTCTTGATGTTTGCAAGAAGAAAAGAATTCACTTTGACCATGGCTCCTTTCGCTCGTCGAAAGGTTGGTCCAGAATGGTTCACCAGGCCCCATCCCAAGTCGTCAGGTGACCCTCATGTCGAAGAACACACAATAATGTGGGAAGCATTTCTCACACCCAGAATAATGCCACTGCGCTTTAAGAGCTCCAAGAATCACTTGAGCTTGATCGCTTATCAACCAAACTTGGTCTCTCGACAATTTGGTATCATTCAATCACTTCCTTCTCCTATTTTTCCTAGGGAGAAATCAATGTTATATTTTTGCAATGACTATACTAAGGATGCTGCCACCAAGCATATTGGCAGGTATGCTGGTCGAACAGTACTTTCACTGTTCGATTATCAACTTAACTTTCTCTGTTCACCATCCTTCGAAGACTGGTGGAAGAGTTACTATGCTGAAGAGTTCTTCGACGAGAAAGATTTTGTGGACGAACTTCAGAAGTCCTTCGTTCTAGTCCTTGACAAAATAAAGAAATGTACGTTCACTCTCCAAATTATTTTGTCTTTCCATTTTGACTGGTAACTTGTTAATTAAAACTTGTCTTCTTTCAGTTGTTCGAAAGCCTGCAGCAAAGAAAGCCGCAGAAGGCCATCAGGGAGGAGGTCCCTTGACAAAACCTCCAGCACCGGCGAAAACTACAACAAGCCATCAGGGGGAAGGTCCTTCGATAAAACCTTCAGCACCGGTAACCAAACTTTTATTATTTCCTTCTGGTTTTAATATCCTGATTTTCGATGTAGCGTTCTAAATCGAACTCCAACTGGTTTTCAGGCACCTTCACCCAAGAAACGACCTGCACTAACGGTCGAATCTGGGAGTGACGAAGAGGACGAATCTCCCCCCGCTCCTCTTAAACGGAGAAAACTGAAGAAAGATGCTCCTTCTCCTGAGTCTCGACCCACGATCAAAATAAAGGTTGCAGGGAGAAGACCCAGGCCACCTCCCGTGATTATCGAAGAGCCAACGGAGGAGGAGCTAAATGTTTTACTCAATAAACCCGTCGAAAGTGATAATTCCAGCCCTGGGGCTGAAGTTCCTCTGCAAGTAGTTTTTCTGACCATTTTTAACTCAGGTGTCGATGCTCACGTTCGATTGTGTCTCTTTCTAAACCAGAAGATTCTTCCTCTTCTATTTTCAGGAGACCACTGAAAGTTCAGCACCAAAGACTTCAGAGACGCTAGACTCTGCTGAACACAGTAGGCCACAAGAGAAGGAATTGGCGAACGATGAAGCCAATGCCGAAGCAGAAGAACAACAACCAAAGGAGATTCAAGTGGTCGATCTGTCAGAGGAACAACATGACGAAGGGGATCATACTGATGCTGGCACTACAGAACTTCAGGTCGAAGAGAGTCATATCGATGCAAACGCTACTCAACAACTTCAACCTCAAACCAACGCTGCTGTAAGGGTTACCACCTCGACAAAGCCTAAGTACAAAGAAGACTTAGCACTCTTGAAGCAAACTGATCCCATTGGCTACCTGAATGCCATTATCGAGAGTAGGGGAAGTTCATTTGACCTTAGTTATGATGCTTCTACTCAATCGGGGAAGTCCACTTTGACTTCTCCTCTCGATGAGGCTTTGATGAAGGTCAAGGCTCAGTTCTTCAAGAAAGATCTGATGAAGGATTTGGAGGGGGATCCCACTGCTCCGTCTTGTTTGGGAGCTGTTTTGAATGCAGTCGACTTGCTTGCTTTGACTCCAGAGGTTTCGAGCTTTATCTTGGAGTTATACTCCATTATTGATCAAGTCTCAGCAGACTATCGACGTCAGAGGGGCTTCAACAGCCAGCTCGAAGCGTTACATGGCAAAAGTTCTTCTGCCTGGACTGAGGTAGCTGAGATGACTTCTCGAATTGCAGAGTTGTCGAAGCAGAAAGCATCCAAGCAAGAAGAAATTGACACCATAGATCGAGACAATGCCTCCATAAAGGCGCAAATCGAAGAGCTGGAGGCCAAGATAAACGCTAATACCAAACGCAAGGAGGAGCTTCTCTCGACTGTTTCAGACATAGAGAGCCAAGCTGAAGTTACACGAGGCCTAGAGTTTGCTGAGAAAGCCCAAGCCTTCAATGACCAAATTGCCAAGCTTTCCCAGGCGAATGCCTTGTGCAACAAAAGACTGGAGTTGCAGCAGGCCAAGTACCTTCGACTTAGAGATTCTATCCCCTTCTAATTTACTCAGCCCTTTATTAACCATGTATTGTAATATGTATTTGACAATGTAGCCATTTTGGCTAATTCTTATAAAATTTTCCATTTTGGCTATTTATGGTTAATTTGATCATTACTTGCTATTTATTTTGATCTCTTGGAGCATAGGTTTATACTTTTTCAAATATTTTCCGTTTACTCTCAAGAGTCTTTTATCTTTACCTAACTCTTCGACTTCATAAGCTCCACCAGAAAAAGTTTGGATAATTCTGAATGGTCCTTCCCATTTGGGTGACCATTTTCCCATGCTTCGATCCCTTCGATCCATGGGGAGAATCACCTTCCAAACTAATTCTCCAGGTGAGAATGCCTTAGGTTTCACTTTTTTATTGTAAGAGTCTTCTACTCTTTTCTTCTGAATCCTTAGTAGGTCGAGAGCGCGTAGTCTTTCTTCGCCTAAATCTACTAGTTCGTCTAACATCATATCCCAATAAACTTCAGAGGGGATATCATGATGTCTCTGAACCCTTGCAGATTGAAGACAAATTTCCGCTGGCAACACTGCGTCATGACCAAAAGTTAGCCGATATGGTGTTGTACCTATGGCTTCTTTTGGGGACGTTCGACAGGCCCACAAGATCTGGTCTAACGTCTTATGCCAATTTTTTGGCTTCTTCCCTACATGCTTTTTTATCAAGCCAATCACTATTTTATTCGCCGCTTCGACTTGACCGTTTGCCTGTGCATAATAAGGCGTTGATGTTAGGAGTCTAAAGCCTGTTTCTTGAGCGAATTCCTGCATCTTTCGACCGGTAAAAACTGATCCTTGATCAGTGGTTATAGTTTCCGGGATTCCAAACCTAAAGATAATGTTCTTTTGAATAAATTCAATGACATTTTCTTGGTCTACATTGACTAAAGGAATAGCTTCGATCCACTTAGTGAAATAATCAATGCCTACCAATATATACTTCTGGCTCTTTGATGATGCTGGTCGAATCTCTCCAATAAGGTCCAACGCCCATCCTCTAAAGGGCCAAGGTTTCACTATTGAGTGAAGTTCGCTTGCTGGTAAATGCTGGATGCCTGTATGGACTTGACATTCTTGGCAACCCTTGGCGAACTCGACACAATCTTTCAAGATGGTGGGCCAGTATAGTCCTTGTCGAAACAGCAACCATTTCATCTTATGGCCTACTTGGTGAGCCCCACATGCTCCAGCGTGCGTAGTCGAAAGGGCTATGTATGCTTCAGTTTCACTTAGGCACTTTAGCAATACCCCTTCAGGCGTCTTTTTAAATAACTCATTACCCATGAGTACGTAACTCAACGCCCTATATTTTATTTTTTGTTCTGTCGAAGCTGCTGGATTTTGTAGATAATCCACAATGGGTTTCCTCCAATCTTGCTCTGACAAATTGTCTATGAACGAAATTTCGAAGTTCCTTTGATCAGCATACCCTAGTCTTGTCGATTTCAAATCTGTTGGTGACAGACAAGTTGCTTTTATTTTCTCCCGGACTTCGATTGCTCTTTGTAATCTCGTTTTTGAAATTTTGTACCCAGATGCAATTTGTGCCAAATTGTTGGCTATTTGATTTTCCAATCTGGGTATGTGTCGAATGTTGACCATTTCGAATTTTTTCAATAAACGATTTGCTATCACAAAGTACATAATGAGATTTTCTCTTATGCACTTATATTATTTTGTGACTTGCTTAATGACTAACTCTGAGTCTCCCATTATTTCGACTCGAGTTGCCCCCAATTCCAACAATATCTCAAGGCCAATAATTAGAGCTTCGTACTCAGCCTCATTGTTCGAACAAGTACCTGATATCTTGTACTTGAATGTTGTTGGAATTTTTTCTGGAGAAATAATCAAGACTCCTACTCCTGTTCCATCTTTATGGCTGGAACCATCGAAGTAGAATTTCCAAGGCTCTATCTCCACATAATTTATATTCTCAACCTGAATTGAGTGGTCGACTATAAAGTCTGCCACCACTTGTCCTTTCACTGCCTTAAGAGGCATAAAGGTCAAGGAGTATTCAGTTAATGCTAGCGCCCACTTGCCAATTCGGCTGTGCAGGATGGGTTTCGACAACATGTACTTGAAAACATCAAAATGAGATGAAACATACACATCAACTGGTTTTATATATTGTTTGAGCTTTGTACAAGAGAAATAAAGACATAGACATAATTTTTCAACTTCGTTATATCTAGTTTCTGCATCGTTCAAAACTCTACTAAGATAGTAAATGGGTCTTTCGACTCCATTTTCATCTTCTTGGGCTAACATGCTTCCCAAAGTTTTGTCGGATGCAGCTATGTACAATCTCATACTCCTGTTGCTGCAAGGAGGCACCAAAATAGGTGGCTTTGTGAGATACCCTTTGATTTTGTCGAAGGCTTCTTGTTGCTCTTGCCCCCATTCGAATCTTTCTTTGTTCAATCGAAGTAAGGGTGAAAAGGCTTGAGCTTTCCCACTTAGGTTAGATATGAATCTCCTTAAGAAATTTATCTTGCCTAGCAGAGATTGCAGTTCCTTTTTGTTCGCTGGCGCTTTCGCTTCCAGAATTTCCTTCGTCTTGTTCTGGTTGATTTCGATTCCTTTCTTGTGGACGACGAAGCCCAAGAAATCTCCAGCTTTTACACAGAATGCACACTTCAAAGGGTTCATTTTCAGACCATTTTCTCTCATTCTTTCGAATGATTGTCGAAGGTGGTCTATATGGTTCTTCCTGGAAATAGATTTTACAACAATGTCATCAATATATAATTGCATAAAAGTGTTAATAAAATCATGGAAGATAGAGTTCATTGCTCGTTGATATGTTGCCCCAGCGTTCTTTAGGCCAAAAGGCATCACTACCCATTCGTAAGTGCCTAAAGCCCCGGGGCATCGAAAAGCTGTTTTCGACACATCTTCTTCAGCAATGAATATCTGATTATATCCTGAATAACCATCGAGCATACTCAGGTACTCATAGCCAGCGGCAGAATCGACTAACATTTCCGCCACAGGCATAGGATATTCATCTTTGAGTGTAGCAGCATTCAGATCTCTGAAATCTATGCACACCCTCAATGTACCATTCTTTTTAATCACTGGCACAATGTTTGCAATCCATTCGACATACCTCGTAGCTCGTATGAATTTTCACTTCAGCAGTCTTTCGACTTCCGTTTTGATCTTCGACAGTATCTCTGGAGTGAAGCGTCTTGGACTTTGCTTGACTGGCTTTTTCCCAGGTTTGATTGGCAACTGAAGTTCCACCAATCCTCTGTCGAGACCAGGCATCTTGTCGTAATCCCATGCAAAACAGTCCTTGAACTCCTTTAACAAATGGATTACTTCCAACCTGAGTTCTGGGTCTATTTTTGCGCTAATGTAAGTTGGCTTTTTCTCTAACCCTTCGCCCAAGTTGATTTCTTCTAAAGGATCCTGCGCTAGCATCTTGATGTTGTTCGCTAAGGGGTCCTTTTCGAATCCCAAAGGCTCATCGTCGTAGATGGCGTCGAGCCTTTGTTGCTGCATTCCTTCTGGCATGATATCAGGAGGTTCTGGATCGAAATCCTTTCCAGGACCTGCAGAAGGTAACTCTTGATCATTGGCCTGTGTGGCCATATATTTTACTTCGGCTTCGAGAGTCGTTATCAACCTTGTTTCGGCTACGTAAGCCAAAATTCGCTACAGTGATTGTGACTCAGTCATTGTCACTGAATTCACTTCCCCAACCAGTTGGCTGGATATTAGTTAGCCCACTAAAGTCAATGTGGGACAAGTCTTCTCTGTCCCATTGAAAACCATGCTCAGGGTGCAGGTATAAGGAATAAAAAGTATTTGGCGCTGGTGCCAAGTCGAAGTCAGGTGTTGGGCATGGCCCAATGTGAGCCAGATTTTTGTCGAAGTCTACCAATCCTAGGTGATTTACTTCGCCCAGGTAATAGCTTTGATCCGCTTCTATGTTTTCGACCATTCCATCAGGACGCCATAGTATCAACCTTTGGTGCATTGATGATGGTACAGCTCCAACACCATGTATCCATTCACGGCCCAACAAAAGATTATAATGTGGTTTGGCCGATATGACCATAAACATAGTTGGTCGAAGGATAGATCCCACCTTGATGTCGAGTTGGATCACACCCATAGTGGTCCCTATGCCGCCTTCGTAATTCGACAGGACCATGTTGTGAGGCTTGATGTTCTCATCGCTTTTGCCTATTTTTCTTAGCATAAAGTGAGGGATGATGTTGATGGTTGCCCCACAATCCACCAAAATCTTATTTACCGTGGTTTCTTCGAGTTTAGCCCTTATAAATAAAGGCTTGAGGTGATTTTTCATCGCCTCTGTAGGAGGTTCGAAGAACCCATTCTGCTCTTCAGTAGCGCCATTATCCATGACGAAATAGCACACTGGCCTATGCTTGGCCATTTCTTGTTCAACTTCCCAATCGCTTGTTTCGACCTCCACCTGGCGGTTGAACTCTCTTGGCAAAACTGAGACTATGTTCACCATGATATCTAGGGTGTCATCAGACTCAGAGCCATCTTCGTTATCAACTTCACCCTGGTTAGGCCAGACTAGCCTATTGGTCACTGGTTGTCTTTCCAGAGGCTTCCTCTGCTTTCTCTAAGGAACATTTGAACTTGATTCTGCCTTTGGTTCATTAGCAGCTTCCCTCTCAGCTTTTCGCCGCCTCTGGTATCTTCTCCATTGAGATCGAGACATGGGATTCATCCCTTTGTAGTTGCTTGATACCTGGGTCACTTTAGGGGTAGCAACCTGAGATTCTTTCTTATGTGTAAAAGATGAACCTCTTGGCACTTCGAAGGAGTACCATTTTTCCTCGCTTGGCCTCTTTCGACCAGATGTTTTGTACCATGTATCTACTGGCACATTAGTTGGAGGCCTGAAAGTCAGTGGCCTCTTTTCTTGATTTGAACCCTTTTGGTAGGTTCTTCTGGGGTCATGTCGAGTATCAACATTTTCCCTTTTTCTGTTTGCTGCTCTTACACCTTGAATATGTTCAGCAGCTTTTTTGTCGAAAATCGAGCTGCATCGAGGACACAACATCACTTCTGACTTCTTTTTCTGGCATCTTTGCAGGAAATCTTCCAGATTTTCATTTTCCCGAGGGAAAGCAGTTTTGTTGGCTTGTTCTTGCCTAATGGCCTCCTCTGATGCTTTTGGTTCAGAGACTTCGACCATGTTAACATTCATGGTGTCTTTGGTTGCAAGAGTCAACTGCTTCATCTGAGTCTCCAAGTCCTCTGTCTGGCCTTAAACTGCAGCCAAGTAAGAACTGGGTTTTGTTCCAGATTTTTGGGCTCCAACTATCTCCAGCTTTGGGCTTTCGACCGCTTTTTGGACCGCTTCAATTGTCTTTCTGGATAGATTCCCAGAAAAACTGCCAAAGATTGGCATGTTGACATGATCCTTTGTGACTTCGACCATAGTTATTCCTGGCCTCTTCGACTGGCTTCTGGATGCCTCGATCACGTTCACCTCTGAAGGTTCAGCATAATGGGCTTCAGCCTGCAAAGGGTTGGAGTCCACAGTCATGGGGGTCTTGTCAGCAAACTTCAACCTCCCTTCTTCGATAGCGTCTTGCACGAGATTCCTGAAAAGAAAACATTGAGATGTTTTATGGCCCAGAAAATTATGATATTTACAAAAGCCTCTTTTCTTTCTTTGATCGAGAGGAGGCACTTTTACCCCTGGGGGTACTATCATTTGGCCATCTTTTACAAGTAAGTCAAAGATTTCATCACATTTTGTAATATCAAAACTATAAGTCTTTTTGGGGAACCTATCGTTGGTCCTTTCCGGACCAGTGGGATTTTTTCCACTTGAGGGGACTAACAGTTTGCAAGAGTATGGTGGCCCTTGTTTCAGTTCCGCTAAATCGACCTCGCTTTCTTCGATGGTTACAGTTTCGTCGAAGGTTTCTGGATCTTCATCATCCATCTCGACATACGCTATCCTCTCTCTTTTATGAGTTTTTGTCGCCTTGGCTTTTTCAGCTTTAAGGCGTTCTACCTGTCGAACTCTATCGGCCAATTGGGCCATGTCTCTCAGGTATTGAGTGTCTAACTTCTTCCTAATGGAATAGTCTAAGCCCCCTGCGGCTATTTCGACTAACTCATGTTCTAGCACTTGCGTAAAGCATCTTGCTTTGAGCAACCTAAACCTATTTAGATATTCGTCTATAGGTTCAGTGAAACGTCTCTTTACACTGGCCAATTCTTTCAGGCTTATCTTGGTTTGTCCCATGTAGAATTGCTCATGGAACAATCTCTCCAACTGGGTCCAATGATGGATCGAATTGGGGGGGGGGGGGGAGAGTTGTAAACCAAGTAAACGGGTTCTTTGTTAAAGAACTTGGGAAGTACTTAATCCTCAGGTTTTCGTTGTTTGAAATATCTCCTGCTTCGATCAAGTATCTCGCCACATGTTCGACAGTAGATTCTGTCGTGTCCCCTGAGAATTTAGTGAACTTAGGGACTTTACATCTAGGAGGTAAGTCTGTTTGTAACACATATTCTGACAGTGGGGATGTGAAGTTGGGCCTACGAAAGCCCATATTCATCCCATTTTGCGTCATGATTCTTTCGATCATGGCTGCCAGATTATTTTCCAAACCCATGTTCTGGTATTGGATATGCTGAACTACTTCGTCAGCATTTTGGTTTCTGTTAACTATCCTTACCTCTGGGGCTATGACCCTAGGTTCTTCGACCACGGGTTGCTCCAATCGTGCCCTAAGGTTTTCTTCGACAGGCTGCTGGACTTAGTTAATAGTGGTTTCCTCCTCTAAAAGTATACCTTGGTTTCCCCTTATTTGCGCCCTTTGGGGCTGTCGAATAGGTTGGGGTACCCCAAAGAAATCAGCCAGACGCGTCATTTACGCTGTCATCTGCTGATTCGACTGGGTGGTGTTTTGTATTAGAGGGTTCAGCACTGTACTTAAAGTTTGTGCTAACATTTGAACCATATCATAGTTGCTTTCGTCCATTTGTTGCCTCAAGACTGCTGTCGAGGCATTCGTAAGGCCATGCGCTACTTGGGACGTTCCTCCTAAGAGTTGGGTCCTATTTCTGTTCGCCATACCAACTCCAGAACCTTGGAGTGGCGAAGAGGCACTCACTAAAGGGTCTGAAAAAGTGGACGCAGCGTTCGTCAGGCTAGCCAATTCAGACGTTGGCATGCCATAGAGTGGTTCTCGATTTGGCCCGCCTGTCATAAATCCTGGGGGAACATAAGGCCTGGTGCCTAGATTTCCCCTTGGTGGGGGAGTTCCCAAAGATGCTCTGGGGCCAGTGAACGGAGGTAATAGCCCCGTTTGTGTGACCGTTACTGCTGGTGTTGAACCAGCGGTTATCGCTTCACTTACGGTTGGGATAACCGTTGTTCCCACATTCGTTTGTGGGATTTCGTTATTGTTTGGCGGATTCGCCATCGCTTCTCTTCTTCTGGCAGTATTGGTATTGTTAGTGTATATTCTACCAGTTCTCAATAACATGCAATACTTCTCGAAAAAGATGATATTCTGTATAAATAAGGTTAAACTTCAAAATCAACACAAGGTCCCACCAGGTGTGCCAATTTGTTTACCGTGGGAATTGGTAAACAACCGCTGATCTTCCAAAAGGTTACTTATTTGGTGACTCGCAGGATCGATCAAATTGATCCTAAGGCATGGTTGATTTTGGGGGTTTTGACTAAGTTTAATGATAAGATACTTTATGTAAATTGCATGAAGAAGAAAACTTGGTAGAATGAAGAAAAGCTTTAAATAAAGGCTTCGACTGGAAAAGTAAATGAAGAGGCAGTAAAGTTCTGGAAAATAAATGACTTTGATTAATTAAAGTGTACATTCTCAACAATTCTTTCGCTCACACTGGGTACTTGAATCTATATGAGTGACTTGTATATAATTGTGAACACACGCGAAAAACTACGTGAACTACTAATATTTATACTAAACACATCTCAAGTAACCGTCGGGCAGTTACGCTGCTTCGAGATGACTCCACTTGGCACGCTCACAACATTCGACGCTCTTGATCTTGACACGTTGCACTTGGTAACCGCTGGGAACCGTTTTCCCTCCAAACATTTGAATCTCAAATCATCCCACTCTGAGCGGCGAATACCTCTGTCGAGAAGCACCTTCGACGTCGAAGGCAACAAGATTCTCCCTTAGGAGAAATTCTCTAAGTATCTTGCCATCTTCTGATGAGCACTTCGACAGAATCAGCTGGTCGAAACCATCCTTCATGCTTAATGGTTTATATTAATAAAACAAGGGTGTCGAGTTTAGGAGCCAACAGTGTTGCAGTGCTTGAGCCAATGACATGTTGACTTCGGTGAAGCGTCTTTAAGATGTATTCTGTTTACGCCGATTACCCTGTTATTGTTGGCGAGATTGCTGTTGGACCCGTGATGTAGTAGCAAATTAGGAAGATCTACTCTCCACCAAGTCAAACTCTTGTCTTCTGGGAGGCTGAGTAGTGCCTTGGTCCCTAATCTTGATCGTTTGTTTCATACGGTTGCAACCGTTTTGATGAAGTTTATTGATGAGGGTTCTTAGCTCTTCTTGTCCCCGAGCTAAGTTTTGGATGAGAGCCATTTTTCCCAACATCTAGCTTCTTATCGTTTCTACCTTCGCTTGCAATTATCTTATATGACTTTCCTTATCACCTTCAGGAACGTCATTGGTCACGTTCTCAATAAACAGTATCTTTAACTCTTCTTGCCCCTTGGACAGGGTCAAAAATGTCTCTTGTAGTTGAGAGTTTTGAGTCTGGATGTCCTTGATAGTCTGCTCTAGAGCCATCTCTACTGAAATAAACAGTAGGAAGATAAGGAGACCTGTATGGGAGAAACCTTTCATGATATGATGCATGATATGTGGATGTATGTTTTCAAGGATCTCGCAGGGTAAATGTTAGTAGTCACTTACAGCTTTGATTGGAGAACTTCGTATCAGTGGATGTCCTTCCACGAGAATTAAGCTCACCATGTCAAGTGGGTTGTATCCCTTGACTCAAGTTGTTGTACTTGATCTTTGAAGGTGTTTGGTTAGAGGAAAATAAATCCTCTTGTCCCTTGATAGACGTCTGATTCAATGTGACCCTGCATCATAGGCCCTTGAGATCCTTGAAAATGCTATGGTATGATGTCTTGTACAAGAATACAAAGTAAGCAAGTTTATATACAAATAATCATATACACACAAAGCATACAAGTCCTTAGGTTTAGGCTTACATGGGGTTTGTAGGTAAGTACCCTCTTGAAGTTTAGTTGGCTCAACCTGTCCCAGTAATAGTAACCGGGTTCTAAAGGATCTCAATATCACCGATTTGTCTTCTCGGGCATTGTTTCAGTGCAAGCCTCTTTCACGGCGACCGAAATATCCCGAAAATCAAACCTCAATGAGTGTAGTATCGAGTATCTACCAACTTTAGACTGCACCAAAGCTGGTCATCCCACTACGTCTTAATGGCCAAGTTGGTCAAGTAAAGGTTCTAAAAGTCAGTTAGTGCTTCATGACATCACTCAGCGGCCCCGTATTCTCCTTGACTACTCAAGGGCTACCGGTACCCACAAATATGTCACACTAACGTAGCTATTGCTTAGACCATGTCGGTATACCCCGTGCAGTTTCCACAATGTATTGCTACTTACCTATAAGGTATCCCAAATCCGGGTAGAGGATTTAAGCCCAAACAAGGAATCAAAATGTAACACATACAAGTCAAACAATGAAACAAAGTAAAGGTGATCTACCCCTAAGGTAACCTCACTTTTAAGTTTTTTCCCCAGCAGAGTCGCCAGTTCTGTAACGCATAGGAGAACTGACTTGGTTGTTTTGTGTTTGATCTCAATATACGAATAGTAAGAGTCGCCACCGACTTTTCTTTTATCCAAAAGGAAAGGCTGAAAAGAAAGGAAAGACCTTTAGAGATGTTTTCTAAGTTCGGGGGGTAGATTATGAAAAGGGAAGGTATTAGCACCCTTTTCATCTGTAGTTATCTATAGGTTCTTAGTTGCTTTCTAGATCACTTGCTTTTGTTTGAAAATATGCTTATGGGTTTTGAAAGTATTTTGAAAATGTCTTTGTAATGGTTCTCGTTTCTATAAGAATGCGTACAAAGTGTTGTTTCAAAAATAGTTCAAAGAGGTCTTTGTGGAATGTGTTTTTGAAAGTGATTTTAAAAAGGTGTCTTTGTAATGCCTCTCGTTTCTATAAGAACGCGTACAAGGTGTTGTCTTTTAAAAATGTTTCAAAATGAGAGTGTTGGTGTATAAAATGTTTTTGTTGTAAGCAAGCGAGCAACTAAGAGCGAATCTACCTACTCAAAAGATCTTAAATGTTCTTTTCCTCCTCCTTTAGATGTTGCTACCTTACCATTGTTTTGGTAAGAAGCCCCATCATTGGATGTGAAGGGACAAGCACGGGTCAATCGTACAGTCATAGAACGCAACTTGTGAAACGCTTTAGAAATTTTTGTAAGAGACTAGATCATTTTACCGAAGGCAACATCGAGGGACATCGAGGGACTACGATCTTTTTTATCGAAGGGTCTTTGCTAAAGCGTCCCATATTCTAGGGACATGACTGTGTTTCCGAGGCAACAAGCGAGATTACCCTAGAGGTGCGCGTGTGAAAGTGTGTTTAATTCAAGTTAAGTTGTTCTTTGATTAGGGTTATCTAGCGATTGATTTTAAATCTTGCCATGCATGCCTAATTACTATACAGTATAAAGAAAAACAGATAAATTGCAGAAATTAAAATTCTACGCTATTACAGAGCTTTAGGGAATATGGAATACAAATTTACAAATGGGGAAGGATCAATGTGATTAAAAGTCCAAATAGGCAATCAATACAACCAAATCGAATCGAGCAATTAATTGAAACTACAACAAATTTATGAAGTAAAATCAATTAACAAAGTAAAAATAAGGAAATAAAATTCTTAGCATTTGTTTATATATATATATATATATATATATATATATATATATATATATATATATATATATATATATATATATATATATATATATATATATATATATATATATATATATATATATATATATATATATATATATATATATATATATATATATATATATATATATATATATATATATATATATATATATATATATATCTTTTAGTGTCTTTTATTATGAAGAAATTAAACAAACAAATTAAGACTAAAGAAAAAAAGTTAATTAACAAAATTAATTACAAATTTTTTCCTAAATTAAAATTAAAACTAATCTAATTAAGAAATTTATCTAATAAAACTACATGATTTATTAAATTAGCAAAAACAAATAAAGTCAAACTAATTATTTAAACAAAACAAAAGGGAAGGGTGGTGTTAAACTGAAATGGGGTGTGAGGACAAATTGGGCTTGGGGTAAGGTCCATTTGTTTCACCTAATTCAAGAAAATGAAATAAAACAGCAAAAAAGATACGAAAAGGTCTCCCAAGGGTGTCGAACCCGGATTCCCTTAGTTGTTAGAAGTGTGCTTTGCCAACTGAGTTGTTCTGCTTATTCGTTATTACTATGACATAATTAGAACATAAGGGAAAACAGAAAGAGTAAATTGGGCCAGCAGCCCAATGGGTTGACCCGACTTAGATGAAGGGAATAAAGAAGAATGGGAACCCTAACCACAGGGATGCGCCGCTGGGAGCTTTATGGGGAAAGGAAAATTGATTAACTATTAACACAGTTTTCTCTCTGAAACTCTCTCCATCATGTTACTCGCTCAATCTAAACCCCTGTTCCTCTTTGTAACTCTCGCGACCCCTAATCTCACGTTCATCTCACTCTCTCTTGCTTGAGCCTAACAACAATCGAAGCTCCTCATATCTCTCAATCCACCTTTAGCTTCTAGTAAAAACAACTAAAATCCTATGAATCTAAACGCAAATATGGAAACGATGGATGTGGCTAAAGCAGGAAGTACCAATCAACTCAGTAACATTGATAATCGATAAAAGGCGATGGTTATAAATTCAGAGTGTTTACCTGTTGAATGGAGGAATGCTCTAGACCTCGTTTCACATTAGGCGAAGGAGACGTTGAACGGGATCCCCAATATAGCACAAGTTAGGTATGCTTATTCTTTTCCCCTGCCTTACTTTAAGAATATTGTTGATTTGTAATTGTTGTGTGTTTTGCTGTTGTTGTTGTAGAGATAGATAGAGGGTGTTGGACGATTGTTCTTGGTTGCAAGCGATATTGAAATATTTTCAGGTTTTTTGTGAGGTGTCTGGAGTTTGCAATGGAGATCGTGTATGTAGCGATTTCAGTTTTCAAAAGAGAGGTTTGAAGGATGGTTTCACGGTTTTGATAGGGGTTGGTTTCTGTGTTTTTTTCTTGTGTGAAATTTTCTCTTTTTTTTTTGAAATATCAGAGATGGAATCACCTCTTTTGTTTTTTTTATCATTCTCTTTTTATGGTGAGATAAAGTATCGAAATTGGGGGGAAAGTTGATGTTTTGAACATTTGATGCACTGCTTCAATACTTTTTGCTGCAGTTTTTGTATTGCCATTTTGGTGTAAGTTTTGGACAACTTTGCAACATATTTTTGGGTTGTTTTATACAGGTTTCTGACTGGCTTCCTTAGTATTATTATGCAGACTGTGTGGCTGGTTTTGGACTGTATTGGTTTGTCGGGCTGTTTTTGCAGTTGGAACATATTTTTAGTCTGCTATGGGCAGCAATGCAGGATTATTATTTGGCTTGACATGATTTTGGATCATATGTTGGCTAGGTGATATCTTTCTGTCTCTTTTTCTTTCCCTCTTCATCTTTCAATAAAATATAAAGCCATTTTGCTTTTTTTTTTATATAATTTTTCTGAAGGGTTTCCATAGGTTAGGAAAATGATGATGCAATTGAGATTGTTGAGCAAGCTAGCTTGCTGTTTTGCCTTGTTCTGTTGCTGCTATGTTGCTGCTGTTTTAGTAGCCTGCCTTTGGGTTGCAGTTTTGGCTTTATTTGTGCCGCATTTGTTTGACTTGTTGCAATATTTTGTTGCTGTTGGACAGCCTTGGGCTTTATGTTATGTTTGCAAATTTTCTTTTCCTTTTTTATGAACCAAGGCCCAAACCTTGTGATGTGTAAAATAGGAGAAGAGGGATTATGATTAAAAACAAACAAACTTTAAATCTGATTCCTAAATACAAACCCTAATGATGAGCATTCAAACTTGTTCATAACCATATGTTCTGGAATTTTCACATGCTTGCTAACTTTTTCTTTTCTTGTTTCATGAACACGAGGAGTGGATGGCAAGCGAGGCAAGGTGAAGAGAAAAACATGGCTAGCAAGGAGTGGATGAGTTGCTTGAAGATGAAGCAAAGAAGACTTGAATAAATAAAACAAAATTTCTTTCTTTGTAAACAAAACAAAATTTGTAGCTTGTATTAACCTGTAATCTTTGTAACATAAGTTGATGAATCTTGAAGTTTTACCAATTTCTTGTAGTAAATGTAACAACTTTGAATAGAAAACTTGAAATTTCCTTGTGATGTAATGAACACAAAACTTGAGTAAATTTGTGAATGATGAAATTTGTTGTATAATAATTAGACAAATCTTGGATTTTGTTTGAACTTTAAAATTGAATGGTTTGAATGATACACCTTAACTTTGTAACTTGAACTTCAAGCAATTATAAATGACTTTTGTAACTTGTATTTCAAGTAAACCATGCGCCTTGTACTCCAACCAAATTTCTAAACAAAATAAATGTTTAAGAATTCAATTCCACTTGGTTAACTCGAACCCAAAACATGGTCATTTAAATGAAAATCTTAATCTTCACTTCATGTCCAAATCAAAATTGCATTCAAAATGAAATCGCACTCCATGCTCGATTAAAATGGAACTTTATTGCCAAAACAAACATGCTTTAAGAACATTCATCAATCTTGTAAAATTAACAAACTTCAACGTGAGAATCATAGTCTCGAGAAAACAATTATGGTTAAGAACATTCGAAATCAAACAAATGACTTGCGATGATTCGATAACTTTCAAAGTCTTCCAAACACAATTTTCCTTCGATCTTTGAAGATAAACTCGTAAGCGAGATCAATTATGACCACATGCAGAAATAATCTTCTCAAGATCTTGTAATTTGAGGAAATCACATTTCTTAGAAATCAGACGATAGTTACTTAAGATTAGGTCAAAGTCCATGAAGCGGCCTCTAAAGTATTCGAATTTTGGTGATCCTCCACACATAATCAGCTTTTGATTTATGAAGAGAAATTGGAGGTGATGTTAAGGAAATTCATACGTAAGAAGAACCGCTCAAAAATATCGAATAATGAAGACGTTACTATCGCTTAAACTTGGTCTCGCAAAAGGTCGACTTTTGGGTCAATGGAGTCATTTCAGTCATCTGAACCCTTGACTAAGCAAACTTGCAGTGCGTGGTTTGAAACTTGGCACGAACATCCTTGAGGAGACAGGAAGATCTATGAAGACCATTTGAAACCTTGGAGACTCAATTTTATTTGGGAAATAACAAACCCTAATTGTTGACTTACTGCTTAGGAAGAGAATCTGTCTGATAAACTTTTGAGCCAAATTAAGTATTCGAGAAACCCTAGTGTAACACGGTGGGAGAACCGACTTGGTTGTTTTATGTTCGATCGTAAATGTTGCGGTTAGCAAGAGTCGCCAACGACTTTTCTTTTATCCAAAAGGAAAGGCTGAAAAGAACAGGAAAGACCTTTGAGATGTTTTCTTGAGTTCAGGGGGTTAGATTATGAAAAGGGAAGGTATTAGCACCCTTTTCATCCGTAGTTATCTACAGGATCTTAGTTGCTTGCTAGATCACTTGCTTTTGTTTGAAAATGTGCTTTGTGTGGTTTTTGAAAGTATTTTGAAAAGTGGGCCATCGTTTAGGCAAACTTTATAATGATTCTCGTTTGTAATAATGTATACACAGTGTTGATCTTTTGAAAACGTTTTCAAGTTTGAAAGGTGTTTTGAAAGTGTTGGTGTTTGTTTTGAAAATAGCAAGGATGTTTTGGTTTGAAAAATGAGCAAGAAACTAGGAACATTCTACCTACTCAAAAGTCTTTCATGTTTATTTCCTCTTTCCTTTGACATTGTTATCTTACCATTGATTTGGTAAGAAACCCTATCTTTGGATGTAAAAGGGACGGGCGTGGGTCATCGTATAGTCATGAATAGACATGTTGCAAGATATCTTAGCATTTTCTTTGAGGGACTAAGATCATTCGTAAGGCAACTTTTTGTAGCGTCATCGAGGGACTATGATCTTATATTTTATTTGTTTTTGCTAAGACATTCCACATGCATAATATAGCCATTTTATAAGGCAACCAAGTGAATTTACCCTAAGGGTGAAAGTGTGCAAGTGTGTCTTTTTCATGCTTTATTTTGTCTTTGAATTAGGGTTTTCTAAGCATTGATTTTATCTTCCCATACAAACCTTAATTACTAGCATTTGTATATAAAACATTAAATTGCGGAAAATAAAAATACTAAGCTATTACATCATTAGGGGAGGGGGTGTACAAATTGCAAATGGGGAAATTGCAAGAAATTAAAACCCTAATTATCTATTACAACCATATTGAATTTATGTACAAGAAATGAAATGAATATAATGTACAAGTATGGATAAGGAATGTATTTTTGTATTAAAGGTTTTGACCTAATTAAATTAAAATAATTAACTAGAATAAGAAAATTAAAATTAAGTTAATAAAAGAAATTAATTTATTAAAGAAAACAAGTTTTTTAGGGTTTTTGTGAATTTAATTAAACTAGTAAATAAAATTAATTAAATAAAAGTCCTAAGTTCTAAATTGATTTTAATTTACAAGAAAATAATATAATATAATAATTAAACCTAAAATATCAATTATTAAGAAAGAAATTATTTTATTAAAAAATGTTTTTGTTCTTTTGATTTTATAAAAAAAACAAAATAAATTAAATAAGTGAAATAAAAATATTTTTTTGGGTTTTTATTAATAACAATAAAAATAATAATAATAATAATAATAATAATAAAGAAAATAAAAATAAAAATATCAAAGAAAGAAAATGGGCCAGGATGTATGAAAGTGAAACAGGGAGTATGAGATAAGCAAAAACCAGGCCCAATAGAAGGGAGCCCAGCGCATGCCTGATTCAACAAAAAAGAAAAAAATGGAAAAAAATGTGAAAATTACAAAAGGTCTCGCTGGGGCTCGAACCATGACCTTCTAATACGCGCGCGCTTCTTGTACCACTGGGGTGGCCTGTTTCATCCGTTCATATAATAAAAGCATAAATATATATTAGAAACTGCTTCCTAAAGACAACTTCATCTTCAACCTCACGCCTAGCCAAACCGCATGCATCTTGTTCATTTCTCATTCATTTACAAAAGTGTAAACATGAATCTTGTGTAAAATTTCCTCACGATTTCAAAAATGTAAAGCATTAAAACTATAAATCAAAGACAAACATGAATTTTATTGGCCCTAATCTGAACCCTAACTTTTCCAGAAACTCCAATCTTAAAAT
The DNA here is from genome assembly GCA_948472305.1 of Vicia faba. NCBI lineage: Eukaryota > Viridiplantae > Streptophyta > Magnoliopsida > Fabales > Fabaceae > Vicia > Vicia faba. The sequence goes on from OX451740.1 coordinate 1,178,030,564, forward strand.
TCTCTAAGCTCAAGCAACATAAATGAAAACTATGTACATGGTTAGCTTCAGGGCAATGATATTTACATTTTTCATTCACAAATTAAACATTAATGATGCCTATATGAAGAGTTCAAAAGTCAGAAAACTCACCTTGCAAGAGGGTATCGTGTTTTGAATTTGAGCAACTTTCAATGAGTCCTAGTGATTGGGTTAGCTTCCTCAAATTTCCAGGAAGCTAATGTGATGCTTGGTTTGAGCTAAAAGTGGCTGAGGAGTTCTGGAAAAGTCAACTTGTAAGGACTTGTTTTTGGTTATGGAGGTTGATGAAGATGGAGTTACAGTTATGGAACAGGTCAGGGATGAGTTGTATTTGATGTTTAGAAGCTTTAGGAACCAAAAGGCTTGAAAACGCACGAGGGAAATGTGAGTTTCAAGTTTTTGGTCAAAATGTGCAACAATGGTGATTGTTGATACATTTATGAGTTCTAAGGAGTTTGAGGGCTTGTGTATGCGTGTGATTTTATGAAAATGACTTGTGAATAAGTAAGGAAAAGGATGTGAGGCTTGAGAGGGTCAGAATCACACAAGTACAAGTTGTGGCTATGTTGCTTGATTTTGAAGAAAAGTGAAAATATGGTTTCAAGGTAAAGTACAAGCATGGGCTGACTTGTTAGAGGCTTGAGACAAATTTCTTTTGGGATATAGGTTGTGTGAGATCAGAAGAGAACAAGTGCAAAGCTCAAGAACTGATTTTGTGCATAAAGCTAATTTTCCAAAATGGCAATGTGCACTTTCTTCCTAAAATGGAAGTAAGCATGGGAAATGCATTAAATGCTTGAGTTAAAGCCTCTCACAGCTGTGCAAAACATTAATTATGGAATGCCAAACAAGTTTGAGGCCTGCAAAGCAAAGATTTTGCAGCCTAGCATGGATTTGCATTCTTGTTCATCATGAAATTCTGCATTGTAAAACAACTTGAAACCCTAACTTTTGACCTTCGATTCTCCTTGCTCACAAATGATCTCAAGGAGTTCTTGGACATTTTATAAATCTTGCAATTTGCTCTAAAACCCCTCTTTGAATCACTTTTTCAAAATCCAAATGGAAATATGTGAAACTTGGCTCAGAAGTTAGGTCAAAATCCTAACCAAAATGCTCCAAATTTCACTAAGTATTTTAGTTTCATGACCATGATTTCATGGATTAATAACTTGAGATACAAAATTTTTTAGGAGGAGTTGTGTAAAGCAATGTTTTATATCTAATTGAGATCTACAACTTTCATGTTGAAAGTTTCCTTTGAATCATCTTACATCATGGTGAAAAAATGGCTCAAAGTTGTGAAAAAACATGAAGTTTTCAACACTTAGAAAAATTTCTAAGTTTGGAAACTTAGACTTTGCAAAATGAAATCTTGACTTTTTGATTTATTGATGAACAAGCTTCATATTTTGACATGTTTTATGAATTATGATCTTTGACACTTGATTTTGACCAAAAAGTCAAAGTTTGACTTTTCAATGTACAATTGACTTTTGATCAGTTGACTAAAAATCAACTATCAATCAATTGATCTTGAGGGATGTTTTGAGTCATTCCATTAGGTCAAAATGATTCAATTGAACTCTTGAGATCATGTCTCAAACCAAATAACCATTTGCTAGGTCAAAAATTAGAAATTTCCCTTTCTTAGTCAAAACCCTAATTTTGACCATTTTGCCTTTTGATGATCTGATCAAATTTATTGAGGAATTATGATCCAAACTTGATAAAATGACATATAGGAGTTCACAATGTTGATATGGATAAAAAATTATGAAGTTTAACTATAAATTGGCCATAGTTGACTTTTTCCCCAATACAGCTGATTTTTAGGTCAACTGATCAATTGACTGAGCAAAAATGTGATCCAAGACTTGAAACTTTACATGAGCAATATTGAGGATCCATAGTGATCCATTAAATTCAAATGAGGCATTAAAATTTCAATTATCCATGTGCAATCTCAAACCCTAATTTCAAGCATCAGTGCTTAAGGAGGTGTCTTGAGCTGATCAATCCTTGTACACTCTTGAACCAAAGGAGATTCTGTGAGAAAATATTTGATAAATGAGAAGGCAAATTTTGGGGTATAATAGCTGCCCCTGTTCAATCTTCTTTAACCTGAAGAGTTAGATAGGCGAATCTGCCATTCGTGACTTGAAGGTGGAAGATGATTAGACACTAAAGTGCCCAGAAATTTGCACTCGAAGATGAATTGTGAATGGGCTTATAGATGCCATCCAAAGGTGACTGTTAACAGAAAATGGACTAAGTCTGAACTTGATTTCAAATGGAAAAGAATCAGAATAAATCTTTTGAAGTGACTTATCTGAACTAGAAGAAGTCTTGTATGTTATTTGACTGGGAAGAATCAGAATAAATCTTGGAGCGATTTATCTGAACCAGAAGTGTTCCATTAGAAAGTATCAGCATAAACCATTAAGGGGTTTAAATTGAACCAAAAGAGATCTTGAATATTATTTAACTGGAAAGAATCAGAGTAAATCATTGAGCGATTTATCTAAACCAGAGAAAGTGTCTGTGGGGAAGAATCAGAATAAATCATTGAGAGATTTACCTGTACCCGAAGTGTTCCTTTGGATAGTATCAGGATAAACTGTTGAGGGGTTTAAACTGAACCAAAAGAGATCTTGGATATTCTTTAATGGGAAAGAATCAGAGTAAATCTTTGAGTGATTTATCTGAACCAGAGAAAGCGTCTGCGGGAAAGAATCAGAATAAACCGTTGAGAGATTTATCTGAACCCGAAGTGTTCCTTTAGAAAGTATCAGGATAAACCACTGAGGGGTTTAAACTAAACCAAAAGAGATCTTGAATATTATTTAACGGGAAAGAATCAGAGTAAATCTTTGAGTGATTTATCTGAACCAGAGAAAGCGTCTGCGGGAAAGAATCAGAATAAACCGTTGAGATTTAAACTGAACCGACGGGGATCTGGAGAAGAATCAAAACAAATCATTGAGAGATTTATCTGAACCAGAGAAGACGTTTGCAGGAAAGAATCAAAATAAATCATTGAGAGATTTAAACTGAACCGGCATGGGTCTGAAAGAAATATCTGTTATGTAGATGGTTGACCAGTCCTTTCTTGGGAATCAATATGTAATTGACTGTTGAAATTTTGACGATAATTCTCTGTTGATTGATCTTTCCTGAAAAATATGAAAGGTTATTTGCATGCAATGTCATGATGTATGAAATGCAGGGTGCAATGATGTTCTCAAAATAAATGAGATTGTGTCGTATGTATTTGTGCTGTCAATGTTATGACATATGGATGCAATGTATGGACATGTTAATTGTTATGCCGCAGTGTTGCTAGAGTTGGGGAAAATAAATCCCTGAGTACTGCTGGGAATAATGAGTGTAAGTCTTCAAGTTTTGAAGTTGAAGTGTTGATGAGTTTCCATGTATTAGAGAAATAAACTATGTTGTGAAAGGGAAACAACGTGTATTGCTTGTGGACCTCATGAAATCCTGCTTGGGAATCCTGAGAAATTGGGCGACTTTCACTAGGGAATCTTAGGAGTGGTAACTGGAAGCTTTGTTCTGTCTTGGATGTGAGAGAGCTTGATATCATTAAGCTGCATACTGGAGATATGTTAGCGATCCGGTAGTGGGATGTCCCGTTTTCCACTCTTCCTGGAAGAGTATCTGCGCGAGACTTTATGGAATAGTCTAAAGATGTTATCCTATTTCTTAAAGCCATTAGTGATTGTATTTCTATTTTCTGTTCCTTTTTTTTGTTCATTTGTAAACAGTAGTCATGTTCAAATGCATATGTTCAAAAATAATCATTGGACGTTTTCGCAAATAAAACACGGAAAAAGAAAAACAGATAGTTTTGCACTTTCAAAGGGATATCTTTGTATTAATTTGAATAAGTATTTTTGTACAATGAGACGAGAATTCTAGTAAGAGAATATCGTCTTAAAAATGAAATTTGATACAAAGAAAAGATAGCTATGTGAAATGATCCCATGGGGTTCCCATTCTGCTATAGCCTTCGTGTCTCTGAGCAACTTGTCCACTTGCTGCCTTGTCCGAAGTTGATTGGATCGATTAGACCCGTTTGAGCTTGTCAGTAGATGTGAAAGGTTGTCTGTAAGGTGATCCAACGGGACATAGTCATACACTTTAATTACCTAACTTTTGCCTGGACCGCCCTTTCAGGTTTTCAGTCCAACGGGATACCCTTTTTTGCCCAAGCCACCTTTTTGGGTTTTCAGCTTGCCGGGTGTATAGATTTTTTTGTTTTATCCCTAATTTTTGCCCGAACCTTTTTGGTTCGCCGGGATACCCTAATTTTTTCCTAGGCCAGTCGACCTAGAGGGTCTTTATTCATGCGTAGTATCTTTTGACTATGTCCATGTTTACAGGGTGTGGAAGGTCGTCGCCATCCATAGTGGTTAGGATCATTGCTCCACCAGAGAATATGATTTTGATCACAAATGGTCCTTCGTATGTAGGAGTCCATTTTCCTCTGGGATCTCCTTGTGGCAATATGATACGCTTGATTACCAAGTCACCAACCTGATATACCTGACGTCTGACCTTCTTGTTAAAAGCCTTGATCATACGTTTTGGTACATCTGACCATGACAGACAACCGTAAGCCTTTTCTCATCAATCAAATTCAACTGGTCAAGCCGAGTTTGAATCCATTCATCTTCATTCAACCCTACATCCTTTATGATTCTTATAGAAGGTATTTGGACTTCAATTGGTAGAACAACTTCCATGCTGTATACCAATGAAAAGGGAGTTGCCCCTATTGATGTGCGCACCGTGGTACGGTAACCGTGGAGAGCGAATGGTAGCATCTCATGCCAGTCTTTGTAGGTTACTGTCATTTTTTGTATGATCTTTTTGATGTTCTTATTTGCAGCTTCGACAACACCATTCATCTTTAGCCGGTAAGGAGAAGAATTATGGTGCTGAAGCTTGAATTACGCGCATAGTGCGGTGATCATGGTATTGTTGAGATTCATACCATTGTCTATGATGATTCTCTCTGGGATACCATACTGACAGATGAGATTCTGTTTGATGAATTGGGCCACAATATTCTTGGTAACGGAAGCGAAAGAAGCTGCCTCAACCCACTTCGTGAAATAGTCAATGGCCTCTAAGATGAAGCGGTGTCCATTAGAATCTGTAGGTTTGACTTCTCCAATTATATCGATGCCCCACATCGCGAATGTCCAGGGAGCAGTCAGGATGTTTAGAGGCACTGGAGGTACATGTACTTTGTCAGCATAGATCTGACACTTGTGACATGTTCGTGAATGCTGATAGCAATCTGCTTCCATGGTAGACCAGTAGTACCCTGCCCGTAAGATCTTTTTAGCCATCGTCTACCCATTGGAATGGGTGCCAAAAGTTCCTTCATGTAGATCAGCCATGATCTTTTCTACCTCAAACTTATCTATGCAATGAAGCAAAACAGAGTCGTGGTTGCGCTTGTAGAAAATGCCATTACTGAGGAAAAACTTAGTAGAGAATCTTCTCAAGAACTTCTTATCATTGACTGAAGCTTCTTCCGGATACTCTTGAGCCTCGAGATACCTCTTAACCTCATGGAACCAAGGTTTGTCCACTATCTCTTCAGTTTCAATCTCGTGACAATAAGCTGGTTCATCCATCCGCTCAATGGTGATCTGGGGAGCCTCGTTACCCCACTTGTGTTTAAACGTGGATGACATAGTGGCTAGCGCGTCCGCTAGTTGATTTTACTCTCGTGGAAAATGCTCAAAGGTAATTTCCTCGAAATGTGGGATTAATGTCAACACATGTTCTTTGTAGGAGATGAGATTAGGGTGCTTCGTGTCTCATTCTCCTTTCATCTGACTGATGACTAAGGCTGAATCTCCAAATACACTTAAGGATTTGATTCCCAAATCTATGGAAGCTTTGAGACCCAAAATACACGCTTCATATTCTGCCATATTATTTGTACAGTTGAAACAAAGTCTTGTAGTGAAGGGAGTATGACATCCTTCAAGGGATATGATTACACCACCTATGCCATTGCCGAGTGCGTTGGAGGCACCGTCAAAAACCAAGGTCCATCGGGATCCTTGTTCAGGTCTGTCATATGGTCTGAGTTCTTCACAATTGTTTACCATCATGATGTCTTCATCTAGGAACTCGAATTTCATGGACTGATAGTCATCTACAGCTTGATGAGAAAGGTGACCGGCTAGCACACTGCCCTTTATTGCTTTTTGGGTAGTGTACTGAATGTCGTATTCAGTCAAGATCATCTGCCATCTTGCTATTCTCCCAGAGAGGGCAGGCTTCTCGAATATATATTTAATTGGATCCATATTGGATATCAATAAGGTAGTATGGGTTAGTGTTATACCCCAAAATTTTCCCTCTCACTTTACTCAACATATGTTCATTGAGATCCTTAACTTGCTCAAGGATGCCCAAGAGTTGACCAGACAAACTCTCTTCTAAAGCAATGAACCTCAGACTAGGGTTTCCATTTTCATAAATATGGGTGAACTCAAAAGTCCTAAAATCCTTTACATGGTCCTAATATGTTCTCAAGATCATACATGTCAAGTTTCATACCTTGCACAAGAAGTTTGCTCAGTCAACTGCTCAGATGCTTGAGAATCGACTATATTAGGTCAAAAGTCAACTGTGGCCCACATACAATCAAACTTCAAGATTTTTGATCAACATCAACATTTTTAAGTTACATCCATCATTTGATCAAGGGTTGACCATTATTCCCCAAGGAATGCTCCTAATTCATCAAAACTCAAAAATTGCTAAATTAGGGTTTCTCAGGAAAAGTCAACCAAACTTTGACCAAGCATAACTTTCTCATACTTTATCATAAATTTCACATCCAAGGATAATTTTGAAGGGAATTCAATTCCCTACAACTCATCTTCAGCCCTAAAGTTCAATAAATGCACTCATAAAAAGATATGGATTTCTACATTATAGGTCCTTTTGAAAAGTCAACAAAAACACCTTTTGGGTCAAAGCTTCTTACATGAACATGGAAGAACCAATTGAGATGAGAGAAAAGGGTTGTTTAGGGGACATCCTAAGCTTTATAAAAATTCCAAGAACACCTCTTTAGGATTAAAATTGGAAGAGATATGCATTGTCAAAGTTGACCATTTTTGGAAAATTGCCAAAAGGAAAATGTGCTCAAAAGTGCATTTTTTGTCAAATGGGCCTAGCATTTCAGGATTGTATCTTGTTAGGGACATGGTCCACGACCCAAATCAACAGCCATATATTATTTTCTCTATTTATTGATTTTATTTTGATTTTTATTTATTAAAAGTTACATTAAATCAAATAAATAACAAAAAAATAATAAAAAGTTGTTTTAGTTTGATTTTGCATTAAAGGGAAATCCAAATATGCTGTATAATATCAAACAAAATCATGCCAAATCATGAGAGGAAAGATATTTAAAATTGGAAAGATTTGAAGCAAATTTGAATGATATTGATATCTTGATCTCTTGGCATTTTTGTTGACCTAAAGTGATTCAATATAAAAGCACAATGATCCCAACCCTAATGCACACGAGAAGGCTGCCTCAAAACCAAGAAAAAAGTTTCAAAAATATTCAAGCTTGGTGCAATTGGAGATCCCATGATCCAGCCATTCTCCATTGATTCTAAGCCTCCAATCATACTCCTGCAGCGTCAAGGGACTTAACCCAACTCGTGAGCAATCCTATAGCATCAAAAATCAGCAAATTCGTGCCTCACTTTTGGGTAAGATTTTTTTGATCTTAAACTTGCACAACGCCTAATTAAATCCATATTGACTACATACATATGTTTCTATTAATGATTGTGAGTGTTTGGACGTATAACATGTGAAGCTAACACCCAGAAGCACCCTTTGCCATTAACGATCGTCGTTTCATGATTTTTCTTATAGCGTTGTTTGCAAGCTGTTTCAGGGCAAGAGGAAGTCACCATTGGATCTGTAGCCCTTGAATTAAGGGGGTAGGGTCTAATTAATTGTTGTTTTTGCTGGTTTGCGTGAGTTGGATGAAGGAGATGGCTGGAGAAGACGACCAGAGCTAGGGCTCCGGCGCTTCTCCGAGTCAAAGGTTGAGGGCCGTTTGACTGCATGCGTGGCTGGTCCTTATAACATGATTGGTCCATATTAGCTGACGTGCGTATTTGTTTAATTGACTGGGTTTAACACTTGATTTTCTTTTTATTATTTGCGTTTGGATATATGTATAAATGAACAACACAACACAGATGGCAAGGGCAGGGGGCGTGTGAAACCAAAGACCTGGGTTCGACCCCAGGAAAGCATTTTGTTATTTTCTTAACACTCTATGCAGGATCCCATGCGCCTCAAGATCAAATGTCCACCATACATCTCTGAACTCAACCCTAAGATCTCATCGTATCCAGATCCAACATCCAGTACATGCAGTCATACCATGAACCATCAGAAGGAAGCTACATTGGATCTGGTGCAAGAGTGGGCTCAGCCATATTGGGTCTGGACAAATTCCGAAAGCCACCCCCCATTTGATCATCACACATGCCCAAATTCATACTTTTTTTTATTTTAATTCTTTTTCTTATTATTTATTAATTATGTTTTTTTAATAACACCAAAAAAAATCATATTTTTTATTTAATAAAAAAATCATAAAAACCTCAAAAATCATTTTTTTTCATAAAAATATTTTATTAATTAATTAGTTTAGTTAAATTAGGGTAACTTAATATCTTTTTTATTATAATTTAAAATAAATAGAATTTGGGTTTAATTTTGTACATAACCTAGTTTTTTTCTTAAAAAATAACATAAATATTTTTCTCAAATTAGATTTTTAGGTTTTTCCAGTTATTTCTCGCATTTAATTCGCCGCACACACTTTTAGTTTTCCTTTTTATTATTATTGTAACTACCCCGAGTTTGTAATAGATTTAAGTAGTTTTTTAATTCCGCATTTTATTTTCAGTAAAAAATAATTATGTATCTCCCCTAAGCCTTGTAATAGCTAAGACTTTAATTTCTCGCATTTTAATTTCCGCAAACTATAAACTGTTAGATGTATGTTAATAGGATTGTATGGAAAGACAAATTGCAATTAATCAGTAGAAAACCCTAAATGTGCAAAGATAAATAAATTGAAAAAAACACACTTGCACATGCTCACCCCTAGGGTCTACTCCACTCCGGCTGCCTTCGGTAAATAGTCACAAAGTATAGGGAATGTTAGTGGTCGTCCTCTAGTCCTAAAAGATCTAAAATGACCCTTTCGGATGTTGCCTCGGAAAAGATCTTTAAGGCTTTAGGATGATTACTAAAATTTCCTAACATTACTTTTGTGTTCGTACTTGTCCCTTCGAACATCCCTTTAAAACTCCAATGATGGTGCTACCTATTCCTTGATAATAGGATAGCGTTGTCTAAAGGAAAACGAACAGACTTTTTTTGAGTAGGTAGATTAGTTCCTAGGTACTTTCTCAAACAAACAAAATTTTTCACGCAAACACTTTTCAAAACAATTTTCAAAACAACTTCGTCACACTCTTGAGGACCGATACAAGGGTTATCACGAAGTAAAACTTTTCAAAACAAGCACACATAAGTAATTTTAAAAAAAAAAAGAGAAAAATACCTAAGAGCCCATGGAAAACCATGGATAGAAAGGGTGCTAACACATTCCCTTTCTATAATCTGCCCCCCGTGCTCAGAAACATCTCGACAAAGTTTCTTCTATTCTTTTTCCTTTTCCTTTGTTGGATGAAATAAAAGTCGGTAGCGACTCTTGCTTACCGCGACATTTGAAAACAAAACGCAAACCAGTATAACAGTCGGTTCTGCCACCGTATCACAAATAGCATATACTGTCTTAGCCAGAGAGCAGCTCATGCCAGAGCGCAGCAAGTTTTCTCGAGTAGTGAATATCTTGTTTCACAGTCGGTAAAATTTTTGCTCAGGTAATAAATAACATGCTCTTTTCTACCAGACTCGTCATGCTGCCCCAACACACACCCCATTGAATATTCCAAGATAATTAGATACATAATTAAAGGTCTTCCCTCGACTGGCGACATCAAAACAGGAGGCTCTTGAAGGTACTCCTTGATCTTGTCAAAGGAAGCTTGGCATTAATCGTTCCATTTGACTACTTGATCTTTCTTCAGTAATTTGAAGATTGGTTCACAAGTAGCGGTTAGGTGAGAAATGAATCTGGCGATGTAGTTAAGCCGTCCTAAGAATCCTCTAACTTCCTTCTCGGTGCGAGGAGCAGGCATTTCTTGTATAGCCTTCACCTTGGCAAGGTCCTCTTCGATACCTTTACTACTGACGATGAAGCCTAGGAGTTTACCGGACCTCACCCCAAATGTGCATTTATTCGGGTTTAACCTTAGCTTGTATTTCTTTAGCCTTTCAAACAGTTTCTGTAAATGGTCAAGATGTTCCTCTTCAGTTTGAGATCTGGCTATCATGTCATTCACATAGACCTCTATTTTATGATGGATCATATCATGAAATAGAGCTACCATGGCGCGCTGATAAGTTTCCCTAATGTTTTTCAACCTGAATGGCATAACCTTGTAACATAACGTGCCCCACTTTGTGATGAAGGTCGTTTTCTCCATGTCCTTAGGTGCCATTTTGATTTGATTGTAGCTTGAGAAACCATCCATAAATGAGAACACTTTATGTTGTGCAGTATTGTCAACCAAAATATCGATACGGGGAAGTGGAAAATCATCCTTAGGGCTTGCCCTATTCAAATCTCGATAATCCACACATATGCGTACTTTGCCGTCCTTTTTAGGCACTGGAACAACATTGGAGACCCATTGTGGATAGGAGGTGACGGCTAAGAATCCGACGTTGAATTGTTTCATAACTTCAGTCTTGATCTTCTCTGACATGTCTGGCCGCATGCGACTGACTTTGTGTTTTACTGGAGGGCAGTCTTCTTTTGTCGGTAGACGATGGACCATGATATCAGCATCAAGTCTTGGCATGTCTTTGTATGACCAGGCAAAGACCTCAACATAGTCATGTAGTAACTGAGTTAAGCGCCTCTTGACACTAGGTTCCAGATTGGCTCCTACCTTGACTTCTTTCTTGTCCTCTTCGGTACCTAAGTTAACTGTGTCAACCTGTTCTTCGTGGGGCTGTATGGCCCTTTCTTCTTGTTGTAGTAACCTAGCTAGTTCCCCTGGCACTTCACAATTTTCCTCACCTTCGTCTTCGGCTTGGTAGATTAGATTTTCAAAGTCACAATAGGCCATAGAAAAATCGTTACCCATGGGATCCTGAGTGGATGTAGATCTGCATTTTGATATGTGAGTGTATGTAAGAGCATAACTATCTTTGAAAGAAATAAAAATGTAGAAAAATAAAGACAAAGAGCACAAAGTTTTTATGCAAAAACGTACATGATTCATTGATGACATATGAAAATGAAGTAAAAACTCTTACAAATGGACCGTTGTGCCTCGGGTAAGACACAAGGTTTTAAAAGTCTGAATTGTTTAATTATTACAAGTCCGACAGAAAATTTAAAGATAATTACTGTTGGATAAAAGTAATTGGGACAAAATCTTTGGCTTCCCAGTTGGTGAGTCCTCCGTCTATAGTTGGGAAAATCCATTCTTCTAGGTCACAATTGGCATCACTATCCTCCACTACGTTGACTCCATGGTTGCTGATCCACAAAGGTGGTCCCCCGACATGAGCACGGCGAACAGCTTTTTGGCCTCCTGAAGTGAAACCCAAACCAAATTTGTCAGACTTCTAGGGAATGTCTGGGAGTTGGCCCCAAATAGTACACCACCTTCTTCAATTACTGCCTTGGCATCTTTCAGAGAAGACATCTTTAGCGGAGGTCTGGTAATCTTCGGGACTTGGGAAACAGTCTTGGTTGCTGCCACTGTTTGTGGGACTTCCTCGAAATGCTGACACGGAGTTTCGATGAATTCACCATCCATTTCTATGTATCTGAAGGAGTTCAAGTGACTGACCATATATTCCTCCTCTCCATGGACAGTGATGATTTTTCCCTTGGTTGGGCATTTCAGCATCTGATGTAATGTGGAGATAACGGCACCAACGTCATGAATCCAAGGTCGGCCCAATAAACAGGAATATGAAGGACGAATTCCTATCACGTAGAAAGTTGAATTAAAGGTTTGAGTTCTAACTTTAATGGGAATGTCCACCTCCCCATGCACCATTCTCTTCGAACCATCGAAGGCCCTTACCACTATGTTGCTGAGTTTTAAGGTCAAACCTTCACAGTCGAGTCTATCCAGAGCTTTCTTAGGAAGCACATTCAAAGATGAACCAGTATCAACCAGGACATGGGCCAAAGTTGTGCCCCTGCATTCGATAGAGACATGCAACACCTCATTGTGTTTCCTCCCTATAGGTGTAAGACCAGCATCAGAAAAGCCTAAACCGTTGTCAGTGGTCAAACTGGCCACACAATCTTGGAATTGGTCAGCAGAGGTTTCCTATGGCACATGGGCAGTTTTAAGAAATTTCACCAAGTCCTTCGCATGAGCCTCGGAGCACAATAATAAAGCTAGCATAGAAATCTTTGACGGAGTCTGCCCTAGCTGTTCGACTATGTTGTAGTCACTTCTCTTTATAATTTTCAAAATTTCTTCCATCTCCTTCTTGGAGGCCTCTGGGATAGATACTGATTACGCCTTCATCTGGATAGGCTCAACCAAAATGCCTTTTCCCCGAGTCTCGGTCGACTCGGTAATAGGGGTGTCAGTAGGGGTAATCATAAGGAATGTAGTAGTGTCAACAGGAACAAAAGCAGGGATGATCACAGGATCGATAACAGTTTTCAGAGGAGCAATCTCAGGGGAGAATACTCTTCTACTTTGGGTTATTTTGCTGGTTCCCGCAATGTTGTCGATGTCAGGGTCAGCCTTCTCAAAAATCGAGTCTTCATCAGCCAGCTAATCCTTCTTGACGCCGTGATAGTAGACGTCACCCCCATAGTTCCAGGGGACAGTTTTATCTAAAGAGTATGGGATTGGTACTGGAATAGTAATTATCAGTGGAGTCACCTTAGGAATAGATGTAATCCTAACGGTCTTTTGGTGGAGACCCTGGAAGGATTGGCGGAAATGGTTACTATTGAAACATCTTTGTAAGCAATGATTGGAGCGGGAGTCTTCTCAAACAAAATCTCTTTGTCATCCATTAGGCGTTGGACACCTGCTTTCAATAAGTGACAACCAGTTGGTAGGGATAAATAGAGGTGGCAGCCTTCACCACAGCTCGGAAATAAATCGGCCTTCAACAAGTTCCTCTTGATAGCCAGGAGATGAGTAACAAGTTCATCAACAACAGTAAAAACACATCACTTTCAATAGCGTTAACATCACGGCTATGCTTGGGCATAGGAGCGGTGATAACATTTGGGATCTCAGGAGCATCAAATTCAATTTCTTTTGCCTCGAGAAGGTCTTACACCTTGTTTTTCAAAGCCCAACGGTTGTTGGTATCATGGTCTGGACTTTCTGAATGGTAAGCACAATGAGCATTAGGGTTGGAATGAGGAGAGGCGGTGTTGGGATTCTTCGGGGCTTCCTTCAAAGTTACCAGATTAGATCTCAACAAATGTGGCAAAACTTAAGACATTGTCATATTTATCCGGGTAAATTGTATTACTGGTCTTTCTGTTCTAGGCTGATTGTTCCTTTGTTGAGTAGGTGCAGGCTTAGGGATCATGACGGCCCCTACCGTTGGACGGAGTTCAGTTCTGTCCTGATTCCTTTGAGGGTACACAACACCAACTTCTTTCTTCCCAATAAATGGTTTTCTCATGGCACTGGAGGATGCGTCCTTTTGGATCTTCCCACTCTTAATCCCAACTTCCACTCTTTCCCCGGTCAATATTAATTCAGTGAAGCCAACTGAGGAGCTTCCAATTAGATGATTAAAGAAAGGGCCGGACAGGGTACCCAAAAAAATGTCTACTAGCTCTCTGTCAGATAGGGGAGGTTGGACTCTTCCTGCTAAGTCCCTCCATTTCTAAGCGTAGTCTTTGAAACCTTTGCTTGAACCCATAGCCATACTCTGGAGTTGAGTACAGGTGAGAGCAAGGTTTGTGTTGTACTGGTACTATTTATAAAAAGCAGCGACTAGGTCTTCCCAATTATGGAAATTAGCCCTCTCCAATTGATAGAACCAATCTAGCTGAGTTCCGGATAAACTATCCTAAAATAAGTGGACCCATAAATCTCTGTCGGCAGTGTGGGGTTGTATCTTCCTCATATAAGATTGGAGGTGCATCTTGGGATACGATACCCCATCGTACTTTATCAAACACTGGTGCTTTCAACTTTGGTGGAATAACAATCCCAGACACCAAACCCAACTCTTCAAAGTCCAGCCGGGCACTTTTTGAATCTCCATTGCACTTAGACGTTCTTCCAGATGTTTGTATTTGTCGTCATCCGGAGGATAGTGCTCTTCAGAGTAATCACCGTCTTCTTCCTCTTCAGATTCTGGATGGGCAGTCACTTCCTTGCTTTTCCCTTCTTGATTATCCTTTTCACCAGATGATGTTGCAAAGTCTATGGTCCGTCTGGCTGGCCCTGGGAACCTTCTTCCTAGATTCAAAACACCGGTTGATTTCTTTGATTTCTTCTTCTTTTCTTCGATCAGCAAAGTTTTCAAATCCTCTTGTCCTTTTGCCAAAGTCAATAACATTTACTGAAACTGAGCATTATGTGTCTGGAGATCTTTTACCATCTGTTCCATGTCCATCTCATTGAAATAAACAGTAGAAAGATGAGGAGACCTATTATAAGAAGCCTGCTTATGTTATGATGAATGGAGATGCATATGCAAATGATTTCAAGGAAATTAGAGACTTAAATTTGCTTTAGACCAAAAAGGAACACACGTTATATTAATAAATCAAAATTTGAATACAACATGCCTCTTTGGTCTTACAAAGAAATACAAAAACTCTAAGATAAAAAAGTTGAACGCATCCTCTTTGGTGTGATGTAGGCGTTCAGACTCTGCTCCTCATGAAGCTGCTTGGTGAGTTCCAGAACTTTCTTCTCGCTGGCATAGAATTGGGCTTCGAAAGTGTCTCACTCCCCCTTAAGCTATATCCAATCCCTTTGCAAGTCTTTGAGAGAGGTGGGCATGTCAGGATGCAGGATAGTGTATGAGACATCTCCTTCCATAACAGGCTCTTTGATAACCGGGAGAATAGAGGGGTAAGGAATCATAATACTTTGATCACAAGCTCGTACCCATTTGAGATAAGGCTCAAGAGGGATGGAATTCTTATGCCCCAACGTCTTGCTATCTACCTTGTTCAACATCCTCCAAGCTCGGATAAACCTATGGCAGTGACCTTGACCGTCATTCTCGTAGTCAAATACCAACCCTTGAATAAGCATCTCATGTGGACCATCCCTTCGGGCGTAACCAAACTGTCTTAAGGCTAAGCAGGGGTTCCAGGTGATGCCTCCTCTAATTCCATGTAAGGGGACATTAGAGAATTCTCCACAACGGTCGATGATAGTAACATTCTCCAAAGATCGGGAACACCAATGAATATCTGAATGTCTGAGCGTTATCAACCTATGTGACCACCTTGAACTTTGCTCGTTCTTCAATACATATTGGGGAAGATGCGAAATAAACCATCTTTCCAAGAGGGGAGTACAACACATGAGAATACCTCTTTTCCTCATAGTGCGAGTGTGAAAAGAATGTAGGATGTATCCTAACAAAGTAGGCACCGGGTTACGAGACATGAAGATTTTGACGGTGTTTACATCTATGAGTTGGTAAGGATTTGGAAATAAAACCATCCCATAGACGAGGAGAGCCACAATTTCCTCAAAAGCTTGCAAGTCCAAGGAGTTCCAACAGCTTTGATATTTCTCAAAAAAGAACCTGGCTAAGAAACCTTTGACACCACTCCTTGTTTCCCAATTAGTTGTGACATCAGATGGTTACAAGTGTAGGGCTTGAGTAATCTCTTCTGGTTTTGGATCTATTTCCGTACCGTTGAAGGGTAGTTGATTGAGAATGGGAATCCTCAAGAGTTGGGAGAATTCTTCCAAAGTTGGCACAAGTTGATAATCGGAAAATGTGAAGCAACGGTGTAGAGGATCAAAGAACTGGAAGAGCACCTTCATCATGTCCTCATCAGTGTTGGAGGTAACCAAGTTTAGGAGGCGACCATGTCTTTCGGTAAATAGAGAATTTTCGGGAACCCTTGATGCTAACTCTTTAAGTTGAGAAGGGATCCTTACAAGATTGACTTGAATGGTTTTCCTGCGAATAGAATCCATGTTCTATAAAACAGAACAAAGATAAATCCCAAAAATCCTTGAAATGGTTAGTGAAATGGTTAGTGAGTACGAGTATGATGTTATGATGTTATGATGTTTATGATGTTATGCACAAGTAAATATATACAAACAAAACAAAAAAGTCCTTAGGTTTAGGCTTGCATAGAGTCTCATAGGTAAGTACCCTCTTGAAGTTTAGTTGGCTCAAACCTATCCTAGCAATAGTAACTGAGTTCTAAGGGAGCTAAATATCACTGGTTTGTTTTCTCGGGCATTGTTTCAGTGCAAGCCTCTTTAATAGCGACCGAAATATCCCAAGAAACCAAACCTCAATGAGTGTAGTATCGAGTATCTACCAACTTCGGAATGCACCAAATCCGGCCATCTCACTACGTCCTAATGGCCAAGTTGGTCAAGTAAAGGTTCTAGAAGTTAGTTAGTGATTCATGACATCACTCAGCGGCCCCTGTATTCTCCTTGACTACTCAAGGGCTACTGGTACCCACAAATATGTCACACTAACGTAGCTATTTCTTAGACCATGTCGGTATACCCCGTACAGTTTCCACAATGTATTGCTACTTACCTATAAGGTATCCCAAATCCGGGTAGAGGATTCAAACCCAAACAAAGAACCAAAATGTAAAGCATACAAGTCAAACAATGAAAGCAAATAAATATGATCTAACCCTAAGGTATCCCCACTTTTAAAATATCCCCAATAGAGTCACCAGTTCTGTAACACAGTGAAAGAACCGACTTGGTTGTTTTGCGTTCGATGGCAAATGTTGTGGTTAGCAAGAGTCGTCACCGACTTTTATTTTATCCAAAAGGAAAGGATGAAAAGAACAGGAAAGACCTTTGAGATATTTTCTTGATTTCGAGGGGTAGATTATGAAAAAGGAAGGTATTAGCACCCTTTTCATCCGTAGTTATCTACGGGCTCTTAGTTGCTTGCTAGATCACTTGATTTTGTTTGAAAATGAGATTGTGTGGGTTTTGAAAGTATTTTGAAAAGGGGGCCATCGTTTAGGAAAACTTTGTAATTATTCTCGTTCGTAAGAATGTATACAAAGTGTTGATCTTTTGAAAATGTTTTCAAGTTTGAAAGGTGTTTTGAAAGTGTTGGTGTTTGTTTTGAAAATAGCAAGGATGTTTTGGTTTGAAAAATGAGCAAGCAACTAGGAACATTCTACCTACTCAAAAGTATTTCATGTTTATTTTCTCTTTCCTTTGACATTGTTATCTTACCATTGATTTGGTAAGAAACCCTATCTTTGGATGTAAAAGGGACAGGCGTGGGTCATCGTATAGTCATGAATAACAATGTTGCAAGATATCTTAGCATTTTCTTTGAGGGACTAAGATCATTCGTAAGGCAACTTTTTGTAGCGTCATCGAGGGACTATGATCTTGTATTTTGTTTGTCTTTGCTAAGACATCCCACATGCATAATATGGCCATTTTATAAGGCAACCAAGTGGATTTACCCTAAGGGTGCAAGTGTGTCTTTTTCATGCTTTGTTTTGTCTTTGAATTATGGTTTTCTAAGCATTGATTTTATCTTCCCATACAAATCCTAATTACTAGCATTTGCATATAAAACATTAAATTATGGAAAATAAAAATACTAAGCTATTTCATCATTAGGGGAGGGGTGTACAAATTACAAATAGGAAAATTGCAAGAAATTAAAACCCTAATTATCTATTACAACCATATTGAATTTGAACAAATGTACAAGAAATGAAATGAATATAATGTACAAGTATGGAAAAGGAATGTATTTTTGTATTAAAGGTTTTGACCTAATTAAATTAAAATAATTGACTAGAATAATAAAATTAAAATTAAGTTAATAAAAAAAATTAATTTATTAAAGAAAACAAGTTTTTTAGGTTTTTTGTGAATTTAATAAAACTAGTAAATAAAATTAATTAAATAAAAGTCCTAAGTTCTAAATTGATTTTAATTTACAAGAAAATAATATAATATAGTAATTAAACCTAAAATATTAATTATTAAGAAAAAAATTAATTTATTAAAAAATGTTTTTGTTCTTTTGATTTTATAAATAAAACAAAATAAATTAAATAAGTGAAATAAAAATATTTTTTGGGATTTTTATTAATAACAATAAAAATAATAATAATAATAATAATAATAATAATAAAGAAAATAAAAATAAAAATATAAAAGAAAGAAAATGGGCCAAGATGTATGAAAGTGAAACAGGGAGTATGAGATAAGCAAAAACCAGGCCCAACAGAAGGGAGCCCAACGCCTGCCTGATTCAACAAAAAAGAAAAAAATGGAAAAAGTGTGAAAATTGCAAAAGGTCTCACTGGGGCTCGAACCCAGGACTTTCTAATACGCGCGCGCTTCTTCTACCACTGGGGTGGCCTGTTTCATCCGTTTATATAATAAAAGCATAAATATATATTAGAAACTGCTTCCTGAAGATAACTTCATCTTCAACCTCGCGCCTAGCCAGACCACCTGCATCTTATTCATTTCTCATCCATTTGCAAAAGTGTAAACATGAACCTTGTGGCGAATTTCCTCACGATTTCAGAAATGTAAAGAATTAAAAATATAGATCAAAGACAAACATGAATTTTATTGGCCCTAATTTGAACCCTAACTTTTCCAGAAACTTCAATCTTAAAATTCTCTAAGCTCAAGCAACATAAATGAAAACTATGAACATGGTTAGCTTCAGGGAAATGATATCTACATTTTTCATTCACAAATTAAACATTAATGATGCCTATATGAAGAGTTCAAAAGTCAGAAAACTCACCTTGCAAGAGGGTACCGTGTTTTGAATTTGAGCAGCTTTCAATGAGTCATAGTGATTGGGTTAGCTTCCTTAAATTTCCAGGAAGCTAATGTGATGCTTGGTTTAAGCTGAAAGTGGCTGAGGAGTTTTGGAGAAGTCAACTTGCAAGGCCTTGTTTTTGGTTATGGAGGTTGATGAAGATGGAGTTACAGTTATGGAACAGGGTCAAGGATGAGTTGTATTTGATGTTTAGAAGCTTTAGGAACCAAAAGGCTTGAAAACGCACGAGGGAAATATGAGTTTCAAGTTTTTGGTCAGAATGTGCAACAATGGTGATTGGTGATACAGTTCTGAGTTCTAAGGAGTTTAAGGGCTTATGTATGCGTGTGTTTTTATACAAATGACTTGTGCATAAGTAAGGAAAAGGATGTGAGGCTTGAGAGGGTCAGAATCACACAAGTACAAGTTGTGGCTATGTTGCTTGATTTTGAAGAAAAGTGAAAATATGGTTTCAAGGTAAAGTACAAGCATGGGCTGACTTGTTAGAGGCCTGAGAAAAATTTCTTTTGGGTTATAGGTTGTGTGAGATCAGAAGAGAACAAGTGCAAAGCTCAAGAACTAATTTTGTGTATAAAGCTACTTTTCAAAAATGGCAATGTGCATTTTCTTCCTAAAATGGAAATAAGCATGGGAAATGAATTGAATGCTTGAGTTGAAGCCTCTAACAGCTGTGCAAAACATTAACTATGGAGTGCCAAACAAGTTTGAGGCCTGCAAAGCAAATATTGTGCAACCTAGCATTGATTTGCATTCTTGTTCATCATGAAATTCTGCCTTGTAAAACAACTTGAAACCCTAACTTCTGACCTTCGATTCTCCTTGGTCACAAATGATATCAAGGAGTTATTTATTATTTTATAAAGCTTGCAATATGCTCTAAAACCACTCTTTGAATAACTTTTTCAAAATCCAAATGGAACTATGTGAAACTTGGCTCAGAAGTTAGGTCAAAATCCTAACCAAAATGCTCAAAATTTCACTAAGTGTTTTAGTTTCATGACCATGATTTCATGGATTAATAACTTGAGATCCAAGAATTTTTAGGAGGAGTTGTGTAAATAAATGTTTTATATCTCATTGAGATCTACAACTTTCATGTTGAAAGTTTCCTTTGAATCATCTTGCATCATGGTGAAAAAATGGCTCAAAGTTGTGAAAAAAACATGAAGTTTTCAACACTTTGAAAAATTTCTATGTTTGGAAACTTTGACTTTTCACAATGAAATCTTTACTTTTTGATTTCTTGATGAACAAGCTTCATATTTTGACATGTTTTGATGAATTGTGATCTTTGACACTTGATTTTGACCAAAAAGTCAAAGTTTGACTTTTCAGTGTACAATTGACTTTTAATCAGTTGACTGAAAATCAACTATCAATCAATTGATCTTGAGGGATGTTTTGAGTCATTCCATTAGGTAAAAATGATTCAATTGAACTCTTGAGATCATGTATCAAACCAAATAACCATTTGCTAGGTAAAAAAATCAGAAATTGCCCTTTCTCAGTCAAAACCCTAATTTTGACCATTTTGCCCTTTTGATGATCTGATCAAATTTCTTGAGGAATTATGATCCAAACTTGATAAAATGACATATAGGAGTTCAAAATGTTGATATGGATAAAAAATTATGAAGTTTGACTGTAAATTGGCCATAGTTGACTTTTTCCCCAATACGATTGATTTTTAGGTCAACTGATCAATTGACTGAGAAAAAATGTGATCCAAGACTTGAAACTTGACATGAGCAATCTTGAGGGTCCATAGTGATCCATGAAAGTAAAATTAGGCATTAAAAGTTCAATTATCCTTGTGCAATCGCAAACCCTAATTTCAAGCATCAGTGCTTAAGGAGGTGTTCTGAGCTGATCAATCCTTGTACAGTCTTGAACCAAAGGAGATCTTGTGAGAAAATATTTGATAAATGAGAGGGAAAATTTTGGGGTACAACACCTAGGATATTATCTTGCATGAAAAATGGGAGGGAAAATTTTGGGGTACAATAGTTGGGATATCCACCATTTCCTTCCATGTAGATGGTTTCATACTCTTCATCTTTTCCATTACCCTTTTCCCATTCTGGTACAGTTGTTTCTCTTGTTGTACTCCACATAACCTCTTTGAATTTAAGCCCATGATATTTCTTCTTCTAATTCCTATATAGGTGATTTGTAGAAAGGTGTTGTTCAACATGAGCACTCACGCTTTAAATTGCTGGTACCAATCCCTAACATGGAAACAAGACAGTTACAATGTTACAAACAAGACCAATGATTAGTTGTAAGTTAGAAAATAATAACTAGAGCATTACCTTTTTTTGGTCAGAAATAAAAACATAAGAACTTTTGTTTATAGCTTCCAAGTCTTCCAATAGAAGTTTGATGAACCAATCCCAAGAATCCCTTGTCCCAGCTTCCACAACGGCATAAGCAATAGGAAAAATCTTATTGTTTCCATCTCTCCCAATAACAACCATCAATTTCCCTCCAAAATCACCCTTCAAGAAGTAGGCATCCAACCCAATCAATGGCCTACAGTAATTAGCAAAAACATATTTACAAGCCTTTAGACATACATAAATCTTTTCAAATACAGGGCCTTCATTTGACGGAGAACATCTTATCACAACACTGCTATTAGGGTTAGATTTCAGTAACTCTTGGGCATAACTTCTCAAATGGTTGAATTGATCAATAACAACACCTTGTAACAAATCCATAGCGTTTTTTTAGCTCTATATGCCTGATCATGTGACAACTTCACTCCCTATCTATCAATAGCTTGAGCAATCAATCCTGCTGGCTTCGTATCAGGGCTGTGTCTTAGAATGTGACCAAACTGCTTAGCCAAATATGTAGTCTTTTCTTTCTTGTTATTTGGAGTTCTAGAAAATTTGTGTTCATCAACTAAACTAACTACTTGCCAAAATTGATTCCCAACCCTTTTACTAACCCTCATGTGAAAATTGCAGCATTCTATACATTTCATCACCATCCTATTTGCATCATTTTTCCTAACGTAAATTTTTTTGTTCATCTTCAAAGCATAGTCTGCCACAACCTCATGAACCTTTTCTTTGTTACTAAACTTCATACCTAGCTCAAACTTTGAAGATTCACTTTTAAAATAAAGAAACTTCTCTTGTTCCTCATCACTGCAACTCTTATTAGGTGTATACAACACATCAGAATCATCATCATCCTCAGAATTTATAGCCTTATCACCAGCCTCATCATAATGAATGACAGTTGTCCAATCCAAATCCACATGCTCTTCAAAATTCCCACTTTCAGCATCATGCTCATTAGCCTCATGACTAGAACTACTTATCTCACCATCACTTACAATATAGTCTTCATCATCATCATCATCATCATCACTATCATCCATTCCAACAAGTTTACTTTCAACTTCAACTTCATCCTAAATAGGTTCACTTCTAACTTCAACTTCAGCTCATCATGATTGCTTATAATTTCAACATCAGGTTCAGCTTCATCATCAGCATATTTTGGACAATATTATACCCCAATTTTCCCCCCTAATATTCCTCTATCATCTCATATCAACTCAATCATATCAAGATCACACTAGGGTTTGGTTCTTCTCCCTATCTTTAGGTTTGCTCATGAGGGATCACCAAGCACTTTGATTTGCATATTATGGTCATATTTGTCTTGTGTTGATTAACTTTTAACTAACAAGTACAATGAATGATCGCTCTAAATGATGATACTATAGGTGAGGGCACAACACACTTCATAAGGTTGATTCATAGGTTCATGAGTTTATTTCCATGACTTCTTCAACAAAGCTTCACTAAAATTTAAGCTTCGTCATTGAGATTGCTTTAAAGAAATGTCATGACAAGGTCTACTATGATTCATCATGCTTCAATTGCCAAAGGAAGTCAAAAGATGCAAGATTTGATTAAAGAAGTTTGACAGAATTGGACAAGTTCTTGATTCTTTGATCACAAGTGCATAACTCCCTCAATTCTCAACTTTTGGAAGTGGTTATTGTTACTATAGGTTCTTATTATCATCCACAACAACATCTCTTCACATAGAAAAAGTATTTGTACAAGAAATATTGTCAAAATTGAAAGGGGTTCCCAAGCCATTTTGATGCTCTAGGAGTTAGGGTTTTGGACTTCTAAGGGCTATATGTTGTCCATCTTTTGAGGTTTTTGAGTGATTCCAAATATATGCTTCTCCTTAAAGGGTTATCAATAAATCACTTCAAAAGTTTCAAGCAAATTTTGTGTGAAAGATCACTAATTATTGAGAAAGATTACAAGTCCTCTAGATAGGCCATCAAATTCTTTTATGTGACTTCAAAAAGTCATAACTTGATCAATTTTTATCTCCTTGAGCCCATTATTTTTCCACAATGATCTTAAGAGTGTGAACTTAAACTCTTCTCTTATGTTAAAAACTTGAAAATGGTTAGAAGATGCCTTAAGAGCTTAAAAGATTATAGGTCACCTTATGGATTTTCATCAAATTCAAAGGATCATAACTTGTCCAATATTTGGAATGTTTGAGTGGTACTGTAATACGGTGGGAGATCTGACCTGGGTGTTTTGCATTTGATTACAATTGTTGCAGATAGCAAGAGTTGCCGCTGACTTTTCTTTTATCCAATAAGGAAAGGGTGAAAAGAACATGAAAGACCTTTAGAGATGTTTTCTTGAGTTCGGGGGGTAGGTTATTAAAAGGGAAGGTATTAGCATCCTTTTCATCCATAGTTATCTATGGGCTCTTAGTTGCTTGCTAGATCAAACAAATGCTTTTGTTTGAAAGTATGCTTTGTGGTGTGAGTTTGAAAATATTTTGCAAAATGCCTTTGTTGCAGAAAACTTGGTAATGATTCTCGTCTCTATAAGAATGCGTACAAAGTTTTGGTTTTGAAAATAGTTCAAAGAGATGTGTGTTTTTGAATATTTTTGAAAAGTGTGTATGTGGAAGTGGTTTTAATTTTCGAGCAAGCAACTACGAGCGTCCTACCTACTCAAAAGGTCTAATATTCTTTTCCTCCTCCTTTAGATGTGACTATCTTACCATTGATTGATAAGAAGCCCCATCGTTGGATGTGAAGGGACGGGCGTGGGTCAATTGTATAGTCATAGAAGGCAACCTATGGGACATTTTAGCAATTTCGTTAGGGACTAGATCGTTTAACGAAGGCAACATCGAGAGCCATTGAGGGACTATGATCTTTTTATCGAGGGTCTTTGCTAAAACACCCATATTCGAGGGACATGACTATTTTTCGAGGTAACAAGTGAGATTACCCTAGAGGTGCATGTATGTGTATAGTGTATTTGATTGCATGCATTTAGTCTTAAATTTTGGTTGTGTACTTGTTGATTTTTACTCTTGCCATACACAACGTAATTACTAGCATTTTATGAAAGCAATAAAAATGCGGAAAATAAATGTCCTACACTATTACATGTTTTTTTGGGGATGGGGTATACATGTTTACAAATGGGGGTTGAAAAGCAATAAAAGTCCTAATTATTAAAACCATATTGAATAGCAAGAAAATGTAAATATATAGAAAATATAAAGACAAAAATAATGTAAAAGATAGAAAGGAAAGACATCCTGGATCGAAGGATGTGCCTTTCGATTTCCACGATATTTCCTTCTTTTGATTTGGGCCTGTACCCAGTGTGTGTCAAATTCTGTAACCTTCGATTCACACTACCTTCTTTGTTCTGTTTGCAACTGTGAAGCAGTAAAGGGCGAAGCCTAAGGCTTCGAATCATACAAATTTTTTTCTTTCGTTTGGGTCTGTACCAGTTAGTTCTTTCTTGAAGGAAAAACAAACCAAAAGGGCATAAACAAAAAAATGCGCAAAAAGGTTATTTACATGCTTGAAACAAAATGGTTAAAGTCAGGAAGACTTACCTTGCTTGAAGCTGGAATGTGGGTTTTGGACTTGAGTTGCTGCCCTGGGTGCTCCTGGATTCGAAGGGAGAGAAATAAGTGTTGTGTTTCTTTGACTGGATTCAAAAACCAAGAAAAGTAGAGTTGTGTTTGTTTGTTTCTGGATTCGAAGGAAAAGAAACAAGTGTTGTGTTTCTTTAGTTCTGGATTCGAAAGAACATAAACAAGGGTGTGGTTTTTTGATTCTGGGTTTGAGAGTGTGTGAAATGTTTTCTCCTTTCTTTGCCTTGTTAGCAAATCTCCCTCCAGCCACTCAAAAAAGCCCCCTTTAGATGTATGATGGAACCTCTTATTTATAGATGAGTTTGTCTTAGGTTTGGGAGGGAAAGCAAATGAGATTTGAACAAATTGGGTTTGCTGTTTTTGTAGCTTTCGAGATGCAATTTTCGAATGCCAATTTGGTGCAAATATGGGAGCAGCATAGCAGGACTGTTTTGCATCAGTTTTGGCATGTTATGGCCAGTGCAGCAGGCTTGTACTTGGCAACACAAGCATCTTGAATATTTCACCCTTTCGTTTTGACCACATAGGTTCAACCTTCGACCAAACTCCTCTTCAAACAACAATATTTATTTCCAACCAATATGTATCCTTCGAATGGACCATATGTTTGTTCTTCGAATGCGACAATTGTTTGTCTTTTGAATGGGACACCTATGTATGTCCTTCAAATCCACAAATGCATGTCCTTCGAATGGGACACCCAGGTATATCCTTCAAATCCACCAATGCATGTCCTTCGAATGGGCCACCAATTGTGTTTCATAGTGTAGAAACTATGTGTGTTAAAGGTTTTTTGAAGGTGGAATCGAAACAAGTTGTTTAAATGGGAGATATTGTCCATTCAAGTTAGTATGAAAATAGATAATGCCCTGTGGTGTTAGTATGAGGGAAGTTCCTGCCTTGTGAATTGAAGCAAGCAAGAAATAAGTCCTTGCTTCCTGAATCAAAACAAACACTATAAGAGACCATTGCTTTGTGAATCAAAGCAAACATGTAAGGGGTCATTGCCCAATCAAAGCTTGCATGCAGGAGGCCACTTGCTTTGTGGGTGATATAAAGAAAGGAAGCCATTGCCTTGTGCATTGAAGGCAAGCACAGAGGAATCCATTTCCTTGTGGGTCGAAAGAAAGAATGAAGGATGTACTTGCCTTGCAAATTGAAGACAAGAATGAAGGAAGTATTGCTTGTGAATCGAAACAAACATGCAGGAGGATGATGCTTGTGAATCGAATGATGTATTTAGGAGGCTGATGCTTATGAATCGAAGGATGCATGTAGGAGGCCTATACTTGAATGAAGCTTGTGGACCAAAACTCGCTCGAAGGGGACCAAATGTTCAATCGAAACCCCTGAACCAAACTTGCTCGAAAGAAGCTAGATGCCTAATCGAAGCCTAAGAATAAAGCCTGTTCGAAGGAAGCTAGATGCCTAATCGAAGCTTAAGAATCAAGCCTGCTTGAAGGAAGCTAGATTCCTAATCAAATCTTTAGAATCAAGCCTGCTCGAAGGAAGCTAAATGCCTAATTGAAGCTTAAGAATCAAAGCAAACTCACTCTTCTTTGATTTGATGCTTGAGAGCCCAATATGACCCATGGAAACTTGTACAGTCTTGACTCAGTAGAAATTTTGTGAGAAAAATCTTTGAGAAATGAGAGGGCAAATTTTGGGGTACAACAACTGCCCCTGTTCAATCTTCTTAAACCTGAAGAGTTAGATTGGCGAGTCTGCCATTCGTGATTTGAAGGTAGAAGATGATTGGACACTAGAGTGCCCAACAATTTGTACTTGATGATGTGTTAGTTGATTGTGTCAGGAATGGGCTTAAAGATGCCATTTGGAGAGATGGTGGAGAGTTGTTTGATATGGGATTATAGATGCCATCCAAAGGGGATTGTTGATAGAAATTAAACCAAGTCTAAGCTTGACTGTAACTGGGATAAGTGTCAGAATAAACCTTTGGTCGATTTAATTCTGAATGCCATGCTAGAATGGATCCGTGTTAATCTGTGTTTGGAAATGTATTAGGAGGAATCCATGTAAGACTGCTTCAGGATGAATTCGTGTGGGACTATATCTAGAAATTAATGAGAAGGAACCTGTATAGGGATGCTTCAAGATGAGTTCGTGTGAAACTTCATCTGGAAATTTATGAGAAGAAATCTGTGTGAGATTTCTTCGGGATGAGTCTGTGTGAAAATTCATCTAGAAATGTATGAGAAGAAACCTGGGTAGGGATGCTTCAGGATGAGTCCATGTGAAACTGCATCTGAAAATTATGAGAAGTAACCTGGGTAGGGTTACTTTAGGATTAGTTTGTGTGAAACTGCATCTTGGAATTATGAGTAGGAACCTGAGTAGGGTTACTTCAGGATGGGTTCATGTGAAACCGCATCTAGGAATTATGAGAAGGAACCTGAGTAGGGTTACTTCAGGATGAGTTCGTGAGAAACTGCATCTGGAAATTATGAGAAGGAACCTGGGTAGGGTTACTTCAGGAGGAGTTCGTGTGAAACTGCATCTGGGAATTATGAGAAGGAACCTGAGTAGGGTTACTTCAGGATGAGTTCGTGTGAAACTGCATCTGGGAATTATGAGAAGGAACCTGAGTAGGGTTACTTCAAGATGAGTTAGTGTGAAACTGCATCTGAAAATGTGAGAAGGAACTTGGGTAGGGCCGCTTCAGGATGAGTCCATGTAAAAATTCATCTGGAAATTTATGAGAAGGAACCTGGGTAGGGTTGTGTTGTACCCTAAAATTTTCCCTCTCAATTATCAAAGATTTTGCTCATAAGATCTCCTTTGGCTCAAGACTCCACTAGGGTTTGATCAGCTCAAGACACCTCCTTAAGCACTGATGACCAAAATTAGGGTTTAAGTTTGCACAAGGATTTTTGAACTTCCAATGCCCCATATGACTTTCATGGATCATTATGGACCCCCAAGATTACTCATTTCAAGTTTCAAGCCTTGGATCACACTTTTGCTCAGTCAATTGAACAGTTGACCTAAAAATCAGCTGTATTGAGGAAAAAGTCAACTATGGCCAATTTACAATCAAACTTCATAATTTTTGATCCACATCAACATTTTAAACCCATATGTATCATTTGATCAAGTTTGCACCATAATTCCCCAAGAAATTTGATCAAATCTCCAAAAGGGCAAAATGGTCAAAATTAGGGTTTTGACTAGGGAAGGGCAATTTCTAATTTTTGACCTAGAAAATGGTCAATTGGTTTAAGGCATGATCTCAAGAGTCCAATTGCATCATTTTGACCTAATGACATGGTTCAAAACATTGCAAGTCCATTGGATTGACAAATGAATTTTTCAGTCAACTGATCAAAAGTCAACTGTATACTGAAAAGTCAAACTTTGACTTTTTGGTCAAATTCAAGTGCCAAAGATCATAATTCACTAAAACATGTCAAAATATGAAACTTAATCATCCAGAAATCAAAAAGTGAAGATTTCATTTTGAAAAGTCAAAATTTCTAAACTTAGAAATTTTTCTAAGTGTTGGAAATTTCTTATTTTTTCATAACTTTGAGCAAAATTTTCACCATGATACATGATGATTCAAGAGAAACTTCCAACATGAAAGATGTAGATCTCCATGAAATATAAAACTTTTCTTCACACAACTTCTTCCAAAAATGCTTGTATCTCAAGTTATAATTTTATGAACATGTGGTCATGAAACTAAACACTTAGTGAAATTTTGCCCTAATTTGGCCAGGATTTTGACCTAACTTCATGACACTTTTTCATATAGTTCCAAGGGGAATATTCAAAATAAATTAAAAAATGAGATGTAGAGCACACTGCAAGCTTTCCAAAATGTCGAAGAACTCCTTGAGATCATTCTAGAGTAGGGAGAATCGAAGAGATGAAGTTAGGGTTTTATCACTTTTATTACAAGTCATTTTAGTGATGAACAAAATTCAAATTCAAACTATGCTGCATAAACACTACTTTGTAGGCCTCAAACTTGTTAGGAACTCCATAATTAATGGTTTACACAGCTGTTAGAGGCCTCACTTAAAGCATTCAATGCATGGACATGCTTTTTATCCATTTTTGGAAGAAAGGTCACATTGCCATTTTGATAAAGTGACTTTTTGTACAAAACTTGTTCTTGAGCCTTGCACTTGTTCTCTTCTGATCAAACAGGTCCTATAACTCATGAGAAATGTTTCAAACACTTACAATCACCCATCCCATTCTTGTACCTCTTCTTGAAACTTGTTTCCCTCTTTTCTTCAAAATCAAGCAACTTAGCCAAAAGCTAAGAACTTGTACTTCTGACTTGCCAATGCACTCAAACACTTTTGTTTATACATACACAAACCATTTGACACAAAACACATTTTAAAACAAAAAAGCAAGTGATCTAGCAAGTAACTAAGATCCCATGGAAAACCATGTATGAAAAGAGTGCTAATCCCTTTTCATAATCTACCCCCCGAACTCAAGAAATAATCTCAAAGGTGTTTCATGTGCTTTTTCACCTTTCCTTTTGGATAAAAGAAAAGTCGGTGGTGACTCTTGCTAACCGCAACATTTGCAATCAAACTCAAAACCCTCAAGTTAGTTTTCCCACCGTATCACAGAACTGGCGACTCTGCTGGGGAGAATTCTAAAAGTGGGGTTACCTTAGAATTAGATCACATTTACTTGCTTGCATTGTTTGACTTGTATGCTTTATATTATGGTTCTTTGTTTGGGTTTGAATCCTCCACCCAGATTTGGGATACATTATAGGTAGGTAGCAATACATTGTGGAAACTTTGCGGGGTATACCGGCATGGTCTAAGTAATAGCTACGTTAGTGCGACATATTTGTGGATACTGGTGGCCTTTGAGTTAATCAAAGAGAATATGGGGCCGCTGACTGATGTCATGAAGCACTAATGAACTTCTAGAACCTTTACTTGACCAATTTAGCCTTTAGGATGTAGTGAGATGACCGGCTTTGGTGCAGTCCGAAGTTGGTAGATACTCGATACTACACTCATTGAGGTTTGGTTTCTTGGGATATTTCGGTCACCATTAAATAAGCTTGTGCTGAAACAATGACCAAGGAAACAGACCAATGATATTGAGCTCCTTAGAACCCGGTTATTATTACTAGGTCTGGTTTGAGCCAACTAAACTTCAAGAGGGTACTTACCTATGAGACTCCATGCAAGCCTAAACCTAAGAACTTGTTTGCTTTGTTTGTATATACATACTTGTACATAACATCATGAACATCATAACATCATACTCATCCACTAACCATTTCAAGGATTTTGGGATTCATCTTTGTTCTTGTGTTGTAGGACATGGATTCTATTCGCAGGAAAACTATTCAAGTCAACATTGTAAGGATCCATCCATAAATTAAGGAACTAGCTTCAAGGATTCTTGAAAAATCTCCATTCACCGAGAGACATGGTCGCCTACTCAACTTGGTCACCTCTAACACAAATGAGGACATGATGAAGGTGCTCTTTCAGTTCTTTGATCCTTTGCACCATTGCTTCACGTTTCCCGACTGTCAACCTGTGCCTACTTTGGAAGAATTCTCCCGGCTCTTGAGAATTCCCATTCGAAATCAATTACCTTTCAATGGTATGGAAAGACACCCAAAGCCAGAAGAGATTGCTCAAGCTCTACACTTGCACTCATCTGATGTCACTACTCATTGGGAAACAAGGAGTGGTGTCAAAGGTTTCCTAGCAAATTTCTTGTTCGAGAAAGCCCAAAACTGTTGGAACTCCTTGGATTTGCAAGCCTTTGAGGAAATTGTGGCTCTCCTCATCTATGGGATGGTTTTGTTTCCAAATCCTGACCAACTCATAGATGTGAACACCGTCAAAATCTTCATGTCCCGCAACCCGGTGCCTACTTTGTTGGGAGACATCCTACACTCTTTTCATACTCGTACTATGAGGAAAAGAGGTGTCCTTATGTGTTGCACTCCTCTCTTAGCAAGATGGTTTATTTCGCATCTTCCCCAATCTGTATTAAAGAACGAGCAAGGTTCAAGGTGGTCACAAAGGTTGATGACGCTCAAACATTCAGACATTCATTGGTGCTCCCAATCCTTAGAGAATGTTACTATTGTTGACCGTTGTGGAGAGTTCCCTAATGTCCCCTTACTTGGCATTAGGAGAGGTATCACCTATAACCCCTGCTTAGCTTTAAGACAGTTTGGTTACGCCCAAAGGGATGGCCCGCATGAGATGCTGATTCAAGGTTTGGTATTTGACTACGACAACAACGATCAAGGTCTTCACTAGAGATTTGTCCGAGCTTGGAGGATGTTGAACAAGGTAGATAGAAAGAATTTGGGGCATAAAAATTCCATCCCTCTTGAGCCTTACCTCAAATGAGTACGAACTCGTGCTCAGAGTCTTATGATGCCTTATCCCTCCATTCTCCCAGTAATCATTGAGCCTGTCATGGAAGGAGATGTTCCATATACTATCCTACATCCTGACATACCCACCTCTCTTGAAGACCTACAAAGGGATTGGATACAACTCAAGGGGAAGCGAGATGCTTTCGAAGCCCAATTCTATGCAAGCGAGAAGAAGGTTTTGGAACTCACTAGGCTACTTCATGAGGAGCAGACTCTGAATGCCTACATTGCACCAAAGAGGATGCGTACTACCTTTTTATCTTAGAGTTCTTGTATTATTTTGCCCAAGAAGGCATTGATGTACTCGAGCTTTAATCTATTAATATAACGTGTGTTTCCTTTTTGTCTAAAACAATTTTGAATCTTAAGATCCTTGAAATCACTGCATACACATTTATCATTCATCATAACATAAGCAGGTTTCTTGTAACAAGTCTCCTCATCTCTCTACTGTTTATTTCAGTAAGATGGATCTTGAGCAAACGGTGAAGGACCTCCAAGCTCAGAATGCACAGTTTCAACAGTTGTTCTTAACTCTGGCCAAAGGACAAGAAGAGTTGAAGACCTTGCTGGTTGAGGAGAAGAAAAAGAAGATGAAGAAAATAACCGGAATTCTGAACATGGAAAGAAGATTCCAAGGGCAAACAAGAAGGGCTTTAGACTTTGCAACGACATCCGGTGAGAAAGACAACCAAGATGGGAAAGGCAAAGAAACCGTTATCCATTCAGATTCAGAAGAGGAAGAGGAAGAAGAAGATTATTCCAAAGAACAATACCCTCCAGCTGATGACAAGTATAAGCATCTAGAAGAACGGTTGAGCGCAATGGAAATCCAAAAAGTGTCTGGATTGGACTTTGAGGAGTTGGGATTAGTATCGGGGATTGTCATTCCTCCAAAATTCAAAGCACCTGTGTTCTCCAAATATGATGGAGTTTCATGCCCCAAAATGCATCTCCGGTCCTATGTGAGGAAAATCCAGCCTCATACCACTGACAAAGATTTATCGGTACACTTCTTCCAAGACAGTCTGTCTGGAACTCAACTTGATTGGTTTTATCAGTTAGAAAGGGCAAATGTTCATAACTGGGAAGATCTTGCTGCAACTTTTTACAAACAATACCAATACAATGCTGATCTTGCGCCTACCCGTACTCAACTCCAGAGTATGGCCATGGTTTCAAGTGAAGGCTTCAAGGACTATGCACAAAAATGGAGAGACTTGGCTGGAAGAGTTCAACCTCCCCTATCTGAAAGAGAGTTAGTAGACATGTTTTTAGGCACCTTGTCTGGTCCCTTCTTCAATCACTTAATTGGGAGTTCATCGGCAGGTTTTACTGAATTAATATTGACTGAAGAAAGGGTGGAAGCCGGGATAAAGAATGGTAAGATTCAAAAAGATGCATCCTCTGCTGCTGTAAGGAAGCCATTAATCGGAAAGAAAGAAGTGGTTGCTGTATATCCTCAGAGAAATCAAGATAGGGCTGAACGCCGTCCAATGGTGGGGGCTGTTATGATTCCTAAACCTGCGCCTGATCAGCAAAGAAACAACCAACCAAGAATGGAAAGACCAGTTAGACAATTCACCAGAATTAACATGACCCTATCTCAAGTATTGCCACATCTGTTAAGATCCAACCTAGTGACTTTGAAAGAAGCTCCAAAGAACCCTAACACAAACTCTCCCCACTATCATCCTAATTCCCGTTGTGCATACCATTCTGAGAGTCCCAACCATGACACTAATAACTGTTGGGCCCTAAAGAACAAAGTACAAGACCTCCTTGAAGCCAAAGAGATTGAATTCGATGCGCCATAAAAGCTCAATGTCATTTCGGCCCCTATGCCCAAGCACGGCCATAATACCAACGCCATTGAAGATGATATGTTTGTTACTTTAGTTGATGAACTTATGACCCCACTCCTAACTATCAAAAAGAACTTGTTGAATGCCAGTGTTTTCCCGGGCTGTGATAAAAGCTGTCATTTCTGTTTTTCCTCACCAACCAACTGTTCTTTGTTGAAAGCAGGCGTTCAGTGCCTAATAGATAACGAGGAAATTTTGTTCGAAAAGGATTCTGTTCCAACTGTTTCTTATAATGATGTCTCCATCGTTACCATTTCCGACAATTCTTCCAGGGTCTCCACCAAAAGACCCGTTAGAATTACATCAGTTCTTAAAGTAGCTCCTTTGATAATTATAATGCCTGGACCAATCCCGTACTCGTCAGACAAAACCATACCATGGAATTATGGAGGGGATGTCTACTACCATGGTATCAAGCAAGATTGGCCAGCTGCTGAAGATTCAAGTTTAGAGAAAGATGACTCCAATATCAGTAATATTGCAGGGACTAGCAAGATTACCCGAAGTGGAAGGATTTCTCTCCAGAAATTGCTCCCCCAAAAGCAGTTTCTGGACTTGTAATCATTCATGTTGTTGTTGCTCCTCTAAAGGTTATTCCCATTCCTACAATCATCCCTGCTAATACTCCTGTTTACAAAGCTGTTATAATCCCTGTTTTCACCCCTACTAACATTCCTGCTGCGGAGTTAACCGAGACTCGAGGAAAAGGTGTTCTGGTTGAGTCTGTCAGGACGAAGGCACAATCATTGGCTATCCCTGAGACCTCCCAGAAAGAGATGAAGGAAATTCTAAAGATCATAAAAAGAAGAGAGTACAATGTAGTCGAACAACTGGGGCAAACTCCATCTAAAATTTCCATGCTGGCTTTATTACTATGTTCCGAGGCTCATGCAAAGGCCTTGGTAAGATTCCTGAAAACTGCCCATGTACCCCAAGAAACATCTGCCGATCAGTTCCAAGACTGCGTAACTAGCTTGACTGCAGATAACGATTTAGGTTTTTCAGATGCTGATTTAACGCCAAGAGGGAGGAAGCATAATGAGGCATTGCATGTCTCAGTGGAATGCAGGGGCACAACTCTGACTCATGTCTTGGTGGACACTGGCTCGTCTCTGAATGTATTGCCTAAAAAAGCTCTTGATAGGCTTGACTGAGGGATTGACATTGAAGCCAAGTAACATAGTAGTAAGGGCCTTTGACGGCTCAAAAAGGATGGTGCATGGGGAAGTGGAGATCCCCATAAAGGTTGGAACCCAAACATTTGATTCAACTTTTTATGTAATGGATATTCTCCCTTCATATTCCTGCCTGCTAGACCGACCGTGGATTCACAATGCTGGCGCTGTTACTTCTACGCTGCACCAAATGCTGAAATATCCGATTCAAGGGAAGATCATCATCGTTCATGGAGAAGAAGAGTATATGATCAACCATCTCAATTCCTTCAGATATGTGGAATTAGATGGTGAATTTATTGAAACCCCATTCCAACACTTTGAAGAAGTCCCGCAAGATGTGGCAGTGACCAGGGCTGTGTCTCAAGTTCTTAAAATCACAAGGCCTCCACTCAAGATGTCGTCTTTGAAAGATGCCAATGCGGTGATAGAAGAAGGTGGGTGCACTATTTGGGGACAACTCCAAGATATCCCATACAAATCTGACAAGTTTGGTCTGGGTTTCACTTCAGGTGCCCAGAAGGTTGTACGCCGCACTCGTGCTGGAGGACCACCCTTGAAGATCAGCAACCACCAAGTCAATGTAGTGGAGAATGATGAAGACAGCTATGACCTAGAGGATTGGATTTTCCCAACTGTTAGTGGAGGGCTCAACAACTGGGAGGCTAGATACTTTGTCCCGATCACTTTTATCCCACAATAATTTGTCTCTATATTTTGTTGGATCTGTAATATTAAAACAATTCAGACTCTTAAAACCTTGTATCTTACCCGAGGCACAATGGTCCATTTGCAAGGGTTATTATCTCATTTCCATATGACATCAATGAATCATGGACGGTTTTGCATACAAACTTTGCGCTCATTGTTTTTCTTTTTTACATTTTCATTTCTTTCAAAGATAGCTATACTCTTACACACACTCACACTCACAATGCAGGTCTAGATCCATTCAGGATCCCATGGGTAACGGTTCTGCTATGGATTTTTGTGACTCTAAAAATCTAATCTACCAAGCCGAAGACGAAGGTGAGGAAGATTGTGAAGTACCAGGGGAACTTTCCAGATTACTACAACAAGAAGAAAGAACCATTCAGCCCCACGAGGAACTAGTGGATACAATCAACCTAGGTACCGAAGAAGACAAGAAAGAAGTCAAGGTGGGTGCCAATCTAGAACCCAGTGTCAAAGAGTGTCTGATTCAGTTGTTACACGAGTATGTTGAGGTCTTTGCCTGGTCGTATGAAGACATGCCAGGACTTGATGCAGATATTGTGGTGCATCGTCTACCTACAAAAGAAGACTGTCCACTAGTAAAACAAAAGGTCCGTCGAATGCGACCAGATATGTCAGAGAAGATTAAAGCTGAAGTCATGAAGTAATTCAACGATGGATTCTTGGCCGTCACCTCTTATCCATAATGGGTTGCCGATGTTGTTCCCGTACCCAAAAAGGACGGCAAGGTATGAATGTGTGTGGACTATAGAGATTTGAATAGGGCCAGCCCTAAGGATGATTTCCCACTTCCCCACATTGATATTCTAGTTGACAATACGGCACAACACAAAGTGTTTTCCTTCATGGATGATTTCTCAGGTTACAACCAAATCAAAATGGCGCCTGAGGACATGGAAAAGAAAACCTTTGTCACACAATGGGGGACATTCTGCTACAAGGTTATGCCATTTGGACTGAAAAATACTGGGGCAACCTATCAGCGCGCCATGGTCACTCTATTTCATGACATGATACATCAAGAAATAAAGGTCTATATGGACGACATGATAGCTAGATCTCAAACAGAAGAAGAGCATCTTGATCATTTACAAAAACTGTTTGAGAGGCTAAAGAAATACAAGCCGAGGTTGAATCCCAATAAGTGCCCATTTGAAGTGAGGTCTGGTAAACTCTTAGGCTTTGTCGTCAACAATAAAGGTATTGAAGTAGATCCTGCCAAGGTGAAAGCGATAAAAGAGATGCCTACTCCTCGTACTGATAAGGAAGTCATAGGATTCTTGGGATGTTTGAACTACATTGCCAAATTCATTTCTCACCTGACAGCTACTTGTGAACCAATCTTCAAGTTACTAAAGAAAGATCAAGTAGTCAAATGGAATGATGAGTGCCAAACTGCTTTTGAAAAAATCAAAGAGTACCTGCAAGAGCCTCCTGTTTTAATGCCACCAATCGAGGGAAGACCATTGATCATGTATCTAACCGTTTTGGAAAATTCAATGGGGTGTGTGCTGGGGCAACATGGCGAGTCTGGCCGAAAAGAGCACGCTATTTATTACCTGAGCAAAAAGTTTACCGACTGTGAAACAAGATATTCACTGCTCAAGAAAACTTGTTACGCTCTGGCATGGGCTGCTTGCCGGCTAAGGCAGTATATGCTGACTCATACTACCTTGTTGATATCCAAGATGGATCCAATAAAATACATCTTTGAGAAACCTGCTCTCTCCGGGAGAATAACGAGATGGCAGATGATCCTGACAGAATATGACATACAATATACTACCCAAAAAGCAATAAAGGGAAGTGTACTAGCTGATCACCTTGCTCACCAAGCTTTGGAAGACTACTAGTCCATGAAGTTCTAATTCCCAGATGAGGACATCATGATGGCAAACAACTATGAAGAATTTAGGCCATATGACGGACCTGAACAAGGATCCCGATGGACCCTGGTTTTTGATGGGGCATCTAACACACTCGACAATGGTATTGGTGCGGTACTCTTATCTCTGGAAGGATGTCATACTCCTTTTACGGCAAGACTCTGCTTCAATTGTACAAACAACATGGCGGAATATGAAGCGTGCATCTTTAGTCTCAAAGCTGCCATAGACTTGGGGATCAAATCCTTGAGTGTATTCGGAGATTCAACTTTGGTTATCAGCCAGATCAAAGGGGAATGGGACACCAAATACCCTAACCTTATCCCTTACAAAGAACATGTTTTGACATTGCTTCCACATTTTGAGAAGATTACCTTCGAGCACTTCCTGTGAGAAGAAAATCAGCTAGCAGACGCACTAGCCACAATATCATCTATATTTAAAATTAAATGGGATAACAAGGCTCCACAGATTACCATTGAACGAAGGGATGAACCAGCACACTGTCATGAGATTAATACTGAAGAAGTAGTGGACCAGCCTTGGTTTCACGAAGTTAAGAAGTATCTCGAAACCCAAGAATATCCAGAAGGAGCTTCAGTAAACGATAATAAGTTCTTAAGGATATTCTCTGCTAAATTCTTCCTTAGTAATGGCATTCTTTACAAACGCAACCATGACTCTGTGTTACTCTGGTGCGTAGACAAGGTTGAAGATGAAAGGATCATGGATGAGTTACATGAAGTCCCTTTTGGCACCCATTCCAGTGGGCATACAATGGCAAAGAAAATCCTACGGACAGGCTATTACTGGTCTACCATGGAAGCAGATTGCTATCAACACTCTTGGACTTGCCACAAGTGTCAGATTTATGCTGACAAAGTGCATGTACCTCCGGTTCCTCTGAATGTCTTGAAGGCTCCTTGGCCCTTTGCTATGTGGGGAATTGATATGATTGGGGAAATCAAGCCAACAGCCTCTAATGGACACCGTTTCATCTTAGTGGCCATTAACTATTTTACCAACTGGGTAGAGGCAGCTTCTTTTGCTTCCGTTACCAAGAATGTTTTCGCCCGTTTCATTAAGAAGAATCTCATTTGTCAGTACGGTATCCCGGAGAGGATCATTACAGACAATGGTACGAACCTGAACAATACTATAATCACCTCCCTGTGCGAGCAATTCAAGATCCAACATCAAAATTCTTCTCCTTACCGGCCAAAGATGAATGGTGCTGTTGAAGCCGCGAATAAGATTATTAAAAAGATCATACAGAAAATGACAGTCACGTACAAAGACTGGCATGAGATGCTACCATTCTCTCTCCACGGATATCGTACCACAACTCTCACATCAACCGTGGCAACACCCTATTCTCTGGTTTACAGCATGGAAGCTGTCTTGCCTATTGAGGTCCAGATCCCCTCTCTGAGAATTATGAAGGATGCATGGCTGAATGAAGAAGATTGGATCCGGACTCTACTTGATCAACTAAACTTGATTTATGAGAAAAGGCTTACTGCTGTCTGTCATGGTCAAGTGTATCAAAAATGGATGATCAAGGCTTTCAACAAAAAGGTCAGATGCCAAGTGTATCAAGTTAGGGATCTGGTGATCAAACGTATCATACTTCCGCAAGTTGATCCCAGGGTAAAATGGACTCCTACATACGAAGGACCATTTGTAATAAAAAACATATTCTCTGGTGGAGCAATGATCTTGACCACCATGGATGGCGACGACCTGCCGCACCCTGTGAATACAGACATAGTCAAAAGATACTACACATAAGAGACCCTCTAGGTTGACACACCTAGGAAAAACAAGGGTATCCCGGCGAACCAAAAAGGTTCAGGCAAAAATTAGGGATAAAAAAAATCTGTACACCCGGCAAGTTGAAAACCCGAAAGGGAGACTTAGGCAAAAAAGGGTTTCCCGGTGGACTGAAAACCCAAAAGGGCGGTCCAGGAAAAAGTTAGGGAATTAAATTGTATGACTATGTCCCATTGGGTCACCTTACGGAAAACCTTTGACTTCCACTGATAAACTCAGAGGTTCTGATCAATTCAATCAACTTCGGACGAGGCAACAAACAAACAAGATGCTCAGAGATACGAAGGCTATAGCAGAATGGGAACCCCATGGGATTATTGCACATAGCTATCTTTTCTTTGTATCAAAATTTTCATTTTTTACGAAGGAATTCTCTTACTAGAATGTTTGTCTCATTGTAAAAAAATACTTACTCAAAGTCAATACAAAGATATCCCTTTGAAAGTGAAAAACTATCTGTTTTTTTTTACTCTTGTGTTTTTTTTTACAAAAACGTCCAATGATTTATTGTTGAACATATGCATTTGAATATAATTACTGTTTACGAATAAACAAAATAGAAAGACAATCACTGATGGCTTTAAGAGGTAGGAAAATATTTCTAAGTTATCTACATGAAATCCCCCGTAGTGTGCAGTTTAATCGCCAGCAGAACAAAGCTTCCAGTTATCAATCCCCGGTAGAAGTCGTCGAATTTCTCAGAATCTCCCAACAGGATTTTACAAGCAGTACACGACATTTCCCTTAAAGACAAAGTTTATTTCTCTAAGTAGAAATTCATCAACACCTCAATTTCACAACATGGAGAGTTACATATCCTCAGTAGTGGTCAGGGATTTATTTTCCCCAAATCCAACAAGCAGTGCAGCAAATTAGCTCACATACGCGTACATCGCATCCATGTGTCATAAACATCGATAACACAAATGCATCATATCATACATTTCATACAATATGACTTTAAATTTTAGCTAACATATTACCCTTTCCAGGATAAGGTTAACAACTACCATTAACAATGTTCAAAGTTTTCAGATACAGTTCAGATACACTCCAGACACGGATGCCATTCTAATACTCATTCAGATTCAATCTTCATATACAGTATAGATACGCTCCATACACGGATGCCATTCTAATACTCATTCAGAGTCAACTCTCAGATACAGTTCAGATACACTCCAGACACGGATGCCTTCCTGAAACTCATTCAACCTTTCAGATACAGTTCAGATACGCTCCAAACATGGATGCTATTCTGATACTCATTCAGACTCTCTTTTAGATACAGTTCAGATACCCTCCAGACACGGATGCCATTCTGATACTCATTCAGATGCAGTTCAGATACACTTCAGACACGGATACCATTCTGATACTCGTTTAAATTCAGCCTTCAGATACAATTCAGATACGCTCCAGACACGGACACCATCCTGATACTCATTCAGATTCTCCTTCAGATTTAGTTCAACAATCATTTTTGGATGGCATCTATAAGCCCATCTCCAAAAATTTCTATCATCTCTCCAAATGGCATCTTTAAGCCCATTCCCTCTACCATCACATTACCGAGTGCAAATTCCTGGGCACTCTAGTGTCCAATCATCTTCCACCTTCGAGTCACGAATGGAAAAACTCGCCAGTCTAACTCTTCAGGTTTAAGAAGATTGAACATGGGCAGCTGTTGTACCCCAAAATTTTCCCTCTCAATTATCAAAGATTTTGCTTACAAGATCTCCTTTGGCTCAAGACTGCACTAGGGTTTGATCAGCTCAAGACACCTCCTTAAGCACTGATGACCAAAATTAGGGTTTAAGTTTGCACAAGGATTTTTGAACTTCCAATGCCCCATATGAATTTCATGGATCATTATGGACCCCCAATATTACTCATGTCAAGTTTCAAGCCTTGGATCACACTTTTGCTCAGTCAATTGAACGGTTGACCTAAAAATCAGCTACATTGAGGAAAAAGTCAACTATGGCCAATTTACAGTCAAACTTCATAATTTTTGATCCACATCAACATTTTAAACCCATATGTATCATTTGATCAAGTTTGGACCATAATTCCCCAAGAAATTTGATCAAATCTCCAAAAGGGCAAAATGGTCAAAATTAGGGTTTTGACTGGGGAAGGGCAATTTCTGATTTTTGACCTAGAAAATGGTCAATTGGTTTAAGGCATGATCTCAAGAGTCCAATTGCATCATTTTTACCTAATGACATGGTTCAAAACATTGCAAGTCCATTGGATTGACAGATGAATTTTTCAGTCAACTGATCAAAAGTCAAGTGTATACTGAAAAGTCAAACTTTGACTTTTTGGTCAAATTCAAGTGCCAAATATCATAATTCACTAAAACATGTCAAAATATGAAACTGATTCATCAAGAAATCAAAAAGTCAAGATTTCATTTTGAAAAGTCAAAATTTCTAAACTTAGAAATTTTTCTAAGTGTTGGAAATTTCTTATTTTTTCATAACTTTGAGCAAAATTTTCACCATGATACATGATGATTCAAGAGAAACTTCCAACATGAAAGTTGTAGATCTCCATGAAATATAAAACTTTTCTTCACACAACTTCTTCCAAAAATGCTTGTATCTCAAGTTATAATTTTATGAACATGTGGTCATGAAACCAAACACTTAGTGAATTTTTGCCCTAATTTGGCCAGGATTTTGACCTAACTTCATGACACTTTTTCATATAGTTCCAAGGGGAATCTTAAAAATCAATTCAAAAATGGGTTTTATAGCACATTGAAAGCTTTCCTAAATGTCCAAGAACTCATTGAGATCATTCTTGAGTAGGGAGAATCAAAGAGATGAAGTTAGGGTTTTATCACTTTTATTACAAGTCATTTTAGTGATGAACAAAATTCAAATTCAAACTATGCTGCATAAACACTACTTTGAAGGCCTAAAAATTTTTAGGAACTCCATAATTAATGGTTTACACAGCAGTTAGAAGCCTCACTTCAAGCATTCAATGCATGGACATGCTTTTTATCCATTT
Organism: Vicia faba; assembly: GCA_948472305.1. Taxonomy (NCBI): domain Eukaryota; kingdom Viridiplantae; phylum Streptophyta; class Magnoliopsida; order Fabales; family Fabaceae; genus Vicia; species Vicia faba. The sequence goes on from OX451740.1 coordinate 1,178,072,670, forward strand.
TTGGAAGAAAGGTCACATTGCGATTTTGATAAAGTGACTTTTTGTACAAAACTTGTTCTTGAGCCTTGCACTTGTTTTATTCTGATCAAACAGGTCCTATAACTCATGAAAAATGTTTCAAACACTTACAATCACCCATCCTATTCTTGTACCTCTTCTTGAAACTTGTTTCCCTCTTTTCTTCAAAATCAAGCAACCTAGCCAAAAGCTAATAACTTGTACTTCTGACTTGCCAATGCACTCAAACACTTTTGTTTATACATACACAAACCATTTGACACAAAGCACATTTTCAAACAAAAAAGCAAGTGATCTAGCAAGTAACTAAGAGCCCATGGAAAACCATGGATAAAAATGGTGCTAATACCTTCCCTTTTCATAATCTACCCCCCGAACTCAAGAAATAATCTCAAAGGTGTTTCCTGTGCTTTTTCACCTTTCCTTTTGGATAAAAGAAAAGTCGGTGGTGACTCTTGCTAACCACAACATTTGCAATCAAATGCAATACCCTCAAGTCAGTTCTCCCACCGTATCACAGGTTGCTTTAACCGGTCGTGTAGATAGTTTACCTGTCTTATTTAAGGTATTAATATCAAATCAATTGTTCTCAGATAGTTTTCATGTCTTGTTTCAGGTATTAATCTGGAACTTGGTTTTGTTAGTCATTGAGATAGTTGCTCTGTCTGGTTTCAGGTATTTATCTTTAACCTAAGCGAAAGAAAGATAATTTTTCCGTTTGGTTTCAGGTATTAATCTTTATTCTGCTCATGTAGATAGTTGTCCTGTCTGGTTTCAGGTATTAATCTACAATCAGTCGCTCACAAACAATTGTCCTGTCTTGTTTCAAGTATTAATCTGAAACTTGTTTTTGTTGGTCGTAGAGATAGTTTCCCTGGATTGTCTCAGGAATTAATCTCTGACCTATTTTGAGAAATGGTTGTGGTATTTGCCAAAGAGGACTTTTTGTTGATTGACTTTTCCCTGCAAGGAAGAGGGTTAGTTATTTGCAGATGTATGCATGGCTTGATGGTGTTCTCAAAATAAATGAGATTATGCTGTATGCATTTATCACGTATGTAATATGATGTATGAATGTGAAATATTTGTTGAAATGTATTTTTGCTCCTTGACAAGTGTTGGGGAGCTTTAGGAAATTAAATCCCGGAATGTTGTTAGGGATGAAGAGTACGTGCCTCTTCAACCTTGTTTGGAATGTTTCCACTGGGAATTCCTGTTTTTTTGTTTGAGGAGAAATCCGTTGGGGAAGATTGGCTTTGGCTTTGAGAAATCTCTTGTGAGAGTGTTGATTTTTGCTTGGGGAAAAAGAGTTTAGGAGTTTTAGTTATTTGTTGCTCTATTGGCGAGTTATACCCTTGATCGGGGAGAATTGAAGTTAACAACTTATTGGGGGATAAAGAAGTTAATTGTTATTTGATCGGCTTCTAGGCTTTGCAACAACTCACTGGTGATAGTGGTAAACACTACTAGGGAAGAAGAGCTTTGTTGATGACTTCACTAGGGATTAGGAGTTGTAGTCCCTTAATTTGTAATAGTTGGAGAGGCAAACTCAAGCTGGGGAGGACAGACTTAGCCAGGGAATTTTGCTGTTTGTTGGGGAAATAAACCCTGTTGAAGAGAATATTTGACGAACTGCTGAAGAGGTGTTTTCTTTTTGTAGAGCTCCTTGAAGATTCTTCTTGAGACCAAACTCAGCTAGGGAAGGGGGTTTTCCATAGATTGAAACTCTGGATGGGGATTGCATGAATCCAATTTTGTGAGGGTATCCATGAATTTGGCTTTGAGGGGTTTGTATCCTTATCCGTGAAGACTATTCTGTGGGGATAACCTTATAGAGATGACTCTGGTGATTTCACTTGGGATCACCTTATGAAAGGGACTTTGTGGGGATTTGTCACTGCCCCTAGTAATAAGTGTTATAGTACTATCAAAAAATGTTTGCTTGTCCGTACGTAACCCTTTTGCTGGAATTCAAATTTAATGCCCCAAGTGATTCAGATGGAGATCTTCCCCTGGTTATTCAGTGCCTCTTGAGAGATTTTTTTGGAATCTTGACCTGACTGCCCCAGATGGGTTGGATAGTGACATGTCATGTCCCCTACTTATAGGAGATTTGTCATTGGAAATGTAATCCCACTTGAAGTGATTCTGTTTCTTGAGAATTTCCGTTCATTGGATATTCGTCGTGTGAATTTCTCCGCTGTCAAACAATTAGCCATATGCAAACAACGATATTCAAACAATGCAAAGTTTATGCTTGTCTTGAAGTTTTGAGAATGCAGTTTTAACAAATAAAGAGTTTTGTAAGAATATGAATTCAAATCCAGAGTTTCAGTAAGCCTTACAGGAGTCAGGATACCTTTTGCAACAATGTGCTTTCGAACTAACCCATGCTTCAATTAGGACTTTGAAGGGTTGTAACGTGGCCTGGTTAATGGTGTAAGAAACAAAGAATAAGGCTTGAAGTGTATTTGTACCCAACCCGTTCTTCATGATGTTCTCTAGTCCTAAACTAAGTTAATTGTACATTTTGAATCCCAATTGAGTCTTAGAATGATGTTTTGGTGATGGTTCGGAAACTGGAAGTTTATTTGTGAAGGCAGTCATTTTTGAAATATCTTTATGTTGTCGAGGATTCATAGTGACCTATTTTTTTGATTTATTGTCCCAGATTTTTGCCTGACTGTTTTGAGATTACATTCAACGGGATGCCCCGGTCTCCTTCGTAGGTTTTGACTTAGTGGGCTTTTTCTTTTGAGAGATAATGACTGCCTATTTGATAGGGAACCATCGTCGTCTTTTGATTCAGAAAGAAGTTTTTGACGTCGCTCATTGTGTACGAAGTGAAAGCTTGTAACTGAATGCGCAATTCAATTAACTAAGAAACTACCCTGCCCCAAGTTTTGATTAAAGATTTCAATTTGTGTAAAAAATAACAACTCATACTTCTTTGGCTAAAAGGGGTTGACTAGGGATTATCTTCCTTATAACTCCAGTGTTTAGGAATTGAAACAAATGCATGTACATCGTCAGCAAGGTCTATCCAAAAGCATACTGTATGAGATTATGGTACTATTTTTCGTCATCCTCCCTCTAAAGGCTTACAACTAAGAGTTGAATATCCTAAAGGGAGTAAAAAGAACAGTTTTAAGTATAATGAAAACAAATGGATTAATTCAAGACAAACATATGCAATGCATAAATGAAACAAAGTTTAACATTAATACATAAGTGTTTGAACAACAAAAGAGATTACAATTGAAAATTCAAAATGAAATGGACGCTCTCAATGATTTGGCATGGGAGCAGTGACCATGTTGGGGGTCTCCGGAGGAATGAATTAAATCTCCTTGGCGTCAATCATGTTTTGAATCTTGTATTTCAACGCCCAACAATCGTTAGTATCATGCCCAGAACTGCCGGAGTGATAGGCACATATTGCATCAAGATTGTAGTTAGGAGAAGAAGTTTTGGGATTTGGATGAGATCCTATCAACGTAATCAGATTCATCCCCAACACGTGTTGCATAGCTTGAGACATGGGCATGTTGATGTTGGTAAATTGTCTCTTGGGCTCGTCTTGCCTTCGCTGATTTCTCCGTTGTTGTTGTCGTTGCAATACAGGACCAGAGATCAGGACTGCCCCTACATATTGATCGTGGCTACTCTTGTTACGAACTTTTTGGACGTACATAGCATTGGACTCTTTCTTCCCATTGTATTTCTTCTTCTGAGTATCAGAGGATGTAGGTCCTTGGATGTTTCCACTTCTGATTCCATTTTCAACTCGTTCCCCAGTTAGAATCAGCTCGATGAACCCAGTTGAGGAGCTTCTGATTAGGTGATTGAAGAAAGGTCCTGTCAAAGTTACCATAAAGATATCAATCAGCTCCATGTTCGTTAAGGGTGGCTGCACCCGGCCAGCTAGGTCTCTCCACTTTTGGGCGTATTCCTTGAAGCCCTCGTTGGAACCCATGGTCATATTCTGCAACTGCACACGAGTTAGTGCAAGGTCAACATTATATTGGTACTGCTTGTAGAAAGCAATAGCTAGATCCTCCCAAGTGTGGAGGCGAGAATCTTCCAATTGATAGAACCATTCAAGTTGGGTCCCAACTAGACTCTCTTGGAAGAAATGGACCCAGAGCTTCTGATCAGTGGTGTGTGGCTGAATATTGCGGACATAAGATCTCAGATGCATCTTTGGACAAGAGACCCCATTATACTTGGCAAAAGCAAGGATCTTGAATTTCAGTGGGATGACCACTCCAGAAACCAAACCCAAATCTTCATAATCCAGACCAGGTACTCTTTGAATTTCCATGGCATTGAGACGGTCCTCCAGCTGTTTGTATTTATCGTTCGCAGGAGGGTACTGTTTTTCAGCGTAGTCAGCCTCTTCTTTGTTAGACCCCAGACTGTGGTTCCCTTCTTTTGTCTGATTGTCCCCCTCAGTTGACGAAGTTGCAAATTCTAGAGCTTGTTTTGCTGGTCCTACAAACCTCCTTCCCAAGTTCAGGACACCCACTGATTTCTTTGTCTTTTTCTTTTTGTCTTTGAGAAGGAGAGTTTTTAGGTCCTCTTGCCCCTTAGCCATAACCATGAACATTTATTGGAATTGGGCATTTTGTGCTTGAAGATCCTTCACTGTTTGCTCCATATCCATCTTACTGAAATAAACAGTAGAAAGATAAGGAAACCTGTGTGGGGAAAACCTGTCATGATATGATGCATAGTATGTGGATGCATGTTTTCAAGGATCTCGCAGGGTAAACACAAGAAGATGTTAGAAGTTAAACTTTGATCACAGCTTTGAGTGAAGAACTTCGTATTGTTGAATTTCCTTCCACGAGAATCAAGCTCACCATGTCAAGTGGGTCATAGCCCTCGATTCTTGTCACCATGCTTTGATTTTTGACAGCATTTGGTTAGAGGAGAATAAATCCTCTTTCCCCTTGATAGATGTCTGGCTCATCATGACCCTGCATCACAGGCCCTTTGAGATCCTTGAAATGGTTATTGAAAAATGCTATGATATAATGTTATGTACAAGTATGCAAAGTAAGCAAGTTGTTATGTACAAATAATCATATACACATAAAGTAGACAAGTCCTTAGGTTTAGGCTTGCATGGGGTTTGTAGGTAAGTACCTTCTTGAAGTTTAGTTGGCTCAACCTGTCCTAGAAAGTAAATAGGTTCTAGGAGATCTCAATATCACTGGCCTTTCTTTTAGGCATTGTTCTAGCTCAAGCACTGAAGTATTGTATCCAGAATATCCCAAAAGTCCAATCTCAATGAGTGTAGCATCGAGTATCGACCAATCTTCGGTCGAAACCAAAGCTGACCATGTCACTACTTTCTAATGGATTAGTATGAGTCAATTAAAGGTTCGAAAGGTCAGTTAGCGCTTAAATATACTATAAGGAAGCCTAATGTTATCCTTGACTGACTCAAGGAACATTAGTACAAGCCAGAGTATCACGCTAACATAGCTATCACTTTGTCCATATCGGTCTATGCTATAAAACCTCCATGATTTATTGCTACTTACCTAAAAAATGTGCCCCATATCCGGGTGTAGGATCTTTAACAATAACCCAAACAAGGACCTAAAAATGTAAAGCAAGCAAGTCAAACAATGAATGCAAGTAAAGGTGATCTATCCCTAAGGTAACCCCCCTTTTAAGTATAGTCCCCAACAGAGTCGCCAGTTCTGTAATACGATGGGAGAACTGACTTGGGTGTTTTATGTTTGATCGCAATTGTTGCGGATAACAAGATTCACCACCGACTTTTCTTTTATCCAATAAGGAAAGGGTGAAAAGAACATGAAAGACCTTTATAGATGTTTTCTTGTGTTTGGGGGGTAGGTAATGAAAAGGGAAGGTATTAACACCCTTTTCATCCGTATTTATCTACATGCTCTTAGTTTCTTGCTAGATCAAAAAATGCTTTTGTTTGAAAGTGTGCTTTGTGGTGTGAGTTTGAAAATATTTTTCAAAATTCCTTTGTTGCGGAAAACTTTGTAATGATTCTCGTCTCTATAAGAATGCGTACACATTGTTATTTTTAAAAATAGTTCAAAGAGATGTGTGTTTTTGAAGATGTTTGAAAAGTGTGTATGAAAGTGGTTTTAGTTTTTGAGAAAGCAACTAAGAGCGTCCTACATACTCAAAAGGTCTAATGTTCTTTTCCTACTCCTTTAGATGTGACTATCTTACCATTGATTGATAATAAGCCCCATCGTTGGATGTGCAGGGACGGGCGTGGGTCAATTGTATAGTCATAGAAGGTAACCTATGAGACGTTTTAGCAATTTTGTGAGGGACTAGATCGTTCACTGAAGGCAACATCGAGGGACATCGAGAGACTACAATCTTTTTATCGAGGGTCTTTTCTAAAACGCCCATATTCAAGGGACATGACTATTTTTCGAGGCAACAAGTGAGATTACCCTATAGGTGCATGTATGTGTATAGTGTATTTGATTGCATGCATTTAGTCTTGAGTTTGTGTTGTCTACTTGTTGATTTTTACTCTTGCCATACACAACCTAATTACTAGCATTTTATGAAAGTAATAAAAATGCGGAAAATAAATGTCCTACACTATTACATGTTTTTTTGGGGATGGGGTATACAAGTTTACAAATGGGGGTTGAAAAGCAATAAATGTCCTAATTATTACAACCATATTGAATAGCAAGAAAATGTAAATATATAGAAAATATAAAGACAAAAATAATGTAAAAGAGAGAAAGGAAAGACATCTTGGATTGAAGGATGTGCCTTTCGATTGCCACGATCTTTCCTTCTTGTGATTTGGGCCGGTACCCAGTGTGTGTCAAAGTCTGTAACCTTTGATTCACACCACCTTCTTTGTTCTGTTTGCAACTGTGAAGCAGCAAGGGGTGAAGCCTAAGGCTTCGATTCATACAAACTTTTTTCTTTTGTTTGGGTCTGTACCGGTTAGTTCTTGCTTGAAGGAAAAATAAACCAAAAGGTCAGAAACGAAAAAATGCACAAAAAGGTTATTTATATGCTTGAAACGAAAGGGTTAAAGTCAAGAAGACTTACCTTGACTGAAGCTAGAATGTAGGTTTTGGAATTGAGTTGCGGCCATGGGTGCTCCTGGATTCGAAGGGAGAGAAACAAGTGTTGTGTTTCTTTGACTGGATTTGAAAACCAAGAAAAGTAGAGTTGTGCATGTTTGTTTCTGGATTCGAAGGAAAAGTAACAAGTGTTGTGTTTCTTTAGTTCTAGATTCGAAAGAGCATAAAAAAGGGTGTGGTTTTTTGATTCTGGGTTTGAGAGTGTTGTACCCCAAAATTTTCCCTCCCATTTTTACACAAAACATACTCCTAGAGATCCCCAATTGCTCAAGTTGACTAAGGATTGACCAGACAAATCCTCCTCCTAAGACAATGAGCCTCAAACTAGGGTTTCACTCCTCATCAAGATGTTTGAGTTCCAAGGGTTCTAAATGGTTTTAATTTCCCTAATATGTCCTCAAGATCATCCATGCCAAGTTTCATGCCTTGCACAAGAAGTTTGCTCAGTCAACTGCTAAAATACCTGAAAATCAATTGTAGTATGTCAAAAGTCAACTGTGACCCACATATAGTCAAACTTCAATATTTTTGGTCAACATCAACATTTTGAAGTATTATCCATCATTTTATCAAGGTTTGATCATGATTCATCAAGGAATGCTCTTAATTCATCAAAACTCAAAAGTTGCGAAATTAGGGTTTCTATAGGAAAAGTCAACTAAACTTTGACCAGGCATAACTTTCTCATAATATATCAGAAATTTCTCATCCAAGGATCATTTTGAATAGAATCCAATTCCCTACAACTCATATTCATCCCTCAAGTTCAAGAAATTCACTCATGAAAAGATATAAATTCAGACATTATAGATCCTTTTCAAAAGTCAATAAAACACCTCTTGGGTCAAAGCTTCTTACATAAACATGGAATATCCAATTGAGATGAAGCTAAAAGTTTTGTATAGAGGACATTCTAAGCTTTCTAAAAAGTCCAAGAACACCCTCTTAGGGTCAAAATTGAGAGAGATATGCATTTTCAAAGTTGGCCATTTTTGGAAATTTGCACAAAGTCAACAATGCCCAAAATTGCATTTTTTTCCACATGGGCCCATCTTTTCAAGATTGAATCTCAGTCCTAGCATGGTCCACGACCTATGGGACCATCCATGCCTTATTCACTTATTTATTTAATTTATTTTGATTTTATTTATTTAAAATTCAAATAAAATCAAATTAAATAAAAAATAAATCAAATCAATGGAATGAGATTTATTTTGCATTGAATTATAGATCATGCAAGCTGTCTATAGCCAAGACAAAATCGTGCAAGCTACAAAACAAGAGAAAATATTCAAATTTGGAAAGATTGGAATCAAAATTCAAAACCATTATATCTTTGATTCTTTACAATTATATTGTGAACCCTAGAGAGGAAGTTTTTTGTGCAGCCTGCCTCTCTAAGAGCAAGAAAAAAGACTCAAATTTTGGACAAAAACTGAGAATCGGATTTCTTCCTACAAGGAGATTCAAGGACTTTAAAGGCTTCCAATCCATCCCTGGGCGTGTTTGGGAGCTATCTGGAGCATTACCACACATCAACACCTTCAGAAACAACATATATAGCAATCACAGTTTGCTCTTGTTCTTGAAATTAGTTTTTGGAATTTACGCATGATAAACTATTTATAAGTATATATTCATGCTTCTACAATCATTTAGAATGTGTTTGCATAATCAATTATGTGTTTTGATGCATGTTTGATGGAATGCCATTGTTAGGGTTCATAGCTTCGTTTTAGGGCTTTTAGATACAGGTACAATTGGGTCTAATGAAGGACACCATCATGATCAGAGGATCAAACCCAATTGATCCATGGTATTGAATTTGATTTATATTGCCTAGATATGATTTTTGAGATGCACAGGTTATAACTATGGCAAACGTCTGTAGGTAAAAGTATTTACCTAAGACAACAGTCTCATCAAAGAAGATGAAGGCGTGGCAGATCCTGAATGGTCCATTTGAATTTTTGCGCATTTTTATAAAAAATGACTTTTCATTCTATATAATATATTATTTGTGTTTGTATTAATGAATGAAGCAAATGGTTCAGTGGCAAAGGGGAAGGGTTTGCAAGGCGCGCGTGTAGGAGGTCAGGGGTTCGATCCCTGCCTCCTACATAATATTTTTCTCATAATTTCTTTGCAGATCCAGTAGTACCACTCCAAACATGCTCACCATACACCTCAATATCTCATGCCTTGGATCATCCACTGATCCGATCCAGCATACTGCAAGCTAGGAGCATGGTAGACTCTCTAAGGGTGATCCGCACTGGATCAAACGCCAGCCTTGGGCCAATTATTCTGGGCCTGGAGAATTTCAGCCATACACCCCCCAGAATTACTTCTCATATCAGGCCCATTTAATTTTTGTTTTAATTTCTTTAACTTTTATTATTTTATTTTTTAATTGTTTTAAAAATATTTTTTAATTAAATCTTAAAATCATAAAAATACAAAAAATAGAATTAGGTTTTTTTCATAAAATATTTAATTCCATTAATTAATTAGATTAATTAGGATAACTTAAATTCTTTTTTTTTTCACAATTAAAATTAATTAGAAATTAAGTTAATTTGCAAAATTAATTACTTTCTCAAAAAATCCAAAAAATATTCTTTCTTTATTCACTAATTAAATGTCTTTGAATTTAATTGTTAATTCCCCGTATTTAATTTTGTCGCGCGTATTCTTTTTCCATTATTTTTTTAAATTAATGTAATTGCTCCGAGGTTTGTAATAGCTAATTAGGTTTATTATTATTTTCATTTACCGTTTTCCCCAAGTTTTTGATTATGTAATCCCCCTCCCCAAAGCCTTGTAATAACTAGGTTTAAACTTCTCGCACTTTTACTTTCTGTCATTATAAACTGTTAGATGATTGATAATAGGATTATATGCAAAAGATCAATGTTTAAAATAGTAGAAAACCCTAAATGTGCAAAGATTAAATAAACTGAAATCAAACACTCGCACATGCTCACTCCTAGGGTTATTCCCCACTTCGGTTGCCTTCGATAAACGGTCATGAAGTATATGGAGTTTTAGTGGTTGCCCTCTAGTCCCAAAAGATCAAAGATGACCCATTTGAATGTTGCCTTAGAAAGATCTTTAGGACTCTAGGGTAACAACTAAGGTTTCCTAATCATTGCTTTAGGGATCATACTCGTCCCTTTCGATTGTCCCTTAAACTCCAACGATGGAGCTACCTACTCCTTAATAGTAGGATAACGCTGTCTAAAGGAAATAAGAAAATGAACAACCTTTTTCGAGTAGGTATAAACTCTTAAGTACTTGCTCAAAATGACAACTTTTTCACACTTACACTTTCAAACAAACTTTTCAAACTAAAGTTTTCAAAAACACTTTATCACACTCTTGAGGACTGATAAAAGGGTTACCATAAAGTGAAACGCCACACTAAGGCAATTTCTAAACTTTTATAAAGCACACAAATACACAAAATCAATTTAATAATGAGAAAGTACCTAAGAGCCAGTGGAAAACCACAGATAGAAAGGGTGCTAACACCTTCCCTTTTTATAATCTACCCCCGTACTCAGAAACATCTCAAAAAAGGTTTTTTATGTTCTTTTTCCCTTTTCCTTTGTTGGATAAAATAAAAGACAGTGGCGACTCTTGCTTACCGTACATTTGCAAACAAAAAATGGAAAACTAGTAGTAACAAAAAACAGTCAGTTCTGCCACCGTATCACAAAACTGGCGACTCTGTTGGGGATGAAAATAAAGTGGGGTTAACCTTAGGATTTAGGTCATTCTTAATTGCTTCTTTGGCTTGTCTTGTTTGATTTACTTTTAAGGGTGTCTGTTTGGTTTGTTTGGATACTAAACCCGGATCAGGGAATTCCTTTTAGGTAAGTAGCAATAAACTGTGAGGGAGTTGTGCGGGGTATATCGACACGGTTGAAACAGTAGCTACATTGATGCGATACTTTGGTGTGTACCGGTAGCCCTTGAGTAAACAAGGAGAATACAGGGCCGCTGCGTGGTATCATAAAGCGTCAATTGACCTTAGCACCTTAAATGAATAACTTGGCTTTTAGGACATAGTGAGATAGCCGCCTTTGGTGTAAACCCAAAGTCGGTTGATACTCGATGCTACACTCATTGAGGTTTGACTCTTGAGTTTTGTTTGGTGGCAAGTCAATTATCTATCGGAACTAAATTTGGGGGAAAAACCGGTGATATTGAGATCTGTTAGAACCCGGTTACTATATTTAGGACAGGTTGAACCAACCCAACTTCAATAGGGTATACCTTAAAATTCATGTAGGCCTTAAACCTAAGGTCTCTGTGTAATTTGTTTGTGTTTGCTATATCTGCTATATCTGAGCATAATCATGACATCATAACATAGCATATCTGTTTACCTTGGGTTTTGGTAAACAACCGCTGATCCTCCAAATGGTTACTTATTTGGTTACTCGCAGGATCGATCAGATTGATCCTATGGACATAGGTTGATTTTGAAGTTTGATTAAGTTGGATAAGGCTTTAAATAAAAAGGTTTCAAGTAAATTGCATGAAGGAAAGATTTGGTAAAATAAACAAGGCTTAAAGTAAAGGGTTTCGACAGGAAATGTAAAGAGAAAAGCAAGTAAAATTCTGGAAAAGTAAATGACTTTAATTGATAAAATTGGTGTTTCACACATACATTTCTCAACAATTCTTTCTCACACGCTGGGTACTCGAATCTAAATGAGTGACTATGTATAGAATTGTGAACACACGCGAGAAACTACATGTCTACTCCTATTTATACTAAAACATTCCAAGTAACCGTCGGGCAGTTACACTGCTTCGAGATCAATCCACTTGTCACGTTCTCCATGCTTGACGCTCCAGATCCTTGCACGTTTGCACGTAGTAACTGCTGGAAACCGTTTTCCCTCCAAAAAGCTTGAATTTCAAACTGCTCCACTCTGGACCATCGAACACGTTCGTCAAGAGACATCTTCGACGAGAAACTCCTTCGACGTCGAAGGCAATCAGCCTTCTTCCTTGGAAGAAATCTTCTAAGTATTTTGCCATCTTTCGACAGGCATTTCGATAGACTTAGCCAATCGAAGACATTCTTCAGCTTTAATGGCTGTCATCAATCAAAACAAAGGTGTCGAATTTAGGAGCCAACAAATTGCCCCCCAAGAATGCCTTATTTCGACTCTGAAAGAAAAAGGCATTCTTTGAAACGCCATTCGACACCTGTCTTTCCACGCTTAGTCACAAGTTAACTTGTGCACTTTTTGTTGCTTTTTACCAACTATTGGCAATCCCAAGAAAACCATCATTGATTTGATCCTAGGACGTCACTTTCAGTACGGCGTGCAGTACCAAACGTCATTTCAGAATTTGTCATTATGACAATTCTCAAAAACGAGGACGCACGCTGCGTCTCTCTACTTCTGCAGAAACGGCCAAAACAACAAGGGGCTGCCACGCGTCCCACTAATTCCTGCAGCATTAAATGGCATTTAATGTCCTCGTTATTGGGGATTTCTCCCACTACTATAAATAGCAGTGAATATCCCATTGTGGGACTTTTTACGCCAACTAGCCTTCAAACTTCCTTGTTTTCACATAAGTTTGCTATCTTTGCAGAAAACTCTTCCTCTTCATCTTCAACCTCATTTCAAACAATGGCATCTGCTTCTACTGCTCCTAGTGCTAACGCACCAACTGAACATGCTAAACCCAAAGTTTTCGTCACTGCCCCGGTAGTAAACTCCACAGGCAAACGAAGGGTTCCTGAACCTTCTGACATCGCCGTTCGCGACGCCTACTCACGCCACTTGATGATCCCGGTTGGATACTCCAACCAGATCTTCGCAATGTCTGGCCCCATGAATCCAAGTATCTCTGAAGCTCTGAAGATTAAGAGCTATTTCCCAATAGTCGAGAAACTCAAGCCAGTAGCATGCGCCAAGAAAGACGCAGAAGACAACGAAGACCCTACACGTGAAAAAATCGACCTCCGCTTCTTCAACAGAGGTGTTAGGGTCTTCAGGTCTTGCCCTAATCTTACCTCCGATTATGTTGCTTGGCTAACAAAGTTGGAGAAACACCAAACTTCAATCTGGAAGGATATGGGAATCTTCGACCTAGTGATGCTGTCGAAGACGGGTTTGAACTACTCCCCGGAAATGCTGATAGCTTCACTGTTGTTCTGGGACTACTCCCATTTTACTTTTCATCTTCCATGTGGGATGCTAACCCCCACACTCTTCGATGTGGCCGCTATTACTGGCCTTCGACCAACCGGTGATTACTTCGATCCGGAGGAGATGTCGGAGGACCAAATTGGCTTCTCTGAGACCAAACCCACATACACCACTTTCATCAACCATTTTCATGACAGGTCGACAGATACTGTGTCAGATGTCGAACACATAGCGTTTCTAGCCTTATGGCTAACTCGCTTTGTGTTTTGTTCGAAGTCTCTACAAGTGACCAAAAAGATGGTCACTCTTGCTACCCAACTGCATCACCGCCAAAACATCTGTTTGGCAGAACTGATTCTGGCTAGTCTCTATGACTCGATCAGCAATGGGGCTACTCTTCTGAAACATATCGAGGACAGGGCCAGTTTGCTACTCGCTGGGCCTTTTTGGCTACTTCAACTGTGGCTCAACGCCACTTTCGAATCTTTCTTGCCCAAGAAGGTTCAGATAAATGAACAGGCTCCGGCGATAGCGAATAGACGCGTCGAAGGAATCAGGCTGGCTCTGCTGACACCTATAGAAGATGGACTGGAGTTCCAACAAACCTTCACCAACTTCGTTCTGATGTTCGCTCGAAGGAAGGAATTTGTTTCAACTATGGCTCCATTTGCTCGACGACAAGTAGGCCCAGCATGGTTCACAAGGCCACATCCAAAGGAGTCGAGTGGTCCCAATGTCGATGAGCATACAATACTTTGGGAGGCGTTCCTTACACCAAGGATCATGCCTCTTCGATTCAAGAGTTCTAAGACTCATCTGAGTCTGATCGCCTATCAACCAAATCTGGTATCTCGCCAGTTTGGTATTATCCAAACCCTACCTTCTCCGATTTTTCAAAGAGAGAAGTCAATGTTGTACTTCTGCAACGATTATACAGAAGAAGCTGCCATCAAGCATATCGGAAGATATGCTGGTCGAACAATCCTCTCGTTGTTTGACTACCAGCTTAATTTCCTTTGCTCACCATCCTTCGAGGAGTGGTGGAGAAGCTATTATGCTGAGTACTTCTTCGACGAGAAGGACTTCATGGATGAGTTGCAGAAGTCTTTTGTCCTTGTGTTGGACAAAGTAAAGAAATGTAAGTTCATGCTCTCACATTACTTTTTGTCTTTCTCTTCGACTGCTAGCCTGTTAACTTTCTCTTTGCTTTCAGTTGTTCGAAAGCCTGTAGCTAAAAAGGCTACAGAAGGCCAACAAGGAGGAGGCCCTTCAACAAAACCTCCACCGCCGGCGAAGACTACAGCGCCGGCGAAGACCACAGGCAACCAACAGGGGGAAGGCTCTTCGAAGAGGCCTCCTATATCGGTAACCAGACCTTCTTCATTTTTCTTCTGGCTTTCGATTTTGATTTTCGATGTAATTATTCAATCGAATTCCTATTGGTTTTCTAGGCACCTTCGCCCAAGAAACGGCCAGGACTGGTGGTCGAATCTGGGAGTGATGAGGAAAGTGATTCCCCTCCTGCCCCCTTAAAAAGGCGAAAGTTGACGAAGGATGCTTCTGTTCCTGCTCCTGCTCCTGAAGGTCGAACCGTCAGAATAAAGGTTGCTGTGAGAAAGCCTAGGCCACCTCCAGTGATCATCGAGGAGCCAACTGAGGAGGAACTGAACGTTCTTCTTAACAAGCCCGTCGAAAGTGACAATTCCAGCCCTGGGGCTGAAGTTAATCCACAGGTAATCTATTAGACCCTTTTATAATTTAGGCATAGATACCCATATTCGATTGTGTCTCTTTCGATCTCTGAAGATTTGTCTTCTTTCCTTCTTCAGGACACTACTGAAAGTTCTCCGCCAAGGACTTCAGAAACGCTGGAATCTGCTGAACTTAGCAGGCCTCAGGAAAAAGGCTTGGGCAATGACGAAGCCCATACTGAGAATGAGGCCAATGCTGAAACAGTAGAGAAACCAACAGAGGAACCTATGGTGGAGGAACAACAGCCAGTGGAGGAACAACAGCCAGAAACGGTTCAGGTGGTGGATTTGTCAGAAGAGAATCATGAAGAAAGGGACCAGGGCAATGGCGAAGAAAATCAAGATGCTGCTAACAAAGAGAACCAAGGTGGTACTGGCGAAGGACACCAGGGTGACGCTAGCGAAGAGCCACAAAATGACGCTGGCGAAGGACCCCAGGGTGATGCTAACGAAGAACCACAAGTCGACGCTGGTACCACCTCAGTCCGAGTCGAAGAGCAACCAGTCGAGACACTTAGCATTCAACAGCCTCTAACCCAAGATAATACTGTTGCAAGGGTTACTTCCTCGAAGCACAGGTCAAAAGAGGACTTGGAACTCTTGAAACAAACTGACCCTGTCAGCTACCTCAATGCAATCATCGAGAGTAAGAGTTCGTCTGACACTAGTCAGGAAATTCCTACCCTGTCGGGGAAGTCTACTGAAACTTCTCCTCTTGATGATGCTTTGGCGAAGGTTAAGGCCCAGTTCTTCAAGAGGGACTTGATGAAGACTTTAGAGGGGGACCCCACTGCTCCATCGTGCTTAAAAGAGGTCTTGAATGCTGTCGACTTTGAAGCTGTAGCCCCAGAAATCTCAGACTTGATCATGGAATTACATTCTATGATTGATCAAGTTTCGGCAGATTACAGGCGCCAAAGAGGGTTTAACAGTCAGCTTGAGGTGTTGTATGGCAGAAGCTCCTCTGCGTGGACTGCTGTCTCAGATTCGACTTCTCGAATTGCTGAGTTGTCGAAACAAAAAGCGTCTGCACAGGAAAGAGTCGATGCCATTGATCGAGAGAATGTTTCCTTCCGGGCACAAATCGCAGAAATAGAGGCGAAGATAAACGCCAACACTGTACTCAAAGAGGAACTTCTTTCGACCATCTCAGACACTGAGAGCCAGACTGAGATCAAACAAGGCCTGGAATTCGCTGAGAGGGCCCAAAGCCTCGACGCTCAAATTGCCAAACTAGTGCAGGAAAACTCCTGGTGCAAGAAGAGGTTGGAGCTGCAGCAAGCCAAGTATCTTCGACTCAGGAACTCTCTTACCTTTTGATTGATTCTCTTTGTAACCATATTCTGTAATCGTTATTCGACAACAATTGCCATCTTGGCTGAAATTAATAAAATTTCTATTTTGGCATTTTTATGGTTAATTTAGACTTGTTCTTTTATCATTTTATTTTTATCTCTTGAAGTATAGGTTTGTATTTTTTCAAATATTTACCATTTACTCTCAAGAGCCTTTTATCTCGACTTAACTCTTCGACTTCATAGGCTCCACCAGAAAAAGTTTGGATAACTCTGAAGGGTCCTTCCCATTTGGGTGACCATTTCCCCATGCTTCGATCCCGTCGATCCATGGGAAGAATTACCTTCCAAACTAGTTCTTCAGGCAAAAATACCTTAGGTTTTACCTTTCTATTATAAGAGTCTTCTACTCTTTTCTTCTGAAGCCTGAGTAGGTCGAGGGCGTGTAATCTTTCTTCGTCTAAATCCACCAGTTCATCTAACATCATGTTCCAATAAACTTCAGAAGGAATATCATAATGCCTCTGAACCCTTGCAGATTGAAGACAAATTTCTGCTGGTAACACTGCATCATGGCCAAAAGTTAGCCTATACGGTGTTGTACCAGTGGCTTCTTTTGGGGACGTTCGACAAGCCCATAAAATCTGGTCTAACGTCTTATGCCAATTCTTTGGTTTCTTCCCAACATGTTTCTTTATCAAGCAAATCACCACTTTGTTAGCTGCTTCGACTTGACCATTCGCCTGTGCGTAATAAGGCGTTGATGTTAGGAGTTTGAAACCTGTTTCCTGAGCAAATTCCTGCATCTTTCGACCAGTAAAAACTGACCCTTGATCAGTTGTTATCGTCTCAGGGATTCCATATCTAAAGATAATGTTCTTTTGAATAAATTCAATGACATTTTCTTGGTCTACATTGACTAAAGGGACAACCTCGATCCACTTAGTAAAATAATCAATGCCTACCAATATGTATTTCTGACTCTTTGATGATGCTGGTCGAATCTCTCCAATGAGATCCAACGCCCATCCTCTAAAGGGCCAAGGCTTCACTATCGAGTGAAGTTCGCTTGCTGGTACATGTTGGATGCCTGTATGAACTTGACATTCTTGACAACCTTTGGCGAACTCAACACAATCTTTCAGCATAGTGGGCCAATATAGTCCTTGTCGAAACAACAACCATTTCATCTTATGGCCTGCTTGGTGAGCCCCACATGCCCCAGCATGCGTCGTCGAAAGGGCTATGTATGCTTCAGTTTCACTTAAACATTTCAGCAACACCCCTTCAGGCGTCTTCTTGAATAACTCATTACCCATGAGTACAAAACTCAACGCCCTGTATTTTGTTTTTCGTTCTGCCGAAGCTCATGGATTTTGAAGATAGTCCACAATGGGTTTCCTCCAATCTTGCTCTGACAAATTATCAATGAACGAAATCTCGAAGTTACTGTGATCAGCATATCCTAGTCTCGTTGATTCCAAGTCTGTTGGTGATAGACAAGTTGCTTTTATCTTCTCTCGAACTTCGATTGCTCTTTGTAATCTCGTTTTTGAAATCTTATACCCAGATGCAATTTGTGCCAAGTCATTGGCTATTTGATTTTCGACTCTGGGTATGTGTCGAATATTGATCGTTTCAAATTGTTTCAATAAACGATTTGCTATCACAAAGTACTTAATGAGATTCTCTCTTATGCATTTATATTCCTTTGTGACTTGCTTAATGACTAACTCTGAGTCTCCCATTATTTCGACTCGAGTTGCCCCCAATTCCAACAATATCTCAAGGCCAGTAATTAGAGCTTCATACTCAGCCTCATTGTTCGAATAAGAACCTGCTATTTTGTACTTGAATGTTGTTGGAATTTTATCTGGAGAAATAATCAAGACTCCTACCCCTGTTCCATCTTTATGGCTGGAACCATCGAAGTAGAATTTCCAAGGCTCTATCTCCACATAATTAATATCCTCAACTTGAATTGAGTGGTCGACTATGAAATCTGCAACCACTTGTCCTTTTACTGCCTTAAGAGGCATAAAGGTCAAGGAGTATTCAGTCAATGCTAATGCCCACTTGCCAATTCGACTATGCAAGATAGGTTTCGACAACATATATTTGAAAACATCAAAATGAGACGAAACATAAACATCAACTGGTTTTATATATTGCTTGAGTTTTGTACAAGAAAAATACAGACATAGACACAATTTTTCAACTTCGCTATATCTAGTTTCTGCATCATTCAAAACTCGACTGAGATAGTAAATGGGTCTTTCGACTCCATTCTCATCCTCTTGGGCTAACATACTTCCCAGAGTTTTGTCAGATGCAGCTATGTACAATCTCATACTCCTATTGCTACAAGGAGGCACCAAAATAGGTGGCTTAGTGAGGTACCCTTTGATTTTGTCGAAGGCTTCTTGTTGCTCCTGCCCCCATTCGAACCCCTCTTTATTCAGTCGAAGTAAGGGTGAAAAGGCCTGAGCTTTCCCACTTAGATTAGATATAAACCTCCTTAAGAAATTTATCTTGCCTAAGAGAGACTGCAATTCCTTCTTATTCGATGGCGCTTTCGCTTCCAGAATTGCCTTCGTCTTGTTCTGGTTGATTTCGATTCCTTTTTTGTGGACAACGAAGCCCAAGAAATCTCCAGCTTTCACACAGAACGCACACTTCAAAAGGTTCATCTTCAAACCATGTTCTCTCATTCTTTCGAATGATTGTCGAAGGTGGTCAATGTGATTCTTCCTGGAAACATATTTTATAACAATATCATCAATATAAACTTGCATAAAAGTGTTAATAAAATCATGGAAGATAGTATTCATTGCTCGCTGGTACGTTGCCCCAGCGTTCTTTAGGCCAAAAGGCATCACTACCCATTCGTAAGTGCCTAAGGCCCCAGGGCATCGAAAAGCTGTTTTCGACACATCCTCTTCAGCAATGAATATTTGATTATATCCTGAATAACCATCGAGCATACTCAGGTATTCATAGCCAGCGGCAGAATCGACTAGCATTTCCGCCACAGGCATAGGATATTCATCTTTGGGGGTGGCAGCATTCAAATCTCTGAAATCTATGCACACCCTTAACGTACCATTTTTCTTAATTACTGGCACAATATTTGCAATCCATTCGACATACCTTGTAACACGAATGAATTTGCATTTCAGAAGTCTTTCGACCTCCGTTTTGATCTTCGACAGTATCTCAGGAGCGAAGCGCCTTGGATTTTGCTTGATTGGCTTCTTCCCAGATTTGATTGGCAACTGAAGTTCTACCAATCCTCTGTCGAGACCAGGCATTTTGTCATAATCCCATGCAAAACAGTCTTTAAACTCTTTCAGCAATTGGATTACTTCCAACCTAAGTTCTGGATCGATTTTGGCGCTGATGTAAGTTGGCCTTTTCTCTGATCCTTCGCCTAAGTTGATTTCTTCTAAAGGGTCTTGAGCTAACATTTTAATGTTGTTCGCCAAGGGGTCCTTTTCGAAGCCCAAAGGCTCATCGTCATAGATGGCGTCGAGCCTCTGTTCCTGCATTTCTTCTGGCATGATATCAAGGGGTTTTGGATCGAAATCCTTTCCTGGGCCAACAGCAGATATTTGTTGATCATTGGCCTGTGTGGCCATGTACTTTACTTCGGCTTCGAGAGCCGTTATCATCTTGGTTTCGGCCACATAAGCCGAAATTCGCTTCAAAGATAGTGACTCAGTCATTATCACTGAATTCACTTCCCCAACCAGTTGGTTGGATATCAGTTAACCCACTGAAGTCTATGTGGGACAAGTCTTCTCTGTCCCATTGGAAACCATGCTCAGGATGCAGGTATAGGGAACAAAAGGTGTTTGGCGCTGGCGCCATGTCGAAGTCAGGTGTTGGACATGGCCCTATGTGAGCCAAGTTTTTGTCGAAATCTGCCACACCCAAGTGATTCACTTCGCCAAGGTAGTAGCTTTGATCTGCCTCTATGTTTTTGACCATCCCATCTGGACGCCATAGCAGCAGTCTTTGGTGCATCGATGAAGGCACAGCGCCAACACCATGAATCCATTCACGGCCTAACAAAAGGTTGTAGTTAGGTTTGGCCGATATGACCATGAACATCGTTGGTCGAAGGATCGATCCTACTTTGATGTCTAGCTGGATCACTCCCATGGTGGTCCCAATGCCGCCCTCATAGTTCGACAGGACCATATTGTGAGGTTTAATGTCCTCATCTCTTTTGCCAATCTTCCTTAGCATAGAGTGAGGGATAATATTAATGGTTGCCCCACAGTCGACCAATATTTTATTCACAGTAGTCTCTTCGAGTTTAGCCCTTATGAACAAAGGCTTGAGGTGATTCTTCATCGCCTCAGTAGGTGGCTCGAAGAAGCCATTTTGTTCCTCAGTAGTGCCATTGTCCATGACAAAATAGCACACTGGCCTATGTTTGGCCATTTCTTGCTCCACTTCCCAGTCACTGGCTTCGACTTCTACCTGTCGATTGAATTCCCTGGGCAACACTGAAACAATATTAACCATTATATCCAAAGTATCATCCGACTCAGCATCGTCTTCGTCTTCGACTTCACTTTGGTTAGGCCAAACTAGCCTGTTGGTAACTGGCTCTCTCTCTAGAGGCTTCCTTTGTTTCCTTTGAGGAACATTCGAACTAGTTTCTGCCTTAGGTTCGTTGGCAGCCTCCCTTTCAGCTTTTCGTCTCCTTTGATATCTCCTCCATTGAGATCGAGACATAGGATTTTTACCCTTGTAGTTGCTGGACACTTGTGTAACCTTAGGTGCAGCAACTTGAGGCTCTTTCTTTTGGGCCAAAGAGGAACCTCTTGGCACATCGAAAGAATGCCATTTCTCC
Source organism: Vicia faba (assembly GCA_948472305.1). NCBI lineage: Eukaryota > Viridiplantae > Streptophyta > Magnoliopsida > Fabales > Fabaceae > Vicia > Vicia faba. Next base: position 1,178,093,892 of record OX451740.1, read on the forward strand.
TCACTTGGCCTTTTCCGGCCAGAGGTTTTGTACCAAGTGTCTACTGGCACATTTGTTGGAGGCCTAAAGGTCAATGGCCTCTTGTCTTGGTTAGAACCCCTTCCGGGATCATGTCGAAGGTCAGCATTCTCCCTTCTCTTATTCGCTGCTCTCACGCCTTGAATGTGCTCCGCAGCTTTTTTATCAAAGATCGAACTGCATCTTGGACACAGCATCACCTCTGATTTCTTTTTCTGGCATCTTTGTAAAAAATCTGCCAAGTTTTCGTTTTCCCGAGGGAAAGCCGTCTTATTAGCCTGCTCTTGCCTTATGGCCTCTTCTGAAGCTTTTGGGTCAGAAAGTTCAACCATGTTGATATTCATTGTATCTTTGCTAGCAAGAGTTAGCTGCTTCATTTGTATCTCCAGATTCTCCGTCTGGCCTTGAACAGTGGCCAAGTGGGAACTAGGCTTTGCTCCAGTTTTTTGTGCTTCAGCAGTCTCCGACTTCGGGTTTTCGACCGCTTTCTGGATAGCTTCAATTGTCTTCCTGGATAAATTTCCAGAAAAACTGCCAAAGATTGGCATGTTGATGTGGTCCTTTGAGACTTCGACCATGGTAATGCCTGGCTTCTTCGACTGGATCCTGGTTGCCTCTATCATGTTCACCTCAGAGGGTTCTGCATAGTGGGCTTCAGCCTTCAATGGATTGGAGTCGACAGCCATGGGGGATTTGTCTGCAAACTTTAATCTCCCTTCCTCAATAGCGTCTTGCACAAGATTCCTGAAAAGAAAACATTGAGAAGTTTTATGGCCCAGAAAATTATGATATTTGCAAAAACCTCTCTTCTTTCTTTGATCAAGAGGAGGCACTTTTACCCCAGGGGGTACTATCATTTGGCCATCTTTAACTAGCAAGTCGAATATTTCATCACATTTTGTGATGTCAAAACTATAAGTCTTTTTTGGGAACCTATCGTTGGTCCTTTCTGGACCAATGGGATTTTTCCCATTTGAGGGGACTAACTGTTTACAAGAGTATGGTGGCCCTTGTTTTAGTTCTGCTAGATCGACTTCTCCTTCTTCGACAGTTAAAGTATCGTCGAAGGATTCTAGATCTTCGTCATCCATCTCAACGTACGCTATTCTTTCTCTTTTGTGAGTTTTCGTTGCCTTAGCTTTTTCAGCTTTGAGGCGTTCGACCTGTCGAACTCTATCGGCCAGTTGGGCCATGTCTCTTAGGTACTGGGTGTCTAGCTTCTTCCTAATGGAATAATCTAAACCGCCTGCGGCTATTTCGACCAACTCATGTTCTGGCACTTGTGTAAAACATCTCGCCTTGAGCAACCTAAACCTATTCAGATATTCGTCTATAGGTTCAGTGAAACGTCTCTTCACACTGGCCAGTTCTTTCAGGCTTATCTTGGTTTGCCCCATATAGAATTGTTCATGGAACAATCTTTCCAACTGGGTCCAATGATGGATCGAATTGGGGGGGAGAGTTGTAAACTAAGTAAAAGCGTTCTTGGTCAAAGAACTTGGGAAGTACTTGATCCTTAGGTTTTCGTTATTCGAAATATCTCCTGCTTCGATCAAGTATCTCGCCACATGCTCGACAGTAGATTCTGTCGTGTCCCCAGAGAATTTGGTAAATTTGGGGACTTTGCATCTAGGAGGTAAGTCCGTTTGTAACACGTATTTTGACAATGGAGATGTAAAGTTGGGCCTTCGAAAGCCCATGTTCATCCCATTCTGAGTCATGATCCTTTCGATCATGGTTGCCAGATTGTTTTCCAAACCCATGTTTTGGTATTGGATATGCTGAACCACTTCGTCAGCATTTTGGTTTCTGTTAACTAACCTTACCTCTGGGGTTATTACCCTAGGTTCCTCGACAGGTTGTTCCAATCGTGCCCTAAGGTTTTCTTCGACAGGCTGTTGAGCCTGGTTAATGGTGGTTTCTTCCTCTACAAATATCCCCTGATTTCCCCTTATTTGCGCCCTTTGGGGCTGTCGAATAGGTGGGGGTACTCCAAAGAAGTCAGCCAAACGCGTCATTTGCGCTGTAACTTGCTGATTCGATTGAGTAGTATTTTGTATTAGAGGATTTAGCACTGTACTCAAAGTTTGTGCCAACATTTGCACCATATCATGGTTGCTTTCGTCCATTTGTTGCCTCAAGACTGCTGTCGAGGCATTTGTAAGGCCATGGGCTACTTGGGACGTTCCTCCTAAGAGTTGGGTCCTATTTCTATTCCCCATGCCTACTCCAGAGCCTTGGAGTGGCGAAGAGGCACTCACGAAAGGGTCTGAAAAAGTGGACGCAGCATTCGTCAGGCTTGCCACTTCAGAAGTTGGCATACCATAGAATGGAATAAATCCTGGGGGAACCACAGGCCTTGTGCCTAAATTTCCCCTTGGTGGGGGAGTTCCCAAAGGTATTCTGGGGCCTGTTAACGAAGTTATTGGCCCCGTGGTTGTGACCGATACTGCTGGTGTCGAACCAACATTCGTCGCTTCACTTACAGTCATATTAACCGTTGCTCCCACACTCGTTTGTGGGATTTCGTTAGTGTTTGGCGGATTCGCCATCTCTTCCCTTCTTCTGGCAGTATTGTTATCGTTAGTGTATATTCTACCACTTCTCAATAACATACAACTCGAAAAGATGAGATTATTTTCAACAATCAACACACAGTCCCACTGGGTGTGCCAATTTGTTTACCTTGGGTTTTGGTAAACAACCGCTGATCCTCCAAATGGTTACTTATTTGGTTACTCGCAGGATCGATCAGATTGATCCTATGGACATAGGTTGATTTTGAAGTTTGATTAAGTTGGATAAGGCTTTAAATAAAAAGGTTTCAAGTAAATTGCATGAAGGAAAGATTTGGTAAAATAAACAAGGCTTAAAGTAAAGGGTTTCGACAGGAAATGTAAAGAGAAAAGCAAGTAAAATTATGGAAAAGTAAATGACTTTAATTGATAAAATTGGTGTTTCACACATACATTTCTCAACAATTCTTTCTCACACGCTGGGTACTCGAATCTAAATGAGTGACTATGTATAGAATTGTGAACACACGCGAGAAACTACATGTCTACTCCTATTTATACTAAAACATTCCAAGTAACCGTCGGGCAGTTACACTGCTTCGAGATCAATCCACTTGGCACGTTCTCCATGCTTGACGCTCCAGATCCTTGCACGTTTGCATGTAGTAACTGCTGGAAACCGTTTTCCCTCCAAAAAGCTTGAATTTCAAACTGCTCCACTCTGGACCATCGAACACGTTCGTCAAGAGACATCTTCGACGAGAAACTCCTTCGACGTCGAAGGCAATCAGCCTTCTTCCTTGGAAGAAATCTTCTAAGTATTTTGCCATCTTTCGACAGGCATTTCGACAGACTTAGCCAGTCGAAGACATTCTTCAGCTTTAATGGCTGTCATCAATCAAAACAAAGGTGTCGAATTTAGGAGCCAACAATATCATGCTAACCATTTCAAGGATTCTTAGGGTTTAGTTTTGTCTTATTTTTTAGGACATGGCCCTCGCCCGCAGATTCACTATCCAAGTTAGTCTGGTAAAGGTACCTCCTCAGCTTAAGGAGTTGGTATCAAGGGTTCTTGACAGCTCTCCCTTCACTGAAAGGCATGGTCGACTTCTCAGCTTGGTCACCTCAAACCCTGATGAAGAAATGTTAAAAGTTCTCTTTCAGTTCTTTGACCCTCTACATCACTGCTTCACTTTTCCGGATTACCAGTTAGTGCCTACTATGGAGGAGTTTTCTCTATTACTAGGGGTGCCTATCCTTAACAAGGCACCTTTCAATGGTATGGAAAGTGACCCTAAACCTGAAGATATTGCTAAAGCTCTGTCCTTACAACGGTCTGACGTAGTAGCAAATTGGGAAACCAGGAGAGGTGTCAAGGGTTTTTTGGCTAAGTTCTTGTTTAACAAAGCTCATCATTTTTGGGATACCCTGGACTTACAAGCCTTTGAAGAGGTGTTAGTCCTTCTCATCTATGGGTTGGTACTGTTCCCTAATTCGGACCAGCTCATAGACATGAATGCGGTTAAGGTTTTCCTGTCACAGAATCTGGTACCTACTCTGCTTGGAGATGTCCTACATTCTCTGCATACTCGCGCTATAAAGAAAAAAGGGACCCTTCTGTGTTGCACTTCTCTTTTGGCTAGGTGGTTTATTTCGCACCTACCCCGATCCGTCTTGAAGAATGAACAGGGTTTGAGATGGTCTCATAGGCTAATGACGCTTACACATTCAAGTATTCATTGGTGTCCTCGATCCTCGGAGAATGTTAACATCATTGATCGATGCGGAGAATTCCCTAATGTCCCTCTCTTAGGCATTAGGGGAGGAATCACTTACAATCCTTGTTTGGCACTGCGATAGTTTAGATATGCGAGAAGGGAGGGTCCTCATGATACACTTATCCAAGGAATCACCTTCGACTATGAGAATGATGCTCAGGGTTACCGTAAAAGGTTCATGTGAGCTTGAGGCATGGTACATAGAGTTGATAGCGAGACAATGGGGCACAAGAATTCCATCCCTCTTGACACTTATCTCAAATGGGTACGAGCCCTTGCTCAAAGTCTTATGATGCCTTACCCCACCATCCTACCTATTATTATGGAACTGGTTGCTAAATGAGACACTCCTTATCTTGTTCTTCATCCTGACATGCCAACTGATCATGAGGAGTTACAAAAATCCTGGGTTCAGCTTAAGGAGGAGCGGGATACATTTGAAGCTCAATTCTACGCCAGCGAGAAGAAAGTCCCAGAACTCACTAGGCTACTTCATAAAGAGAGGAATATAAACGCCTACATTGCACCAAAGAGGATACGCTAATGGGAAACTTAATTTTCTTTTTGCTTTAAGTTTTTGATTGTAATCCTAAAAGGCACTCTTTGTAACAATTCGAACTTATTAATACAATTAACGTGTGTTCTTTTGGTTAAGCAAATTTGAGCCTTTAAGAATCCTTGAAATCATTGCATACACATATCATCCATGACATTGCATAAACAGGTTTCATAACAGGTTTCTCATCTTCTTCGTTGTTTATTTCAGCAATAATGACTTCTGAAAAAAGTATCAAGGATCTCTAGACACAAAATGCCCAATTTCAGCAAATGTTCGTAGCTTTGGCTAAAGGGCAGGAAGATCTGAAGGCCCTTATTATGAAAGATAGAAATAAGAAGGAGAAGAAGACCGCTGGTGTCCTGAATCTAGGAAGAAGATTCAGGGACCGTTGAAGCAACTGGTTGATATGACCTCTTCATCCAAAGAAGGGGAGAATCAAGAGGGGAAAACAAGGGAGGAAGACCCTAGACCAAGGGTTTCTGAAGATGAATATGATTACAATAATGAACTGTATCCTCCCGTTGAGGATAGATACAAACAGTTAGAGGATCGTTTGAGCGCAATGGAGATCCAAAGAGTACCAGGGTTGGATTTTGAAGTGTTGGGTTTGGTATAAGGGGTTGTCATCCCACAAAAGTTCAAGGCTCCGGTATTTGCAAAGTATGATGGGGTTTCTTTTCCCAAGCTTCATCTCCGTTCTTATGTGAGGAAGATTTAGCCTCACATTGCTGATAGGAACTTATGGGTCCATTTCTTTCAAGACAGTCTGTCCGGGACTCAACTTGAGTGGTTCTATCAGCTAGAGGGAATCAATGTCCGCAACTGGGAAGATCTAGCTGTTGCTTTTTATAAGTAGTATCCATATAACACTGACTTTTCTCCTACCCGTAATCAACTCCAGAGTATGTCTATGTGTGAAAGCGAAGGTTTTAAGGACTACGCTCAGAAGTGGAGAGATTTAACATGGAGATTCCAACCCCTTTGTCTGATAGGGAGTTGGTGGACATGTTTCTTGGTACGCTGTCTGGTTCGTTCTTTAATCACTTGATTGGTAGCTCCTCAGCTGGTTTTACCGAGCTGATATTTACTGGAGAAAGGGTAGAAGCTGGGATCCGAAGTGGTAAGATCCAAAAAGACACCTCTTCAAGTACAGTTGTTGTACCCCAAAATTTGCCCTCCCCTATTTCTCAATACATTTCAAGTGAGGTCCTCAAATAGCTCAAGGAAGTCCAAGGGTTCACCAGACAAACTCTCTCCTAAGGCAGTCTACCTCAAATTAGGGTTTCATGTCGCATCAAGATACTTGAGTCAAATGGATCCCAAATGCTCACTATTGTCCTAATATGTTCTCAAGATCATCCATGTCAAGTTTCAAGCCTTGCAGAGGAAGTTTGCCCAATCAATTGCTCAAAGGCCTGAAAATCGACTATGCTAGGGCAAAAGTCAACTGTGGCCCACATGCAGTCAAACTTCAATATTTTTGGTCAACATCCTTATTTTGAAGTATTATTCATCATTTTATCAAGGTCTGATCATGATTCCTCAAGGATTGCTAACAATTCATCAAAACCCAAAAGTTGCTAAATTAGGGTTTTGTAGGAAAAGTCAACTCAACTTTGACCAAGCATAACTTTCTCATACTTTATCAAGAATGACCCATCCAAAGCTCATTGTGAATAGGATGAAATGAACTACAATTCATATTCATCTCCAAAGTTCAAAATATGTACTCACAAGAAGTTATGAATTTGGACATTATAGGTCACTTTGAAAAGTCAACAAAAACCCCTTTTTTGACAAAGCTTCATACATGAACATGGAAGACTCAATTGAGATGATACCAAACGGGTTGCTTAGAGGATATCTTGAGCTTTCTAAAAAGTCCAATAACACATCTCTAGGGTCAAAATTGAGGAAGTTATGCATTGACAAAGTTGACCCTTTTTGCAAAATGCCAAAAAGTCAAATATGTCTCAAATTGCAATTTTTGTCAAATGGGCCCAACTTTTTGTGCTTGCACTGAACTTGTAGCATGGTCCATGACCCATGAGCCCTGCCACTTGTCACTCTTTTTTTTATCATTGATCTTGATTTTATTTCATTTAAATCAAATAAAATCAATAATAAATAATGAAAATATCAAAAATCATTTAAACCTTTAGATTTTGTGCATATTTCAGGTCCATGAATAGCTGGAAATGAGATCAAATCGTGCAAGGCTTGTTTGTACACAAAATATAGGATTTTGGCTTGATTTAGAAAGATTTACATGAGAATCAGATCATGATCAATGATCATTACTGGAGAAGATTTGAAGCAAAATTGTAAACCTAATTCACTCAAGGATACATAAAGAACATTGGCAGACAAAAAGAACATGATTTGGAGGCGTGAGAAGCTGAGAGAAAGCTCACAAAAATCACCAAAAAGTGCTAAATCAAATTACAAGTTAGAGTACGATTTACACCATTCCAAGGCTAGCAATCGATTCCCAGCCATCTCCTGAAGCTAACCTGATCATAATCAAGCCCTGATTTTCCCAGAATCCGTCTCTACAACCCTCACGGTTTGACAATCTTTTCAAAATCATACTCATTCATTCTTGCATCTTTATCCTGTTTAAATGATATATTTGTAATCCTTATCATGTTTGCAAGCTAACAATACCGTTTAATTGCATTTTTGGAAGCCATACGTGTGGATGTCATTGTTAGAGTTTTTGAGATGGTTTTGGGGCTTTGCTATACAGGGATAATTGGGCCACGGTTGAGGTACCATGACACTCGTAAGGTTGAGGCGAGTAGATTGGTACCATTATAATTGATTTATCATGCATGTGTGCAATATTTGAATGAAACAGGGCTATAGCTACAGACTTTGTCCGTAGGTAAAAGTCTGTACTTTTGCCAACGGAGGGAGGAAGAAGAAAGGTGGCGTGGCAGGAAATGATTCGTCTATTCAAAATTCGCGCATTTTTTGATGAATTAATTTGCTTTTCCAATATAATATTTGTTTGTTATTCTATATGCAAATGAACGCGCTAGCTCAGTTGGTCAGTGGGTGAAGGAAATTGCCAAAGGGCCTGGGTTCGATCCCCAAGTCCCCCTATTATTTCATAATGTTTTTTATTGCATAATCAGGCACATGTACAGGCAAGGAGATCACCATGCGCCCTCAATGTTCAGCCAACCAGATGTCCAACAAGCTGGATCCAAAGGCCATTCTTTGAAGGTCCATGATACACCCTAGTCAAGTCAATGTATTGGATCATGAGAGTCAACATTGACCCAGGCTTATTGGGCTCAGATATGCAATTAACACCCCCTTTCTACTTTGACACCAGGCCCATATTCTTTTTTTCTTTTATATTTTTCTTTTATATTTTTCTTTTAATTATTTTCTAAATCACAAATTAATTCTTTTTTATACAAAAAAACTCATAAAAATCAATTTCAACAAATTTATGTTTTTTATATATTTTGTCAAAATTAATTTAATTAGTTTAATTTAATTCTAGGGAAATTCTAACCTTTTGTAAATAATTTAAAATAAATTAGAAAATTAGGGTTTGATTGATTTAATTTTTCTTTTCTTTTCTTAAAATAACCAAAATATAAAAATAGGTCAAATTGATTTTTTTCTTAATTTAAATTAATTACTAATTATGTTTGTATTTATTTAATTAAAACCTTATTTTTCTTAAAATAATCAAAAACAACAAAAAATGATATTTCCTTCAATTAGGTTTAGACGAGGTCAAAACCTTAATTTTCTCTTGTCCTCGATTCATCGCGCGCGTTTATTCATTTTTACAATATTAATGTAACTGCTCATGGGATGTAATAGTTTAATTGGGATTTTTCTTTTATTTATCGTTTTACGGGTTTTGGCTATGTAATTAATCCCTTCCCCGAAGCCTTGTAATAGCGTAGTTTTATTTCTCGCATTTTAATTTTCACAAATATTAACTGTTAGATGTATGATAATAGGATTGCATGACAAGAATGTATGTTAATTTTAAAATGGTTAGCAAACCCTAAATGTGCAAAGATAATAACTTGAAATCAAATCACTTGCACATGCGCACTCCTAGGGTATACTCTCACTTCGGTTGCCTTCAGTAAACGATCATTAAGTATAGTGTATCTTAGTGGTTGCCCTCTTGTCTAAATAAAGATCAAATGTCCCATTCGGAAAGGTTGCCTCGGAAATGTTGCCTCAGAAATGTTGCCTCGAATATGATCTTAAGACATTAGGGTTAATACTAAGACGTCCTAACATTGCTTTAGTGATCGTACGTCCCTTTTGAATTGACCCTTACAACTCCAACGACGGTTCTACCTACTCACTAATAGTGGGATAGCGCTGTCTAAAGGAAATAAGAACAAAAACATTCTTTTTTCGAGTAGGTAGATGCTAGTAGGTACTTGCTCAAAATCAAACTTTTCCACACTTACACTCTTTTTCCAACAAAGTTTTCAAAACAACTTCGTAACACTCTTGAAGACAGAAGCAAGGGTTAAATCGAAGTAAAACAATTTTTTTTCCAAAACACACAAACACAGAAGCAATTCTTAAAATGATGAGCAAGTACCTAAGAGCCCGTAGAAAACTACGGATAGAAAGGGTGCTAATACCTTCCCTTTTTATAATCTACCCCCCGTACTCAAAATCTCGAAAAAGGAATTTTTCTGTGCTTTTTTCCTTTCCAGTTGGATAAAATAAAAGTCGGTGGCGACTCTTGCTTACCGCGACATTTTTGCGAACACAAACGCAAACCAGCATTTTCCTAAAACCGTTCGGTTCTGCCACCGTATCACAGAACTGGCGACTCTGCTGGGGAAAAAAAGTGGGGTATACCTTAGGATTAGTTCATCATAAATTGCTTCTCTTGTTTGATTTGATTTCTTTACTTTTGAGGGTTTTGTATTGGGAGTTACTATAGATCCTAACCCGGATCTAGGGAACACCTTTTAGGTAAGTAGCAATAAACTGTGAGGAAACTATACGGCGTAGACCGATACGGTTGAAACAATAGCTACGTTGATGTGGCACATTGGTTGGTACCGGTATCCCTTGTGGAGAAACAAGGAGAATACGGGGCTGCTATGTGTGTCGTTAATCATCAACTGACCTTAGAACCTATAATTGACCAACTTGGCCATTAGGAAGTAGTGAGATAGCCGGCCTCGGTGTAAAGCTGAGAACTGGTTGATAATCGATACTACACTCATTGAGACCATACTCTCGAGATAGTTCCGGCCGCAAGAAAAGATTGCGTGAGCTGAAACCATGACCGATGGAGGATTGTCAATGATATTGAGAACCCCTAGAACCCGGTTACTATTATTAGGATAGGTTGAAACCAACTGAACTTCAAGAGGGTAATACCTAGACCCCATGCAAGCCTGAAACTTAAGGGTTCTTGTGTGACTTGTTTGCCTTTACCATGTCTGTTATCTGCTATACCTATTGTGTGTTTTATCATGACATCATGCATCATAACATAGCATGCATACTTCATTATACTAACCATTTCAAAGACCGAGGGGATTTATCTTTGTTCTGTTTTGAAGATTATGGCTTCCGTGCGCAGAAACACCATCCGAGTTAACTTTGTGCAAATACCTGCTCAACTCAAAGAATTAGCCTCAAAAGTTTCTGATACTTCTTCATTCATTAGAAGACATGGTCAGCTTCTTAGCCTGGTTACCTCAAAGTTTGATGAGCAGATGATGAGTGTGATTTTAAAGTTCTTTGATCCGGTGCATCATTGCTTCACTTTACCGGATTATCAGCTAGTTCCCACTATGGAAGAGTTTTCTAACTTATTGGGCATATCCATCCTTGAGCATATGCCCTTCACAGGTTTGGAAGAGACTCCTAGACCCGAAGACATTGCTTCAGCTCTACATTTGAAACGGGTTGATGTAGTATCTAATTGGGAGACACGAAGCGGGGTTGAAGGTTTCTTAGCCAAGTTTCTGATGGATCGAGCTCAACTATTCTGGGATAACTTAGACTTTCAGGCTTTTGAAGACATCTTGGCTCTCCTTATCTATGGTTTGGTTCTTTTCCCGAATCCAGATTCCTTCATAGATGTGAATACGGTTAAGATCTTCCTGTCTCACAATCCTGTGCCTACTATTCTGGGTGATATCTTGCATGCCCTCTATACTCATACTGTGCGTAGAAGAGGGACTCTCATGTGTTGTATGCCGCTGTTGGTGATGTGGTTTATTTCGCACCTCCCCAAGTCCGTGTTGAAGAATGAGGAATGTTTAGTATGGTCTTACAGAATAATATCCCTTTCCCATACAAACATTCTTTGGAGTTCTAAGGCTATGGAAAGCATTGCTGTCATTGATCGATGTGGGGGATACCCTAATGTCCCGTTGCTTGGAATCAGAGGGGGAATAACCTACAGTCCTTGTTTAGCTTTGCGACAATTCGGTCGTGCTCGGAGAGACGGTCTGTTGTACCCCAAAATTTTCCCTCTCATTTCATCAACATTTTCTCACCACAAGACCCTTGGAGCTCAAGATCAAGTTAGGGTTTGCTCTGCTCAAGACTCCTCCTTGCACTGTTGATCCAAATTAGGGTTTGAGTTTGCACAAAGATGTTTTGACCTAAAATGCCCAAAGTGACTTTCATGCTTCATGTTGGACTCACAAGTTTATCCATACCAAGTTTCAAGCCTTGATTCCAATCTTTGCCCAGTCAATTGGACAGTTGACCTAGAAATCAGCTATATTAGGGAAAAAGTCAACTGTGGCCAATTGACAGTCAAACTTCATGAAATTTGACCCACATCAACATAATGAACTCATATGAACCATTTAATCAAGTTTGGATCACAATTCCACAAGAAATTTGATCAGATCACCAAAAGGGCAAAATGGTCATTTTTAGGGTTTTGACTGCACAAAGGCAATTTTTGACTGTTTGACCTAGCCAATGGCAAACCAAGCTCACATATGGACTCAAGGACTCAATGGAATTGTCTTGACACATTCAACAAGTTCAAAAGATCCCAAATGCATAGGATTGACAGATGAATTGTCCAGTCAACTGATCAAAATCTGACTATATATTGAAAAGTCAAACTTTGACTTTTTGGTCAAAATCAAGTGCCAAGATTCATTTTTCATCAAGACATGTCAAATTATGAAACTTGTTCATCAAGAAACCCAAAATTGCAAATTAGGGTTTAAAATGAAGAAATTTCATAACTTAGAAATTTTCTAAGTTATAAAATTTCCTTATTTTTTCCTAACTTTGTCTCATTTTTTCACCAAGATGCAAATGGATTAAAACAAAACTCAAAACATGAAAGTTGTGGTTCATTTCAAAATCTACAACTTTGATTCACAAAGTTTTCTCAAATGAAGCTTTTAGCTCAAGTTATGATTTTTGGAACAAGGGTGCAAAACATTTTTAACTTAGAAAAATTTTGACCTATTCTAGGCAGGATTTTTGCCCAACTTCATGGCCATTTTTCACATGCTTCCACTTGGATTTTCAATTTTCATTACAAAGAGGGATTGTAATACACTTTCCAAGCTTTACAAATTATCCAAGAACTTCTAAAACACCCTTGTGGTTAGGGAGAATCGAATTTGCAAAGTTGGGCAAAATCCATTTTTGTTCATAACCAAATGCATGTTCATACATTGGCATTTTTCAAATTAGCTTATACAAGCTAGCTTGCAGGCCTCAAAACCAGTCTCACACACCATAATTAAATGCCTAACCATTGTGCTAAGGTGTTATTTTGTTCATTTGGTCATTACATGCAAGATTAATCCATAATTAGAAAAAGCATATTTGCCATTTTGGAAAAGATGCACTTTATGTCAAATAACAAATCCAAGAGGCATGGGCCAGATCTTTGAGGCTAGAATTTGTACACAAATCCCTCTGATCAAGAACAAGATGGGCAACATACTTTAGGGCATTGGACAGGCCTGTATTGAAACTTGATTTTTCTTGCTTCAAATAGAAGAAACTTGGCAAAACTCATACCAACTCTCATTCCTGTAAAAACCAGCCAAAGCAATCTTTGCAAACGGCTTTCACACTCCCTAACTGACCTAAAACACGAATCAACCACCCCTCAAACCTCCCCATTCATCAAAACACAATTTTTCTGCAAGAAATAGGGCATCCATGCAGATTGAGTTGCACAACTCAGTTTGCTCGTGCGTTTTGGCCAAAGCTTGTTCAAACACACTCCCTACCATCCATTGAAGCTATCCCAAGCCCTAGATACAAACTGTAACATCCCTAACCCCTGTTGCCATTTTCATTTTTCAGCTGTGCAGGTGGACTTCCATAGCACGATACAGGCAGTTTCAGAGCAAGCCAAGCATAGGAGAAGCATCCTTGGACTTCAGGAAAGCTGTACCAAAGCTCAAACTCCATTGAAGATACCTCCATTGTTGTACACGACTCAAGCTGAAACAGGTAAAAACATGAACTTCTATCTCTCAATATAGGAAGAGTTAGGCTTAGGTTTGTGAATGAAACATGTTCTCCTCATAGCCCTGAAGCCATCCATGTATTTACTTTTCATTTATATTGAGTGTGTTGTGAGAATTTTGGCCATGAACATTGAAGAAAAATTATGTCAGAAATTGGGGATGAAGAAATTCTCCCTGGTTTCTTAGAGTTAGGTTAAGTTTTTTACATATTTGAACTCGTGATTTGATGCTCTATAATGTTTGTGTTATGAGTTTTGTGTAAAAGTCAAAGAATCAGGAGTTTGTTGTTTGAGCAAGGAGGCGCGCGAAATTCAAACAGAATGGCTGGAGGTTGAAGAAGGTTGACTTGGGCTGGGCCTGAGTTGTTCTTGCTGCTTGCACCCTCTCTTTCCATTTACACCCCCTGGCCCATTGTGTGATATATTTGTCATTTTTGATTTTTTTCTTTTTGATTCTGATTTCATATTTTTATTCAAACATGAAAAAACACTAAAAATATTTTTCCTCATTTTTTTGCATTTTATTTGGCATTTATTTGCTTTATTTAAATATATACATGTAAATAAATATATATACTTTTATTTAAAACACTAAAAAATGATACAAAAAAATATATTTATTTTCAGTTATTATTTTTATTTTACATTTTGAAAACATTTTCTAAAAAAATACATTTTTTGTAAATAATTAATATTTTATTTTTTGTACATATTTAGCTTATTAAATATATATAAATATACTCATACATATTTTATTAAATATTTAGGATAAAAATATAAAAATAATAAATTTTTATTTTTATTAATATATGACGTCAAAAATACCTTTTTAGCCATATACTTTTTATTTTGTGCATAAATTAATTTATTTTATATATACTCAATAAATAATAATGTTTATTCAAAAATTAGGGTTTAGCCTTAAGACAATAAAAATCACCAAAAATTGACCTTTTTATTCTTGTTTATATTCCACATTGAAAATACTTTCTCATACATAAAAAATCCTTTTTTGTGCATAATACATTTTTTGCATATTTATTATATTTTTTTAAATATTGTACAATTTGATATTTGTATATTCAATATGGATGTAATAGCTTTAGATTTAATTTCTTGTCAAATACCCCCCCATTCAAACATTTGTACCCCCATCCCTATAATCATGTTGTAATAATTTAGGACTTTAAATTTCCGCATTTAAAAGCTTTCAAATTATGCCATGATAGACTTAGGGTTTGTATGCAAATCAACCAACAAATAGCTTGACTAATACAAAGACAAAAAAGCATGAAAATGGACCACCAATCACACTTGCACCCTTAGGGTTACTCCACTTGTTGCCTTCAAAAATGGGCCATGTTGCATGTTGAGTGTCTTTGGCAAAACAAAACAAATCAAATGATCATAGTCCCTCGATGACGCTTTCTCAAGTTGCCTAAAAAATGATCAAGTCCCTTAAAGGAAAAATTGCCAAAGACACTTGGCACCATTGCATTCATGGTCTAAACGATGACCCGCGCCCGTCCCGTTAACATCCTAACACAAGATTGTCCACCAAATACAATGGTGGAACAATACTGTTAAAAGGGTTAAAACATAGGAAAGGTCTTTAAGAAATTTAGGGGTAGACGACTCTTAGTTTCTTGATCAAACTTGCAAAACAAATCCTTGCCATTTTTCAAAACACACATCACCACGCAATTTTAAAACAAACTTTTAAAACATTGAAAACTTTTCAAAAGACAAATACACCTTTGTATACATCCAAACATGGATCATTACAAAGGTTGCCACAACAAATGGCCTCTTTTCAAAAACATCTTTCAAAATCACACACAAAGCACCATTTCAAACAATTGAAAGCACCATTTCAAACAATTGAAAATGCAAGGCAAGTGATCTAAGCAAGTAACTAAGAGCCCATGGATAACCATGGATAGAAAGGGTGCTAATACCTTCCCTTTCTATAATCTACTCCCCGAATCCAAGAAAACATCTCAAAGGTTTTTCCTGTGCTTTTTAACCTTTCCTTAGGATAAAATAAAAAGTCGGTGGCGACTCTTGCTAAACCGAAACATTTGCGAAAACAAACGCAAATCCTTAAGTCAGTTCTCCCACCGTATCACACGGTCCTCATGTGCTACTTCTTATAGATATTGCATTTGACTACAAGGAAGACGTTGACGAGCATCGCCGAAGGTTTATACGAGCCTAGGGCATGGTCAACAGGTCTGACCCTCAAGAGCTAGGACCAAAGACTTCTCTCCCTATGCAACCTTATATCCAATGGGTCCGAGCTCGTGCTCAGAAGCTTGGGATGCCTTATGAAGCTGTGTTTCCAGTGATTGTGGAGCCTACCAATGAAGAGGGTGTTCCTTATACAGTCCTTTATCCCTACATGCCCACTGATCTTGGAGCATTGAAGAGATCCTGGATTCAGCTGAAGGAGGAAAGGGATACCTACCGGGAGAAGTACCATGAGCAAGAAAGGAAGATCTTGAAGCTCACGAGGCAACTTGAGAATGAAAAGACGATCAATGACTACGTCAGCACCAAGGGGAAGCGTCCATGGGATTTCTGATTTTGCTTTCTTTATTTTAGATTTGTTTTCCATTTATTTCTTTTGTAACACCTCAAAGGCATTGTTAAACATTTTTACAAGTTAATCTAATAAAGTTTGTTTTATCTTGGTTTGCAAATTTAAATCTCCCAAAGTCTTTGGAATCATTACATATGCATACCATTATCATGCACATCATTACAGGTGCCATTATAGGTTTCTCATCTTCTTCGCTGTTTATTTCAGCAATTATGTCTTCCGATCAAGCTATCAAAGATCTTCAATCGCAAAATTCCCAATTCCAAGAGATGTTCTTAAGCTTGGCCAAAGGGCAAGAGGATTTGAAAGCTGTCATCCTGAAAGAGAAAGAGAAGGAGAAGAAGAAGAAGGTTGTTCTTTTTAGTATGGGCAAAAGGTTTGGAGATAGGTTAAAACAACAAGCCGATCTGTCCTTTTCATCCAAAGGAGGGGAGGACCAAGAAGAAGAAAAGGGCCCCAGTTCTGCAGTTTCTGATAATGATACAGATTATGACGAAGAACAGTATCCTCCTGCTGAGGATAGGTACAAACAACTTGAAGACCGGCTGAGTGCTATGGAGTGTCAAAAGATCCCTGGTTTGGATTTTGAAGAAATGGGACTGGCATCTGGGGTGGTGATCCCTCATAAGTTTAAAGCTCCGGTTTTTGCTAAGTACGATGGAGTATCCTGTCCAAAACTCCATCTCCGCTCGTATGTCCAAAAAATCCAACCTTACACCGCTGATAGAAATTTGTGGGTACATTTCTTTCAAGATAGTCTGTCAGGGACTCAGCTTGAATGGTTTTATCAATTGGAATGAGCTAATGTCCGAAACTAGGAGGACCTTGCTGTTGCTTTCTACAGGCAGTATAAGTATAACGCCGACCTTGCTCCCGCTCGTACTCAGCTTCAGGGTATGTCTATGGGTGCAAGTGAAGGTTTTAAGGACTATGCTCAGAAGTGGAGAGATTTGGCTGGAAGAGTCCAACCCCTTTGTCTGACAGGGAGTTGGTTGATATGTTTCTAGGGACATTGTCTGGTCCATTTTTCAATCATCTGATCGACATTTCATCATCTGGGTTTACTGAATTGATTTTGACTAGGGAGAGAGTAGAAGCTGGTATCCGAAGCGGTAAGATACAAAAAGGTAATTCATCAAGTTCAGAAAAGAAGCCTTTCACCAGTAGGAAAGAATCTAGTGCAGTCTATGGCTCGAGGAGCCAAAGCAGACTTGAACACCGTCAAGCAAAAAATGCGGTAGTAATATCAAGACCTACTGTTTCCCCATAATGCAACAATCAGCAAAGAATGGAGAGACCGCAAAGACAGTACACTCGGCTTAATATGACCATGTCTCAAATTCTACCACAATTGTTGAAGACCAACCTGGTAACTCTGAGGGAAGCCCCGAAGAATCCCAGTACCACATCTCCGTTATATAACCCGAACGCCCGCTGCGCCTATCACTCTGATAGCCCAAGTCATGATACAAACAACTGTCGGGCCTTGAAGAATAAAGCGCAAGATTTGATCGAAGCTAAAGAGATTAAGTTTGACGCTCCAGAGAAACCCAACGTCATAACTGCTCTCATTCCCAAACACGGTCATGGAGTGAATTCTGTGGATGATGATTTATTTGTGACCTCCGTGGAAGAAATTTCTACCCCTTTGATGACAGTTAAGAAGAATCTATTGTTGGCCGGTTTATTTCCGAGATGTGGCGAAGGTTGCCACATATGTTCAATTCTGCCTGTTGGTTGCCACTTATTGAAATCAGGTGTTCAACGCCTGATGAATAACAAAGAGATCCTGTTTGAGAAGACTTTGATTCTGTTAATTCCAGTTGAAGATGTTGCCATCGTAACCATTTCCACCAATCCTTCCAAGGCTTCCTCGAGAAAGCCTGTTAGGATTATATCTGTTCCAAGAATCGCTCCGTTAATCATTACTATCCCAGGTCCTATCCCATACACTTCAGATAAGGATGTCCCTTGGCACTATGGGGCCGATGTGTATTACCATGGAGTTAAGCAAGACTTAAAGATTGAAGAAGCTGATGCTGATATCAGCAATATTGTCGGGGCTAGCAAGGTCACCAGAAGTGGAAGACTCTTTTCTCCCAAAATTTCCCCTCCGACTGTTCACAAACCTGTTGTCATTCCATCTGCTAGTACATCAGCTGTTGTCCCAGTTCCTGTTCCAGTTATCACCCCTGTCACAGAGTCATCTGACACTCGAGGCAAAGAAATCACATGTGAGCCTGCCTGGACGGAGGCGCCTAAGAAGATCATTGTAGAAACCTCTAAGTAGGAGATAGAGGAAATTATGAAGATTATCAAGAAGAGTGACTACAATGTAGTCGAGCAGCTGGGGCAGACCCCGTCAAAAATCTCCATGTTATCTTTGTTATTATGCTCAGAAGTCCATGCAAAGGCTTTAATTGCTTTCCTCAAAACTACGCATGTGCCGCAGGAAACCTCTGCCGATCAATTCAAAGACTGCGTAACTAGTTTGACTACCGACAACGGGTTGGGTTTCTCAGATGCATATCTGACTGCTAAAGGAAGAAATCACAATGATGCTCTGCACGTCTCGATCGAGTGCAGGGGCACTACTCTGGCCTACGTACTGGTGGATACTGGGTCCTCATTGAATGTTTTGCCAAAGAAAGCATTAGACCATCTAGACTGTGAAGGTTTGATTCCGAAGCTGAGTAATATTATGGTTAGAGCTTTCGATGGGTCAAAAAGGATGGTGCACGGGGAGGTGGACGTCCCTATTAAAGTTGTCTCTCAGACTTTTGCATCTACTTTCTATGTGATGGATATCCGACCATCTTATTCTTTCTTGCTGGGTCACCCTTGGATTCATAAGGCTGGGGCAGTGACTTCTACGCTCCATCAGATGTTGAAATATCCAGTAAAAGGGAAGATTGTTACGGTGCGAGGAGAAGAGGAGTACATGGCGAGTCATCTTAATTCCTTTCGCTATGTGGAGATGGATGGGGAATTCATCGAAACCCCGTGTCAGAACTTTGAAGAGGTCCCCCAGACTCTGGCGTCGACTGAAGTTGCTGCTGACAAACCTCCGATGTAGATGGATTCCCTCAAGGATGCCAGGGCTGTAATTGAAAAAGGTGGGTGTGCAAATTAGGGCCAGCTCCCTGACTTTGCACACAAAACTGACAAGTTTGGTTTGGGCTTTACCGGCGCGCGCGGATTGGAAGACCTCCTCTGCATATCAGTAATCAGGGAGTGAATGCAATTGAGGATGATGAAGAAGAGTCAGATATCGACAACTGGATCTACCCGACTAGCAATGGTGGATTGAACAACTGGACGACGAAGGACTTCGTACCCGTTTCTTTTATTACACAGTAATTGACTTTTGTTTTGAGATTTGTAACAGACAGTTTAAAACATTACGGCCCGGTGCCTTGCCCAAGGCACCTTGGCTTTGTTTGTGAGGGCTTATTATTTTTCATTTTCATATAACATCAATAAAGCGTTGAAAGTTTTCTTGCATTACAAATTTTGCGCTCCTTGTTTTTCCTTTCTATCTCGCACTTTATCAAAACAACTATTGTCTTACACACACTCACGTATCATAATGCAGATCCACATCCACTCTGGATCCCATTGATAACAACTCTGCTACTTCCAGTTATGACTTTGAAAGTCCGATCAACTAAGCCGAGGACGAAGGTGAGGATGATTGTGAGGTGCCTGGGGAACTTGCTAGACTGTTACTACAGGAAGAGAGGGCTATACAGCCTCATGAAGAGCCAGTGGAATCAGTGAATTTGGGTACGGAGGAAGACAAGAAAGAGGTCAAGATAGGTACAAATATGGAGCCTAGTGTGAAGCAGCGGTTGATACAGATGCTACGTGACTATGTTGAGATCTTTGCTTGGTCTTATGAAGATATTCCTGGTTTAGACACTGATATTGTGGTATACTGCCTGCCAACTAAAGAAGACTGCCCTCTGGTAAAGCAGCAGGTTCGCCATATGCGCCCCGAGATGTATGAGAAAATCAAAGCTGAGGTCATGAAACAGTTTGACGCCGGATTTTTAGCTGTTACTTCTTATCCACAGTGGGTTACGAACATTGTTCCTGTGCCGGAGAAGGATGGTAAGGTGGGGATATGTGTGGACTATAGAGATCTGAATAGGGCGAGCCCCAAAGATGATTTCCCACTTCCTCACATCGATGTTCTGGTCGACAACACCGCGCAACATAAGATCTTCTCCTTTATGGATGGTTTTTCGGGTTACAATCAGATTAAGATGGCTCTCGAGGACATGGAGAAGACAACTTTCTTTACACAGTGGGGCACCTTCTGTTACAAGGTAATGCCTTTCGGGCCGAAGAATGCTGGGGTAACTTATCAGCGCGCCATGGTCGCTTTGTTCCATGACATGATTCACCATGAGATTGAGGTTTACGTTGATGATATGATTGCAAGGTCCCAGACTGAAGAAGAACACCTTGACCATCTCCAGAAACTGTCTGACAGGTTGAAGACGTACAAGCTGAGGTTGAACCCGAACAAGTGCACCTTCGGGGTAAGGTATGATAAGCTGCTGGGTTTCGTTGTTAGTGATAAAGGTATTCAAGCGGGTCCTGCAAAGGTGAAGGCTATACAAGAGATGCCAGCTCCCCGAACGGAAAAGGAAGTTAGAGGCTTTTTGGGATGTCTGAATTACATTGCCAGATTCATTTCACATCTGACTGCTACTTGTGATCCAATCTTCAAGCTGCTAAAGAAAGATCAAGTAGTAAAATGGAATGATGAATTCCAGACCGCTTTCGAAAGAATAAAGGAATACCTCCAAGATCCACCTATCCTGATGCCTCCAGTGGAAGGAAGACCTTTGATCTTATACTTGATAGTACTGGATAATTCAATAGGGTGTGTGCTGGGGCAGCATGACGAGTCTGACCGAAAAGAGCACGCTATTTACTACCTTAGCAAAAAGTTTACCGACTGTTAGACTCGATACTCACTGCTCGAGAAAACTTGCTACGCTTTGGCATGGGCTGCTCGCCGACTGAGATAGTATATGCTGACTCACACTACCCTATTGATATCAAAGATGGACCCAATCAAGTATATCTTTGAAAATCCTGCCTTGTCCAGAAGAATAGCAAGATGGCAGATGATCTTAACTGAATATGACATCCAATACAAAACCCAAAAAGCAATCAAGGGGAGTGTGTTGGTGGATCATTTGGCGCATCAGGCAGTGGATGACTACTAATCCATGACTTTTGAGTTCCCAGATGAGAACATCATGTTGGTGTCCGACTGTGAAGAACCTGGACCGGATGAAGGACCCGAGGAAGGATCCTGATGATCTATGTATTTTGATGGAGCCTCAAACGCGTTGGGTAATGGCATTGGCACCGTGATCATATCTCCTGAGGGCTGTCATACTCCATTCACCGCCCGATTATGTTTTAACTGCACCGATAATATGGCAGAGTATGAAGCGTGCATCCTGGGCCTTCGAGCTGCTATTGACCTGAGGATTAAGTTCTTGAGTGTATTCAGAGATTCTGCTCTAGTGATCGGTCAGATCAAAGGTGAGTGGGATACGAAGCACCCAAATCTTATTCCTTACAAAGAATATATACTGACATTGCTCCCACATTTTGAGGAGATAACCTTTGAACATGTCCCCAGAGAGGAGAACCAGTTGGCGGACGCGCTAGATACTATGTCTTCTATGTTCAAGGTCAGGTGGGACAATGAAGCTCCCCAGATTACCATTGAGAGGTTGGACGAACCCGCAAATTGCTGTGACATCGAGACTGAAGAAGTAGCAGATAAACCCTGGTTTCACAAGGTAAAGAGGTATCTTGAGGCTCAAGAATACCCCGAGGGTGCATCTGTTAATGATAGTAAGTTTTTGAGAAGATTCATGGCGAAGTTCTTCATAAGTAATGGTATCCTTTACAAGCGTAACCATGACTCAACTTTACTGCAATGTGTTGACAAGAAAGAGGCAGAAAGGATCATGGCAGAGTTACATGAAGGTACTTTCGGAACTCATTCCAGTGGACATACCATGGCAAAGAAAATCCTACGGGCAGGATATTATTGGTCTACTATGGAAGCCGATTGTTATCAGCATTCTCGGACCTGTCATAAGTGCCAAGTCTATGCTGATAAGTTGCATGTACCCCTAGTTCCTCTGAACATCTTGATGACTCCTTGGCCTTTCGCAATGTGGGGCATCGACATGATCGGCGAGATCATACCTACTGCGTCCAATGAACATCGTTTCATTCTAGTAGAAATTGATTATTTTACGAAGTGGGTTGAAGCAGATTCCTTTGCTACAGTAACCAAGAACGCCGTGGCGCGGTTTATCCGACACAACTTGATTTGTCGATACGGTGTACTAGAGAGGATCATTACAGACAATGGTACAAATATCAACAATACAATGATCACCGAACTCTACAAACAGTTTAAGATACAGCATCACAACTCTTCTCCCTACCGGCCGAAGGTGAATGTGACTGTTGAAGCGGCTAACAAGAATATCAAGAAGATTGTGTAGAAGATGACGGTGACATACAAAGACTGGCACAAGATGTTACCATTTGCTCTTCATGGGTACCGTACCTCAGCACGGACATCGACAGGGGCAACACCCTATTCTATGGTATATGGCATGGAGGCAGTCTTACCCATTGAGGTTCAGATACCCTCTCTCCGAATTATGAAGGATGCAGGTTTGAGCGAGGATGATTGGATACAGACCCGGCTTGATCAGCTGAACCTAATCGATGAAAAGAGACTTACTGCTATTTGTCATGGTCAGACGTACCAAAAGCGGATGATCAAGGCATTTAACAAGAAAGTTAGACGATAAGAATATCAAGTCGGGGATCTGGTGATCAAACACATCATATTACCACAAGGTGATCCCAGGGGAAAATGAACCCCCACTTACGAAGGGCCATTTGTGGTTAAGAACATTTTCTCGGGAGGATCTATAATTCTAACCACCATGGATGGTGAAGACCTTCCTCACCCCGTCAATGCAGACATAGTGAAAAAATACTGCACATAATCTAAGACCCGCTAGGTCGACCGGCCTAGGCAAAAATAAGGGCTTCCCGGCGAACCAAAAGGGTTCGGGCAAAAGTAAGGGATGAAAATGTAAAAAAATCTGTACACCCGGCAAGTCAAAAACCTGAAAAGGCGGCTTGGGCAAAAAAGGTTATCCCGGTGGACTGAAAACTTGAAAGGGCGGTCTAGGCAAAAATTAGGGATCAAAGTGTAACACCATGTCTCATTGGATCATCTTACAAACAAACTTCGGTATCGACTATCAAGCTCGGACGACACCGATCAATCTGGTCTACCTTCAACCAAGTAGAAAAGTGATGAGACGCTCGAAGATATAAAGGCAATAACAGAGTTGGAACCCAGTGGGATTGTTAACATAACCGAGTTTCTTTGTTTTTCACAAATTGTATAATTTCTATCTTTCGGCGGCGTTCTCTTACTAGGACGTCAGCCTCTTATACAAAACGCCTATTACAAGCTAACTTCAAGAATCAATACAATTCAGTTTACAATAAATTTCAAAAAAATTGTTTTTCTATTTCTGTTTTGTTTTGCGAGAACGTCCAATGGTTCATTTTTGATATATGCGTTTGAAAATAATTGCTGCTCATAAATATTTACATGTGAAACAAAAGACAATTGCTCGTAATTCCAGGAACAGGGGCAAACAGAAGTGTCCAAACCTTACAGTTTCTCTACCCACCAGGTACAGGGATAGCGCCACTTGAGAAAATGACTAAAGGAACATACACTCCCCGCAGAGTAGGAAGTATCTGAAGACAATGGTGTTAGCTCTCCCCATCCGAAGTTCATAATCGCGAATAAGTCGACAAAATTCTCCCAAGCAGAGTTCATCTATCACCAACAATGGAAGATTATCCCCAATGGAGTTTATTTCTTCCACAAGCAGAAACTAAATCCCCAACAGGGTTCATTATTGCCAACAACAGTAATTCATCCCCAACCAAGGTTATTTCTCCAAATCAGCAGATCTTCTAGCAGAGTCTCTCTTCCCCACAGAGTCATTCTCTCGCCAGTTTATTCTCCAGTAGAGTTATTCTCCCACCAATTTATTCTCAAATCATCTTCGATCGTTATCCCCAGCAGGAATGAAGAATTCAACTCTTTATATTCTCCAGCAGCAGTCCGGGATTTATTTTCCCCAATTAGAGAATATCATAAAAACATTGCATATTCATACATCATGACATGTGCATAAGCATCATACATCATAATCTCATTTATTTTGAGAACATCATTGCTCAATACATTTCATACATCATGACATTACATACGACTAACTCTTTACCTTTCAGGGAAAGGTACAATCCAAATTCTCACAAGTTTTCTCTGGTTCAGTCAAATCAATGCTAAAGATTTCTATTCCAGTTCAAGATATGAAGCCCAGATCCGACCGGATAGTATCTTGATTTCCCCATCATATTGTGAAGCCCGGAGAACAACCGGATAACAGTATCAAATACTGTGAAGCCTAGAATCGACCAGATAGTGGTTTATCTTAAATTTAAGCTATGAAGCCCGAGTTCGACCAGATAATAGTTTAATCCCCAAAAAGTTATTGTGAAGCCTGGAGAACGACCAGATAGAAATGCGAGTTACTGTGAAGCCTGGATTACGACCAGATAACAGTACAAAGACACCATGAAGCCTGGAATCGACCAGATAATGGTATATCATAAACACAAGCGGTGAAGCACGGAGATCGACCGGATAACAGCTTAGCAAGTTATTGTGAAGCCTGGAGCACGACCAGATAGCAATACAAGACACCATGAAGCCTGGAATAGACCAGATAATGGTATGAGACATTGTGAAGCCTGGATTACGACTAGATAGCAACCAAGAATACTATGAAGCCTGGAGTCGACCAGATAGTGGTATATCTTTAATGCAAGTTATGAAGCCCAGATTCGACCGAATAATATCTTGATTTATCCAAATTCCATTGTTGTACCCCAAAATTTTCCCTCTCATTTTATCAAGATTTCCCCTCACAAGACTCTTGGGACTCCAGACTAGATTAGGGTTTGCTCAGCTCAAGACATCTCCTTGCACTGATGACCTGAAATTAGGGTTTGAGTTTGCACAGGGATTTTTGGACTTTCAATGCTAAATGTGACTTTCATACTTCATGTTGGACCTCTAAGATTGCCCATACCAAGTTTCAAGCTTTGAATCACATTTTTGCCCAGTCAATTGGACAATTGACCTAAAAATTAGCCGTATTGGGGAAAAAGTCAACTATGGCCAATTTACAGTCAAACCTCATAATTTTTGATCCACATCAAAATTATAGACTCATATGAACCATTTGATCAAGTTTGGACTACAACTCCTCAAGAAATTTGATCAGATCATCAAAAGGGCAAAATGGTCATTTTTAGGGTTTTGACTATATAAGGGCAATTTCTGATTTTTTTTCACCTAGCCAATGGCAAATTGAGTTCAAGAATGGATTCAAGGACTCAATGGCATCATCTTGACCTAATCACAAGGTTCAAAAGATCTCAAATGCATTGGATTGACAGATGAATTTTCCAGTCAACTGATCAAAAATCAACTGTACACTGAAAAGTCAAACTTTGACTTTTTGGTCAAAATCAAGTGCCAAGGGTCATTATTCATCAAGATGTGTCAAAACATGAAACTTGTTCACCAAGAAACTTAATTTTCAAAATTAGGGTTTTAAAATGGAAAATTTTCATAACTTAGAAATTTTCTAAGTTATGAAAAATTCTTTTTTTTTCCTAACTTTGCCCAACTTTTTCACCATGATGCAATTGGATTCAAAGAAAACTTCCAACATGAAAGTTGTAATCCTCCACAAAATTTACAACTTTGATTCACAAAGTTTTCCAAAAAGATGCTTGGATCTCAAGTTATGATTTTGTGAATAGGAGTCCAAAAACTTTCTAACTTAGTGAAATTTTGCCCTAGTTTAGGCAGGATTTTGACCTATCTTCATGGTAACTTTTCACCTAGTTCCAAATGGAATATCAAAATGTATTTCAAATATGGATTGTAGAGCATGTTACAAGATTTCCAAAATGTCCAAGAACTCTCCAAGATCATTCATGGTTAGGGAGAATCGAATGTTTGAAATTGGAAAATCATCACTTTTGTCCAAGGCATTTTACACCATGCTACAAGTTGCAAAATCTATCCAAACCTTGCTTGTACTTGGTTTACAGGTCTTAAACCTTCCTACACTCATAACTTAAATGAAAACACATTGAGTTAAGGCATTTTTATGATCTATGAAGCATTATACAAAGGATTAATCTATTTTTGGCAAAAAGATAACAATGCCATTTTCATAAAGTCCACTTTATGCAATTTTGTTTCCCTTGAGCCTTGAACCCAATCTTTTGCAGCAAACAAAGTCCACAAACTTGGGGCAAAGTACACCAACTATGTGCAGCTAAGATGCAGGCCTGTACATGCTCTTGAGCATTGTCATTTCACTTTTGCTTTAAAAGCAAGAAAGTGTGCAAAAACTCCACAACTTTTCAATCCGATAAAACCAAACTTTGTGCATATTTCAAACAACTTCAGCATATCACACCAAGCCAGAAACACGAGCTAACAATTCTCAAACCCTCCAAAACACCAAAACACCAAGTTCTTGCAAAAATAGGGCAAGCCCTGCAGAATCACTTCCAAATCAAAATCCACTCGTGCGTTTTATCCCAAACCACTTCAGACACATTGCATACAATACACCTAAGCTTTCCAAACCATTCTCAAGTCACTATAACTCCATTTTCACACTTCACCATTTTTACTTTGAAGCTTTGCAGGTTGAGTTCTACAAGCATATTCAGGCCATTTCAAAGCAAGCCAAGCATTGGGGAAGGTTGAGTGAACTTCAGGCAAGCTAACACGACCTTCAGGCCTCATAAAAAACCCCTACATTGCCATACTCGAGCTTGACTGAAACATGTATTTGACAAATTTCTATCTCCTTATTTAGGAATCATTAGGCTTAGGTTTGTGAAGAAAAAATGTAGTCCTCATTGTCCTTGAGCTGTACATATGCATAGAATTCATTTATGTTAACTGAGCTAGGAGTATTTGATAGTTGAACTTACTGAAAAAATTAGGTTATAAATTAGGGGCACTGAAATTCTCCCTGGTTTCTTAGAGTTAGATTAAGTTTTTTACATGGTTAGAATCGTGGTTTAAAGCTCTATAATTTTCATGTTATGAGTTTTTGATTTTAAGCAAAGAATAGAGAGAACAAATTTAAAGTTGCAGGCGCGCGTATTTTGTTCAGAGGTTAGAGATGAAGTGGAATCTGGGCTGGGCCTGGCTTTGGCTGACTATTTGCACCCCATGCTTGCTTTCTGCACCCCTTGGCCCATTTGATTTATTTTTGCATATTTTTCTTTTCTATTTTTATTTTTTGACTTTATTATTTTTTCTTGAACATTTAAAATCACAAAAATTATTTTCTTTATTTTTGGCATTTTACTATATTTTTATTTTATTTTTATTTGCATAAAAATAGTTTATTAATAATAATATAACTTATTTTCTTAAATAAAATTTGTAAATAATACAAAAATATCATACATTTTTATTTTTTATTATTTATACACTTAAATAATATTTTCTCACACATTTTAATTTTTAACACTTTTGTATATATTTTTATTTATTTTCTTGTACATAAATAAATAATATAATATATATATTTTCTTAAAACAAAAACTAGGGTTTTTACCCTTTCAAAAATAATCTTTAACATTTTTTCTTATTTTTGAGACAAAAATAATTTATTTTACATACATAAAAATAAATACCAAAAACATCCTTTGCATATTTATATTTGTTTGTACATTTAAATATTTGTGAATTTATTTATCTTGTGCAATATTTCAATTTGGTTGTAATAATAGTTTTAGGGTTTATTTTCTTGCAAATATCCCCTTATTCAAACTTGTATCCCTCTCCCCATATCAATGTTGTAATAGTCGTAGATCTACTTTTCGCATTTTATTGCTTTCAAATATGCATGATTGTAAGATTAGGGTTTGTATGCAAAAGACCAAAATCAAACAAATAGCATGACTAAACACAAGACAAAAATGCATGAAAAATGACAACATAATGCACACAAGCGCCCCTAGGGTTTCATCCACTTGTTGCCTTAAAAAAATGGCCATGGTATGCATGCTAGGTATCTTAGCAAAACAAAACAAAAAGATCATAGTCCCTCGATGAAGCTATCTTGTTTGCCTAAACAAAAATGATCTAGTCCCTCAAAAACTTGCTAAGATACTTGGCAATATTGTTATCATGGCCATACGATGACCCACACCCGTCCCGTTTAACATCAAAATACAAAGTTGTTTACCAAATACAATGGTAAAACAACAATGTCAAAGGGTTAAAAATGTGTAGAAAAGATCTTTGAGTAGGGTAGACAACTCCTAGTTACTTGATCAAACTTGCAAACATCCTTGCTAATTTCAAAAACACACAATTTCAAAACAATTTCCCAAACAAACTTTCAAACATTGAAACATTTTTCAAAAGACAAACACCTTTGTATACACTCAAACAAGAATCATTACAAAGGTTGCCTAAACAAAGGCCTCTTTTCAAAAATACTTTCAAAACCACACACAAAAGCACCATTTCAAACAATTGGAAAAGCAAAGCAAGTGATCTAAACAAGTAACTAAGAGCCCATGGATAACCATGGATGAAAAGGGTGCTAGCACCTTCCCTTTTCATAATCTATCCCCCGAACCCAAGAAAACATCTCAAAGGTCTTTCTTGTGCTTTTGACCTTTCCTTTGGATAAAATAAAAAGTCGGTGGCGACTCTTGCTAAACCGAAACATTTGCGAATAAAAAAACAAAACCTCAAGTAAGTTCTCCCACCGTATCACAGAACTGGCGACTCTGCTGGGGAATAATCTAAAAGTGAGGTTACCTTAGGGTTTAGATCACCTTTACATGCTTACCTTGTTTGCTTTGATTGCTTTACATTTGGTTCTTTTGTTTGGGTTGAAATCTTCTACCCGCATTTGGGAAACATTCATAGGTAAATAACAATAAATTGTGGAAACTGTGCGGGGTATACCGACACGGTCTAAGCAATAGCTATATTAGTGCGACATATTTGTGGGTACTGGTAGCCTTTGAGTTAATCAAAGAGAATACGGGGCCGCTGAGTGATGTCATGAAGCACTAATGGACTTTTAGAACCTTTACTTGACCATCTTGGCCTTTTTAGGGGTAGTGAGATGACCGACTTTGGTGCAGTCCGAAGTTGGTAGATACTCGATACTACACTCATTTAGGGTTGTTTTCTTGGAATATTTCGGTCGTCAGTAAAGTGGCTAAACTGAAACAATGAACACATAAAATAATCCAGTGATATTGAGCTCCTTAGAACCCGGTTACTATTTATAGGATAGGTTGAGCCAACTAAACTTCAAGAGGGTACTTACCTGTGAAACCCCATGCAAGCCTGAAACTAGGAACTTGTGTGACTTGTTTGTACATATATACTTGTGCATAACATCATATACATCATGAAGCATCATTTGCATCCACTAACCATTTCAAGGATTTTGGATCTTCATCTTTGTTCCTGTTTTGTAGGTTATGGAATCACTTCGCAGGAAAACAATCCAGGTCAACCTTGTGAGAATTCCTCCTTAACTCAAGGAGTTTGCTTCTAAGATTCCAGAGTATTCTCCATTCACTGAAAGACATGGTCGACTTCTCAACTTGGTCAGCTCCAACACAGAGGAAGACATGGTGAAAGTTCTCTTCTAGTTCTTTGACCCCCTACACCATTGCTTCACATTTCCTGACTACCAGTTAGTGCCTACTTTGGAGGAATTTTCTCAACTCCTGAGGATTCCTATTCTCCATCAACTACCCTACAACGGTACGGAAAGAGATCCAAAGCCTAAAGATGTTGCTCAAGCCCTACACTTGCAACCATCTGATGTCATAGGTCATTGGGAAACCAGAAGTGGTGTCAAGGGTTTCTTGGCAAAGTTCCTGTTTGAGAAAGCTCAAGAATGCTGGAATTCTCTAGATCTGCAAGCTTTTGAGGAGATTGTAGCTCTTCTCATCTATGGATTGGTCTTGTTCCCAAACCCTGACCAGCTTATAGATGTCAATGCTGTCAAAATCTTCATGGCTCGCAATCCTGTGCCCACTTTACTTGGGGACATCCTCCACTCATTTCACACTCGAACAATGAGGAAAAGAGGTGTTATCATGTGTTGTACTCCTCTTCTAGCAAGGTGGTTTGTTTCTCACCTTCCCCAATCAGTCTTGAAGAATGAGCAAGGTATGAGGTGGTCACAACGATTGATGACTCTTACATATTCAGATGTTCATTGGTGTTCTCGATCCAAAGAAAATGTTATCATCATCGACCTTTGTGTTGAATTGCATAATGCCCCACTACTTGGCATTAGGGGAGGCATTACCTACAACCCCTGCTTAGCTCTGAGACAATTTGGGTATGCCCGAAGGGATGGCCCACATGACATGCTGATTCCAGACTTGGTTTTGAACTTCGACAACGACGCTCAAGGACTTTGACAAAGGTTCATCCGAGCTTGGAGGATGCCCAACAAGGTGGACAGTAAGGCCTTGGGACACAAGAATTCCATCCCCCTTGAGCCTTACCTCAAGTGGGTACAAACCCGTGCCCAAAGTCTTATGATGCCTTACCCCTACATTCTCCCTGTGATCAAAGAGCCTGTTATGGAAGGAGAGGTTCCATACACCCTCCTACATCCTGACATGCCAACATCACTAGAAGATTTACAAAGGAGTTGGATACATCTCAAGGGAGAACGCGATACGTTTAAAGCCCAATTCTACGCCAGTGAGAAGAAGGTTTTAGAACTTACTCGTCAACTTCACGAAGAGCAGACTCTCAACACCTACATTGCACCAAAAAGGATGCACAACGTCTTTTTACATTAGAATTTTGTATTATTTTCCCATGGGGAATTTATGTACTAACAATTCTATTAATATGACGTGTGTTTCTTTTTTGTTTAAAACAAATTTGAATTTCTGAATCCTTGAATACATTACATGAATACATTTCATTCATCATATGCATAAACAGGTCTTTACACCAGGTTTCCTTATCTCTTTGCTGTTTATTTCAGCAAGATGGATATTGAGCAGGCGGTCAAAGATTTGCAAGCACAGAATTCGTAGTTCCAACAACTACTCATGACTTTGGCTAAGGGTCAAGAAGATCTTAAAGCTCTGTTAGAGAAGGAAAAGGAAAAAGATAAAAATAAAAAGAAGAGAGTTGGTGTAGCTACTTTGGGTAGAAGATTTGAAGGTCAAGCTAGAAGGGTCCTGGATTTCCCCTCAACATCTGATGAAGGGGTAGGAAAAGGAAAGGGAGCTGCAGTGCCATCTGAGTCTGAGGAAGAAGAAGAAGAGGAGGATGAAGACTATTCTGAGCAGCAGTATCCTCTTGCAGATGAGAAATACAAAAATCTAGAAGAACGTCTGGCAGCCATGGAGGTTCAGAGGGTGCCTAGGCTGGACTTTGAAGAGCTGGGTTTTGTTTCTGGAATAGTTATTCCTCCGAAGTTTAAAGTACCTCTGTTCGCTAAGTACGATGGGGTGTCTTGCCCAAAGATGCACTTACGGTCCTACGTCAAAAAAATTCAACCACATTCTTCTGACAAAGACCTGTGGGTACATTTCTTCCAGGACAGTTTATCGGGGACGTAATTAGATTGGTTCTACCATTTAGAGAGGTCTGATGTGCATAATTGGGAGGATTTGGCTGCTGCCTTCTACAAGCAATATCAGTACAATGCAGACTTAGCACCAACCCGTACTCAATTAAAGAGTATGGGTACGGTCTCTAATGAAGGCTTTAAGGAGTATGCTCAGAAATGGAGAGACTTGGCGGGATGAGTTCAACCCCCTCTATCTGAGAGAGAGATTGTAGATATGTTCTTAGGGACTTTGTCAGGTCCATTCTTTAATCACCTGATAGGAAGTTCGTCTGCGGGGTTCACCGAGTTAATTCTGACTGGTGAAAGAGTTGAAGCCGGAATCAAGAGTGGTAAAATTCAGAAAGATGCATATGCTTCCGCTGCCATCAAAAAGCCTTTTCCAGCAAAGAAAGAAGTCTCAGCTGTCTACTCCCAAAGAAGTCAAGGAAGAGTTGAGCGCCGTCCAGTGGTGGGGGCCGTAATGATTCAGAAGTCTGCAGCTGATCAGCCCAGGAACAATTAACCCAGAACCAACCAAGCAAGGGTGGAAAGGCCTGTAAGGAAATTCACCCAGATAAACATGACTCCTGCTCAGGTTCTTCCCCATCTCTTGAAGTTAAATCTTACAACCTTGAAAGAGGCACCGAAGAATCCGAATACAACTTCTTCGTACTACCATTCAAACGCCAAGTGTGCTTATCATTCAGGGAGCATAGGGCATGACACCAACAATTGTTGGGCCCTGAAGAATAAGATTCAGGATTTGATAGATGCTAAAGAAGTGGAATTCGACGCCCCTGAAAAGCCGAATATGGTCTCTGCTCCAATGCCAAGGCATGGCCATAATGCCCATGCTATTGAAGAGGATCATTTTGTTGCTACTGTTGATGATTTGATGACTCCGCTGCCGATAATCAAGCTGAACCTGTTGAAGGCTGGGATTTTCCCAGGTTGTGAAGAAGATTGTTGTGTTTGTTCATCCTTACCAACCAACTGCCCGTTGTTGAAGTTAGGCATCCAACGCCTAATGGATAATCAAGAAATCCTTTTTGATAAGACTCCTGTTACACCGACTCCTGTCAATGATATTTCAATAATTACCATATCCTCCAATCTTTCCAAGGTGTCCAAAAGACCTGTTAAGATTACATCCGATCCAAAGACTGTACTTTTGAAGATAACCATGCCGGGGCCTATCCCGTACAAGTCCAACAAATCAATATCGTGGAACTATGGGGGAGAGATCTTCTACCACGGTATTAAACAAATTGAATCAACTGAAGAGAGTTCTGATGAAGAGACTTCCGACATTGGAAATATTGCTGGAATGAGTAAAATCACCCGCATCGGAAGAATTTTCTCTCCGGAGATTGCTCCTCCAAGGGCAATCTTCGGACCCTAAAATGCTCCTAAGGTTACCCCTACACCGGTCAGCAGATCTGCAAGAAATCCAGTCATTATTGAAGAAGTTGTTACTCTTGTGGTTGTCCCCTCTGCTGCTGTTGCTGATAGAGGGAAAGGGATCCAAAAAGCGCCCATCAGGACGAGGGCTCAGCCATTGGTCATCCCTGAGACCTCTAAAAAAGAAATGGAAGAGATTTTGAAAATAATCAAGAAAAGCGATTATGATGTTATGGAGCAACTGGGGAAAACCCCCTCAAAGATCTCTATGTTGGCCCTGTTGCTTTGTTCCGAAGCCCACACTAAAGCTTTGATCAGATTCTTGAAGACGACCCACGTGCCACAGGAAACCTCTGCGGATCAGTTCCAGGAATGTGTAGCTAGCTTAACAGCAGACAATGGTCTTGGATTCTCTGATGCTGATTTAACATCTAAAGGGAGAAAGCATAATGATGCTTTACATGTCTCGGTGGAATGCAAAGGGACTACTCTAGCACATGTTCTGGTTGATACTGGGTCGTCTTTAAATGTCTTGCCGAAGAAAGCGTTGGATAGATTGGACTATGAAGGCCTAACCCTGAAGCCCAGCAATATCATTGTCAGAGCCTTTGATGGTTCTAAAAGGATGGTTCGCGGGGAGGTGGACATCCCAATTAAAGTGGGAACTGAAACCTTCAACTACACATTCTACGTGATGGACATCCGTCCCTCCTATTCTTGCTTGTTGGGAAGACCCTGGATTCATCATGCTGGAGCCGTCACTTCAACTCTGCGTCAAATTCTCAAGTACCCAGTCCAGGGGAAAATTATAACAGTTCATGGCAAAGAGAAATACATGATAAGTCATCTAAATTCTTTCTGCTATGTAGAATTGGATGGTGAATTCATCGAGACCCCTTTCCAACACTTTGAAAAGGTTTCTCCTGAGATTGCAGCAACCAAGACAGTGTCTTCTGTACCCATGATTACCAAACCTGTGCCTCGGATGTCATCCCTCAAAGATGCAAAGGCTGTGATTGAAGAAGGAGGAAGCAAAATCTGGGGTCAACTTCCAGACTTTCCTTTCAAATCAGATAAATTCGGCTCGGGATTCACTGCTTCTGCTCAAAAGGATATCCGACGCGCCCGGGCTGGAGGACCACCAGTAAAGATCACCCATCATGGAGTCAGTGCTTTGGAGGATGGTGAAGAGGAGAGCAACCTGGAAGAATGGATTTTCCCTACTATTGAAGGAGGACTATGCAACTAGGAGGCAAAAGACTTTGTTCCCATTACTTTCATAAATCAGTAATTTATCTTTCAAACATTTCTGTTGGTTTGTAATAATTCTTAAATAATTCATACACTTTTTGCCTTGTGCCTTACCCGAGGTACATTGGTCCATTTGTAATGGTTTGATTTTTCATCTTCACATGCCATTTTAATGAATCATGGACGTTTTCACATATAAACTTTTGTGTTCATTTTCTTTCTTTTTACATTTTATTTGTTTAAAGGTGGCTATCCCTTATACACACTCACACTCACCAATGCAGGTACCCTTCCATTCCGGATTCCATGGGTAACAATTCTGCTATGGCCTTCAGTGACTCTGAAGATCTGGTCTACCATGCCGAATACGAAGGTGATGAAGGCTGAAGTGCCGAGAGAATTGGCTAGACTGCTACAACAGGAAGAAAGGGCTATTCTGCCCCATGAGGAGCTGTTAGAGACAATCAACTTGGGTACTGTTGAAGACAGAAAAGAAGTCAGAGTGGGTGCCAACCTAGAGCCAAGTGTCAAAGAGCGCTTAATTCAGTTGTTGAATGAGTATGTTGAGATCTTCGCCTGGTCCTACGAAGACATGCCGGGACTCGACACAGATATTGTGGTTCATCGTCTCCCTAAAAGAGAAGAATGTCCACCAATTAAACAAAAAGTCCGTCGAATGAGACCTGACATGTCCGAAAAGATCAAAGCTGAAGTGATGAAGCAGTTTAATGCTGAGTTTCTTGCTGTTACTTCTTATCCACAATGGGTTGCTAACATTGTACCCGTGCCTAAGAAGGACGGCAAAGTGAGAATGTGCATGGATTACAGAGACTTAAACAGGGCTAGCCTTAAAGATGACTTTCCACTACCGCACATTGACATCTTGGTTGACAATACAGCTCAGCACAAGGTATTTTCTTTCATGGATGAATTTTTAGGTTACAACCAGATCAAAATGGCCCCTGAAAACATGGAGAAAACTACCTTTGTTATGCAGTGGGGTACATTCTGCTATAAAGTGATGCCATTCAGACTGAAGAATGTTGGGGCAACCTATCAGCACGCCATGGTAGCTTTGTTTCATGACATGATACATCATGAGATTGAAGTCTACGTAGATGACATGATAGCCCGTTCACAAACAGAAGAAGAACACCTCGACCATTTGCAAAAGCTGTTTGTCAGGTTGAAGGAGTACAAGCTCAGACTGAACCCTAACAAGTGCACTTTCGGAGTCAGGTCCGGTAAACTTTTGGGTTTCATTGTCAGCAAAAAAGGCATCGAGGTTGATCCTGCCAAATTCAAAGCTATACAAGAAATGCCTGCCCCTCGCACTGAGAAGGAGGTTATAGGTTTCTTGGGACGCCTAAACTACATTGCAAGGTTCATTTCTCACCTAACATCTACCCGTGAGCCAATCCTCAAGCTGTTGAAGAAAGATCAGGTGGTTAAATGGAATGATGACTGTCAAGTTGCTTTCGATAAAATCAAGGAGTATTTGCTAGAACCTCCTATCTTGATGCCTCCCGTCGAAGGAAGACGGCTAATCATGTATCTGACCGTCCTAGAGAATTCAATGGGGTGTGTACTGGGCCAACATGACGAGTCTGGCCGAAAAGAGCATGCCATTTATTACCTTAGCAAAAAATTTACCGACTTTGAGACTCTCTACTCATTGCTCGAGAAAACTTGCTGCGCTTTGGTATGGGCTGCTCGCCGGCTAAGGCAGTATATGTTGACTCATACCACTCTACTGATATCTAAGATGGATCTGATCAAGTACATATTTGAAAAGCTTGCTTTATCTGGAAGAATAGATAGATGGAAAATGATCCTGACTGAGTACGATATACGGTACAAGACCCAAAAATCCATAAAGGGGAGTGTACTAGCTGACCATCTGGCTCATCAAGCTGTCGAAGACTACCAATCCATGAAGTTTGACTTCCCCGACGAAGACATTATGACATTGGACAACATTGAAGATTTCAGACCGTATGATGGACCTGAACAAGGATCCCGATGGACCCTGTACTTTGATGGTGCCTCTAATGCACTTGGCAACGGTATCGGCGCGGTACTCATCTCTCCACAAGGTTGCCATACACCTTTCACCTCCAGACTTTGCTTTAACTGCACCAACAACATGGCCGAGTATGAAGCTTGTACCTTTGGTCTCAAGGCTGCAATAGACCTGGGAATCAAATCTTTGATTGTGTTTGGGGACTCATCTTTGGTCATCAGTCAGATCAAAGGAGAGTGGGCACTAAGCATCCCAACCTCATCCCTTACAAAGAACATGTCTTGACATTGCTACCTCATTTCGAGCAGATTACCTTCGAGCACTTCCCGCGAGAAGAGAACCAGCTAGCAGATGCTCTAGCTACAATGTCTTCCATGTTTAAACTTAACTGGGATAATGAGGCTCCCCAAATCACCATTGAGCGGATGGACGAACCTGCACATTGTCACGATATTAATACCGAAGAAGTAATAGATCGACCTTGGTTTCACGAGGTCAAAAGGTATCTCGAGGCGCAAGAATACCCTGAAGGAGCTTCAGTCAACGACAAAAAGTTCTTGAGGAGATTCTCTACCAAGTTCTTCCTGAGCAATGGTATCTATTGTAACCCAAAATTTTCCCTCTCATATTTCTCAAAACATGGCAAGAAAAATCTCCAAGTGGCTCAAGATTGCTCAAGAGTTGGACAACCAAGCTATCTCCTAAGGCAGTCAACCCCAAATTAGGGTTTTGTGTTGCATCAAGGTCCTTGCATCCAAATGACCTCAAGTTCTCTCCAATTTCGTAATATGTTCTCAAGGTCATCCATGTAAAATTTCAAGCTTTGCAGAGGAAGTTTGCTCAGTCAATTGCTCAAAGGGTCCAAAAATCGTCTGTGCTAGGGCAAAAGTCAACTGTGACCCAAATACAGTCAAACTTCAAGATTTTTTGTCAACATTATCATTTTTGAAGGATATTTAATCATTTGATCAAGGGTTGATCATGATTCATCAAGGATTGCTCAAAATTCATCAAGACTCAAAAGTTGCTAAATTAGGGTTTTGTAGGAAAAGTCAAACCAACTTTGACCAAGCATAACTTTCTCATACTTTATGAGAAATGACCCATCCAAAGATAACTTTGAAGAGGATTCAATTTCCTACAATCCATCTTCATACCCCAAGATCATAAAATGCACTCACAAGAAGTTATAAATTTGGACATTATAGGTCATTTTTGAAAGTCAACAAAAACACATTTTTTCCAAAGCTTATAACTTGAGCATGGAATATCAAAATGAGATGAGACCAAAAGTGTTGGTTATACGACATCTCAAGCTTTCTAAAAAGTCCAAGAACACTTCCAAAAGTTCAAAATTGAAGAAGTTATGCATTGTTGAAGTTGGGCATTTTTGTAAAATTGCCAAAAGTCAACTATCCCCAAAACTTCAAATTTTGTCAAATGGGCCCATTATTTTCCACTTGATTTGGAATTTCCACATTACACACGTGTCCTAGATTCAGCCTTGTGTCCATTTATTTTTTCTATTTTATTTGATTTTTTATTGAATTATTTCATTTTAAATCAATTTAAATCAAATAAAATCCCAAAACTTGATTGCATGAGATCTTTTTCTATTTTCAAGACCTAATCATCATCAATGTCATGATCAAACTCGTATCAAGCATTCCATGTGCAAAAAGATTGGATTTTTGGCAAATTAGGAAAGTTATCAATGGTTGATCAAATCCAATCTCAAGGCATTGATGTGGAAAGATTCAAGACCAATTTGTTGACCTAATACATTGCAGCATACATATACAATCCAAGGCACACGAATTTGAGACCTAGAGACTGCAAGAACACCAAGAACAAAACTTGAAAAAAGGTGAAAAAAGTGTGAAACCAAAATCACACTTAGAGACATTTTCAGAGGCAAAACTCAACACCAATCGCTTGCTGGACAATCACTGAGTCAGAATCAATCCAAAGCAAGCTCTCACAGCCATCAAAACGTACTGTAAGCATCATGTTTCATGGCCCTGTATTCAAAATTGTAACTCCATATTCTTGCATTTTCCTAGAAAATCTTTGATATATTTATGATGCTTATGAAATTTCGAAACTTTTGGCATTGTTTGATTGCATTTATATGGACTGTAGCCCTGTAACCGAACCTAGGGTTTTGTAGTTTGTTTTTTGGGCATTTCTTTTACAGGCGAAATTAGTTCCATTGATGGACATAGACATGACCAGAGGAGGAAGACGAGCATAACCATGGTCTTGGGAGGAATTTTCATGGCCTAGAATTGATTTTAGGATGGACATACGAATTTAGCTGCGGATATAAATCTGCAGGAAAATTTACAGGGATGGAGGTTAGG
Source organism: Vicia faba (assembly GCA_948472305.1). NCBI lineage: Eukaryota > Viridiplantae > Streptophyta > Magnoliopsida > Fabales > Fabaceae > Vicia > Vicia faba. Next base: position 1,178,132,703 of record OX451740.1, read on the forward strand.
GACGACAAACGTGTCTCTCCCTGGTTGGACGGTTCAAACTTGGCGCGTTTTATTTTTTTATTCTGGCATATTACACGTTATCCCATATTATTATTATTATCTAATATATTGACAATTGAGACATAGTAGTGCAGTGGTAGTGGCGTGTATTCAATATCCAATAGGACCTGGGTTCGAATCCCAGGTCCCCCCATTTGCATTTGTTATTTTTCTTCAGGTATTCCAGCGCGCTCAGGAGTTGTAGCATACCATGCTCCCTCACTCAATCTCTTGCCAGATGGCCCCAGGCCAGATCTGGTGGTCCAGATGGGATGTCCACCATGCTACCAAGTCAAAGTGCCACATGGAATCCAGGAAAGTCAGCCAGGCCAGCGCCTAATGGACCTTGAATTTGCCATTCTAACCCCCCTAATCAGGCCCACCTCCTAACTCTTTCTATTTCATTCTTTTTATTTATTTTATTTAATTATTTATTTTTATTATTAACTAACCAATTAAATCTTTTTCTTCATAAAAATAAAAAACAAAAAAATATTTTCTTGTTTAAATTAAATTTCAGCATTTTATTTTTGTTAACAATATTAATTTAATTAATTTAGTTTTAATTAGGAATAACTTTTAATATATTTTGCAATAATTAGAATTAACTTAGACAATTAGGTTTTATTAACGTTGATCAAATTTATTTTTATTTCTTTAAATACCAAAAAAACCAAAAATATTTTCATTAATTAATTAATTAGTTTATTAATTTAATAATTAATCCAATTTAATTTCTTCCATAAATTCAAAATAACAAAAAAATCTTTTCTTGAATAACAAAGGGTCAAAACTCTAGAACTCGTTCGATTTAATTTTCCGCACGCGGCCCATGTTTATTCAATATTGTATCTGTTTCCGGAATGTAATAGATAATTAGGACTTTACTATTTTTACCCCTTTATTTATTTTCCGCGTTTTAATTTCAAGGGTTGCTTTTGGCGATGTAAATACCCGACGCCTTGTAATAGTTAGTTTAATTTCCGCAATTTAATTTCCGCAACTTATAAACTGTTAGATGTTTGGTAATAGGGAATGCATGACAAGATTAAACGTTTAAACCTAAAATCAACATAGATCACCCATAACATGTACAAAGACAAAATAATTTAAAAACAACACACTCGCACATACGTACTCTTAGGGTACACCTCACTTGGTTGCCTTCGTAACGCGGTCATTGAGTATAAGAAGTTTTAGAGGTCGCCCTCTTGTCGAAAGATCATAGTTGCCTCGAAACGGTTGCTTCCGAAAAATGATCTAAGACATTAGGGTTACCGCTAAGGCATCCTAACATTGCTTTAGTGACCGCACGTCCCTTAATCGAATTGACCCTTAAACTCCAACGATGGTGCTACCTACTTGTCATACCCCAAACTTTGACCTAAGATACCACCTCCCATCTGCATTATTACATAGCAAGCGTTCACAAGCGATTCGACCTATTTTTTTGCCAATTCTCGAGTCAGGTTTCAAAATTCATAACTTCTTCAAATTTCGACAATTTTTTAGTGGTTCTTTTACATATGATTCTCCTTTGCAACAACTACAACTTTTCTTTACGAGTCAAGGGATGATTATGCTTTGAAAATCCACCAAAAACTAGAAACGTTAGAAATTGTTGTGAATTTAGTGAAATTTAACTGGTTTTTGTCCGACTTTACTAAATCATGATTTTTTTTCATTTTTTATCATCTTTCTTTTATCCTAATTTTCATAAAAAGAAAATCCACGAAATATATTTAGTTCATATCAGTTTTACTTTATCCAAAATATAAAAAATTTATAGTTTTGTTAGTTTCATTTAATTTATATATTTAATTCATTGATAATTCAAAAAATCTCAAAATACATATAAGTTCTTTTGCTTTTTACATTTTTTGAGTACGTAAGTCTATTTTGTGTTTCTTTAGTTGCAATTCAAAAATTTGAAAATATATGGTTTGATTTTTCATTTATTTTTATTTCTTTTATGATTAATTTTGGTGTAAATTTTGATTATAATTCCATTTGAAATATTTTTAAGTCGAATTATTAATAGATTTTAGAACCGATTTTAATATCTCTTTTATTTCACTTTTGTATTTTTCAATTTAGTTTTTACTAACAGTTTATTTTATTATTATTGTCATTACTATTATTATTAATATTATAATTATTATGTTATGTCTATGTAAGTCTAAATATGCTGTCAAATACTACACTCCAAAGCCTCTTTGTTGTCCACTTTAACCATATTGCTGCATTGTATCATAAACAGTCCAAAGACTTGCAACAAGAAACCTGCAAAACCTGCACAAATAATGCCAAGAAAAACAGTCAAATAACCTCTGCTGCCCTGTTATAAGACAAGCATATCAGTCCAGAAATTACATCAAAAATAACAAATTAAAAAGCTGAATCAAAAAGTGACAAAGTATAACACCAATTTTGTTCAAATCCTACTGTTATTCCCCCCCTCAAATTGCAGGGGTCTTGGTGATATAAGAGGGATTTTAGAAACAATGAGAGGAGTCCACTGATATTAGAAAAAAAATTATTGATATAGGAGAAAGAAATAATATCAACAGAAAAAAGAAAGAAACAAGACAGTAGAAAAGAAAATACCAACTATAAAATTTCAAACTTACAAGCAATTTTGAGACGAATTTGACAAGAAGAAAGGATTCAAACAAATCTACCTGAGAAGTACGAAGACCCTTCGGAGGAACTCCGACTCGATAATTCTTTTCTTCCTTCGTTTTTACCTTACTATTGTTGTTGTTTCTGTCCAAACTGAACTAGCTATCATAAATTTCACACTTTCTTTGAACCAATATCTCCGTTTTTCTCATTACATGTTGAATCTATACTATTATTGTTCCCACATTGTCTCTACTGCCGTATTTGAAAAAACACGAGTATTCTAAAAAAAAGAAAAAAAATTACAGTGTCTGTTAACTTAATGCTTAAATCATAAGTAGAAAAAAAAGAGTTAGAATTGATAAAAAATCACAAAAGAAATATTCAAACCTTGAACACGATTTTTGTTGAGAGAACCAAGTGGAAATATGGGTACAAAACACAGTAGTTTTGGCCATTTACCGCTGAACTCCTTCCTCCTAACACACCACTTTCTCTCTCTTTTCCATTTTCTAACACATTCAAATTTAATTCTTTTTAATAAACATTTCATTTTCGTTTCGCTGAAAACGAACTCCATGAAATTCGGTAAGAGCCTCAGCAGCCAGATCGAGAAAACTTTACAGGAATGGCGCGACCAGCTTCTTTCCTACGAAGAACTCAAGAAGAAGCTTAAGAACTTGGAACCGACCGCCGCCGATGACGACCGTCTCGTGAAACGTCTTAGGGTTGATTCCGGTGGTGGTAATTTTGTCGCTGATGCCGGAGAAATTCCAAAGGAGGAGAGTAACTTTAGGAACTTGTTGGAGAAAGAACTCGAGAAATTTAATAATTTCTTTGTTGAGAAATAGGAAGAGGTTGATGCTGGTCCTGATGTGAGAGAGTGTGTTTTTTTTGTTGTTGTTTTATTTTCACGATGAAGACATAGAGAGAAGAGATTTTTGGAATAATAGTTTAATCTGTTTATCCCTTCCCAAGACAACTCGCGGCGCCTTCTTGTTGTATTAGGGTTACAACATTTCTCCTGGTTCCTTTCATTTCAATCGGGTCATCTCTTTGGGCCTGTTGGCCCAATCTTCCTTTTTTTTTTCTTATATTAATTAAAACATAATAATAACAATTAAGTAGTATAGTTTAGTTGGCAAGATTGTCATACCATAACTAAAGAAATGTGAGTTCAACACCTTAACAAGACATTTTTATTTTGTTTTTGTTAACTCTTTAACCTTATTTCCAAAAAAAAAAATTAGTAAATCTTATAACTAATTTAGTTTAGTATTAATTTAGAATTATTTAATTAATTTAGATTTATTTTATAACTTTAAAATGTTTAGAATCTTATTTGATTTTATTTAGTTAACTTTAGAATTTTATTTGTTTTAGTTTTAATTTAGTAAACTTTAGAATTCTATTTGTTTTAGTTTTAATTTAGTAAATTTTAGAATTCTATTTGTTTTAGTTTTATTTTAGTAACTTTAGGATTTTATTTTATTTAGATTTGATTTAGTAAACTTTAGAATTCTATTTGATTTAGTTTTATTTTAGTAACTTTAGAATTTTATTTCATTTAGATTTGATTTAGTAAATTTTAGAATTTTATTTGTCTTAGTTTAGTTTAATAACTTTGGAATTTTATTTGATTTTATTTAGGTAACTCTAGAATTTTATTAGTTTTAGTTTTAGTTTAGTGACTTTAGAATTTTTATTTGATTTAGAATTAGTTTAATATCTTTAGAATTTTTTTTATTTGATTTAGAATTAGTAACTTTAGAATTTTTATTTGATTTAGATTTAGTTTAATAACTTTAGAGTTTTTATTTGATTTAAATTTAGTTTAGTAGTTTTAGAATTTTATTTGATTTAGATTTAGTTTAGTACCTTTTGAATTTTTATTTGTTTTAGATTTGATTTAGCAACCTTGGAATACTAATTTAGTTTAGATTTAATTTACTAATTTTAAAATTTTAATTTAGTTTAGATCTAATTAAGTAATTTTAGAACTATTTTTACAACCTTAGAATTTGTAGTTAGTTTAGAAATTTTTTAGTAAGTAATCTTAAATTTTTAATTTAGTTTAAATAACTTCTTTAGATAATTAGTTACATTCTCTTTTATTTTATTTAAATATCTTTGTCATTTTAATTTCTCGATGCCTTTAGGTCATTAATCTGTTTCGTTATATTTATTTTCTTGTGAATTTTGATTGCTTATATTTTGATGTCTATTTTATTTTGCTTGCTCGATTTAATCCAAGGGAAATGTTTTAACTTTGTTGACTTCATGTTATCAAACACATCTCATCCAATCGTGCGAATACCCTCATTCATCTTTTGTTTGTTTACTATTTTGTTAAACCTAAGATAATTTTTCCAAAAGATTCAATTTTTAAACTCACACCTTTTAAGTCAAAACTTCGACATTAGGTCGCTGTCTCTTCAAAATCTCATCCGCACCCATCTTTAGCCAAACAAACTATTTTAATCAAACAAACAATTTAAAAAAAAACAGATATTTCAAAAGGTTCCTATAGAATACTATAGATACATTGGGTGCTAATACCTTCCCATTGTATAACCAACCCCCGAACTCTAGACCTCTTTTCAAAAACGCCTTATATTTTCATTACTTTTAAAGTATTATTTTACATTGCATATTTTAGGGTTTTATTTTGCTCTTTTCCCTTTTCCCTTGGAAATAATAAAGCGCGGTGGCGACTCTTGCTTTTGTGAGACGAATTAATTAATAGTTCGATCTCTGATTTACCCCGCTACATTTTTTATCGCTACAGAAATGGAGACTCTGCTGGGGAGACGAATTAATTAATAGTTCGATCTCCGATTTACCCCGCTACATTTTTTATCGCTACAGGAATGGCGACTCTGCTGGGGACAAATTGACCTCTTGCTGGTCCATTCCTAAGTGGGTTAAGCCTAGTTTGTTTTATCTGTTTTATTATTATTTGTTTTCTTTGATTATGTGTTTATATTGGGGTTGTTTGGGTTTTTGCAAAGGAAGAATCCTATATCCGGATTAAGTTACACTTAAGAATAGGACGGGCGGTATAGTCATGTTAACTTTTAGGGAGTAATCCCGAAGAAGGAGGCATGAAATCCCCCACTCAGTGGAAGGCCCTTTTGAACGTAATATTTGTTTACCGAGTAATCGGGAAGACATTATTATTTTCGACCTGGGAGCCAGAGAAGCTGAGAACCGTAGAACCCTAACCCATCTTGGCCTTTTAGGTGTAGCGCGAAGACTATAACGGAGTAATCCGGAAGTAGTTGTCACGCGATGCTACGCTCGGATGAGTTTCTCTTGAGAATATTGCTAATTATTGAGTAATCAAGACTTTGGTAATATCCGAAGGAGGAATGTAGACTCTGGGAACTCTTAGAACCTTGTCTTACAGGTGTGATTAAATCGTAGTACATACCTTGGGGTGGGCTTTACCTTTGACTCCATGCTCGAAACGTTGAACCTTTGAACCCCATATTTGTGAACTTATGTGTAACTGTTGCATTATCATTCATCCATACATCCATAAACATTTTTTTGTAAAAAACTTGTTTTTCAAGGAACTTAAGAATGATTTTTGCAGACATCTCAGGTACTATTATTATGGAATTTGGAAGGAGAAACACTCGAAGTTTTAGTTTTAAGGAGCCCGAGATTGAAGAACTGAAGAGTTTAATTCCTAAGATCAAGAACCCGACGGATTTTCAGAAAAAGTATGGGTCCATTATACCTCTCATGAAGCGCAAGATGAAAGAAGGCATCCTTGGTACGTTGGTCCAATTTTACGATCCTTTGTACCGATGCTTCACCTTTCCGGATTACCAGTTAATGCCCACCTTAGAAGAGTACTCCTACATACTTGGTTTGCCGATCACCGACTGCGTTCCTTTTTCTGGCTTAGAAGAGGAACCCAAATCTCACGAGATAGCGACCATCACCCACTTGAAGAAGTCAGAGATAGAGGAGAACATGACTACAAAAGGGGGAATCCGAGGCTTGTCTGCGCAGTTTTTGTTGAGGAAAGCTCGTCATTTCGCTGAGATAAAAGATACTATTGCCTTTGAAGACGTCTTTGCTTTACTCGCTTATGGTCTATTCTTGTTCCCTAATGTTGATAAGTTTGTGGATATCAACGCCATCAGAATTTTCTTGATTGGAAATCCGGTCCCTACGCTGCTAGGAGATACCTACTACTACATCCATATTCGAAACTCTTATCAAGGAGGGATGATTATTTGTTGTGCACAGTTGCTGTATCAGTGGTATGTTTCTCATCTACCTAGGTCTGATGTTTTCTGGGATCTCGAGAATGAGCTGCGATGGGCGCCAAAAATTATGGATCTCACTCATTTCGACATTGATTGGTATAATCGAGTTTACCATGACGTGAAGATCATTGATAGCTGTGGTGCTTTTCCTAACGTGCCCCTTCTTGGTACGAAAGGAGGAATTAACTATAATCCTATTCTCGCGCGCCGTCAGTTTGGATACCCGATGAGGGACAAGCCAAACAACATCCATGTGAGTGGTTTCTTTCTACAAGAAGGACAAGATCACCAGGCAGCTAAGAGGGAGATCGAAGGAGCTTGGCGCCACATCCATAGGAAAGGGAGAGACATGTTAGGACATAGGGGTGCCATTTCTTTGGAGCCTTACCTACAATGGGTCCGTGCTAGGGCTTGTGCTCTCAAGATGCCCTATAAACCTGAGAAACCTTTATTCCCTACTGTTGCATCATCATCTGTTGATATCCCTATCGAGAATATGGGAGAATACCAAGGAAATCTGGCTAGGATGAAGTCCGAGCGAGATGCTTGGAAAGAAAAGTATAATATGTCTGAATATGAGAATTGGGTCCTGGCTCGACAACTAAAGGAAAAGGAGGATTTGCTATTTATTCAAGACGGCTGGTTCATTGATCATGATGAGAAGCTTCGTCAAAAGGATGCTTTACTGAAGAAATATGCTAGTGAAAGGAAGAGAAAGAAGGAAGGTTCGGTAAGCGTTTCTCTCGTTCCTAATCCACAAAAGGAAATCATTGATCGACTGGTAGCTGAGAAGAAAGAGATGTAAGACTTTTATGAAGAGAAGATCAGGAAGCTCCAGTTACAGTTGGCATTTGGTCCTTCATCTGATGATTTTGAGTGATCTTTAGTTTTTAGTTTTATTTTACTGATGTCATTTTGTAAAACTCTGTAAAAGGGCTTCATGTTCCGAAGTTGTAATTTACTGCTTTTATTATGGGCTTCATGTTCCAAAGTGTTAATTTACTGCTTTTATTGGGTTGTTGTCCCAAAGTTGTAATTTATTATTTTGTTGTTCCAAAGTTGTAAGTTGTAATTTACCGCTTTTGATTAATGAAGTGAGTTTTTGTTGTTCCAAATTCCTTTACCATTGATGTGTGCAAAATTATTGAAGTTTCTTGAAAAACTATCAAAATGAATTATCATTTGCATCACATATCATGCATCATCCAGCATTCCACTTCACATGTTTTCTAGAGTCTTATCCTTGTTTCTTTTTCCACTCCGATAGATTGTCAAGCTGTCTCATCGGTACGATACCCGAGCCAATCGTTAGAGGAAGATGGAAGATCTAGAACAGGAAAACCACGAGCTTCGCGGGGAGGTTGCTACCCTTCGTATCGGGATGGAAAAGTTAACTGTGCTAGTGGAAAGTTTGATGGCTGCTTAGAATCAGCCATCGACTGCAGCTGCTGAGATTCAGACTTCAACTACTGTGGTTTCTGAGATTGTCACCGTTCCAAGATCTGTGACTCAAATCAACTCTCCGCTTCAACATCAGATGCCAAAAGGTTTTCCGTGGGGAATGCCTTATAACTTTGTGCCAGAAGGGTATCAGCCTGTCGTACAGCCTTTGGTTCAACCTACTATGTCTTTTCCTCAACCAGAGACAACTACTATGCCGCCTGTAATCCCGTCTGTGGCACCTTTCCCTCAACCAGTGATGACAACTGTCGCTCCTGTGGTTCATTCTATGCCATACATGAATGAACCTACTTATCATGTCGAGCCTGCTGAAAGTCTGGGTCTTTTCGATAGAATGGAGGAATTTCAAGACCAGTTTCAAGAGATGCAGAGGGAGATCAGAGCGTTAAAAGGGAAAGATTTGTTTGGAAAGAACGCTCATGACCTGTGTTTAGTTCCAAATGTAAAGATTCCAGCCAAATTCAAAGTGCCGGACTTTGAAAGGTATAAAGGTGATTCGTGTCCGTGGAGTCATTTAATTATGTATGTGAGAAAGATGTCTACATATTCTTATGATCATAACTTATTAGTTCACTACTTTCAAGACAGTTTGACTGGTGCCGCTCTAAAGTGGTATATGGGTTTGGACAGCACTCGGATCCGTAATTTCAACGATCTTAGCGAAGCTTTTGTTCGCCAGTATAAGTACAACGTCGACATGGCGCCGGACAGAGATCAACTCCGGGCGATGTCCCAGAGAGACAGAGAGTCCTTTAAAGAATATGCCCAGAGGTGGCGCGAGATTGCAGCTCAGATTTATCCCCCTCTTGAGGAGAAAGAGATGACAAAGATATTCCTGAATACTTTAGGTTCCTTTTATTATGAAAGAATGATTGCCAGCGTACCCAGTGACTTCACCGAGATGGTAAGTATGGGCATGCGGTTGGAAGAAGGGATTCGTGAGGGACGTTTGGTTAAGGAAGGAAGTCCGTCTAGCAGTATCAAGAAGTTTGGAAGTGTTTTCCCTAAAAGGAAAGAACAAGATGTCAGTGTAATTTTCCCTGGGAGACCAAGGAGAGGTTATTCACATGTTGCAGCAGTCACTCCGGTTGTCCGCCCAACAATGGTGACCCCAACTCATCAAACCCCACCAACTCAGCAACGACCATTTCAACAACAGCCTCGACAACAGGCTTATCAATTTAATAACCAGAATCGTTCACCAAGGAAACCGCAATTTGATGCCATTCCCAGGACTTACACTGAGTTGTTCCCCGCTCTGATCAGAAAAAACCTCATAACGACGAAGCCTCCTCCTGTCGCACCAAATAGTACTTCTCCATGGTACAAGGCAGATCAGTTTTGTGAATATCATCAAGGGTCGCCGGGGCACAACATTGAAAATTGTTTTGCTTTAAAGGCGGACGTGCAGAGGTTGATTAAGAACGGTATCTTGTCTTTCAAGGATGTTAACCCAAATGTTAGAGATAATCCTTTGCCTCGACATAGGGCAGCATCAATGAATATGGTGGAAGGTTGTCCAGGAAAGTTTCGAGTTTTTCAAGTTGAACACATAAGAGATTCGTTGATCAGGTTACATCAGAGCTTAAGAAGACTTGCCTTTTTTAGGCATCAACATGATTATGATGTTTGTGAATTTTGTTCAAGAGAGGTTGATTGCCCTATTGTGAATGAGGATATTCAAAAATTGTTAGACCAAAGGGTTACCACTATTACACATGATAGAGATCCAGTTAATGAAGTGAATGTTATAATACCGCAATTCAACTTGCCTGAACCAATAGAGATCGTTTACGACAGTCAGACTGCACCTGTTGCTCCTTTGATCATTTATCCACCTGGTCCTGTGCCTTACAACTCAGAACAAGCTATACCGTATAAGTATAATGCCACAATGATTGAGAATGGGTTAGAAGTCCCTATACCAACAATGCCATCTTTTGTTAACATTGCTGATGTGAGCAGAGTCACGAGAAGCGGACGTGTCTTTGCAGCAGTACCTTTGAAGAGACCAGAAGTTCAAGTCAGGAGGCCCATACCGGCAGAAATTCCAGCGAGAAATGTTGAACCAAGGGTTGAGATAGGCCGATCCAATGAACCTATCCCACATCCCGATGATGATGAGATTCTGAAGCTCATCAAGAGAAGTGAATATAAGATTGTGGACCAACTATTGCAAACTCCTTCCAAGATTTCTTTGCTTGCTTTACTGAGAGATTCTGGTGCCCATAGAGAAGCTTTGATGAAGGTCTTGGACCAGGCATTCGTGGATCATGATGTGACGGTTGACCAATTTGATGGAATTGTGGGAAATATTACTTCGTGTAACAATCTTGGTTTCAGTGATGAAGAGCTTCCAGAGGAGGGAAGGAACCATAATATGGCTTTGCATATCTCAATAAGTTGTGTAAATGATACTTTATCAAGTGTGTTGGTAGATACAGGTTCGTCGTTAAATGTAATGCCCAAAACTACATTATCTCGACTCTCATATCAAGGTGCTCCCATGAGACCTAGTGGGGTAATTGTCAAAGTGTTTGATGGTTCTAGGAAGACTGTCATTGGTGAAGTGGATCTTCCTATAATAATTAGTCCTCATACTTTTCATATCACTTTTCAAGTAATGGATATTCGTGCCGCCTACAGTTTCCTATTGGGTCGTCCATGGATCCATGATGCAGGGGCAGTCACTTCCACGCTCCATCAAAGATTGAAGTTTGTAAGGCATGGAAAGCTGGTAATGATTGGTGGAGAGCAGGCTATGGTGGTAAGCCATTTGTCATCTTTCTCTTTTATTGATGCTGATGAGGATGTTGGAACCCAATTCCAAGCTCTATCTGTTGCTAATAATGAAGTGAAGAAGCAAGGGACATCTATTTCTTCTTTTGAGGATGCGCGACGAGTGGTTGAAAGTGGTTCGGTTGAAGGTTGGGGTCAAGTGTTGACTTTGCCCGAGAACAAGTCTGGAGAAGGTCTTAGTTTTCATCCCGTGTCTACAAGAGTCAAGCAGGAAATAGTTACTCGTCCGATACAAGAAGTTTTCCGAAGTGCAGGTTTTATCCATCCGACTCCTCCTGAAGTTGATGCTATAATAGGAGACGATTCTGAAGAGGATTTACCCGATTTTGTAACGCATGAAGTGGTTTGCCAGAACTGGATTGCTATTGATGTTCCTGTTGTGATGCACATTTCTGAGTAATGTTTTGTTTTATTTTTGAAAAAAATTTTCGCTCTGCCCAAGGCGAAAAGTATTTGTGTCGGGCTATGTTGAAAATAAATCCTTTTGCTCTGCCCAAGGCAAAAGAGAAAATGTCCGGGCTCTTTGTTTCAAGTATTGCCCCTCATGAATAAAAATGTTATTTTGTCCACTACTGTTTTATTTTTTTCACTTTTTCTGGGAAATAGTAATGAAAATTAATTGGTAGTAATAGGAAAATATAATAACTTTTTGTTTTATCGATTTCTAAAATAAAGCATAATCATATGTGAAGATTAATCCATGACTTAACCATTGAAAACAATGATCCTATGCCCCTCCTAACTTTGAATTCCCTGTGTTCGGAGCCGAAGAAGAGGATAGCGAAGAAGTTCCTGATGAAATTTCCCGTTTGCTTGAGCACGATGAAAAGACTATTCAGCCATTTGAAGAACCTATAGAGATGATCAATTTGGGTGATGAAGAAGATAAAAAGGAAGTCAAGGTCGGAGCATTGCTTATCCCAGAGGTCAAAGAGAAGATGTTGGAGCTTCTCAAAGAGTATGTTCATGTGTTTGCTTGGTCCTACCAAGATATGCCAGGTTTGGACAACAATATTGTGGAGCATCGTTTACCGTTGAGACCTGAATGTATGCCGATTAAGCAGAAGTTGAGAAGGACTCGTCCCGATATGGCTGACAAGATCAAAGAAGAAGTTCAAAAACAAATTAATGCAGGTTTCCTTGTTACATCGGTCTATCCTCAATGGTTAGACAATATAGTGCCTGTTGCTAAGAAAGATGGCAAAGTTCGAATGTGTGTAGACTATAGAGATCTGAATAGAGCTAGCCCAAAGGATGACTTCCCATTACCGCATATTGACGTATTGGTCGACAGTACCGCAAAGTTCAAAGTCTTTTCTTTCATGGATGGTTTCTCTGGTTACAATCAAATCAAGATGGCACCAGAAGATATGGAGAAGACAACTTTCATTACACCTTGGGGAACATTTTGTTATCAGGTTATGCCGTTTGGTTTGAGGAATGCTGGTGCAACATACCAAAGGGCCATGACTGCTTTGTTCCATGATATGATGCATAAAGAGATAGAAGTGTATGTAGATGACATGATTGCCAAATCACAAACTGAAGAAGATCATTTGGAACATTTATTGAAGTTATTCCAGCGTTTGAGAAAGTATAAACTCCGTCTGAATCCCAACAAGTGCACTTTTGGTGTTCGTTCTGGAAGACTTCTGGGTTTCATTGTCAGTCGGAAAGGTATTGAGGTAGATCCTGATAAAGTCAAAGCTATTCGGGAAATGCCCGCACCCAAGACGGAAAAACAAGTAAGAGGATTCCTTGGGAGACTGAACTATATTTCTAGATTTATATCTCATATGACTGCTACCTGTGGGCCGATTTTCAAGCTTCTCAAAAAGAACCAAGGATGTGTGTGGACAGAAAAGATTGTCAGAGAGCTTTTGATAGCATCAAAGAATATTTACTTGAACCTCCCATATTGATTCCTCCAGTGGAAGGAAGACCTTTGATTATGTACCTGACTATATTGGAAGATTCCATGGGAGGTGTGCTTGGTCAACAAGATGAGACTGGAAGAAAGGAACATGCCATATATTATCTGAGTAAGAAATTCACAGACTGTGAGTCTCGATACTCAATGCTTGAGAAAACCTGTTGTGCTTTAGCTTGGGCTGCTCGCCGTCTGTGCCAGTATATGATTAACCATACCACTTGGTTAATCTCCAAAATGGATCCGATCAAGTATATCTTTGAGAAGCTCGCCTTATCTGGAAAAATAGCCCGTTGGCAGATGTTGTTATCTGAATATGACATTGAGTATCATACTCAGAAAGTAATCAAAGGGAGTATTTTAGCCGACCATTTGGCTCACCAACCAATTGACGATTATCAATCCATCAAGTTTGATTTCCCAGATGAAGATGTTATGTACTTGAAAGCTAAAGATTGTGAAGAGCCATTACCTGAAGAAAGACCTGATCCCGAATCCCATTGGGGTTTAATATTTGACGGAGCTGTGAACTCTTATGGAAATGGAATTGGGGCAATCATCGTCACTCCCCGAGGTACTCATATCCCGTTCACGGCGAGATTGAGGTTTGACTGCACGAACAACATGGCTGAATATGAGGCATGTATTATGGGTCTCGAAGAAGCAGTGGATCTAAGGATTAAGATTCTTGATATTTACGGAGATTCGGCATTGGTAATTAATCAAATCAAAGGAGAATGGGAGACTCGTCATCCTGGTTTGATCCCTTACAGAGACTATGCTAGAAGATTGTTAACTTTCTTCAACAAAGTGGAATTACATCATATCCCTAGAGATGAAAACCAAATGGCTGATGCTTTAGCTACTTTGTCTTTAATGTTTCAAGTGAATGGTTGGAACGATGTGCCTACAATCCGGGTTATGCGCCTCGATAGACCTGCTCATGTGTTCTCAGTAGAAGAGGTTACCGACGACAAACCATGGTTCTATGACATTAAACGTGTTCTTCAAACTCAAGAGTACCCGCCTGGGGCATCCAATAAAGATAGGAAGACGTTGAGAAGATTAGCAAGCAGTTTCTTCCTCAATGAAGAAGTATTGTATAAGAGGAATTACGACATGGTCTAGCTCAGATGTGTAGACGGACATGAAGCAGACATGCTGATGCAAGAAGTACATGAAGGATCCTTTGGCACACATGCCAACGGACATGCAATGGCTAAAAAGATGTTGAGAGCTGGTTACTATTGGATGACAATGGAATCTGATTGCTGCAAATATGTGAAGAAATGTCATAAATGCCAGATTTATGCGGACAAGATACATGTGCCACCGACCCTCCTCAATGTTATCTCTTCACCTTGGCCTTTCTCTATGTGGGGAATTGATATGATTGGAATGATTGAACCCAAAGCTTCAAATGGTCATCGTTTCATCTTGGTAGCGATTGATTATTTTACTAAATGGGTGGAAGCAGCATCTTATGCTAATGTAACCAGACAGGTGGTAGTCAGATTTATCAAGAATCAAATCATTTGTCGATACGGTATCCCGAGCAAGATCATCACTGATAATGGTTCAAATTTGAATAACAAGATGATGAGAGAGCTTTGTGAAGAGTTCAAGATCGAACATCATAATTCTTCTCCTTACAGGCCGAAGATGAATGGGGCAGTTGAAGCTGCTAACAAGAACATCAAAAAGATTGTCCAGAAGATGGTGGTAACTTATAAAGATTGGCATGAAATGCTTCCGTTTGCTTTACATGGATATCGTACTTCAGTTCGAACTTCAACAGGTGCAACCCCATTTTCCCTAGTTTATGGCATGGAAGCAGTACTTCCCGTGGAGGTTGAGATCCCGTCTATGAGAGTTTTGATGGAAGCGAAACTTTCTGAGGCTGAATGGTG
Organism: Vicia faba; assembly: GCA_948472305.1. Classification (NCBI taxonomy): domain Eukaryota; kingdom Viridiplantae; phylum Streptophyta; class Magnoliopsida; order Fabales; family Fabaceae; genus Vicia; species Vicia faba. The sequence goes on from OX451740.1 coordinate 1,178,147,747, forward strand.
TCAAAGTAGATATGATCAGTTGAATTTAATTGAAGAAAAGAGATTGACAGCATTGTGTCACGGTCAATTATATCAGCAGAGAATGAAGAAGGCTTTTGATAAGAAGGTTCGACCACGCGAGTTCAGAGAAGGTGACCTTGTGCTCAAAAAGATATTATCTTTCCAACCTGATTCTAGGGGCAAGTGGGCTCCGAATTATGAAGGACCGTATGTCGTTAAGAAAGTTTTCTCTGGAGGTGCCATGATTCTCACAAATATGGACGGTGAAGAGCTCCCGCGCTCCATGAACGTCGATGCAGTCAAGAAATATTTTGCTTAGGTTTGAGTTGACAGTTTGCTAAGTTGAAAACCCGAAAGGGCGGCTTAGGCAAGCTTTTGGTCAGACCAGTCTTGGCATTTGAGCATATTTCAGAATTCAAAGTGGTTAGGGAGAATAGTGATCATTGTTTTTGTGTAACCTTTTTCTCTCATGTACTATTTCCCAAAAAAAAAATTTGTAAACCATTGGAGTCGCATTGTTAGCGAACTACCATCCTATTAATGAAATTTTGAGCATTTATCTTTTTTGTGGGCAAAATTTCAGCTTTTACGGAAATAATTGAAACAAAGCTATTTAACGCATTCCTATTTTTAATGTGTCGTTGAATACTGAAGGGAATATTAACAGTTGTTCCAAGGATGGTCAAGCCATGAAATGCAAAACAATACAGTAATTTATCCTTGCATGATGAACATGTTTTCTTTCAAAATCGTCATGAGGTATTGGTTGTGTAACTTGCGTTTCTAGCGGTACTAAGCTTGGTGACTCCCCAGCATTTCCAGTTAAGATTTGTTTCAGTTATCTTTATTTGAGCAGATTTCTGAAGTGTGGTACGTTTTGTATCATGCCAGTGGTCTATTGGTATTAGAAGATTGGATTTGAATACTTTTCTCCTCAGAAGACTTGAGCCTTGTAGCGTGATACGCTCTGACGTTGCTTTGTGGTTCCAGTTCCAGTTATTTTCTGTCTCTTTAAGATTGGTCGAGTATTTATTATTTCGTGATATCTCATCATCTTCAAGGTATCTCGTCTGCCTGTTTTGTCAGCATAACATTCATTTACTCATCTACACTTATATCACGCATGCATATTCATATTTGTCGTTGATTTTGGGTTGTATACTTTGTTTATTCAAACAACGTACATGTTTCTTTCCAAGTAGAATGTTAACTTAGGCAGAAAATGTGCTTCCTTTCTAAATTCCCCAACTGAGCTAATCCTCGTAGATGAATTTTTGATTTGGCCTTCCTTTTCCATTTCTGGATAGGATGAATCCCCAATTAAGTTATTTTCTCATTGGGTAGAGTCTTGTTTGACTGTCTTCTCTCTGGTTTATTCCTGGAGGGAGTTTTTTTTTTGTCTCTTGCATAGGCTATCTCGTGGTTTTCTCCAAGCTAAACAACCTAGATGAATGGTGCATTTATTTTGCGCATTTAAGTATTTGACCTCCTCAGGAAGGATCTATTCATGATTCCCTTTGAAAAAGAATTTTATTCTCTGGCAGTGTTATCGCAACTTTCTTCTGAAATATTTTTGGAAAACGGCAAGCCGCAGTCTCTTCATGAGCAACTTGTACGTTATAGACATCGTTAGAAAACGACAAGCGGCGGTCTCTTCATGAGCAACTTGTACGTTATTATTATTTGGAAAACGACAAGCAGCAGTCTCTTCATGAGCAACTTGTACGTTATTATTTTTTGGAAAACGATAAGCGACAGTCTCTTCATGAGCAACTTGTACGTTATTATTTTTCTGGAATACAGCAAGCGGCAACTTCTTTATTTGAGCAGCTTGTATGTCATAGTATTTTTGGAAGACAGCAAGTGGCAGCTTCTTTATTTGAGCAGCTTGTATGTCATAGTATTTTTGGAAGACAGCAAGTGGCAGCTTCTTTATTTGAGCAGCTTGTATGTCATAGTATTTTTGGAAGACAGCAAGTGGCAGCTTCTTTATTTGAGCAGCTTGTGTATCTACAACCATATTATTATTTCAGCATTAATTGGTATATCTCCAGAAATCTCGCAGAGAAGTTTGTTATGAATCTTTACCTTCAGAAGTCGGTAATCCATTATCAGCAAATTTGGTACATCTTTTGTCTATCTTTGACCTTGAGTTGTGAACTCACTGTTATTTTGGGTCAATAATATGTTTTTGTGGCCTATGCAAGATGCCTTCTTTGTTAGGGTCAGAGGTCGTATTCTCTCAAATTTTTATTCGCCGTCAAGAGTCTATCATTTGAAGTCGATGGCTCATTTCCCCAGTAGTGTATAATCTATGTTCCTGTGTTTTGTTGGTGTTTGGTTTCTCCAGCATTATCTTGTCTCATACAATATCATTCTCTGTGAATTTAAATACTACATTCATATCACAAACATAATGGCGGTATCTTAGGGCAAAAATTGCGTATTATGTATTTAAGTACCTTCAATCTCGTCGAGACGAAGATTTTAATCTTCATATCTCCGGATAGAAGAAACTTAAATAGGGGCAGCTGTCATACCCCAAACTTTGACCTAAGATACCACCTCCCATCTGCATTATTACATAGCAAGCGTTCACAAGCGATTCGACCTATTTTTTGCCAATTCTCGAGTCAGGTTTCAAAATTCATAACTTCTTCAAATTTCGACAATTTTTTAGTGGTTCTTTTACATATGATTCTCCTTTGCAACAACTATAACTTTTCTTTACGAGTCAAGGGATGATTATGCTTAGAAAATCCACCAAAAACTAGAAACGTTAGAAATTGTTGTGAATTTAGTGAAATTTAACTGGTTTTTGTCCGACTTTACTAAATCATGAATTTTTTTCATTTTTTATCATCTTTCTTTTATTCTTATTTTCATAAAAAGAAAATCCACGAAATATATTTAGTTCATATCAGTTTTACTTTATCCAAAATATAAAAAATTTATAGTTTTGTTAGTTTCATTTAATTTATATATTTAATTCATTGACAATTCAAAAAATCTCAAAATACATATAAGTTCTTTTGATTTTTACATTTTTTGAGTATGTAAGTCTATTTTGTGTTTCTTTAGTTGCAATTCAAAAATTTGAAAATATATGGTTTAATTTTTCATTTATTTTTATTTCTTTTATGATTAATTTTGGTGTAAATTTTGATTATAATTCCATTTGAAATATTTTTAAGTCGAATTATTAATAGATTTTAGAACCGATTTTAATATCTCTTTTATTTCACTTTTGTATTTTTCAATTTAGTTTTTACTAACAGTTTATTTTATTATTATTATCATTACTATTATTATTAATATTATAATTATTATGCTATGTCTATGTAAGTCTAAATATGCTGTCAAATACTACACTCCAAAGCCTCTTTGTTGTCCACTTTAACCATATTGCTGCATTGTATCATAAACAGTCCAAAGACTTGCAACAAGAAACCTGCAAAACCTGCACAAATAATGCCAAGAAAAACAGTCAAATACCCTCTGCTGCCCTGTTATAAGACAAGCATATCAGTCCAGAAATTACATCAAAAATAACAAATTAAAAAGCTGAATCAAAAAGTGACAAAGTATAACACCAATTTTGTTCAAATCCTACTGTTATTTCCCCCCTCAAATTGCAGGGGTCTTGGTGATATAAGATGGATTTTAGAAACAATGAGAGGAGTCCACTGATATTAGAAAAAAAATTATTGATATAGGAGAAAGAAATAATATCAACAGAAAAAAGAAAGAAACAAGACAATAGAAAAGAAAATACCAACTATAAAATTTCAAACTTACAAGCAATTTCGAGACGAATTTGACAAGAAGAAAGGATTCAAACAAATCTACCTGAGAAGTACGAAGACCCTTCGGAGGAACTCCGACTCGGTAATTCTTTTCTTCCTTCGTTTTTACCTTACTATTGTTGTTGTTTCTGTCCAAACTGAACTAGCTATCATAAATTTCACACTTTCTTTGAACCAATATCTCCGTTTTTCTCATTACATGTTGAATCTATACTATTATTGTTCCCACATTGTCTCTACTGCCGTATTTGAAAAAACACGAGTATTCTAAAAAAAGAAAAAAAATTACAGTGTCTGTTAACTTAATGCTTAAATCGTAAGTAGAAAAAAAAGAGTTAGAATTGATAAAAAATCACAAAAGAAAGATTCAAACCTTGAACACGATATTTGTTGAGAGAACCAAGTGGAAATATGGGTACAGAACACAATAGTTTTGGCCATTTACCGCTGAACTCCTTCCTCCTAACACACCACTTTCTCTCTCTTTTCCATTTTCTAACACATTCAAATTTAATTCTTTTTAATAAACATTTCATTTTCGTTTCGCTGAAAACCAACTCCATGAAATTCGATAAGAGCCTCAGCAGCCAGATCGAGAAAACTCTACAGGAATGGCACGACCAGTTTCTTTCCTACGAAGAAGTCAAGAAGAAGCTTAAGAACTTGGAACCGACCGCCGCCGATGACGACCGTCTCGCGAAACGTCTTAGGGTTGATTCCGGTGGTGGTAATTTTGTCGCTGATGCCGGAGAAATTCCAAAGGAGGAGAGTAACTTTATGAACTTGTTGGAGAATGAACTCGAGAAATTTAATAATTTCTTTGTTGAGAAATAGGAAGAGGTTGATGCTGGTCCTGATGTGAGAGAGTGTGCTTTTTTTGTTGTTGTTTTATTTTCACGATGAAGACATAGAGAGAAGAGTTTTTTGGAATAATAGTTTAATCTGTTTATCCCTTCCCAAGACAACTCGCGGCGCCTTCTTGTTGTATTAGGGTTACAACATTTCTCCTGGTTCCTTTCATTTCAATCGGGTCATCTCTTTGGGCCTGTTGGCCCAATCTTCCTTTTTGTTTTTTTCTTATATTAATTAAAACATAATAATAACAATTAAGTAGTATAGTTTAGTTGGCAAGATTGTCATACCATAACTAAAGAAATGTGAGTTCAACACCTTAACAAGACATTTTTATTTTGTTTTTGTTAACTCTTTAACCTTATTTCCAAAAAAATATATATATTAGTAAATCTTATAACTAATTTAGTTTAGTATTAATTTAGAATTATTTAATTAATTTAGATTTATTTTATAACTTTAAAATGTTTAGAATCTTATTTGATTTTATTTAGTTAACTTTAGAATTTTATTTGTTTTAGTTTTAATTTAGTAAACTTTAGAATTCTATTTGTTTTAGTTTTAATTTAGTAACTTTAGGATTTTATTTTATTTAGATTTGATTTAGTAAACTTTAGAATTCTATTTGATTTAGTTTTATTTTAGTAACTTTAGAATTTTATTTCATTTAGATTTGATTTAGTAAATTTTAGAATTTTATTTGTCTTAGTTTAGTTTAATAACTTTGGAATTTTATTTGATTTTATTTAGTTAACTCTAGAATTTTATTAGTTTTAGTTTTAGTTTAGTGACTTTAGAATTTTTATTTGATTTAGAATTAGTTTAATATCTTTAGAATTTTTTTATTTGATTTAGAATTAGTAACTTTAGAATTTTTATTTGATTTAGATTTAGTTTAATAACTTTAGAATTTTTATTTGATTTAAATTTAGTTTAGTAGTTTTAGAATTTTATTTGATTTAGATTTAGTTTAGTAACTTTGGAATTTTTATTTGTTTTAGATTTGATTTAGCAACCTTGGAATACTAATTTAGTTTAGATTTAATTTACTAATTTTAAAATTTTAATCTAGTTTAGATCTAATTAAGTAATTTTAGAACTATTTTTACAACCTTAGAATTTGTAGTTAGTTTAGAAATTTTTTAGTAAGTAATCTTAAATTTTTAATTTAGTTTAAATAACTTCTTTAGATAATTCGTTACATTCTCTTTTATTTTATTTAAATATCTTTGTCATTTTAATTTCTCGATGCCTTTAGGTCATTAATCTGTTTCGTTATATTTATTTTCTTGTGAATTTTGATTGCTTATATTTTGATGTCTATTTTATTTTGCTCGCTCGATTTAATCTAAGGGAAATGTTTTAACTTTGTTGACTTGATGTTATCAAACACATCTCATCCAATCGTGCGAATACCCTCATTCATCTTTTGTTTGTTTACTATTTTGTTAAACCTAAGATAATTTTTCCAAAAGATTCAATTTTTAAACTCACACCTTTTAAGTCAAAACTTCGACATTAGGTCGCTGTCTCTTCAAAATCTCATCCGCACCCATCTTTAGCTAAACAAACTATTTTAATCAAACAAACAATTTTAAAAAAAACAGATATTTCAAAAGGTTCCTATAGAATACTATAGATACATTGGGTGCTAATACCTTCCCATTGTATAACCAACCCCCGAACTCTAGACCTCTTTTCAAAAACGCCTTGTATTTTCATTACTTTTAAAGTATTATTTTACATTGCATATTTTAGGGTTTTATTTCGCTCTTTTCCCTTTTCCCTTGGAAATAATAAAACGCGGTGGCGACTCTTGCTTTTATGAGACGAATTAATTAATAGTTCGATCTCCGATTTACCCCGCTACATTTTTTATCGCTACAGAAATGGTGACTCTGCTGGGGAGACGAATTAATTAATAGTTTGATCTCCGATTTACCCCGCTACATTTTTTATCGCTACACTACTCATCAATAGTAGGATAGCATTATCTAAAGGAAGATAGCATAGAACGATTCTTTTTTCGAGTAGGTAGATGGTTCTTAGATACTTGCTCTTTCAAAAAACAAACACAAAACCTTTTTCACACTTACAACTTTCAAACAAAAACTCTTTCAAAACCCACAAACACGAAGAAAAGCAATTTTTGAAAAAAATATGAGCAAGTACCTAAGAGCCCGTGGATAACCACAGATAGAAAGGGTGCTAACACCTTCCCTTTCTATAATCTACCCCCTGAACCCGAGAAACATCTCGAAAAAGGAATTTTTCTATGCTTTTTTCCTTTCCTTGTTGGATAAAATAAAAGACGGTGGAGACTCTTGCCTAACCGACATTTTGCAAAAACAAACGCAAAACGCGAACCAGCATATCCAAAAACAGTCAGTTCTCTCCCACCGTATCACAGTATCCTATACAAGCGCAATCATGATTGCATTCTGCTCTGTTGTGTGGACAAGGTGGAAGCTGAGCAGATCATGGCTGAACTGCATAATGGTACCTTTGGTACTCACTCAAGCGGACATACTATGGCTAAGAAGATTCTAAGGGCAGGCTATTACTAGTCTACCATGGAAGCCGATTTCCACCAACATTCCTGTACTTGTCACAAATGTCAAATCTATGCAGACAAGGTACATATACCTCTAGTTCCTCTCAATGTCTTAACAGCTCCTTGGCCATTCGCTATGTGGGGAATCGACATGATTAGAGAGATCAAGCCTACAACCTCCAATGGACACCGTTTCATTATGGTGGCCATTGATTACTTTACCAAGTGGGTCGAAGCAACTTCCTTCGCATCCGTCACAAAGAATATTGTTGCTCGCTTCATCAAGCAGAACCTCATTTATCGGTATGGTATCCCCGACAGGATCATCACTGACAACGGTACAAACCTGAACAACAATATGATCACCGCCTTGTGCGAGCAGTTCCAGATTCAACATCACAATTCATTTCCCTATCGGCCAAAGATGAACGGTGATGTCGAAGCTGCGAACAAAAATATCAAGAAGATCATACAAAAGATGATAGTCACCTACAAGGACTAACATGAGATGTTACCGTTTGCTCTGCACGGGTACCGTACCACGATACAAACATCAACTGGGGCAACACCCTATTCTTTGGTATATGGCATGGAAGTTGTTTTACCTATCGAGGTTCAAATTCCCTCCTTGAGAATCATGAAGGATGCTGGTTTGAGTGAAGACGATTGGATTCAGACCCGGCTTGATCAACTTAACTTGATTGATGAAAAGAGACTTACTGCTGTTTGCCATGGTCAGACGTATCAAAAACGGATGATCAAGGCTTTCAACAAGAAAGTCAGGCGACATGTATATCAATTCGGAGATCTTGTAATCAAGCAGATCATCTTGCCGCAAAGTGATCCCAGGGGAAAATGGACTCCTACCTACGAAGGACCATTTGTGATCAAAAACATCTTTTCTGGTGGGGCAATGATATTAACCACCATGGACGATGATGACTTGCCGCACCCTGCGAACGCAAACATAGTCAAAAGATACTACGCATAATTGACCCGTCAAGTTGAAAACTCGAAAGGGCGACTTGGGCAAAAATGGGCATCCCGGTGAATCGAAAACCCGAAAGGGCGGTTCAGGCAAAAATTAGGGATAAATAAAAAAATTTGTACACCCGACAAGTTGAAAACCCGAAAGGGCGACTTGAGCAAAAAAGGGTTTCCTGGTAGATCGAAAACCCGAAAGGGCGGTCCAGGCAAAAGTTAGGGAATTAAAGCGTATGACTATATCTCATTGGATCACTTTAAGGACAATCTCTTCATATACAAGCTCCAGGCTTCTGATCAACTCAATCATCTTCGGACGAAGCAACGAATGGACCAGATACTCAGAGTTACGAAGGCTATAGCAGAATGGGAACCCCATGGAATTTATTCACATAGCCATCTTTCTTTGTATAAATTTTTCTCATTTTACGACAATATTCTCTTACTAGGATGTCCGTCTCCTTTGTACAAAATACTTACACAAAGTTAATACAAAGATACTTCAAAGTGCAGAAAACTATTTGCCTTTTCTTCTTTTTACACTTGTGTTTTATTTGAAAACGCCCAATGATTTAAATGAGCATATGCATTTGAATATAATCACATGTTCACAAATAAACGAAATGGGAGAGAATAATTACTGACAGGTTAAAAGTATAGGAAAACGTCTTTAGGCTATTCCAAGAGAAATCCCCTGCAGTACATCATCTAGATTCCCAGCGGAGCTAAAACCTTGAAAAACAGATCCCCAGCGGAGTTAAATTTCAAAATACCCATCAGAGTTAAAACTTCAAACTCCCAATCCCCAGCAGAGCCAAAAACTTTGAACTACAGACCCTCAACAAAGATGAAACCTTCTTCCCCAATCAAGTCAAGATTATCAATCGCCAGCGGAAACCATCCAGTTTTCCCCAGATTCCCTAGTAAGTTGTCTTAAAACCTGAGAATCAACCAGATAACAATTAACTTTTGCTTTATCCCCAACAGAATGAAGATTCTCATTCTTGAATCCCTAGTAGATTGGCATACAACCCAAGCTCCTGAAGTCCCAACAGAATGAAGATTCTCATTCTTGAATCCCCAGTAGATTGGCATACAACCCAAGCTCCTGAAGTCCCCACATAATGAAGATTCTCATTCTTGAATCCCCAGTAAATTGGCATACAACCCAAGCTCCTGAAGTCCCAACAGAATGAAGATTCTCATTCTTGAATCCCCAGTAGATTGGCATACAACCCAAGCTCCTGAAGTCCCAACAGAATGAAGATTCTCATTCTTGAATCCCCAGTAGATTGACATACAACCCAAGCTCCTGAAGTCCCAACAGAATGAAGATTCTCATTCTTGAATCCCCAGTATATTGGCATACGACCCAAGCTCCTGAAGTCCCAAAAGAATGAAGATTCTCATTCTTGAATTCCCAGTAGATTGGCATACAAACCAAGCTCCTGAAGTCCCAACAGAATGAAGATTCTCATTTTTGAATCCCAAGTAGATTGGCATACAACCCAAGCTCCTGAAGTCCCAACAGAATGAAGATTCTCATTCTTGAATCCCCAGTAGATTGGCATACAACCCAAGCTCCTGAAGTCCCAACAGAATGAAGATTCTCATTCTTGAATCCCCAGTAGATTGGCATACAACCCAAGCTCCTGAAGTCCCAACGAAATGAATATTCTCATTCTTGACTCTCTAGTAGATTGGCATACAACCCAAGCTCCCGATATCTCCAACAGAATGAAGATTCTCATTCTTAAAGTGGCGTACAACCTAAACTCCTAAACTTTTTCCAAACAGGAATAAGCTTTTCCCCAGAGTCCTGAACTTACCTTCTAGCAGGATAGCTTACTCTCCAAGCAGTATAGCTACTCCCTTTAGAGTTTTTCATCCCCTAACAGAGTGAAGATTCTCATTCTCATTTCCCCAGTAAAGTTTCCAGAGCCTTCATTACTCCCCAGCATGAATTTGTCAGAATTTTTAATCCCCTGCAGATCAAAGATTCTCATTCTTGACTCCTCAGTACAAATTCCCCTAGCAGAATGAAGATTCTCATTCTCAGTTCCATGCAGAAGCCATCAAAGTCTTCCTTTTTCTCCAGTAGATCAAGGTTTTCCTTTGTTTGATCCCAGGTAGAGATCTCCAGAATTTTCCTTATTCCCCAGCCGAGTAAGGATTCTCATTGTGTAATCCCCAGGAAAGTCGTGAAAGATTCTCACATCCCCACAGAAGTTGTAAAAGTTTTTGATAATCCCCGCGAGTTGTCAAGGATCTTAATCCCCAAGTAGTTAGCAAATATTTCTCATTCTCAGCAATCAAAGATTTTGAATCTCCAACAGCGGACAAGGATTTATCTTCCCCGGCAGCAGTCAAGGATTCTTTTATCTCCAGCCATCAAGGATTTATTTTCCCCAGCAATACAGCAAATCAGCTTACACGCGCATACATTATATTCATACATGATAAGCATTGATAAAACACATTCATTGCATAAAACATGTCATGCAACATAACTTTGTGTTTCAGCTAACATTTTACCCTTTTCAGGATAAGATTAAAAGCTATCCTTAACAAATGTTCAAAGATTTCAGATACGGTATGGATATATTCCAGACACGGAAGTCATTCTGCTACTCATTCAGATCTCTTATTCAGATACAGATTGGATACGCTCCAGACACGAAAGCCATTCTATTTCTCATTCAGAATTCAAAGTCAAGATACAGTACGGATACACTCCAGACACGGAAGTCATTCTGTTACTCATTCAGATTCTATTTCAGATACGCTCCAAACACGGATGCCATTCTGGCCCTTACACCAGAAGTTTGATTCTCCCCAGTGCATTCACCATAGAAGTCGTTCTGTCACCTATTCAGATCCCACTTACAGTTTCAGATACACTCCAGACACGAAAGTCATTCTGCTACTCATACAGATCCCAATTTCAGATACAGTCCAAATACACTCCAGACACAGAAGTCATTCTATCAACTTTTCCTGACTTTTTCCCCAGCTCAGAGATGCTCCAGACACGGAAGCCCTTCTGTCGCTTATTCAGATTTCAAATTCAGATACAATACAAATACACTCCAGACACAAAAGTCATTATGTTATTCATTCAGATTCTAATACAGTTACATCTCGGATACACTCCAGACACGGACGCCATTCCATTGCTCATACATACTCAATCTCCAGATACAGTTTAGATACGTACCGGACGCGGATACCATTCTGATACTCATTCTTTTGACTTACAACATACAATTCAGCAGACATTCTTGGATGGCATCTTTAAGCCCATCTCCAACAAGATTCTATCACCTCTCCAAATGGCATCTTTAAGTCCATTCCCTCAACTACATATTGACGAGTGCAAATTTGCAGGCACTCTAGTGTCAATCATCTTTTACCTTCGAGTAATGAACGACAAACTCGCCAATCTAACTCTTCAGGTTCAAGAAGATTGAACAGGGGCAGCTGTTGTACCCCAAAATTTGCCCTCTCATTTTATCAAGATTTCCCCTCACAAGACTCTTGGGATTCCAGACCAGATTAGGGTTTGCTCAGCTCAACACATCTCCTTGCACTGATGACCTGAAATTAGGGTTTGAGTTTGCACATGGATTTTTGGACTTTCAATGCTCAATGTGACTTTCATACTTCATGTTGGACCTCTAAGATTGCCCATACCAAGTTTCAAGCTTTGAATCACATTTTTGCCCAGTCAATTAGACAGTTGACCTAAAAATTAGCTGTATTGAGGAAAAAGTCAAATGTGGCCAATTTACAGTCAAACCTCATAATTTTTGATCCACATGAACATTAAAGACTCATATGAACCATTTGATCAAGTTTGGACCATAACTCCTCAAGAAATTTGATCAGATCATCAAAAGGGAAAAATGGTCATTTTTAGGGTTTTGACTGTATAAGGGCAATTTCTGATTTTTTTCACCTAGCCAATGGCAAATTGAGTTCAAGCATGGATTCAAGGACTCAATGGCGTCATCTTGACCTAATCACAAGGTTCAAAAGATCTCAAATGCATTGGATTGACAGATGAGTTTTCCAGTCAACTGATCAAAAATTAATTGTACACTGAAAAGTCAAACTTTGACTTTTTGGTCAAAATCAAGTGCCAAGGGTCATTTTTCATCAAGATGTGTCAAAACATGAAACTTGTTCACCAAGAAACTTAATTTTCAAAATTAGGGTTTTAAAATGGAAAATTTTCATAACTTAGAAATTTTCTAAGTTATGAAAATTTCTTATTTTTTCCTAACTTTGCCCAACTTTTTCACCATGATGCAATTGGATTCAAAGAAAACATCCAACATGAAAGTTGTATTCCTCCACAAAATCTACAACTTTGATTCACAAAGTTTTCCAAAAAGATGCTTGGATCTCAAGTTATGATTTTGTGAATAGGGGTCCAAAAACTTTCTAACTTAGTGAAATTTTTCCCTAGTTTAGGCAGGATTTTGACCTATCTTCATGGAAACTTTTCACCTAGTTCAAATGGAATCTCAACATGCATTTCAAATATGGATTGTAGAGAATGTTACAAGCTTTCCAAAATGTCCAAGAACTCTCCAAGATCATTCATGGTTAGGGAGAATCGAAAGTTTGAAATTGGCAAATCATCACTTTTGTCTAAGGCATTTTACACCATGCTACAAGTTGCAAAATCTGTCCAAACCTTTCTTGTACTTGGTTTACAGGTCTTAAACCTTCCTACACTCATAAATTAAATGCAAACACATTAAATTAAGGCATTGTTCTGATCTATGAAGCATTATACAAAGGACTAATCCAATTTTGGCAAAAAGATAACAATGCCATTTTCATAAAGTCCACTTTATGCAATTTTGTTTCCCTTGAGCCTTGAACCCAATCTTTTGCAGCAAACAAAGTCCACAAACTTGGGGAAAAGTACACCAACTATGTGCAACTAAGAAGCAGGCCTGTACAGGCTCTTGAGCATTGTCATTTCACTTTTGCTCCAAAAGCAAGAAAGTGTGCAAAAACTCCACAACTCTTCAACCTGATAAAACATAACTTTGTGCACATTTCAAACAACTTCAGCATATCACACCAAGCCAGAAACACGAGCTAACAAGTTCTCAAACCCTCAAAAACACCAAAACACCAAGTTCTTGCAAAAACAGGGCAAGCCCTGCAGAATCACTTCCAAATTAAAATCCACTCGTGCGTTTTATCCCAAACCACTTCAGACACGTTGCATACAATACACCTAAGCTGCCCAAACCATTCTCAAGTCACTGTAATTCCATTTTCACACTTCACCATTTTTACTTTGAAGCTTTGCAGGTTGAGTTCTACAAGCATATTCAGGCCATTTCAAAGCAAGCCAAGCATTGGGGAAGGTTGAGTGAACTATAGGCAAGCTAACACGACCTTCAGGCCTCATCAAAAACCCCTATGTTGCCATACTCAAGCTTGACTGAAACAGGTATTTGACAAACTTCTATCTCCTTATTTAGGAATCATTAGGCTTAGGTTTGTGAAGAAAAAATGTAGTCCTCATTGTCCTTGAGCTATACATATGCATAAAATTCATTTATGTTAACTGAGCTAGGAGTATTTGATAGTTGAACTTACTGAAAAAATTAGGTTATAAATTAGGGGCACTGAAATTCTCCCTGGTTTCTTAGAGTTAGATTAAGTTTTTTTCATGGTTAGAATCGTGGTTTAAAGCTCTATAATTTTCATGTTATGAGTTTTTGATTTCAAGTAAAGAATAGAGTGAACATGTTTGAAGTTGTAGGCGTGCGTATTTTGTTCAGAGGTTAGAGATGGAGTGGAATCTGGGTTGGGCCTGGCTTTCGCTGACTATTTGCACCCCATGCTTGCTTTCTGCACCCCTTGGCCCATTTGATTTATTTTTGCATATTTTTCTTTTCTATTTTTATTTTCTGACTTTATTATTTTTTCTTGAACATTTAAAATCACAAAAATTATTTTCTTTATTTTTGGCATTTTACTATATTTTTATTTTATTTTTATTTGCATACAAATAGTTTATTAATAATAATATAACTTATTTTCTTAAATAAAATTTGTAAATAATACAAAAATATCATACATTTTTATTTTTTATTATTTATACACTTAAATAATATTTTCTCACACATTTTAATTTTTTAACACTTTTGTATATATTTTTATTTATTTTCTTGTATATAAATAAATAATATAATATATATATTTTCTTAAAACAAAAACTAGGGTTTCTACCCTTTCAAAAATAATCATTAATATTTTTTCTTATTTTTGAGACAAAAATATTTTATTTTACATACATAAAAATAAATACCAAAAACATCCTTTGCATATTTATATTTGTTTGTACATTTAAATATTTGTCTATTTATTTATCTTGTGCAATATTTCAATTTGGTTGTAATAATAGTTTTAGGGTTTATTTTCTTGCAAATATCCCCTTATTCAAACTTGTATCCCCCTCCTCGTATCAATGTTGTAATAGTCGTAGATCTACTTTTCGCATTTTATTGCTTTCAAATATGCATGATAGTAAGATTAGGGTTTGTATGCAAAAGACCAAAATCAAACAAATAGCATGACTAAACACAAGACAAAAATGCATGAAAAATGACAACACAATGCATACAAGCACCCCTAGGGTTTCATCCACTTGTTGCCCTAAAAAAATGGCCATGATATGCATGCTAGGTATCTTGGCAAAACAAAACAAAACAAAAAGATCATAGTCCCTCGATGATGCTATCTTGGTTGCCTAAACAAAAATGATCTAGTCCCTCAAAAACTTGCTAAGATACTTGGCAATATTGTTATCATGGCCATACGATGACCCACGCCCGTCCCGTTTAACATCCAAATACAAAGTTGTTTACCAAATACAATGGTAAAACAACAATGTCAAAGGGTTAAAAATGTGTAGAAAAGATCTTTGAGTAGGGTAGACAACTCCTAGTTACTTGATCAAACTTGCAAACATCCTTGCTAATTTCAAAAACACACAATTTTAAAACAATTTCCCAAAATAAACTTTCAAACATTGAAACATTTTTCAAAAGACAAACACCTTTGTATACATTCAAACAAGAATCATTACAAAGATTGCCTAAACAAAGGCCTCTTTTCAAAATACTTTCAAAACCACACACAAAAGCACCATTTCAAACAATTGGAAAAGCAAAGCAAGTGATCTAAACAAGTAACTAAGAGCCCATGGATAACCATGGATGAAAAGGGTGCTAGCACCTTCCCTTTTCATAATCTACCCCCCGAACCCAAGAAAACATCTCAAAGGTCTTTCTTGTGCTTTTTGACCTTTCCTTTGGATAAAATAAAAAGTCGGTGGCGACTCTTGCTAAACCGAAAAATTTATGAACACAAACGCAAAACCTCAAGTCAGTTCTCCACCGTATCACAACCATGAAGCTTGGGATTACGACTAGATAACAGTAAGGGACATTGCGAAGCTTGGATTTTGACCAAATAGTAGTTTACCCGGCCAATTATTATGAAGCCCAGAAATCGACCGGATATTAGTATGCCTTAAAATCAAATGGAAGCCCGGATGCGACTGGATAACCACTTGATTTCTTCTGAAGCCTGGAATACAACCAGATAAGAAGTAAGGTATTGTGAAGCCTGGAATCGACCAGATAGCAGTACAGGACACCATGAAGCCTGGATTCGACCAGATAATGGTATAAGACATCGTGAAGCCTGAATTACGACCAGATAGTGGTAAAGGACACTGAAGCCTGGAATCGACCAGATAATACTATAAGACATTGTGAAGCTTGGATTTTGACCAAATAGCAGTTTACTTGGACAATTACTAAGAAGCCCAAAATCGACCGAATATTAGTGTGCCCTAAATTCAAGTTGAAGCCCGAATGCGACCGAATAATAACTTAATTACTTCTTAAGTCTGGGTTACGACCAGATAAGAATTGAGAAATTACGAAGCCTGGAGAACGACCAGATAGCAAGTTTAATCTCATCTCCCTGTTAAGTCACTATAAAGCCTGGAGTACGACCAGATAGCAATCGATCTTATCACTATGAAGCCTGGATCACGACCAGATAGTAGTTCATTTTCACCTCTTCGACCAAGAGACGATTCCCCAGTAGAATAACGGACGACCGAAGCTCCTAAAATTCAACTTTTCCTCAAGACAGAGACTAGCATTCCCCAGCGAAATCCTCCTCAATAACAGGTATACAAGCTCTCGCAAAGGAATCTCTTATGCGATCGACACTCCTTCGGATGGCATCTTTAAGCCCATCCTCTGTCACCAATCTCCAAATGGCATCTATAATCCCATTCCCGACATCACAAAACAAGTACCACTTCATGCGAGTGCAAATTTCTAGGCACTCTAGTGTTCAATCATCTTCCACCTTCGGATCACGAAAGGCAAGCAGGCCAATCTACATCCTCAGGTTTAAGAAGATTGAACAGGGGAAGTTGTTGTAACCCAAAATATGCCCTCCCATATTTCTCAATACATTTCAAGTGAGGTCCTCAAATTGCTCAAGGAAGTCCAAGGGTTCACTAGACAAACTCTCTCCTAAGGCAGTCTACCTCAAATTAGGGTTTCATGTTGCATCAAGATACTTGAGTCAAAGGGATCCCAAATGCTCACTATGTCCTAATATGTTCTCAAGATCATCCATGTCAAGTTTCAAGCCTTGCAGAGGAAGTTTGCCCAATCAATTGCTCAAAGGCCTAAAAATCGACTATGCTAGGGCAAAATTCAACTGTGGCCCACATGCAGTCAAACTTCAAGATTTTTGGTCAACATCCTCATTTTGAAGTATTATTCATCATTTGATCAAGGGCTGATCATGATTCCTCAAGGATTGCTCACAATTCATCAAAACCCAAAAGTTGCTAAATTAGGGTTTTGTAGGAAAAGTCAACTCAACTTTGACCAAGCATAACTTTCTCATACTTTATCAAGAATGACCCATCCAAAGTTCATTATGAATAGGATGAAATTCCCTACAATTCATATTCATCTCCCAAGTTCAAAATATGTACTCACAAGAAGTTATGAATTTGGACATTATAGGTCACTTTAAAAAGTCAACAAAAACACCTTTTTTGACAAAGCTTCATACATGAACATGGAAGACTCAATTGATATGAGAACAAAAGGGTTGCTTAGAGGACATCTTGAGCTTTCTAAAAAGTCCAATAACACATCTCTAGGGTCAAAATTGAGGAAGTTATGCATTGGCAAAGTTGACCCTTTTTGCAAAATGGAAAAAAGTCAAATATGTCTCAAATTGCAATTTTTGTCAAATGGGCCCAACTTTTTGTGCTTGCACTGAACTTGTAGCATGGTCCACGACCCATGAGCCATGCCACTTGTCATTCTTTTGTTTTTATCATTTATCTTGATTTTATTTCATTTAAATCAAATAAAATCAATAATAAATAATGAAAATATCAAAAATCATTTAAACCTTGAGATTTTGTGCATATTTCAGGTCCATGAATAGCTGGCAATGAGATCAAATCGTGCAAGGCTTGTTTGTACACTAAAAATCAGGGATGAAAACGAAAAAATCTGTACACCCGGCGAGTCGAAAACTTGAAAAGGCGGCTTTGGAAAAAAAGGGTATCCCGGTGGACTGAAAACCCGAAAGGGCGGTCCAGGCAAAAGTTAGGGAAGTAAAGCGTATCACTATGTCCCATTGGATCACCTTGCGACCAGACCTCAGTATCAACTATCAAGCTCAAACGACACCAATCAATCTAATCAGTTTCGAACAAGCAGCAAAGTGATGAGACACTTGAAGACATAACGACAATAGCAGAATTGAAACTCAATGGGATTATCACACATAGCTATTTTCTTCTCTTTGTACACAATATTTTATAGCTTGCATTTTCACGGCGGCGTTCTCTTACTAGAGCGTCAGCTTCCTTGTACAAGAATGCCTGTTAGGCCAATTTCAGAAATTAATACAAGTCACTTTTACAAAACCATTTGTTTTTTCTTTTTCTGTTTTATTTTGCAAAAAACATCCAATGATTTATCCTTGACACGTGCATTTGAATATGATTGCTATTCATAAATATTTGCATATGAAACAGAAAAAACAGTTGCTCATAACTTAAGGAACGGGGCAAAACTAAAAAATCATTTCAAGCCCGACAGTTACTCTTTCCAACAGGTACAGGGGCATGAACATCTTCGAAATAAGGCCACGATTACATGCAACCTCGCGACGTCTACGCTCCCCACAGAGTAAAGGCAACCAAAACTTTGACATCCGCTTCCCCAAACAGGAGTTACTTTCCCCAGTAAAGTTCCTTCAGAGAGCCGACATCTATTCCCCAGCCGAATTTTATATTCGCAAGCGGTTCATAAAGTTGTGTCCCAAGCAGAGTTTATTTCTCTAAATACAGAAGCTCAATCCCCAACAAAGTTTATTCCTCCAGCTACGGAAGTTCATCCCCAACAAAGTTTATTTTTCCGAATCGGAAAAATCTTCCAGCAAAGCATCTCCTCCCTCAAACAGAGTTATTCCCTCACAGAGTTATTCTCAAGCAGAGTCTCTCCCCGGCAGAATATTCACCAACAGAAAAGGAGTGAATCCACGGCATAGTCATCACCGTTCACCATCCCCAGCAGAATCAGAAGAACCACTTTTGCTATAACAGTCAGGAATTCAATTTCCAATACTCTCCAGCAGCAGTCAGGGATTTAATTTCCCATACTCGGATATGTTGCAATAGCATTTCATGTTCATACATCATGACGTGCGCATACATATTGCATACAACATAATCTCATTTATTTTGAGAACATCATCACACAATGCATTTCATGCATCACATATAATTAATATTGTACCTTTTCAGGAAAGATGGTTATCATCATCAATTCCAACAGTTCAATTCATGAAGCTATACATGTCATATCTGTAGACAACTAATGGAAAATCAGTTCCCAAAACCAAACGGGTCAACTAATCTACCTGATCAAATGAGATAGCCCTACTACCTAGGTCTTCATTTCGAAGTAACCCTACTATCCAGGTTCCTTCTCACAACCCTACTACCCAGGTTCCTTCTCAAAGCCCTACTATCCAGGCTTTCATTTCAAAGTAACCCTACTATCCAGGTTCCTTCTCACAGCCCTACTATCCAGGCTTTCATTTCGAGGTAACCCTACTACCCAGGTTCCTTCTTATAACCCTACTATCCAGGCTTTCATTTCGAAGTAACCCTACTACCCAGGTTCCTTCTCATAGCCCTACTATCCACGCTTTCATTTCGAAGTAACCCTACTACCCAGGTTCCTTCTCATAGCCCTACTATCCAGGATTTCATTTCAAAGTAACCCTACTACCCAGGTTCCTTCTCACAACCTTACTATCCAGGCTTTCATTTCGAAGTAACCCTACTACCCAGGTTCCTTCTCACAACCCTACTATCCAGGCTTTCATTTTGAAATAACCCTACTATCCAGGTTCCTTCTCACAACCCTACTACCCAGGTTCCTTCTCACAACCCTACTATCCAGGCTTTCATTTCGAAGCAGCCCTACTATCCAGGTTCCTTCTCATAGCTATACTATCCAGGCTTTCATTTTGAAGAAACCCTACTATCCAAGCTTTCATTTCGAAGTAACCCTACCATTCAGGTTCCTTCTCATAGCCCTACTATCCAGGCTCCTTTTCATGAATTACTTGACGTAGTCTTGCATGGACTTATCCCGAGAAAGCCCTATACAGGTTCCTTCTATTTTATCCCCAGACAACAGTTTACAACACTGTAAAACCTAGACCCGACCAGATACGGTCGATTTCACATTTCCCCAGTAAGTCACTGTGAAGCCTGAAATACGACCAAATAACAGTCAGCCTTATCAGCCTCAACCAGTCACTACGAAGCCTGGACCCGACCAGATAACAACTCACTTTTGTCTCACAATCAAGAGTTAATTCCCCCGGTATAGTAATGGACAACCGAAGCTCCTAGACTCTATTTCCCAGGGCATAAATCAACATTCCCCGACGAAGTCCTCCCCAACGGCAAATATGGGAATTCTCGCAAAGGAATCTCTTATGCAACCGATATCTTTTCTCGATGGCATGTTTAAGCCCATCTCTGACGATTCTCCGTTGCCTTCCAAATGGCATCTGTAAGCCCATTCTCGATATTATCGATCGACATTCACTACAGACGAGTGCAAATTTCTAGGCACTCTAGTATTCAATCATCTTCCACCTTCAGATCACGAAAGGCAGACCGGCCAATCTACATCCTCAGGTTTAAGAAGATTGAACAGGGGAAGCTGTTGTACACCAAATTTTCCCTCCCATTTTCACACAAAACATAATCCTAGAGGTCCCCAATTGCTCAAGTTGACTAAGGATTGACCAGACAAATCCTCCTCCTAAGACAATGAGCCTCAAACTAGGGTTTCACTCTTCATCAAGATGTTTGAGTTCCAAGGGTTCTAAATGGTTTTCATTGACCTAATATTCCCTCAAGATCATCCATGCCAAGTTTCATGCCTTGCACAAGAAGTTTGCTCAGTCAACTTCTCAAATGCCTGAAAATCAACTATACTAGGTCAAAAGTCAATTGTGACCCACATACAGTCAAACTTCAAGATTTTTGGTCAACATCAACATTTTGAAGTATTATCCATCATTTGATCAAGGTTTTATCATGATTCCTCAAGGAATGCTCGTAATTCATCAAAACTCAAAAGTTGCTAAATTAGGGTTTCTATAGGAAAAGTCAACCAAACTTGACCATGCATAACTTTCTCATACTTTATCAGATTTTTCTCATCCAAGGCTCATTTTGAAGAATCAAATTCCCTACAACTCATCTTCAGCCCTCAAGTTCAAGAAATGCACTCATGAAAAGATATAAATTCAGACATTATAGGTCCTTTTCAAAAGTCAACAAAAACACCTCTTGGGTCAAAGCTTCTTACATAAACATGGAAGATCCAATTGAGTTGAAACCAAAAGGGTTGTTTATAGGACATCCTAAGATTTCTAAGAAGTCCAAGAACACCCTCTTAGGGTAAAAATTGAGAGAGATATGCATTGTCAAAGTTGGCCATGTTTGGAAATTTGCACAAAGTCAATAATGCCCAAAATTGCATTTTTTCCCACATGGGCCCATCTTTTCAAGATTGAATCTCAGTCCTAGCATGGTCCACGACCTATGGGACCCTCCATTCCTTATTCACTTGTTTATTTAATTTATTTTGATTTTAATTAAATAAAAATCAAATAAAATTAAATTAAATAAAAAATAAATCAAATCAATGGAATGAGATTTGTTTTGAATTGAATTATAGATCACGCAAGCTGTCTATAGCCAAGACAAAATCGTGCAAGCTCCAAAACAAGAGAAAATCTTCAAATTTGGAAAGATTGGAATCAAAATTCAAAACCATTATATCTTTGATTCTTTCCAATTATATTGCCCTAATTTGATTCAGTACATATACACAAGTATTGTGAACCCTAGAGAGGATGTTTTTTGCGCAGCCTGCCTCTCTAAGAGCAAGAACAAAGACTCAAATTTTGGACAAAAAGTGAGAATCAGATTTCTTTCTACAAGGAGATTCAAGGACTTTGAAGGCTTGCAATCCATTCCTAGGTGTGTTTGGGAGCTATGTGGAGCATTACCACACATCAACACCTTCAGAAATAACATATATAGCAATCACGGTTTTCTCTTGTTCTTGAAATTAGTTTTTGGAATTTATGCATGATAAACTATTTCTAAGTATATATTCATGCTTGTACAATCATTTAGAACGTGTTTGCATAATCAATGATGTGTTTTGATGCCTGTTTGGTGGAATGCCATTGTTAGGGTTCAGAGCTTCGTTTTAGGGCTTTTAGATACAAGTACAATTGGGTCTAATGAAGGACACCATTATGATCAGAGGATCAAACCCAATTGATACATGGTCTTGAATTTGATTTATATTGCCTGGATATGATTTTTGAGATGCACAGGTTATAGCTATGGAAAACGTCCATAGGTAAAATTCTTTACCTAAGACAACAGTCTCAGCAAAGAAGATGAAGGTGTGGTAGATCCTGAATGGTCCATTTGAATTTTTGCGCGTTTTTATAAAAAACTAACTTTTAATTCTATATAATATATTATTTGTGTTTGTATTAACGAATGAAGTAAATGGTTCAGTGGCAAAGGGGGAGGGTTTGCAAGGCGCACGTGTAGGAGGTCAGGGGTTCGATCCCTCCTCCTACATAATATTTTTCTCAAAATTTGTTTGCAGATCAAGTAGTACCACTCCAAACGTGCTCACGATACACCTCAACATATCATGCCTTGGATCATCCACTAATCAGATCCAACATACTGCAAGCTAGGAGCATGGTAGACCCTCCAAGGGTGATCCCCACTGGATCAAACGTCAGCCTTGGGCCAGCTATTCTGGGCCTGGAGAATTTCAGCCATACACCCCTAAGAATTACTTCTCATATCAGGCCAATTTAATTTTTGTTTTAATTTCTTTAACTTTTTATTGTTTTATTTTTTAATTGTTTTAAAAATCTTTTTTAATTAAATCTTAAAATCATAAAAACACAAAAAATAGAATTAGGTTTTTTTCATGAAATATTTAATCCCATTAATTAATTAGATTAATTAGGATAACTTATATTCTTTTTTTTTCATAATTAAAATTAATTAGAAATTAGGTTAATTTGCAAAATTAATTACTTTCTCAAAAAATCCAAAAAATATTCTTTCTTTATTCAGTAATTAAATGTCTTTGAATTTAATTGTTAATTCCCGGTATTTAATTTTGTCGCGCATATTCTTTTTCCATTTTTTTTAAATTAATGTAATTTCTCTGAGGTTTGTAATAGTTAATTAAGTTTATTATTATTTTCATTTACCATTTTCCCCAAGTTTTTGATTATGCAATCCCCCTCCCCAAAGCCTTGTAATAACTAGGTTTAAACTTCTTGCACTTTTACTTTCCGTCATTATAAACTGTTAGATGATTGATAATAGGATTGTATGCAAAAGATCAATTTCTAAAATAGTAGAAAACCCTAAATGTGCAAATATTAAATAAACTGAAATCAATCACTCGCACATGCTCACTCCTAGGGTTATTCCCCACTTCAGTTGCATTCGGTAAACGGTCATGAAGTATAGAGAGTTTTAGTGGTTGCGCTCTAGTCCCAAAAGATCAAAGATGACTCATTCGAATGTTACCTCAGAAAGATATTTAGGACTCTAGGGTAACTACTAAGGTTTCCTAATCATTTCTTTAGTCATTGTACTCATCCCTTTCGATTGTCCCTTAAACTCCAACGATGGAGCTACCTACTCCTTAATAGTAGGATAACATTGTCTAAAGGAAATAAGAAAACAAACAACCTTCTCGAGTAGGTAGAAACTCTTAAGTACTTGCTCAAAACAACAACTTTTTCACAACTACACTTTCAAACAAACTTTTCAAACTAAAGTTTTCAAAAACACTTTATCACACTCTTGAGGACTGATACAAGGGTTACCATAAAGTGAAACGCCGCACTAAGGCAATTTCAAAACTTTTTTAAATCATACAAATACATAAAAGCAATTTAAGAATGAGCAAGTACCTAAGAGCCCATGGAAAACCACAGATAGAAAGGGTGCTAACACCTTCCCTTTCTATAATCTACCCCTCGTACTCAGAAACATCTCGAAAAAGGTTTTTTCTGTTCTTTTTCCCTTTTCCTTTGTTGGATAAAATAAAAGACGGTGGCGACTCTTGCTTACCATACATTTGCGAACAAAACCAGTAGTAAAAAAAAAGTCAGTTCTGCCACCGTATCACAGAGAGTGTGTGAAGTGTTTTCTCCTTTCTTTGCCTTGTTAGAAAATCTCTCTCCAGCCACTCAAAAAATCCCATTTAGATGTTTGACAAAACCTCTTATTTATAGATGAGTTTGGCTGAGGTTTGGGAGGGAAAACAAATGAGATTTGAACAAATTGGGTATGCTGTTTTTGTAGCTTTCGAAATAGAGTTTTTGTATGCCAATTTGGTGCAAATATGTGAGCAACATAGCAGGACTGCTTTGCAATAGTTTTGGCATGTTTTGGCTAGTGCAACAGGCTTGTACTTGGCAGCACAAGCATCTTAAATACTTCACCCTTTCGTTTTGACCATATAAGTTCAACCTTCGACCAAACTCCTCTTCAGACAACAATATATGTTCCCAACCAATATGTATCCTTCGAATGGACCATATTTCTGTTCTTCGAATGCGTCAATTGTTTATCTTTCGAATGGGACACCTAGGTATGTCCTTCAAATTCACTAATGCATGTCCTTCGAATTGGACACCCAAGTGTATCCTTCAAATCCACCAATGCATGTCCTTCAAATGGGCCACCAATTGTGTGTCATAGTGTAGAAACTATATGTGTTGAAGGTTTTTTAAAGGTGGAATCAAAGCATGCTGTTTCAATGGTAGATATTGTCCATTCAAAGTTGGTATGAAAATAGCCAATGCCCTGTGGTGTTAGTATGAGGGAAGTTCCTGCCTTGTGAATTGAAGCAAGCAGGAAAGAAGCCCTTGATTCCTGAATCGAAATAAACATTGTAAGAGACCATTGCTTTGTGACTCAAAGCAAACATGTAAGGGGTCATTGCTCAATCGAAGCTTGCATGCAGGAGGCCATTTACTTTGTGGGTGCTAGCATGAAGGGAAGCCATTGCCTTGTGCATTGAAGGCAAGCACAGAGGAATCCATTTCCTTGTGGGTTAAAAGAAGGCATGGAGGATGTACTTGCCTTGCGAATCGAAGACAGACATGAAGGAAGTATTGCTTGTGAATCGAAACAAACATGTAGGGAGCTAATGCTTGTGAATCAAAGGATGCATTTAGGAGGCTGATGCTTGTGAATCGAAGGATGCATGTAGGAGGCCACTAATTGAATGAAGCTTGTGGACCAAAACTCTCTCGAAGGGGACTAGATGTTCAATCGAAACCCCTGAACCAAACTTGCTCGAAACAAGCTAGATGCATAATCAAAGCTTAAGAATCAAGCCTGTTCGAAGGAAGCCAGATGCCTAATCGAAGCTTAAGAATCAAGCCTTCTCGAAGGAAGCTAGATGCCTAATCAAAGCTTTAGAATCAAGCCTGCTCGAAGGAAGCTAAATGCTTAATCGAAGCTTAAGAATCAAAGCAAACTTGCTATTCTTCGATTTGATGCTTGAGAGCCCAATATGACCCATGGAAACTTGTACAGTCTTGACTCAGTATATATTTTGTGAGAAAAATATTTGATAAATGAGAGGGAAAATTTTGGGGTGCAACAAATACAAATTTCACAATACTCTTTAAGGAGTCCACTTCAAGCTAGCATCACTGATCAAATAAATTTTTTGGAATAAGACCTTGTTTAGAGTCAAAACATTTTGGGTCATTTTTGAAGAAAAACTTAAAATTTTTTCTAAGTATAAAAGTCAACACTTTTTTTCTTCTGATTTTGACCAAGCACAACTTCTAGTTCAAGAATCCATATATTCTCTTTCTTAGAACATTATAAATAATGTTACCTCATCTTTCTAATGCATCAAGAATCAGGTCCCAAGGTTCCCTAAATCGTGCACACCATGAGTTTAAAGTCAGCTACTTGAAATTGAATTTTCCTTCCAAGTCAGAATTTGAAAGTCATATTTTACCTTCTAATCATAATTTTTACATGCGTTTTTTATCTAAACATGATTAACCAACTTACTCAAACTTCTTTAAGCATCAAAACACAAGAATGAGATGAGTTTTAGTGGTATTAGAGTCACATTTTCCTCACCATCGGACTCCACTCGTTTTCCCTCTAAACCTCACCATTCCTTCCAATTTTTGATCTTATTCAATTCCTTATAAATAGAGGACCTCACTCCTCTCATTGAGACAAGCTTTATTAGCAGAAATTACCCTGTTCAGATCCTACACGAACTCTGAATTTGAATTTCTTATTTCTTCCATTCTTACCTCAAAACACTAAAAGATCCATTCAGTTAGCTCCATTGGACTTCTCTGAAGCTAACCACACTCTTACGTTTAAGAATCGTGACCTATTTTGAGCTACAGAAGTCCAGTTTCAGAGCAAATTTCTGCTACTTCGTTCAGGTAGATTTCTTAGTCAAATACATCCAAATAATAGAATAGTTTACTCTCCTCATCCTTCTAATTCTCATGCTTCTTACAATTTTTGATTTCATTGAGATTTGAGTGAGATATTCCAAAACTTCGTGCTCGCTATTATTTCTGCTTCATTCAAATCAAGCCTTGCTCAGCTTATATAAATTTGGCACGAGGGTACCATTAGAATCGTCTTGAAGAGACAAATCTAATGGTACTAGTGTGGTTTTCTAATTTTACAGTATGTGGAACTCCAATCTAGGTTGTCCGGAGGTTGAAGATGACCTACATGTCGTGTGTAATACAGTGGGAGAACTGACTTTTGGGTTTTGCATTTTATTTTAAATGTTACAGATAGTAAGAGTCACCACCGACTTTTCTTTTATTTAATAAAGGAAAGGGTGAAAAGAACAGGAAAGGCCTTTTGAGAATTTTCTGAGTAAGGGGGGTAGGTTATAAAAAGGGAAGGTGTTAGCACCCTTTTCATCCGTAGTTATCTATGGGCTCTTAATTGCTAGCTCACTTTTTTGAAAATGCTTTGTGTTTGTGTATGTTTGCAAATATTTTAAAAAATGCCTAAGTGTGACAATTTTGTAATGATTCTCATATCGTTGAGAATATATACAAAATGTTTTTTTATTTAAAATATTCATGAAAGAGAGTATTTTTTTGTGAAAAGTATTTTGAAGATACCAATGTAAGGCAATTTGCTTTATAATAACCCTTGTATTAGTCCTCAAGAGTGTTTATAAAGCGCTTTGAAAGTAATTGTTTTGAAAGTGTGAGGTGTGAAAGTTGTCTTAGTTTGTGAGCAAGCGATTACGAGCTATATACCTACTCAAAAAAGTATTTGTTATTTTCTTCCTCCTTTAGATAGTGTTATCCTACCATTAGTTAGTAGAAATCCATATCATTGGATCATCGTACAATCATAGTACATGTGTGGGTCATCGTACAATCATAGAAGGCAACTTGTAGGCCGCTTTAGAAATTGTCGTAAGGGACTAAGATCGTTTGCCGAAGGTAGCATCAAAGGGTCATCGAGGGTGTAATACGGTGGGATAACTGACTTGGTGTTTTGTATTTTATCGTAAGTGTTGCAGATAGCAAGAGTCACCACCGTCTTTTCTTTTATCCAATAAAGTAAAGGGTGAAAAGAACAGGAAAGACCTTTTGAGAATTTTCTTGAGTTCGAGGGGGTAGGTTATGAAAAGGGAAGGTGTTATCACGCTTTTCATCCGCAGTTATCTACGGGCTCTTAATTGCTGGTTCACTTTGAAAATGCTTTGTGTTTTGTGTAAGTTGAAAGATGTTTTGAAAGTGGTGATTTTATAATGATTCTCGTATCGTTGATAATGTATACAAAATGTTTGTTTTGGAAATATTTTGAAAACGCCTTAGTACGAAAAACTTTGTAATGATTCTCGTATCTTTGAGAACACATACAAAGTGTTTGTTTTGAAAATATTTATTTGAAAAGAGAGTGTTTGAAAAGATGTTTGTTTTTGAAAGTGTAAGGTGTGAAAATGGTTTTAGTTTGTGGGCAAGCAATTCCGAGCAATCTACCTACTCAAAAAGTTCTTTGTTCTTTTCCTTCTTCTTTAGATAGTGCTACCTTACTATTGGTTGGTAGGGAGCCATATTATTGGATGTGAGGGACAGGCGTGGGTCATTGTACAGTCATAGAAAGCAACTTGTAAGATACTTTAGAAATTTATCGTAAGGGACTAAGATCGTTTACCGAAGGCAACATCGAAGGGTAATCGAGGGACTACAATCTTTTAATCGAGGGTCTTTGCTAAAGCATCCCACATTCGAGGGACATGACTGTTTTAATCTGAGGAAACAAGTGTGGTTAACCCTAGAGGTGCATGTGTGCAAGGTGTTTTATTTTCATGTATTTTACATTGAATTAGGGTTGTCTAATGTTTGATTTTTAATCTTGTCTTGCAAACCCTAATTACTAACAATAATAAAGAAAGCGGTAAATTGCAGAATTTAAATGTCCTACACTATTATAATACTTTGGGAATATGAGGTACAAGTTTGTGAATAAGGGGAAGAAAGCAATAAAGCCTAATTATCTATTTCAAACCATTGAAAATGCACAAAATGTAAAGATGAATAAGAAAAAGAAATTACTTTTTTGTGGTTTTTTGATTGAAAAAGGTTTGGTGGTTGACTAAGTGATCGAGTTTGTTTTTCAAAGAAATTAGTAAACCAAATTAAATTAAGATAAAAATTAATTTCATTAATCAAAAGGAAAAATAATTTAAATATAGAAAAACCTAAATCTAAATTAATTTAAAAGAGAAATTAATTGTTACAAAATATTTTTGAGGTTTTATTTAGAAAAAAGATTTTAAAATGCAAACCTTAATTCTAACAAATTAAAATCAAAGGGCTTAATTAAATTTTATTTTGTCAAAAATTAAATTAATAGATAAAAAAATCTAAATATAATTTTTTGTCATTTTATGGATTTTTCTGATTTTAAACAAAATATTAAAAAGAAAAGAAAATAGTTAATTAAAAAAAAACAAAAAGAAAGTTAATGAGCCTGAGTGTAACTAGTAGAATGGGGGGTGCTAGCAAGCAAAAATCCCAGGCCCAATATTAATTTGTTATGTAGAAAAAATTAAAAAAGGTGTGTGTGAAGAGAAATCTACTTGGCCCAATAACAGCAAGCCCAGGCGCTTAGGAGGCTGCTGGTGATCCTGTGTGTGGCTTCAGTGTGGGTTGCATCATGGTCATACAAATCTGGGCTGCTTGATGATGATCAAATGATGCTGAGTGAGGATGCATGGTAGCTATGGTGAGTGTACCTGCGTGAGATCACAAAGAAACCACAATGGGGGTGACCAGTGTCACCACCTGAGGCATGCTGAATAAATTTTGTTTTAAGACCAAAATTAAATAATAAACAAAATAAAAAAAAAATTATGACTTTCTCTTCCCTTTGTGTTTTCGTTCTCCTCTGAAGAGAACCCGCCGGAACTCTTGCTGGAAGTCGCCCACGGTGGCGATGACGGCGGTTGACGGTGTTTTGGCTCCGATTCGCGATTTTTTTACATCGATCTCTTTGTTTCTTTCTCCTCTGTACTAATCCATCCTTTGATTTCGCAGGAGGTGAGGGATTTGGCCTAGATCTTGAAAGGGGTTTTGGAAACCCTAACACTCAGATTCTACCTCCTTCGCCATTTTTCGGGTGAGACCGCTCTAAACTTCTCTTCCTCTTTCTCAAATTTTGAAGGGGCCTGTGTTTAGGAAAATGATGAGAAACATTAGGGTTTCTGTTTTTCTTTTGTTGTTTCTGTATACCTTTACGTAAACTCTCTATTTGGATTGAACGATTTTGAAGGGTTTTTAATCTCTGGCTTTTTGGTTCTGCGGCTCTGTTTTTGTATATTTTTGTGTGTACTCTCGCCTTTGCTTTCGCTGTGAACGATTGAGGAAGATGACTTTTCAATCTAGGGTTTGCAGTTTTTTCACTATGTTTTTGTCTCCTCTCCCCCTTGGAATGTTTATTGAGCTTGCTTTTTATGGAAGATGATGGAAGAGAACAACCTTAGGATTTGCGTGTTTTGCAGCTGTCTATTTGTGAACTGTCCCTATTGCTTGTTGGCCATGTAAATTATCCCTGTTGCTTGCTGGCTTTGTGTGAATTTTGATTTTCTGTACTGTGATGTTTTTTCACTGAATTTGTACTTGTGTAGTACATTGCCTTTTTTACTTTTACTTTTACTGTAAACCAAACAAGTCCCTTTTGTTTGATATTTGTAGTAAAGGGATAGGCCTATGATTGATATTATAGCTCTGACTTTTGTTGAAACAAAGCAATATAAGGCTTTTAATATTTCTATGTTGGGCTTTGCAATTTTTGATATGTTATTGTTGTAGTCTTGGTGAATGAAACTCTTACTGCAGTGAATTCTTAGTTAGGTTGTGATATTTTACTTTGCTATTGGGCTGGAACTATGATGTAATTCTGTTTTAAACCTCTTTGAATTTGTCTTTTGTGAACCAATTTGTTTGTGATTTGCAATAGACCTAGGCCTATGTTAAAATCCGATTTTGTTGAGAAACAACCTAAAATCTGATTCCTTAAACAAAACCCTAATGATGAAATTGAAGAGAAAACTCTTTCAAAATTTCTTGTTTGTTGTTCAAGTTTTGATGATTGCTAACCTATTCTCTTTCTTGTCTCATGAACTTGATGGATGAGCTTGAACAAGCAAGGAGGAAAGCTTAAAGAAGGATGTGAGAACAATTTGAAGATGAAACTGAGGTAATGGAAATGGCGAACTTGAAGATTTGAAGAAGAATGAGTCTTGGAGGGATCGAACTCAAGAGCTTGGAAATATTTAGACTTAGGAAAATCTTGAATTGTTGTAATGACACTTCGTACTAGAATTGGATGAAATTTGAATTTTGAACTATGTTGAATGATTTTTTCCGGATAAATGTCATGACTTAAAATGAATTAGAACTTTGAAATTTGATGAACAAATTGAATGAAAATTTTGGATGAAATTTGGATGTAATTATATTTTGTCATGATATTGAATAGAAACTAATGATAATGCTATAACTTGTTTATTGATAGAGTGTGGTAACTTTGAACAAGAATGCCATGATAGTAATAAAACTTGATTTTCATTTGAACCTTTGATTCTACATATGCCTCTTCATGTTTAAAAAATCTTGGAGTGCCAAATATATCCAAACATTTCAAAATACCTTAAAATGATGGAATATGGAAATTTTTTGTCAACAAAAGTCAACTTGCTTTCAATCCTTGAGATCTCACATGAATCTTATAATTTTGCTTGAGTCAAATTCTTGAATAAAACCGATGCTCACAATATTTAATTCTCCTTGGTTATCTATGAACTCAAATCCACTTCAAAACTCGAACAAACCAAAACTCCAATCAATTTGCATCTTCCATGAACACTTATTCAATTCAATTCACCTTGTATTGCAAACAACAAATAACAATAGTGAGAACAAAAATAACCTTGATCAAGAATGAACCCACACATTCACATCTCGTGCCCTGGCCTAAGGTTTAACAATTCAACCCACCATATATCTTAACCTGAAAACTTGTGACCTTACACGAATCTAATGTCCTCGAAGAATTCCTTGATAATGAATAATGGGAATATGGAGGAAGTATCACCAAAATTGCCATTAAACAAAACCCTAATTCATGGGATTCTTAGTTGAACTAGTTCCATGCCTAGACACAAGGGACCAGAAGGCCTAATTCATAATCCTTGAAGAGGAGACTTTACAATTTGCTGCCGAGAAGAAAAGAAGATCCTTGTAGCCTGAGAAGCCTTGGTAGTTGAAAACCCTAAGAGAATGTTTTGAAGAAAAGGGAGGGCAAATTTTGGGGTACAACAGAGGGACTATGATCTTTTAAACAAGGGTCTTTGCTAAAGCATCCCATGTTTGAAGGACATGACTGTTTAAATCCAAGGCAACAAGTGAGGGTCACCCTAGAGGTGTGTGTTTGCGAAGTGTTTTGATTTCAGGTATTTGTCTTGAGATTAGGTTTTCTAATGTTTTGTTTTTAGTCTTGCCATACAAACCCTAATTACTAACAATAATAAGGAAAGCAGTAAATTACAGAAATTAAATGTCCTACACTATTACAATGCTCCTGGGATGGGGATACAAATTTATGAATGGGGATGAAAAGTAAGGTAAACCCTAATTCATCTATTACAAACTTTGAGCAATTACACAATTATATAAATGTGAAAAATAAGCAAACACACGGAGATGATGAAGAGAAAATATGTCAAAACCCTAAAACATTTTTTAAGTGTTTAGAAAAAAAAGTAGTTTTGGTGTTTTTGTTTAGAAAAATATTTGGAAGTGGTTTATAAATATAAAACCTAATTCTTAGTTAATTTACAAACTAATCATTTAAAATAAAACAAGATGATTAAATTAAATTAATTTTAATTATCAGAAATTAAATTATTTAATTAAAATAACCTATATCTAAATTAATTTTAAATTTACAAAAAAAAACTAATTGTTAGAAAATAATTTTGATGTTTTATTTAGAAAAATATATGAAGTATAAAACCTAGTTCTAATTAACTAAAATCAAAGTGATTAAATTAAATTATTTTTTATTTGTCAAAGTTAAAATTAATTAGTTAAAAACCTAAATCAAATTTTTATCATTTTTATGATTTTTTCTGATTTTAAATAAAATTATTTAAAAGAAAAGAAAATAGTTAATTAAAAAAAACAACAAAAAGAATTTTAATGGGCCTGAGCCGTGAAAGAAAAATGGGGGTGTGGAAAGAAGAAAACATTAGGCCTAAGATGATGAGCCCAGACGCCTGTATGGAGATCCAATGGGGATGGTTTTCCAAAGGTATACCATGGGACACATGTTTCGTGCATTGGATCTGATTGCATGATGATCTGATGGTGTGGGGGTGAGGTATACCATGCGCACGTTGGAATGACTTGTATGGGATCGACAAGATAAATGTTAGAAAATAAAATGCCAGAGGAATGGGTCGAACCCCTGCCCTGGCACACCAATGCCTTACACACACACACGCTTGCCACTGGGGTGGCTGTTTCATCCAATTATGAAACAACACCCAACAAATATATAATAAACTTATTTTCAAAAATTGGAAGATGAACTTCATCTTATTCCTCGCGCTAGTAACAACAACAACATTGTTCAAATTTCTAAGTCCTACAATTCTATCATTTTAAAAAATGTAAACGCAAAAGTTATTCTAAATTTCATCACGAATTCAACCATGTAATTTTGAAAGCTATAAGTTAAAGGCTGAAACGAATTTTGCTTGGTACCAAACTGAAACCTAATATTTCAGAAACTTCAATTCCAAAATTCTCATCACATAGTCAACATAAATGAAAACTAAGGACATGGTTAGTTTAAGGGCAACCATATCTATATTTTATCTTTTGAAATTGAAAGAAAATGATGCGTGTATAAGGATTTCAAAGTTGGAGAAACTTAAATCTTGAAGTGAAAACTCAGAACACGTATGGAGGCTTCCAGTTGCAAGTAAATGATTGATTGAGCTTCCTTGGAACTCCCTAAAATTGTTCCAAACCTTACTTTGTACTGGAAGTGTCTGAATCTCTCCAACCAAGTCAATGTGCAAGCTTCGGATATGGAGTTTAGAGGATGATGGAGATGGAGTTACAAAAGTGTAATAGGTGTTTGGATGTGTTATATGTGATGTATGTAAGGTGTATGGATGATAAAAAATACAAACGCACGAGTGGATTTGAAGTTGGATGTTGGAAGCTTCAAATGTGCAACAATGGTGGTTTCTTGGTGATTCTGAGTTTGAGAGTGTTTGAGGGCTTTTGAAATTGTGTCTTAGTTTGCAAATGGACCCTATATTTATAGGCAAAAGGTTTGAGGAGCTCAAGTAACCAAGTTTGCAAGATAATAAGTTATGGCTTGGTTGAGATGCAATTTGCGATTTCTTGAGAAATCAAAGTTCCAATGCATTGTACCTTGTCTCCTAGAGTTGTTGGATACTTTAAGCAGGATTATATGATCTTTTCAGTTGAGTGTGTGCAGAGGAAACAAGTGAGAGGCTCAATGAGTTGACAATTGCATAAAGCATGCTTTTCCAAAATGGAAGTGTTAACTTTGTGCCATTAATGGAAAATTGTTTTAGATAATGGCTGGAACACTTGGATAATAGCTCAAAAGCAAGTGTAATCTTCTGATTAGGGAGATATTTGTGGGTTTAGAGGCCTGAAAAGTGAGATTACAAGGCATGGCATGAAGATTTGGTTATGAACTTGTCACAAAAATGACTTGTAATGCAAATTTGACATGCCATCTTCATCTCTTCGAAACATTTAGCTCAAGCATGATAAATTTGTGTTCTTGGACATTTTGGAAAGCTTGAAACATTTTCTAAACTTTCATGTTGACCACTTTGGCTAAATCAAATGGGAACTTGGTAGAAATTGGCCAAGAAGTTGGCATAGAAAATTGACCAAAACTTGTTGAAATTTTTTCTAAGTGTTGGATAAAAAATATCACAACTTCATGGGCTCATAT
Source organism: Vicia faba (assembly GCA_948472305.1). Lineage (NCBI taxonomy): Eukaryota > Viridiplantae > Streptophyta > Magnoliopsida > Fabales > Fabaceae > Vicia > Vicia faba. Next base: position 1,178,182,227 of record OX451740.1, read on the forward strand.
CTCTTAAATCAAGCACTTTTTGAGGATCATATCACATTAAAAAAGTTGTAGAATTCATCAATCCCTACAATTTTCATGTTGAAATTTTTCCTTGAATCAGCTTGTATCTTGAGGAAACTTGCTTGTGAAGTTAGGGTTTTTTTAGGTACAAAACACTTGAATTTTTCTAAGTGTTTGAAAAATTTTCAATTTTGACTTTTGTTGAATTTCTTGATTCTTGATGATCCAACTTGATAATTTTTAATGTTTTGATGATTCTTGATTTTTGAATTCCAATGTTGACCAAAAAGTCACAATTTGACTTTTGTGTGACTGTTGACTTTTCATTCAACTGATTCAATTCTTCAACTATCAATGACTTGTATATTTGGAAATGTCTTGAGCAATGTAATTAGGTCAATATGTTGTATTTGAGCTCTTGAGATCATGCCTTAAGCCATTAGGTCATGCACTAGGCCAACAATCAATGTTCAATCATCTTCAATCAAAACCCTAATTTTGACAATATTTGACCTTTGATGATTTGAGGGCTTTCCTTGAGGAATTATGATCAACCCTTGATCAAATGATGAATATCACCTCAAAATATTTACGTTAACCAAAAATCTTGAAGTTTGACTATATGTTGACCATAATTGACTTTTTACTCAATATAGTTGATTTTCAATCATCTAGGTCATTGACTGAGAAAACATGTGATGCAAGACTTAAAACTTGACATAAGCATTATTGAGGACCTATAATGAACCGTGAAAGTCATTTGAGACCCTTGCAACCCAATCTTACTTGAGAAGCACCAAACCCTAACTGAAGACCATTGCTTAGGAGGAGGTTTGACTAGTCAACTCTTGAGTATCCTTGAGTATTTAAGAATCTTAAAAGAATGTCTTGAAGAAAATGGGAGGGAAAATTTTGGGGTACAACAGCTGCCCCTGTTCAATATTCTTAAACCTTAAGAGTTAGATTGACATGTTCTCCATTTGTGACTTGAAGGTAGAAGTTGATTGAACACCTAAGTGCCTAGAAATTTGCACTTGCTGGTGCACGAAGTGACGTTGTTGGCTGATTATACCGGGAATAGGCTTAAAGATGCCATTTAGAGAGGTGATGGAGATTTGTCAAAGATGGGCTTAAAGATGCCATCCAAAGTAACTGTTGATAGATATTAGACTAAGTCTACGCTCGTCTTCGACTGGAAGAAGTATCAGAAAAAATCTACGCTCGGTTTAAACTGAGCCAGAAGAGGTATTTTTGTCTTTAACTGGAAGAAGTATCAGAATAAATCTATTTTTGATTTAATCTGAGCCAGAAAATGTCTACTGGAAGAAGTATCAGAATAAATCTACACTTTATTTAGTTTGAGCCAGAAGATGTCTACGCATGTCTTTAACTGGAAGAAGTATCATAATAAATCTATGGTTGATTTAATCTGAGCCAGAAAATGTCTACTGGAAGAAGTATCAGAATAAATCTACGCTTGATCTAATCTGAGCCAGAAAATGTCTACTGGAAGAAGTATCACAATAAATCTACGCTTGATTTAATCTGATCCAGAAGATGTCTACACCTGCCTTTAACTAGAAAAAGTATCAGAAAAAATCGATGGTTGATTTAATCTGAGCCAGAAAATGTCTACTGGAAAAAGTATCAGAATAAATCTACGCTTGATCTAATCTGAGCCAAAAGATGTCTACGCATGTCTTTAACTGGAAAAAGTACCAAAATAAATCTATGGTTGATTTAATCTGAGCCAGAAAATGTCTATTGGAAGAAGTATCAAAATGAATCAACGCTTGATTTAATATGAGCCAGAAGATGTCTACGTGTGTCTTTAACTGGAAGAAGTATCATAATAAATCTATGGTTGATTTAATATGAGCCAGAAAAAGGTCTACTGGAAGAAGTATCAGAATAAATCTATGGTAGATTTAATCTGCCAAAAGATATCTTTTTTCAGAATGATCTTCTGAAGAAACTACTGAAATATCCCTTTGTCAGATGTAGCCTTGGAGAAGATTGTCGGGTCATATAAGTAGTTGATGATGTTTGTTTGTTGATTGATTTTTTCCTGAAAAGGTAAAGGGTTAGTTGTATGGAATTTCATGATGTATGAAATGTATTGCATAATGATGTTCTCAAAATATATGAGACTGTACTATATGCGTTTCATATGCATATGCTATGATATAGGTAAATGATGTATGAATGTGAAATGTTGTTGGAAGTGTATCAATAGTTCCTATGATATCTTACTAGGGAAAATGAATCCCTGACTGGTGCTGGGGATGAAGAACATGTGTAGTCTTTAAGCTTATCTAGAATGCTTCGGCTGGGGATTCCTACTTGCTGTTTGAGGAAACTCCGATCGGGAATGTTGACTTTTGTTTATGGACAAGAGTTTAGGAACATTAGTCGTTCATCGCTCTACTGGGGAGTTTAATTATTTCATACCCTGACTGGGGATAAAAGAGATGAATAACCTTCCGACTATTCTGGGGAGTTTAATTCTTATATACCCTGACTGGGGATAAAAGAGATGGATAACATTTTGATTCATCTTGGAAGTTTAATTCTTATATACCTTAACTGGGGATAAAAGAGATGGATAACCTTCCGACTCGTCTGGGAAGTTTATTTCTTATATACCTTGATTGGGGATAAAATAGATGGATAACCTTTCGACTCTTCTGGGGAGGATACAACTGATTGATATCTGGTCTGGTTCCATATTTTGTAGCAACTATCTGGGGATAGTGGCGACTTCACTAGGGAGAGGAATTTTGCTGGTGAATCGTAGCCATCTGAAAATAGACTTAAGCTGGGGAGATTGTAATCAGTTAGGGATATAAACCCTGCTGGGGAAATAAACCTTGTTGACAGAGAAATACTCTGCTGAGGGAACAAGCTCTGTTGGAGAGAAGAAATCTGCAGGGGTTTTTACAGTTTTGGAGGAATAAACTCGGCTGGGGAAGAGAACTTCCATGAACTGTACTAATTGAAACTCCATAGGTTGGTGATATCGTTGGGGAAAAGATCATATTCTTTTATCCGCTAGAGCGATCTGCCATGGAAATTGCGGGGAATGTATCTTCATTTGAAGGTGAATTTGTGAAGATTACTCTGTGGGGGTAATCTCATAGAAGTGGATTTGTGGGGATTTGTGGACACCTTGAACGTTACCCCAACTCATAGAGTCTTGAGTAAATGCTTATTCTTATTCTTATGCATATATTTGTTAACAGTTAATCGTGCATATGTTCACTCAATTTTAGTCATTGGATGTTTTTGCAAACAAAACAGAAAAAGTTAAAAAAACAAAAGTTTTTAATTTAGGGTGTATTTGTATTGATAGTTTGCCTATAAACAGACAATTTTGTACAAAGAGACATAAATCCTTGTAATAGGAGATTGTCATGAAATAAAATAGTACAAAGTGAAAACAAAACATATAGCTATGTGGAAATGATCTCGTTGGGTTCCAACTCTCCTATTGCCCCTATATCTTCGAACATCTCATCCCTCGTTGTCGGAAGAAGTTGATTGAACTATTCTGTACCATTTGAAATTTCGATTTTGGTGATAAAGCTTGCAGTAAGTGATCCAATGGGACATAGTCGTATGCTTTTAATCCCTAACTTTTTGCTGGACCACCCTTTTGGGGTTTCAGCCCACCGGGATACCCTTTTTTGCCCAAGCCGCCTTTTCAGGTTTTCGACTTGACGGGTGTACAATCTTTTATAAATATCCCTAATTTTTGCCCGAACCCTTTTGGTTTTCCGGGATGCCCTTATTTTTTCCTAGGCCAGTCAACTTAGAGGGTCGTCTTCATGCGTAGTATCTTTTGACTATGTCCGTGTTCACAGGTTGTGAAAAATCTTCACCGTCCATGGTGGTTAGTATCATAGCACCGCCCGAATATACATTCTTGACAAAAAATGACCCTTCATAGGTGGGAGTCCATTTTCCCCTGGGATCACCTTGTAGTAGAATGATGCGCTTTAGTACCAAGTCACCGATCTGATATACCTGATGCTTGATTTTCTTGTTGAATGCCTTGATCATACGTTTCGAATACATCTGACTGTGACAAACAGCCACAAGCCTCTTTTCGTCAATCAAATTCAACTGGTCTAGCCTGGTCTGAATCCACTCGTTTTCTTCTAAATCTGCATCTTTCATGATCCTCAAAGAAGGAATCTGAATTTTGACCGGCAGGACAACTCCCATGCCATAGACCAGAGAGAATGGGGTTGCCCCAATTGATGTTCGTGCTGAAGTGCGATAGCCATGAAGAGAAAATGGTAACATCTCGTGCCAGTCTTTATAAGTCACAACCATCTTCTGTATGATCTTCTTAATATTCTTGTTGGCGGATTCCACCACGCCATTCATCTTTGGTCGATACGGAGAAGAGTTATGGTGCTTGATCTTGAATTGCATGCAGAGTTCAGTGATCATAGTGTTGTTGAGGTTAGTACCATTGTCTGTGATGATTCTCTCGGGAACGCCATACCGACAGATGAGGTTATGCTTAATGAATCAAGCTAGCACATTTTAGTGACAGAGGCGAATGAGGTTGCTTCAACCTATTTTGTGAAGTAGTCAATGGCAACGAGAATGAAACGATGTCCGTTAGAAGCAGTAGGCTTGATTTCTCCGATCATATCAATGCCCCCATTGCGAATGGCTAAGGAGCAGTCATGACTTTCAAAGGTACTGGAGGCACGTGAACTTTATCAGCATAAATCTAGCACTTATGAAAAGTTCTCGAGTTGTGGTAGAAATAAGTTTCCATGGTCGACCAATAGTAACCTGCTCTCAAGATTTTCTTATCCATAGTATGTCCACTGGAGTAAGTACCAAATACACCTTTGTGCATGTCTTGCATAATTTCCACTACTTCATTCTTGTCCATACAACATATACTGTCTTAGTTGGAGAGCAGCCCATGCCAAATCACAACAAGTTTTCTTGAGCAGTGAATATCTTGTTTCACAGTCAGTAAACATTTTTCTAAGGTAGTATATTGCATGCTCTTTTCGACCAGACTCGTCATGTTACCCCAGTACACACCCCATTGAGTTCTCTAGCACTGTTAGGTACATTATTAGATGTCTTCCTTCAACTGGTGGCATCAGAATCAGAGGTTCTTGTAAGTACTCCTTGATTTTATCAAAGGCTATTTGACAGTCATCGCTCCACTTTACTACTTGATTTTTCTTCAGCGCCTTGAATATTGGCTCACAGGTAGCAGTCAAATGAGAAATGAATCGGGCAATGTAATTCAATCATCCTAAGAAACCTCTGACCTCTTTCTCAATATGGGGGAGCCAACATTTCTTTAATAGCTTTAACCTTTGCAGGATCAACTTCCATACCTTTACCACTAACGAAGAAACCCAGGAGTTTTCCAGACCTCACCCCAAAAGTGAATTTGTTTGGATTTAGCCTTAGTTTGTACTTCTTCAGCCTTTCAAATAACATATGTGTAGCGGTAGAAATGTTGAGACTAAGCCATTGGATTGAATTGACTCGCACATATCAAAATAAAAATCGCCACCGTGCTTTATTGTTTCCAAAGGAATAGGAAAAGAGCGAATTAACCAAAAAGAGGGGGAAAGAATATAAGTACGGGGGTTGGTTATGCAAAGGGAAGGTATTAGCATCCTAAACATATATGGTACTCCACAAGAACTTCTTTGAAAATCTGTGTATTTTGGCTATAAATGTTGTGTACAAAATAGATGGTGGAGATGAGAAAAGAAGTATTTTTTTTTACAGTTTTTGCACCCGCCGCGGTTGCGAACCTTTAGTGCCTACTGTTGTAACCCAAAATTTTCCCTCCCATATTTTTCAAGATTTGCAAAGAGCATGCTTCAAAATCTCCCAAAGGTTGCACAGTTCAATGGCCTCCTAACAGTCAAAAATTAGGGTTTTGGTTCTGGCAAAGAAATTGAAGTTTCCAAGGGTCCAAACAAGTCCCACATCCCCATAAACATTTTCAAGCATCCTTATGTCAAGTTTCAAGACTCACAGCACAAAATTGCACAGTCAAAAAACCCTAATTGCTCAACAGTCAACTGTAGGGGCAAAATGGTCATTTGACAGTCAAAAGTCAAAATTTTTGGTCAACATCTTATTTTGAAGCCACAAACATCATTTGATCAATACTTGATCATGATTCTCAAGGCATGGCTCAAAAAGTCTCAAGATGTAAAAGTTTCCATATTTGGACAGTTGAAAAAGTCAACTGCAAATTGACCAGGGCATAACTTCCATATGGTTTATCAGAAAAATTCCATCCAAAGCTCATTTTGAAGAGAATGACATTTCCTACAACTCATCTTCACACTTCAAGTCCAAGAAATGCTCTCACAAAAAGATATCAATCTCAACATTATAGGTCATTTTCAAAAGTCAACAAAAAGGCACTTTAAGTCAAAGACCATAACTTGAGATTGGTAAATCAAAATGACATGGGACCAAAGGAATTGGTTAGAGGACTTCAAGACCTTTCCAAAATGTCCAAGAACATGATCAAAGCTTAAACATTGAGCAAGATATGCCTTGTGGAAGTTGGGAAATTTTTGGGAATTTTGAAAAGTCAACTTTGCTTCAAATACCTCAAAATTGCTAATGGGCCACAATTTCTTCCAAGAATCATCACCCAAAAGCTAGGCACGACCCATTGACCCAAAGGGGAGTTATTTTCTTATTTTTTAATTTATTAATTGAATTTTAAATCTATTAATTCATTTAATTAAAAGTAAATATGACAAAAATACTCAATCAATGTTTTTAAATCCTTTTACGCAGCAAATATCTTCCACATGTGATGGAGATTTCGTGCACCTTCTTAAGGAGACAAAATCATTTAAATTTGGCAAGATTCCAATGGAAAAAGGATTGAAAAAAGATATGGAAATATCAAATATTTGAATCATCAATGCAAAGGTTTTGGGCTGGGATTTCTACCCTAATTCATTCATACATAGGTGCACAATGAAAACCTAATACAAGACACACGAAAAGCTGCTCAAGGAGGCAAAACAAAAATTGCAAATTTTCATTGAAAAGCTTAAAACTGATTTCTTGGTTAGGGGACAATTCAAGGTCTAAAAACAATCCTAATGCATTGGTAGACCTTCCAAGAACCAGTCAGCACCAAGAGTCATTCCAAACGCGCTGAGAATCAGAAGTTACAGATCATACGGTTTGCCCAAAATTCTTGAAATCAATATGACAATTCATGCATTTTTAATCATGTTTCTTGAGTGGTTTATGCTAATGTTGTCTTTCTGAAGCTAATGACATAAATCAATTGAACTATTAATGCCTGTAGCATGATTCACCATTGACGGATTTTAGGGTTTCAGAGTTCCAAAATTGGGGCTTCACTTAAGGTGTAAAATTGGATCACCAAACCAGTGCAGGCAAACTCGTTGTGTCAAGACAAAGCAAGCTCATACCTCGCGCTCAATTTATGGTCCAGCATACTCTAATCGCTATTTTTTGCAGGGTGCATTTAGTGGGGGTTTAAAACCCCCGCTATCTCTTTTCTGTTTGCAGGCAAAACGGAGAAGATGCTAACGTGGCCTATTGCTATTGGGACATTTGAATGATAGCGCGTTTTTTTTGTGGTTCAGCATAACATGGCCTTTTCAAATATAATGCTTATTATCCATTACACATAAAAACAAACGCGCTTGGCTGGGTGGTTGATGCGTTGTCTTGCAAATAATGGGACCTGGGTTCGATTCCCAGGTCCCCCACTTATTTCATATATTTTGTTTTAAAACGCTTCTGTGCAGCATATCCTTAAAGGTTTACCATATACCTTCGCCAGCTTGCCTGCCACATGTCCAGCAACGCCCATCCAAAGGTCACGATGAGAGTCCCAGGGTACACACCAGTCAATGCCTCCACACGCAAATCTGAAAAGTCAAACGGGCTAGCATTTCATGGGCCAAACTACTGCTGATCATACCTCCAAAATTGGGTCTACCACCCCTCTTGTTTGTATTTCTCTCCTTCATTCTTTTTCTATTTTTTTGTTTGTTTTAATTTAATTACTTTCTTTTAATTCTTTAAATTAATTTTTATAACATAAAAATACAAAAAAACAGAAAATCATAAAACAATAAAAAAAAATATGCTTTGTTAATATTAATTAATGTTATTTTGTAAATAAATTTTGTTAACTAATTTAGTTTTAATTCTAGGTTTAATTCAATGTTTTTTTAATAAACTAAAAATAAAGAGATTAGGGTTTTGATGCTTTTATTCTTTTTTCTTTTCTTTTTACCATTATTAAATATTAATTATTTCTATAAATAAATATGCCATGTAAATAATTAATGTAAATTAGGTCAAACTTGAATTTATTTCTTTAATTATTAAAAAATACGTAGAATTAGGGTTTTTAATTCCATTAATTTTCTTAATTTCATAAAGTACAAAAAATATCAAAAATAAGTCTTTTTCCTTTATTTAATTTAATTAATTTCATAATTTCAATTCAATTTCTTTAAAAGGGCCCAACGCCCTCACTTTCGATTATAATTTCGTTTCGCGCGCTTATTTTATTTCTTTTTTTATAAATTTCATGTAATTACCCCAAAGCCTTGTAATAGATTAATTAGGACATTTATCTTTCGGCATTTTATTTTATTCAAATCGGGTCTTGGATTAATTTGGCGATGTAGACCCGCGCCTTTGTAATAGCGTAGGACTTTTATCTTCCCGCACCTTTTAACTGCTAATAATTCACATGAAAGAATGAATGCCAAAATAAAAACAAAGCGTAGATCACCAATGCATGACAAGATAAACATAATTGAAAATGACACACAAATCACACACCACCCCTAGGGTACGTCTCACTGTTGCCTTGCCCCTCGAAAAGTGGTCGTCGAGTAGAGGACGTTTTAGTAAGTCCTCATGTCCATGAACATGGCATGAGGGTAGCTTCTAAGGTGTCTTCCTATTGCTCTGGTGACCACAATGTCCCGAACCCTCGAATTGACCCGAACACCTCCAACGGTGGTGCTACCTACCTCTCAATGGTGGGATGGCACTATCTTAAGGACATTTACACAGACGAATTCCTTAGGGTAGGTAGACGACTCGTAGATACTTGCTCTAATTCAAAACAAATCAAAAACTTCTTTTCACACCGACACTTTGCAAAAAGATTTCAAAAACAACTTTTCAAACACTCTTGAGGACTGATACAAGAGTCGAACTGAAATTTTAAACAGAACTTTTTCAAACCCACTCACCTTGAAAAGCAAACAAACAATTTTGAAAACACAAATGAGCAAGTATCTAAGAGCCCGTGGATAACCACGGATAGAAAGGGTGCTAACACCTTCCCTTTCTATAAATCTACCTCCCGAACCGAGAACTAATCTCAATAAGGAATTTTTCTGTGCTTTTGTCCTTTCCATTTGGAGAAAATAAAAGACGGTGGCGACTCTTGCTTCCGCGACATTTCGCGAACCAGCGTTAAACAGTCAGTTCCAGATCCATCGATCACAGAACTGGCGACTCTGCTGGGGAAATTTATAAAGTGAGGTGTACCTTAGGATTAGTTCATAACGGTGTTTTCAATTGTTGTGCTTTGTTTGATTTATCATTGTGGGACTGTCTTGGGAGTTACATAGATCCTAAACCGGATCTGGGGATACCCTGTTTAGGTAGCATAAGCTGTGAGGGATCTGTCCGGCGTAGACCGACATGGGTGAAGCAGTGGCTACGTTGGTGTGGCACCTTGGTCTGTACCGATATCCCTTGTGTTGCAACGAGGAGAATATGGGTCTTCTGAGGAGTCATTAAGCACCAATAGACCTTAGAACCTTAAATGACACAACTTGGCCAATAGAACAGTAGCAGTATGCTACGCCCATTGAGGCTAAACTCTCGTGATGGTTCTGGCTGCAAGAATAGATTGCGATGCTGGAGTTATGACCGATTGAGGGTAGTCAGTGATATTGGGATCCTCTAGAACCCGGTTACTTCTGATAGGACAAGTCTTAACCAACAAACTGAAAGAGGGTAATACCTAGACCCCATGCTGGCCTAAACTCTAAGGGCATCTCTTGTGTGACTTGTGTGCCTTCCAACTTGACTACTTGCATGCTTGTTATCTGACACTTGAGTTTCTTGCAGGTTTTGTTTATAGTCTTTAACTGGGGCTCATAACAGGGTTTACTGAGTTTCTTGCAGGTTTTGTTTATAGTCCTTAATTAGGAATCATAACAGGGTTTACCTACGTTACCCCATGCATAGCATAACATCATACCATTGCATACATCCCGCATAAGGACTAATCCGTTTCAAGGATCTCAAGGGCTTGTGATGCAGGTCATGATGAACCAACTGTCAAGCAAGGGGCAAAGGGGATTTACTTTCCTCTAGCCAAGGTTGTCAGGGGCTATGACCCACTTGATATGGTGAGCCTTGACCCTTGAAGAAGGATTCTCAGCAACATGGAGTTCCTTCAAGTCAAGCTACAAAGTCAAATGCTAACAAATTTCTTGTTTACCCCGCGAGATTCTTGAAAACATTGCATGCATATATATACATTATTGCATTACAGGTACCCTTGTTGCAGGTTACTCACCATGTGCGATGTTTATTTCAGCAATGGCCTCCCAACAAGATAACCAGAGACCTCGTGCTCAAGAGACTCAGTTCAGGGAGATCTTTTTAAGCCTATCCAAGGGGCAGGAAGAGTTGAGAACGCTCCTCACGGGGACTTTGGCCAGGAATAGTGCTGAGGACGACAAGGACGAACGACTGAAACGTCTACAAGCTGAGGTAGACACATTGAAAACCCAGATGCTGGGGCAAAGGGCTCTCATCCAAAGTTTAGCTCAGGAGCAAGGAGAGCTGAGGGCCATGATCAGTCAGCTTCATCAAGACATGAAGCAACCAGCCCAAGTCAGGGACCAGGTCATTAATCAACTTCCAAGAAGTCAAAGGTTTGGGCCTCTCCAAGCTGCTACTACTTCACAGGTCCAACAACGACCTCGCCAAGAACAACGGACTAATCAGAGCAAGCTAGACAAGCCTAAAAGGCAGTTCACCAAGCTCAATGTGTTACCGTCTCAAGCTTTACAACAATTGTTGAGGTTGAATCTGGTGACGTCAAGGGACCCTCCTAAGAATCTCAACACAGCCTCCCCAAAATACAATTCTAAGGAAAGATGTGCATACCACTCTGGAAGTCCAAGCCATGACACCGACGACTGCTGGGCTCTGAAGAATAAGATCCAAGACCTGATTGAGGAAGGAGCTGTGGATTTCATCCAGATGGACCAGGCTGAATGCTCCTGCCATCCCTATCGGATGCACCAGTTGGAGTAACAAGCCCTGAGATGAAAAGACTTTTGTTAATTAGGATTTTCAAGTTGTAATTTTCTTTTGTTCAAACATTTACTCATGTTAAACGTTGTTATTTCATTAATGCATCGTATATGTCTGTTTTGAAGCAATATATTCGTATTCACTATATGCAAATTATTTTCATATTTTCTTTCTGATGATCAACGCTCGATTAATAATTCTAAACCTCTTGAGGGAGGATGACGAAAATGATACCACAATCTATAGTATGCTTTTGAACCGACCCCGCTGATGAGGTACAGGAATTGTTTCAATTCCTAAACACTGGAGTTATAAGGAAGATAATCCCTCGTCAACCCCTCTGAGCCAAAGAAGTAGGAGTTTTTTTTTCTTTTCGAAAATTAAAACCCTTTGTCATAACCTGGGGCAGGGTAGTTCTCTCAGTTGATCCAAGTGCATAACAAATGGCACCAAAGAGGTCCTTACACAAAAAAAAAAGAAGACAGTGATGATTCCGAATAATCATAAGGATAGGCAGTCATTATATCTCAAAAATAAAAACCCAATAAGTCAAAACCTGTGAAGGAGACTTACAAAATTGGGGCATCCCGCTGACTGTAATCACAAAAGAAACAGTTCAGGCAAAAAACAGGGATAACAAAATCAAAAAGAAAAGGAAAGAGGTCACACAAATCCTCAATAACAAAAAGGAATGACTGCCTATTCAAAATAAACTATCAACATCCGAACCATCACGGGAATATCAGGACAAAAACTCAAATAAGGTCTAACGCACGATCAGCTGAGTTTAGGATTGAAGAACATCACGAAGAGTGGGTGGGTACAAATAATTTGAGCCTTTATCCTTTGTTTCTTAAACCGTGAACCAGGCTACGTTATAACCCTTAAAAAGTCCTAGCTGAAGCATGGGTTAGTTCGAAAGCATACTGTTACAAAAGGTATCCCGACTCCTTAAGGCTTGCGATAAAATAACGAGTTGACATCGCAGTTTACAAAATTCACTTGTTTTTATTAAAAAATGCATTTTCAAAAAAAAAAAACTTCAAGACAGACATAAGCTTTGCATTTTTAACATAACTTTGTTTGCATATGACTTTCTGTTTGAACAGCATAGAAATTCTTACGACGAATGCCTAATGAACAAAAGCACCTCCGATCAAGGGGCAGACGTGATTATTGTCCATCATCTGAGGCAATTCAGTCAAGATTCGGAGAATCTCCCAAAATGCCAAGATAACCAGGGGAAAATCTCCGCCTAAGTCACTTGGGGCATTGGACAGGAATTCCAGCAACAAATATTGCACGATCAGACATCTTCTGGTAATATGGCTACACAATGCTACTGACAGGGGCACCTCCCTACATCCTGAGAGTGTGGACATAGTCAAAAAAATACTACGCACAATTAAAGACCCGCTAGGTTGACACACCTAGGCAAAAATAAGGGCTTCCCGGCGAACCAAAAGGGTTCGGGCAAAATAAGGGATGAAAATGAAAGATCTGTACACCCGGCAAGTCAAAAACCTGGAAAGGCGGCTTGGGCAAAAATGGGTATCCCGGTGGACTGAAAACCTGAAAGGGCGGTCCAGGCAAAAATTAGGGATCAGAGCATACGACTATGTCCTGTCATCTCGTCCCTTGCCTACCAGAAGAAGATTTGTCAAATCGGCAGTCATCAAGCACCTCCACAGGTATCTTCCTCTCCCACATCAGAAACAGGGGCAATAATGAGTTGTCTAAGCGATCTAATTGCTCTGTCCACCAAGGTACAAAGGTAGGTTCGGTTGGAAAACATGACCAAGATATCTTAATTCCCCAGAGAGTGAGCCAGCAAGTCAGCGATACTCTCCCCAAGCAGAGTTAGTCCACTATCAACCTCAAGGAAGTTAGATTATCCCCCGCAGATCTCGACATTCCCCAGCACAATATACGAACATTCTTAACAAGCATCCCCGACAATCTTGATCTAAGATTGTTTCCCGGCGGTATACCAGGCATTCCATGGAGTCACTTCCCCAATATAGTTCAAAATTTCCACAGGAGAGTCCAACCCAGTTTCCCCAGGAAAGTTGGAACCCATCTCCCCAAGCAGTAAGCTTACCCCCAGTAGATTCCGGAAGCTTATCCCCTACAAAGCACGAACGCGTCCCCCGGCTTTATTCAAAAGTTATTTCCCTACCAGGATATAACTGGGTTATCCTCAGCCAAAGTCCACGGAAAGATCGTCCTCGACGAAGTCTTCTTATCCCCAACGGAGTCTATTAATACTTCCAACACAACAATGGTATCCCCAACGGAGTTATCTCCTCCCACCAGTTCATTCTTGTAATCTTCATCCCCAGCGGAAACGAAGAACTCTCTCCAACTATCAGCCCAGGATGTGACTTCCCGGCACCGTCAAGGATTTACTTTCCTAGACAAAAACATACATTCATAAAAATCGCATTTCCATACATTATAGAATGCATATATGCATCAGGAACATACAATCTCATTTATGTTGAGAACATCATGGCTTGATCTATATCATGCATTGCATATGACTGACTTTTACCTTTCAGGAAAGATCCGGTTAAGTTCTCAGCTTTATTACCAAGACCTTGCCTGGTTCAGTTAAATCGACTCCTAAAGATTTTTATGTTTCTTACCCAGTCAAAGGCCTTCTCTGGTCCAGTTAAATCGATTCCTAAATATTTTCCTGATGAAGACTCAGTAGAAGACATCCAAGGTTCTCTCATCGTCCCTGTTGAGGTAGTAATCGCCCAAGGTTCTCTCAGCATTCCTGTTGAGGTAGTAATCGCCCAAGGTTCTCTCAGCGTTCCTGTTGAGGTAGTAATCGCCCAAGGTTCTCTCAGCGTTCCCGTTGAGGTAGTAATCGCCCAAGGTTCTCTCAGCGTCCCTGTTGAGGTAGTAATCGCCCCAAGATTCTCTCAGCGTTCCTGTTGAGGTAGTAATCGCCCAAGATTCTCTCAGCGTTCCTGTTGAGGTAGTAATCGCCCAAGGCTCTCTCAGCGTTCCTGTTGAGGTAGTAATCGCCCAAGGTTCTCTCAGCGTTCCTGTTGAGGTAGTAATCACCCAAGATTCTCTCAGTGTTCCTGTTGAGGTGGTAATCGCCCAAGGTTCTCTCCGCGTTCCTGTTGAGGTAGTAATCGCCCAAGGTTCTCTCAGCGTTCCTGTTGAGGTAGTAATCGCCCTAAGATTCTCTCAGCGTTCCTGTTGAGGTAGTAATCGCCCGAGGTTCTCTCAGCGTTCCTGTTGAGGTAGTAATCGCCCAAGGTTCTCTCAGCGTTCCTGTTGAGGTAGTAATCGCCCAAGGTTCTCTCAGCGTTCCTGTTGAGGTAGTAATCGCCCAAGGTTCTCTCAGCGTTCATGTTGAGGTAGTAATCGCCCCAAGATTCTCTCAGCGTTCCTGTTGAGGTAGTAATCGCCCCAAGATTCTCTCAGCGTTCCTGTTGAGGTAGTAATCGCCCAAGGTTCTCTCAGCGTTCCTGTTGAGGTAATAATCGCCCAAGGTTCTCTCAGCGTCCCTGTTGAGGTAGTAATCGCCCCAAGATTCTCTCAGCGTTCCTGTTGAGGTAGTAATCGCCCAAGGTTCTCTCAGCGTTCCTGTTGAGGTAGTAATCGCCCAAGGTTCTCTCAGTGTTCCTATTGAGGTAGTAATCGCCCCAAGATTCTCTCAGCGTTCCTGTTGAGGTAGTAATCGCCCAAGCTTCTCTCAGCGTTCCTGTTGAGGTAGTAATCGCCCCAGATTCTCTCATCGTTACTGTTGAGGTAGTAATCGCCCAAGGTTCTCTCATTGTCTCGTTGAGTTAGTAACCATCCCTGATTTAGGCATCACCTTTTGAAGCTCCAGACTCGATTCCTGTATCTCGCCATGGCACGTCTAACGAGGTTTAAAGATTCAATTCCTGTAACCAGTCAGGACGCATCTACATAAAAAGTTCGAAGGTCAACTCCTTTAACAGGTCAGGTAATCATCTTTCTTTTTCAGGTACGCAAGTTCTCGCTAAGGAATCTCTTACGCGGTCGACACCTAGATGGCATCTATAAGCCCATCCACTTACCAACAGTTCCAAATGGCATCTATAAGCCCATCTTCCTATCCATCAATCTCCAAATGGCATCTGTAATCCCATTTCCACCATCACTGCCAACATGTGAGTGCAAATTTCTGGGCACTCTAGTGTTCAATCATCTTCCACCTTCGGATTACGAAAGGCACGCCAGCCAATCTGCATCCTCAGGTCTAAGAAGATTGAACATGGGCAACTGTTGTACCCCAAAATTTTCCCTCCCATATTCTTCAAGATTTGCAAAGAGCATGCTTCAAAATCTCCCAAAGGTTGCACAGTTCAATGGCCTCCTAACAGTCAAAAATTAGGGTTTTGGTTTTGGCAAAGAAATTGAAGTTTCCAAGGGTCCAAAAAATTCCCACATGCCCATAAACATTGTCAAGCATCCTTATGTCAAGTTTCAAGACTCACAACACAAAATTGCACAGTCAAAAAACCCTAATTGCTCAACAGTCAACTGTAGGGGCAAAATGGTCATTTGATAGTCAAAAGTCAAAATTTTTGGTCAACATCTTATTTTTAAGCCACAAACATCATTTGATCAATACTTGATCATGATTCTCAAGGCATGGCTCAAAAAGTCTCAAGATGCAAAAATTTCCATATTTGGACAGTTGAAAAAGTCAACTGCAAATTGACCAGGGCATAACTTCCATATGGTTTATCAGAAAAATTCCATCCAAAGCTCATTTTGAAGAGAATGACATTTACTACAACTCATCTTCACACTTCAAGCCCAAGAAATGCTCTCACAAAAAGATATCAATCTCAACATTATAGGTCATTTTCAAAAGTCAACAAAAAGGCACTTTAAGTCAAAGACCATAACTTGAGATTGGTAAATCAAAATGACATGGGACCAAAGGCATTGGTTAGAGGACTTCAAGACCTTTCCAAAATGTCAAAGAACATGATCAAAGCTTAAAAATTGAGCAAGATATGCCTTGTGGAAGTTGGGAAATTTTTGGGAATTTTGAAAAGTCAACTTTGCTTCAAATACCTCAAAATTGCTAATGGGCCACAATTTCTTCCAAGAATCATCACCCAAAGGCTAGGCACGACCCATTGACCCAAAGGGGAGTTATTTTCTTATTTTTTAATTTATTAATTGAATTTTAAATCTATTAATTCATTTAATTAAAAGTAAATATGACAAAAATACTCAATCAATGTTTTTAAATCCTTTTATGCAGCAAATATCTTCCACATGTGATGGAGATTTCGTGCACCTTCTTAAGGAGACAAAATCATCTAAATTTGGTAAGATTCCAATGGAAAAAGGATTGAAAAAAGATATGGAAATATCAAATATTTGAATCATCAATGCAAAGGTTTTGGGCTGGGATTTCTACCCTAATTCATTCATACATAGGTGCACAATGAAAACCTAATACAAGACACACGAAAAGCTGCTCAAGGAGGCAAAACAAAAATTGCAAATTTTCATTGAAAAGCTTAAAACTGATTTCTTGGTTAGGGGACAATTCAAGGTCTAAAAACAATCCTAATGCATTGGTAGACCTTCCAGGAACCAGTCAGCACCAAGAGTCATTCCAAACGCGCTGAGAATCAGAAGTTACAGATCATACGGTTTGCCCAAAATTCTTGAAATCAATATGACAATTCATGCATTTTTAATCATGTTTCTTGAGTGGTTTATGCTAATGTTGTCTTTCTGAAGCTAATGACATAAATCAATTGAACTATTAATGCCTGTAGCGTGATTCACCATTGACGGATTTTAGGGTTTCAGAGTTCCAAAATTGGGGCTTCACTTAAGGTGTAAAATTTGATCACCAAACCAGTGCAGGCAAACTCGTTGTGTCAAGACGAAGCAAGCTCATACCTCGCGCTCAATTTATGGTCCAGCATACTCTAATCGCTATTTTTTGCAGGGTGCATTTAGTGGGGGTTTAAAACCCCCGCTATCTCTTTTCTGTTTGCAGGCAAAACAGAGAAGATGCTAACGTGGCCTATTGCTATTGGGACATTTGAATGATAGCGCGTTTTTTTTGTGGTTCAGCATAACATGGCCTTTTCAAATATAATGCTTATTATCCATTATACATAAAAACAAACGCGCTTGGCTGGGTGGTTGATGCGTTGTCTTGCAAACAATGAGACCTGGGTTCGATTCCCAGGTCCCCCACTTATTTCATATATTTTGTTTTAAAACGCTTCTGTGCATCATATCCTCAAAGGTTTACCATATACCTTCGCCAGCTTGCCTGCCACATGTCCAGCAACGCCCATCCAAAGGTCACGATGAGAGTCCCAGGGTACACACCAGTCAATGCCTCCACACGCAAATCTGAAAAGTCAAACGGGCTAGCATTTCATGGGCCAAACTACTACTGATCATACCTCCAAAATTGGGTCTACCACCCCTCTTGTTTGTATTTCTCTCCTTCATTCTTTTTCTATTTTTTTGTTTGTTTTAATTTAATTACTTTCTTTTAATTCTTCAAATTAATTTTTATAACATAAAAATACAAAAAAATAGAAAATCATAAAACAATAAAAAAAATATGCTTTGTTAATATTAATTAATGTTATTTTGTAAATAAATTTTGTTAACTAATTTAGTTTTAATTCTAGGTTTAATTCAATGTTTTTTTAATAAACTAAAAATGAAGAGATTAGGGTTTTGATGCTTTTATTCTTTTTTCTTTTCTTTTTACCATTATTAAATATTAATTATTTCTATAAATAAATATGCCATGTAAATAATTAATGTAAATTAGGTCAAACTTGAATTTATTTCTTTAATAATTAAAAAATACGTAGAATTAGGGTTTTTAATTCCATTAATTTTCTTAATTTCATAAAGTACAAAAAAATATCAAAAAATAAGTCTTTTTCCTTTATTTAATTTAATGAATTTCATAATTTCAATTCAATTTCTTTAAAAGGGCCCAACGCCCTCACTTTCGATTATAATTTCGTTTCGTGCGCTTATTTTATTTCTTTTTTTTAATAAATTTCATGTAATTACCCCAAAGCCTTGTAATAGATTAATTAGGACATTTATCTTTCCGCATTTTATTTTATTCAAATCGGGTCTTGGATTAATTTGGCGATGTAGACCCGCGCCTTTGTAATAGCGTAGGACTTTTATCTTCCCGCACCTTTTAACTGCTAATAATTCACATGAAAGAATGAATGCCAAAATAAAAACAAAGCGTAGATCACCAATGCATGACAAGATAAACATAATTGAAAATGACACACAAATCACACACCACCCCTAGGGTACGTCTCACTGTTGCCTTGCCCCTCGAAAAGTGGTCGTCGAGTAGAGGACGTTTTAGTAAGTCCTCATGTCCATGAACATGGCATGAGGGTAGCTTCTAAGGTGTCTTCCTATTGCTCTGGTGACCACAATGTCCCGAACTCTCGAATTGACCCGAACACCTCCAACGGTGGTGCTACCTACCTCTCAATGGTGGGATGGCACTATCTTAAGGACATTTACACAGACGAATTCCTTAGGGTAGGTAGACGACTCGTAGATACTTGCTCTAATTCAAAACAAATCAAAAACTTCTTTTCACACCGACACTTTGCAAAAAGATTTCAAAAACAACTTTTCAAACACTCTTGAGGACTAATACAAGAGTCGAACTGAAATTTTAAACATAACTTTTTCAAACCCACTCACCTTGAAAAGCAAACAAACAATTTTGAAAACACAAATGAGCAAGTATCTAAGAGCCCGTGGATAACCACGGATAGAAAGGGTGCTAACACCTTCCCTTTCTATAAATCTACCTCCCGAACCGAGAACTAATCTCAATAAGGAATTTTTCTGTGCTTTTGTCCTTTCCATTTGGAGAAAATAAAAGACGGTGGCGACTCTTGCTTCCGCCACATTTCGCGAACCAGCGTTAAACAGTCAGTTCCAGATCCACCGATCACACCTACGTACCACCTTTCATGCAATAGGGGATCAGGGTACTCATAGTTCACATTTAAAAATTAAAACACAAGTGTGTTGGTAAATTTTAAGAGACGAGGCATCATCATTTTATCCGAGTGGAAACATACTTACTACCCATGATTATGAAAAAGGAGAATTTTCATCATCTCAAAGTGGAGGATATAGCTTGGATTTTAAAATCAACAAAGCCTCACTCAACACCCAAGTTGAAAATATCTCACTTCACTACATATCATAGAATTATAGTAGTTCGCATCATTACAAGGATTGACAAGAGTCTAATCTTTTGAGAAAATTTTTAAAGTAAAAATCCAAAATGGAAAAATGGTTTGAATGAGATTAATTGACTTTTAAGGTTTGATTAAGAAAATATTTGTGAAAAATACATGGATTTAAGTCCAACTTTATTACGAAAGCGACTCAAGTTTAAAAACAAGAAGAATTTTCAAAAGGAGGGAGAAGATTTTTGAAATTAAAGAATATGGGAGGAGATGAAGGGACTATCCTAAAGCATAAGGTAAAAGCTAGGGAAAAGAATCATCTAACCAACAAGAAGCCAACACTTGACACAATGAGTCAATGTAGAATTCTCATCCTTTAGATTTGAAACCAAAGAAGCAAAGATAATAAACCTCTTAAGAAAACCAAGCTTCAATTGCATTAAGTCTTCATAAAAATTGGGCAGAGTAACGACTGTGAACAGATGAATTCCCGATCACAGACAAATTATGTGATCACAATAACCTGCACACAAAGAAAACAAGAAACCCAATGTCTTGGGGTAAACCCCAAGAGCTCCAGACAAAATAACAGTTGAGGTCACAAGGTCTCAAGGTAGGTCAAGGTCTCTAATCCTAAGTCCAAGAAGTACACCACTATATAATGCCAAGGATAGTAACAAAATAGTCCAAATAAAATTAAAGTTTTTTATTGTTCAAGTTGGTTATTAGGTATCTTCAAAAAGAAATGAAGAGCTCAAAGGAGCAAAATAAAAATGACATAAAAGTAAATGCTCAAATGAGCAAAGATGAAAATGACATTAAATGTAAATGCTAAAATAAATGTGCTTAAAGTAAAAGCATATAGTAAAAGCATAAAATAAAGTAAATTGTTAGAAGTTAGAGGTTTGAGGAATGACCATCTTGAAACTTGCATTTGAAACTCATTAGAGGATTGATAGAACCAAATCCTCTCAACAACAAGTTTCATTTGATTTTTGTCAAGTATATCATTCATTTAAAATTCTCAAGGTAACCATAAATGATCAACGATGTTTAAGTGATTCACTTTGACCAAAGCTTATGAAGATTCATTAGAGGATTGATAAGACCAAAGCCTCCTAAAAATGAATCTCAAGTTTATTGGATCAAAGGATTCAAATTAACATACTTGGGCTTACAAACATGTGTTTGGGCCACGAATGATCATTTCTTGAATCAGGATAAAATTTAGCATTATGTTAAGCAATCGTAAGTGGACTTATATAGAAGTCACACCTATTTTGAGGGCGGTCAATAGAAATTTATGTGTCATATGTTTGGAGAGATGATATGTATATCATCTTCTAACAACATGTGACACAATAAGAAGAGGATAAGATGAAGAGGGATGTGATAAGAATTAAACCATATTTGAACCAAAAATTTAATCAATGCATCATTAAAATCATCCATCCATTTTGGAGGAGTTAAACTCAACACCCAAGATCCAATGATGTTAATGAAGCTCATGATCAAAATCTCATAGTCCAAGATCAACCAGAATATATACAAAATAAAATTGTATTTAAAAATAAAGAAAAAGGTTTTTAAAATGGTTTTTAAATGAAAATAAAAGGGGAAAATAGCAACTATATTCAAAACATCCAAGAAAAATTAAATAAGACCATAGAAAAAAATAAATGAGCTCAAATATTTTTATAAATTTTTTGGTAATTTTTTAAAGTCAGAAATTATTTTTAAAATTAGAATAAATAGGAAAAATAAAACATAAATTGTGAAAAATAGTAAAGTCAGAAATAAAAATAAAATGAGGTTACCAATATTTGTCAAGAGGTCATTGGATCCTTCCATATTTTTTTTCAGAATTTAAAAATTAAGAAAAATATTTTTAAAGATTTAAAACAATTCAAATAAAGTAAAAAAATATAAAAAATATCAAAACACAAAATAAAATTGTGAAAAAATAATAATCAGAAAGAGAAAAATAAAAATTATTTGTAAGACTTTTTTTGGATTTTTTGAAGTTAAAATGAAATTTTTATGAAATTTTGAAGTTTAAAACAAATAAAATATCAAAATCAGAAAATAAAATAAAAACCAAAAGGATGTAGACCATTAGATGAGAGTCAAAACACGTTAGTAATCAAATTCAAGGGATTTGGCACACTGTGCATATCATGGGCATTAGTGAATAAAACACTGAATCATTTATTAAAATCAGAATTAAAAAAAAACAAATGGCACGATATCATTGGTTAAGAGATGACACGTTGGTCATCTTCAACCTCTAGCCACGCAAATTACAGGTCTCTGAAATGGAAAAATTAGAGCTCGAGAACGGTACCATTTACTTCGTCTCTTCAAGACGATTCCAATGGTACCCTCGCGAAAAATTTATGTAAGGTGTAACTCAGTCGTTTTGGAAGGAAAAATTTGAAAAGGGATTTGAAAATTCATGGCCAAAACTCACTTCCAGTTGAAAATAAATGTTGCGGCTAGAGTCAGAATAATGATAACTTCATTATAGTAACAAAGTTTGGAAGAATTGGTGAAGGAATCTACCTATTGAATTTAAAATTCAGAGCTCTGAAACTTGACTTGACTAGCACGATTTAGGAAGTCTTAGAGCTTAGTTCTTCTTGTTAGCTTAAGGGAGGTTCAAGGATGATGAATTGACAAATAAAATGGATTCGGGAAAGCTGTAAAACCAAATTCAAAGTTGCAGCAAAGTGGGTTCAAGAGGAAGTTTGACAGGGTGATTCTGGCTCTCTAAGCTTGAGAAAATGAATGAGGTATGACCCTCTATTTATAGGAAACTAATGGAAGCTTAAGCGCGTGAAATGATGAAGTTTGGAGGGAAATCGTGTGAAGTTGCAAACATGAAAAGTGTGACTTCTATTTTGCTCAAAGCTCAACCAAAGCTTGCGTTTCAATGTGCTAATCATTTCTGGAAGTTCATTAAACATGATTAGAAGTACAAACGCACATAAATTTTGTGTTTAGAGGACAAATCAAGGATTTCAAATTCTGACTTTGGAGAAAACTTCAGTTTCAAGGCACCATCTTTGAATCAATGATGTGCATGATTTAGGGAACCTTACGACTTGATTCTTGATGCATTGGAAATATGAGATCATAAACTTTACAATGTGCAAGGAATGGAATCAAATGGATGCTTGAGCTGAAAGTCGTGATGAGTCAATGTTGAGAAAAAGAAGCTGACTTTTTGTTCTTAGAAAAATTCTAAGTTTTTTCTTCAAAATGACCTATAATGTTTTGAATCCAAACAAGGCCTTTCCATTTAAAATTTGATCTTTACCAAAAAATATGGCATGGAGTAGACCTCTTCATTGACATTTTGATACTTGAACCATTTAAAAACTCCAAAAATTGAGAAAGTTATGACTTGGTGAAGTTGGTGAAAATTCATGAGATGACCTATAATCTTTTGCATCCTTAGGGCATCTTCCATCAATTTACAAGCATAGCACATAAAGTAAGAGTTAAAGTTCACATCTTTAAGATTATTTTTAAAAAATATTGGGCTTAAAGAGATAAAAATTGACCAAGTTATGATCTTTTGAAGTCACATAAGGGATTTTGATGGCCTATCTAGATGACTTGTAATCTTTCTTCATCATTAGGTATCCTCCATACAAAATTTTCTTGAAACTTTTGAAGTGTTTCGTTGATAACCCTTTGAAGAGAAGCATGTTTTTGGAATAACTCAAAAATATCAAAAGATAAGCAAGATATAGCCTTTAGAAGTTCAAAACCCTAGCTCCTAGAGCAATAAAATGCCTTGGAAAACCTTTTCA
The DNA here is from genome assembly GCA_948472305.1 of Vicia faba. NCBI lineage: Eukaryota > Viridiplantae > Streptophyta > Magnoliopsida > Fabales > Fabaceae > Vicia > Vicia faba. The sequence goes on from OX451740.1 coordinate 1,178,205,649, forward strand.
ATTTTGACAAACCTTCTTGCACAAATACTTTTTTCATGTAAATAGAAGTTGTTGAGGATGATAAGGAGAAACCATGGCAACCATAACCACTTCCAAATATTGATAATTGAGGGAGATATGCACTCGTGATCAAGAAATCAAAGACTTGTCCAATTAGGTCAAACTTCTCCAATCAACCCTTGCATCTTTGGACTATATTTGACAACTTAAGGCATGATGGATCATAATAGACTTTGTCATGATATTACTTCAAAACATCTTCAATGATGAAGCTTGAATCGCAATGAAGCTTTGTTGAAGAAGGCATGGGCATGAACTCATGAACCTATAAATCAACTTGATGGAATGTGATATGCTTTCACCTATAATATCATCAATTAGGGCAAACACTCACTGTATTTATTAGTTAAAAGTTAATCAATAAAAAACATGATGATCACAAAGTACAAGTCAAGGTGCTTGGTGATTCCCCATGAGTAAAACTAAAGATAAGGAGAAGAAAAAACCCTAGTGTGATCTTGTTGTGATTGAGTTGATATGATATGATAGAGGAATCTTAGGGGAAAAATTGGGGGACAACAATTGCCATTATTTAAGTGTCTTCTATCCGGAGACGTGAAGGTTAAAATCTTTGTGTTGACGCGATTTAAGATACTTAAATATAAAACAAGCCCTATTTTTGGCCTTAAGATGCCATGCAATGCTTATGATTATGAATGCAAATGAACAAATACAAAAAATGACACAAGACACCGCTGGGAATGTAGCAAATAAAAACTGGGATCAAAAGAAAAACCCGACCAGGAAAACAAATCACTGGTGAACAAGAGACCCAACTCTATTGGGGTAAAGCCCAAAGTGGAGTTAAGGCGTCATCAACTCAAATATTGAGGAGAGAAAGTAAAGGATAACTGTGATCGACAGATGACTACGAACTATCCACTCACTGATGAGATAGTGAAAACAAAACAATGTCGACCTACTGGGGAAAGAAATGGTAAGATAATACCGATAAATACCAATATTAGGGGTAGGTAATAAAAGATTAACACCAGTATTCATGACTGGGAACAAAAGAACTTCTTCAGATTAAGGCGAATCTCAACAACGAACTATCTCCCATGATGACGAGACTATCATCCATCGGAAAAAGATCTCAACAACGAACTATCTCCCATAATGGCGAGACTACCATCCATCGGAAAAAGATATCAACAACGAACTATCTCCCATAATGACGAGAATACCATCCATTGGAGTAACAAATCTTAACAATAAACTACCTTCCATAATGACAAGGCTACCATTCATTGGAGTAACAAATCTCAGCAAAGAACTACCTTCCATAATGACAAGGCTACCATTCATTAGAGTAGCAAATCTCAACAACGAACTACCTTCCATAATGACAAGGCTACCATTCTTTGGAGTAAAAAATCTCAACAACGAACTACCTTCCATAATGACAAGGCTACCATTCATTGGAGTAACAAATCTCAACAACAAACTATCTTCCATAATGACAAGGCTACCATTCATTGGAGTAACAGATCTCAACAATGAACTACCTTCCATAATGACAAGGCTACCATTCATTGGAGTAACAAATCTTAATAATGAAATACCTTCCATAATGACTAGGCTACCATTCATTGGAGTAAAAAATCTCAACAACAAACTACCTTCCATAATGACAAGGCTACCATTCATTGGAGTAATAAATCTGAATCTTCTGTGGGAACTGACAAACTTACTGGGGAAGTACATGTTGCTCAAATAAAGAGACCTGCAACTTGCTGTTACGAGAAGGAATTGCAATAATGATTTCCTAGGGAAAGAAATAGTACTTCCTGGGGAAATGTCAATATATTCCTGCTGAGGAGATAAAGTCTTCTCGTGGCAAAATAAATGCACATTCTTAAACCAGGGCTCAAAGCTTGCAAAAATCAAAATAATAATATTGTTGGGGACCATAGATTCAATCCAGAAATAAACCGGAATGAATCAGTCAACCAAAATAACACCTCATGAGAAATAAACTCAAGAGAGAACCACTTTCTAACCAGACAAAGCTGTACAGGAAGGCTAAAGAAAAAATCTTCCACGAGGGATAACTCAGTGGGGAAATTGAAAGAATATATAATTTCTGCCTAAGGTTGACATTCTATTGGAGACATGATAACACAACTCTGCAAAACTGGGTAATATGCCAACAAGATATTAATGAATGCAAATGAGCAATAATTTTCCAAATTCAACTATGCATGATGTATGTATGTATGAATGTTATCACGTGTATGCGGACAAAATAGACATATAACACTGGGGATAACCAGACAAAACCAACTTGGGTAAATTCAATACTCGACTAAATCACATCGAAGATGAAAATTTCATAAGAAAGTAAGCACCAACTGAGGAAACAGATTCCTATCTCACGGCTTAACTTCACTAGGAAGGAACATAATTCGAAAATAATGAAATCATAATAATAAATCAGCACAGATACAGGGATATAACATCCTCCTCCAGGCTTCACCAGGGAATATCACACCAAAATCAATGGGGAAAATAAATCTTTCAGCGTCTAGATTTCCACTGGAGATTATAATATTGATTTCAATAGGGTAGATGAAAACCACATCGTCAAGATATCAACTGAAGATTTCGTACTGACTTCTTTGGGGAAGGCAACACTACATTGTTGAGGGGAACCCAAGATACATTCTTCAATACTGAGAGTGATGATTACACCAACTTCTCCGGGGAGAAATTATGAAACCTCATAGGGGTAGCAATTTTCAGAGAGACCCGTTATCTTGACTTTTCTTGGAGATTTAAGAATTCAAATAATACATCAAGAAATCAAAATTATGGGTATTTTAAATCAAACCCAACACTTGGTGGGAAGCAACCCAAAAAGTTGACAATTGTTTCAACACTTCTTAGAGAAGATATTGCCCTTGTCTGGTTGCCTAGGAAACAAATAACAACCATAATGATAACACTGTAAAGGGCGATGTTTTGTAAATGGTTCCATCTTAGCACATAAAGGAGAAGATATTTTCATCATGTGAGTGAAGACCTTACTGGGGAATTTGGGATAGAGACTTCATAACATGCAAACCCGAAATTAAAATGAACCAAGACCTGACTGGGGAAAACAAGATCACAAACCCAACACCACAACACACATCAATTGGTATCATCTTCAATCATCCGAGAAGCACAAGAAGATCATACTTCTACCAGCAAATGTGACCTGGGAGAGCCTTCCTGGGGAATTCATACTTCCAAAATTTCAGAGTTCGTCCATTCTTAGAGTCATTATTTTTGTTCTTCTTGAGTCACAAAATCTAAAGCAAGAAGTAATTTGTAAATTCTTTTCAAAAATAGTTTTGTTATTTAATCTGTTTGCTTTGAAAATTACTATCAATAATAAATGGAGTCTTTGTAAGCAAAATAAAATAAGAATCGCAGAGAATAGGATAAAAGCTCAAGCTTTATTAATAGGATGGTAGTCTGCGAATGAAGAGACTCCATAGATGATTACAAAGTTTGGAAAATGGTAATATATATTGGAAAAGATACATTGAAATACAATGACCACTATTCTCCCTAACAACTTTGAATTCTTGAGCAACGACTTTGGTTGAAGAGTGGTGAGGACCCAAGAAGATTGTTGCTTCAATGATCAAGTATTGTCTGATGCAGTTACTTTCTAGGAAATCCCTACCTTTTCCCTAGATTGTCCTTGTGGGTTTTCAACCTACCCGGAAAAAATTTATTCTGCTTATGTCTCTAATTTTTGTCTAGACCGTCCTTTCAAGTTTTCAGCCTACCGAGACGCTCCTTTTTGCCTAAGCTGCCATTTCGGGTTTTCGTCTTAGAGAGCTGTTCTTTTATATATTTAGGTGAAGTATTTCTTGATTGCATCAGTATTCAAAGGACATGGGAACCCCTAGCCATCCATTGTTTCAAGAATCAATGCACCGCCAGAGAAGGATTTCTTGACAACATATGAGCCTTCAAAATTAGGAGTCCCCTTGCCCCTAGAATCAATGTTAAAAGAGATAATCTTCCTTAGCACGAGGTCGCCTTCTCTGAATTCGCGAGGTTTAACCTTCTTATCAAAAGATTTCTTCATTCTTTTCTGGTATAACTGACCATGACACAAGGCTGTCATTCTATTCTCTTCAATCAAATTCAATTGGTCAAACCTGTTCTGGATCCATTCAGCCTCTGATGACTCGATTTCCATTATCACGCATAAAGAGGGAATCTCAACCTCAATGGGGAGCACTGCTTCCTTTCCATACATAAGAGAGAATGGGGTTGCCCCTGTTGAAGTGCGGACAGATGCTCGATACCCATGCAGAATAAAAGGGAGCATCTCATGCCAATCTTTATAAGTAACAACCATTTTCTGGATGATCTTCTTGATGTTCTTATTAGAAGCTTCAACAACCCCATTCATCTTTGGCATGTAGGGAGATAAATTGTGGTGGACAATCTTGAATTCTACACAAAGTTTTGCCATCATCTTGTTATTTAGATTTAAACTGTTATCGGTGATAATCCTTCTTGGCACACCATACCGACATATGAGATTATTCTTGATAAATCGTACTACCACCTGCTTAGTAACATTAGCATATGAAGCTTCTTCCACCCATTTGGTGAAGTAGTCTATTTCCACTAAGATAAAACAATGTCCATTTGACGCATTTGGTTCAATCATTCTGATCATGTCAATACCCCACATAGAGAAAGGCCACGGGGAAGAAATAACATTAACAAGTGTCGGAGGCACATGAATTTTGTCAGCATAAATCTGACACTTATGGCACTTCTTTGCAAATTAATAACAATTAGATTCCATTGTCAGCCAATAGTTACCTGCCCTAAGCATCTTCTTTGCCATCGAATGTCCATTAGCATGGGTACCAAAGGAACCTTCATGGATCTCATGCATCAATATATCTGCTTCGTGTCTATCCACGCATCTGAGCAATACCATGTCATAATTTCTTTTGTAAAGCACATCTTCATTGAGGAAAAAGCTACCTGCCAACCTTCTCAATGTCTTTCTATCTTTATTTGACGCATTAGCCGGGTATTATTGAGTCTGGAGAAAATGCTTGATATCATAATACCAAGGTTTTTCTTCAGACATTTCCTCTGTTATAAACACATGATCCGGTATATCCAAATGTTGCACTATGATACAAGGCACATCGTTCCAAGTATTAACTTGATACATAGAAGCCATAGTTACCAAAGCATCCGCTATTTGATTTTCATCTCTAGGAATATGATGGAATTCAACTTTATTAAAGAAGGGTAATAATCTTCTAGCATAATCCTTATAAGGGATGAAGCCAGAGTGACGAGTATTGTGAGCAACCCCTTCATAATTGGTTTTGAATGATTGAAAATATATGTGAAATAATAAATACATGTGTGCATTACAAAAATATAATATAACATGTTTAAAATAAGCTAAAAATGTATTTTACTCATAATGCATCATTATGAGTCGACACAACAGGTTTTGCATCGATCCATAACTTATTGAAGTCCCTGGAATACTATCTCAAACTATTATGCATCGATATAAAATCTTATGCATCGACACATAATACTTTGATGCCCCTGTAATGCAAACTTAAACCTGCATGCATCGATACAAAATCTTATGCATCGACACATAACACTTTGATGCCCCTGTAATGCAAACTTAAACTTATATGCATCGACACAAAACCTCATGCATCGACACATGACATTCTGATGCTCCTGGAAAACATTTTTGAATTTATATGCATCGATACATAATATCATGGGTCGACTCATACCACGTTTTATGTTCAGAAATTAAAATTACAATCAGTATGCATCGACACATACATGTTATGCATCGACGGATATAAAATTGTTGGTTCTGTAAAATGTTATGATATAATCTTGCATGGACTCAAAACAACATGTGTCGACCCATCCTGTAACTCATAACTAACATGTGTCGACTCATGACCAACATGCATCGACTCATAATACTTTCTTTTGGCTAACCGTTTTCTGTTACATATATAAGCAAGTATTTTTCTCGCAGAAAGTCATTGCAACATATTAGAATTGTGTGCAAACATCTGTGAGCAGCTAAAAGCCTAAATAAAATTCAAATCCATCATCTTCTCAATCATCTTCATTCAACAACAACAACGAAAATCAAACATCCTTGTTGAAGTGGATCAAGAGGTCAGAGATAACATTTAGTTGTGAATTGAAAGAATCTCAGCTGAGTTGAAGATTGTAAAGGAGGCTTCAAGAAATAAACCAAGGGGTTTTTCCTTCAAGAACGGGTGCGTTCTTGAGGGTTTTGTTAGTCACGGTCGCACGAGTCATATTCAGACGTAGCAAGGGGTTTGGAAATCAGAAGGATTTTTGCAAACAGGTCGTGGAAGCGGATGATCGATTATGGACCCTGCAGGGAATCTTGATACATCTCATATCAAGTGTTGGTTCTTACAAGAAGAAGAAGATCATAGAGATTTATATTTGTCTATGTAGTGTAACCTTGTTATCAAACATTCAGCAAATTGTTATAAAAGTTCTCAGTTTCAATTGTGAAATTGAGAGGGAGACGTACCCACACGCGAGGACGACAGTGGGGAACTTCCTTACCAAACTGCATGTGTATCGTTCTTTCTTTCTTTCTCTTTATCTTTTTTCATATTCCATAATTTTGTAATTCAATTGGCTTGCTAAGTTTTTTCTGTCTAATGATAAACATAGTGGTTCAAACACTTTCATCAAACCACCACTATTAAATCTTTAAACAAGCATATGCCAAGTGTTTGACAAAATTCCTAACAAATTTCTTAATTCATTGGAAATACTAATTTAATGATAAGTGCATTGAAACATTAAAAAATCTGAGTTGTATATTCATCCATTTCATCTAATAAAATCCAACAAGTTTTTCACATGTCAAGTTTTCTAGTAGTCGATTCAAAGTAGACGAAATTGATTCAGGACATTAATTTTCCGTTGATTTCAACACGCTTTGATAAAATAATTTTAAATCCTTGAACAAGTAAGAGGTGATCTATTCACCCCCCCCCCCCTCTTGATCAATTACCACACCGTCTAACAAGTGGTATCAGAGCACCAGTTAGCTGGTGCTTTGTATCTACTAGTAACGATATGCCATTTGAACCAAATGGGGCGTATAATAGAGCTCCTGTTTTCAATGGTGAAAACTATGGCTACTAGAAAGACTGCATGCGAGTACACATAAATTCCATTGACAGGAATGTATGGACTACCATTAAAAATGGTGCCTTTCAAATTACCATGAGGAATGATGCAGGTGCAATAATACCTAAACCTGAGGATCAATGGAATGAAATGGATGAAAAGAAATGGTCATGCGATTGGAGAGGCAGAAATATGATAATCTCAGTACTTGGTGTTGATGAGTATTATAGGGTGTCTCATTACACATCCGCTAAAGAAATGTGGGATGCTTTAGAAATTGCCCATGAAGGCACTACTAAAGTTAAGCAGTCCTGCATCAATACACTCAATCAAGAGTTCGAGCTCTTTCGCATAAAACAAGGAGAATTTGTCTCTGACATGCAGAAGAGATTCGTTCATCTTGTGAGCCGTTTAAATGCACTTGGAAAACCTATTTCAAATGAAATTTCTACTAATAAAATTCTGATATGTCTTAGCAGGGAATGGCAACCTAAAGTAACAGCTATCAAGGAAGCAAATGACCTCACTACGCTTACCATTACAACTCTATTTGGAAAGCTGGAAGAACATCAACAAGAATTGCATAGTCTTGAAAAATATGAAAACACGAGTAAGAAGGAGAGGAACAAAGACACGAAGGGTGAGAAGAAGTCAATAACTCTAATGGCTTCTAGCTCTAAGTCCTCAACTAAAGAGCATGATGATAATGACTTAACTAGTGATAAAAATTCTGATGATGAAGAAATGGGACTTTTTGTTCAGAGATACAATAGGTTTATTCGAAAGAATGGAATCAAGCACTCCGATAAGAATCTCATAAGCTTTTGAAAACAATCCAAAGATCCAAGGCAAGAAGAAAATTAAAAGCAAAGAGGTAAAGGACCTTGTTACAATTGTGGTAAAGTTGGACACTACAAACCAGACTGTCCAAATATGAAAAAGGATAAAGGAAGAGCTCCACCAAAGAAGTTCAACAAACAAAGAAGAGCTTACATTGTGTGGGAAAGCGATAGTGATTCATCAAACAATGATAGTTCAAGTGGTAGTGATGAAAGTGAAAATTTATGTCTGATGGAACATACCAAAAATCAGTCCTACCACAAGAAAGACAACCACAACAAGCAAGTAAGACAAGCATATCATAACACATTTTCTTCTATGACTTTTTCTGAACTAAAAATAGCTTTTGAAAAACTGCAATACAAAGCCGAAGATGCTTTTAAGAGATTATCCTCTGATAAACAAGTATTTTCATTTCTGGAGAGTAAAGTCTATAAAGCTGAAAAAGACTTAAAAAGTCTAAAAGATAGTATTGCAGAAAGTTCAAAGGATAAGGATGTTATGGGATATATTCCCAGAAGGGAATGTGAAGTTTGTCATATTTGGCAACAAGAGGTTAGAACTCTTAATGCCAAATTAGAAAAGGCTTTACAGCCCAAGGTTACTTTTGCAGTCGATCCTAGAGTTTTTAAGAAAACATTGAATCCACCATATTCAAAATATTCTTTTGTTTAAAAGATACCAAAGGATTCAATGAGCAGAAGTAAAACAATACATCATCATCATGGTTTATGCCATTATTGTCGTCGTTTTGGTCATACCATTGAAAAATGCAAGTTTAGGAGGTTTCTTGTTCCTAAAGGCATTTACCAATGGAGGCCTAAAGGCAACCATGTTACCACTTACCCACATGGACCCAATAAAATCTGGGTACCTACCTCTCTCTTTTGATATTGCAGGAAAAGTGTCTTACATCCATGGATAGAAGATGGTTTCTAGACAATGGGTGTTCAAGGCACATGACCGGTGACATATCGCTCTTCATTGACTTCAAAGCAAAGAAGAAAGGATTTGTCACTTATGGAGACAATAACAAATGAGCTATACTCGGTAAAGGTTGTGTAGGTAATCCCTCTACCACTACTATTTTTTATGTCCATTTAGTAGAGGGGCTTAAACATAATTTGCTGAGTATTAGTCAATTGTGTGACAAGGGTTATAAAGTTACCTTCAGAAACACTTGCTGCATAATTGAAAATACTGAAAAGGATATTGTGTTTAAGGGAATTGGAGTAAACAATGTCTATATGCTTGACCTTTTTGATGTATCCTTAACAAGCACTAAGTGTCTAGTCACCTTGAATGATGATTCTTGGCTTTGGCATAGACGTTTAGTGCATGTTAACTTTGATTTGCTTAATAAGGTTATATCCAAGGATCTAGTAGTAGGTATTCCAAAGATAAAATTTACAAAGGATCACCTATGTGATGCCTGCCAAATGGGAAAGCAAACAAGGGTCTCTTTCAAATCTAAAAATCTGATTTCCACTTCACGACCCCTTGAGCTTCTCCACATGGACCTCTTTGGACCTTCTAGAACAAAAAGTCTAGGAGGAAATTATTATGGTTTTGTGATCGTTGAAGACTACTCTAGATTTACTTAGACTATATTCCTTCATAGCAAAAACAAAACTTTTTCTGCTTTTAAGAGTTTTGCAAAACTATCTCAAAACAGAATGGAATTGAAAATAATTACAATTCGAAGCGATCATGGAGGTGAATTTCAAAACCATCTCTTTGATAAGTATTGTTACAAGCATGGTATTGAGCATAAATTTTCAGCACCTCAAACTCCACAGCATAATGGAGTTGTGGAGCGCAAAAATCGCGTCTTAGAGGAGTTGGCGAGAACAATGCTCAATGAAGGTGGATTACCAAAATATTTTTGGGCTGATGCAATTAGGACAGCCTGTTATGTTTTAAACAAAATATTAATTCGTCCCATTTTGGATAAAAACACCTTATGAAATTTTAAAAGGAAGAAAGCCAAACATGTCACATCTTCATGTATTCGGTCGCAAATGTTTTGTTTTGAATAATGGAAAAGAAAATCTTGGAAAATTTGATGCAAAAGCAGATGAAGGTATCTTTCTCAGATACTCACAATCAAGTAAAGCATATAGGGTATGCAATAAACGTTTACTTACGGTTGAGGAGTCATTTCATGTCTCTTTTGATGAATCTTATCTGAAACATGTCGGAAAAGTCATTTCTCTTGATGGTGCAGGTGTATCTACTAAAGATATACTCAAAGAAACTGTTGAGGAAATTGTTCAGTCCAAAACAGTTGATGATGAGGAAGAAAAAGATACAAGCCTTTCAAAAGATGAGGAAGAAGAACAAATGGAAGCTAATGATCTTCCATTAGCTTGGAATTCCTATAAAGACCATCCCATTGACAACATATTGGGAGATATCTCAAAAGGAGTAATGACTCGCTCCAAGATAAGTAATTTTTGTTATCATTTTGCTTTCGTTTCACAAGTAGAACCTAAAAATGTTAAAGAGGCATTGATTTATGAATTTTGGCTAATGGCCATGCAAGAAGAGCTAAATCAGTTTAAAAGAAATGAAGTTTGGGAACTTGTCCCTCGTCCGCAAGACCATCATATCATAGGCACTAAGTGGGTTTTTAGAAATAAACTTGATGAAAATGGAATGATAACCCGCAATAAAGCACGCTTAGTAGCACAAGGGTATAACCAAGAGGAGGGAATTGATTATGAGGAGACTTATGCTCCAATTGCTCGCCTTGAGGCTATACGTCTCTTGCTCGCTTATGCGTGTGCAAAAGATTTTAAGATTTATCAAATGGACGTAAAGAGTGCCTTTCTTAACGGAGTCATAAATGAAGAGGTGTATGTCTCACAACCTCCTGGTTTTGAGAATAACGAATATCCAGATCATGTCTTCAAATTAAAACGAGCTTTATATGGTCTTAAACAGGCCCCTCGGGTCTGGTATGAAAGACTTAGTAAATTTATACTTGATCATGGTTATTCAAGAGGTAAAGTGGATACCACTCTTTTCATTAAACGTAAAGGAAAGAACATCCTTTTAGTTCAAATATATGTAGATGATATTATTTTTGGTTCAACTAATCTACACTTGGTCGATGAATTTTCCAAAGTCATGCAGGGTGAATTTGAGATGAGTCTCATTGGGGAGCTAAACTACTTCCTCAGTCTCCAAATAAAGCAGCTCAATGAAGGCACAATTATATGTCAAACAAAATACTGCCAAGAGTTGCTTAAACGATTTGGAATGAACAACTCAAAACCAATTGACACCCCCATGCCTACCAACGGGAATTTAGACAAGGATGAACATGGTAAGAGTGTTGATGTCAAAAAATATAGAGGTATGATCGGATCCCTCTTGTATCTTACAACATCTAGGCTTGACATCATGTTTAGTGTTTGCATGTGTGCACGATATCAATAGGATCCTAAGGAATCCCACTTGAAAGTTGTCAAGCGTATACTTAGGTATCTCAATAATACATCTAAGTATGGGCTATGGTATTCCAAGGGAAGCGATTGCAGTTTACTAGGTTACTTTGATCCTGATTTTGCTGGCTGCAAATCAGATAGGAAAATCACTAGTGGAACATGTCACTTGTTTTCAAACTCTCTAGTAAGTTGGCATAACAAAAAGCAAATTTCTGTTTCTTTTTCAACTGTTGAGGTTGAATACGTTGCAGCCGGTAATTGTTGCGCTCAAATCTTATGGCTAAAGCAACAATTATAAGACTATGATATTCAATTGAAATGTATTCCAATAAAATGTGACAACACAAGTGCTATAAATATCACCAAGAATCCAGTCTTACACTCATGCACTAAACACATAGATATTAGGCATCACTTTCTTCGCGATCATGTTGAAAAGGAAGATGTTACGTTTGAGCATGTTGATACTAAAAATCAACTTGCTGACATCTTTACAAAACCACTAGCAACGAAACTCTTCTTTAACATTCATCATGAGCTAGGGATTTTAGATCTCTCTTACGTGATGTCTTAAGCATATATGTAGTTGAAATATATCTATGTCTCACCATACTGTTGAGATGTGTTTTTCAGCTTTAGTACATGTGTCTTAACATCTCATCAAACGAGGTAATACCCTTTCTATCTACTTTCTCAATTACTTATAAATTGACCGTAATGTTCCATTGATAATGTCTATATGTATATCTCTTTTACATAAATTTTTTGAACTTGACATATGCAAATTGTTACATCATTATGCATGCATAATATCCATCTGTTAACAAGAACTTGTGAAAAACTGCATTTCTACCAAAATTTGTGTTATGAGTCGATACATACAGTTATGAGTCGACTCATATAAAAAAAATCTATAAAAATAGAAAGTAAGAATTGGTTTCAGGTCGACACATCAAGATTTTCATCGACACATATTACTTCCCGTCGACTCATCGGATTCTTGAGTCGATGCAAAACATTTAAAACAAAAAAAAAATTGTTCTTCAACACAGGATGTGTCGACACATACGAATTTCGTGTCGACACATAAGAATAATAAATGTCATTAATTTGAATTGGGCCAACCCATCTACCCAATTTAAACTCCCTCCAACTATCTGTCTCATTACATACATCATCTAACACTAATCATCGTTCCCTACTCTCATCACTCTTTCATCTTCTAAAAACCCTCATCCCCAAGCTCTTAACTACCCTTCTTCTATAAACATAATGCCTCCAAAAACCAAAGGCAAGGTAAAACTCAGTGCAGGACCATCCAAATCTGTCAGAGATATCCCTCCGAGCGCTTTGTCTATCATGCATCCCGCCATCGTTGAAGAATTTGAGCAATCCTTTAAAACAAGGTTAGTTATGAAGCTTCATGTCTTTGATAATGATGAGGTTCTATCTCTTCATATCACATATTTCTGTGATATCCTAGATGTTCAACAACTAGGGTCATTTCTTATTATTAGAGAAGACTACCATGAAGACTTTATAAGACCTTTTTATGATGGTTTAGAAACAAATAAGGGCTAGTGTTTTAAAGTTAAAATCGGGACAAGAAGATATGTTTTTGAAGCCATTGACTGGAAAAGTGTTTTTGGCATTCCATTTGGAAGGTCAATAATGAAAAGCTATCATGACCAAAGTTTTGATACTGACTATGATGAAGAAGCTTTCATAACCTCAATTCTGAAACTTGATCGACCTCTAGGCGAGTTTGAGCCCATAACCACCGACACAATCAAAAGCATTCCTAGAATGCTTCACTAGATAATTTCACATATATTGCATCCAAGATTCGGTGGCCACTCTAGGCTAGACAGGTCAGATATTCATCTTCTGTACATTTTGCTAGATAGGGTTCCCCTAAACTGGCCAAACTACTTTCTCAAACGCATGTTTCTTATGCAAAATAATCAGAAGAATACAGCCCTTGGGTATACTGCTCAAATTATGATAATTATCAAGTTTTGGAACCTTGTTATTCCTCTTATTCCTCTCATCTCCCCTACTGCTTCCCAAGAGTTTAATAAGGCTACTCTATCTCACATGGGATACAAATGGGACAAAAACCGTCAATGCCTTTATTTTAAGGAGAAAGGGTCAAATGTAAGGGTATATAACTTTGATATACCCTCTGAACAGATTTATGAGGATGAGGATCCTATTGATGCAGACATTCCAGATATCAATGAGAATGTCCAACCTGAAGCAAATCAGGCTGGAACTGATTGGGGTGAATGAGTGCCAAACCGGTGGTCTCCAACCAATTATCAATTTGATCAAACCATAAAACCTCATAATGCTTCCACTGCTGCAGCAGGCTCTTCCTCGGAAGCTCCTGCTTACCTCACTGCCATGTTTCAGCTAATGCAGGTTGCCAATGATTCTCGACATGAAGAAGCGAGACAGTGGCACAACCAACAAAATGAATGGCACAAAGAGCATGAACAATGGCATGATGAGCATACACGGATGTTTTAAAATAAGTATTTGTGGCACTTAGATTTGGTCAAATGGCACCAGGTATTCTACAATGAGATGACAAGCTTCATGGATGACTGTCGTCAAAATCCTGGAATCATGGAAAATATCAGAAATGTCGATATCCAGAACAGATTTCGATGATATCAGTTCATAACTCAGAATCCTGACATCAATCCACCTCCATCACCTCCTCCACCCTACAACTATGACGAATCCTGTGATGGGCATAATCCCTAGTCTATATCTCCATGTCATACATTTCATACCATTAATTCATGCCTCTTTTTCAAATGGTTGTATTAATGTCTCCTTCAAACAATCTATTTTGCTTATGTAATCTAACTCTTATCTGCATTAATTACTTTTAACTTGATTACTTCTTGTTTACTCAATTATTTACTCAATTATTGATAACATTATGCCAAGACATTCTGTGTGAATGCCAAGACAATATTTGCTGAAATTGTATATCGATTTTCTTATGTGCTGAGATTGCTGAAAACATTTCTTATTCTCTTTTTGATGTGGTCAAAGGGGGAGAAGAAGATTGTGTTAGTGAAGATTGTGTTAGTGTTATAAAGAAGATGCACAAACTCAGGGGGAGCAAGCTTATTCATCTACACTATATAACCACACATCATCAGATATTTTCCATCATCAAAAAGGGGGAGTTTGTGAGCAACCCCTTCATAATTGGTTTTGAATGATTGAAAATATATATGAAATAATAAATACATGTGTGCATTACAAAAATATAATATAACATGTTTAAAAAAAGCTAAAAATGTATTTTACTCATAATGCATCATTATGAGTCGACACAACAGGTTTTGCATTGATCCATAACTTACTTAAGTCCCTGGAATACAATCTCAAACTATTATGCATCGATAAAAAATCTTATGCATCGACACATAATACTTTGATGCCCCTGTAATGCAAACTTAAACCTGCATGCATCGATACAAAATCTTATGCATCGACACATAACATTTTGATGCCCCTATAATGCAAACTTAAACTTGTACGCATCGATACAAAACCTCATGCATCAACACATGACATTCTGATTCTACTGGAAAACATTTTTGAATTTATATGCATCGATACATAATATCATGGGTCGACTCATACCATGTTTTATGTTCAAAAATTAAAATTACAATCAGTATGCATCGACACATACGTGTTATGCATCGACGAATATAAAATTGTTGGTTCTGTAAAATGTTATGATATGATCGTGCATCGACTCAAAGCAACATGTGTCGACCCATCCTGTAACTCATAACTAACACGTGTCGACTCATGACCAACATGCATCGACTCATAATACTTTCTTTTGGCTAACTGTTTTCTGTTACATATATAAGCAAGTATTTTTCTCAGCAGAAAGTCATTGCAACATATTAGAATTGTGTGCAAACATTTGTGAGCAGCTAGAAGCCTAAAGAAACTTCATCTTCATCATCTTCATAATCATCCTTATTCAACAACAACAACGAAAATCAAACATCCATGTTGAAGTGGATCAAGAGGTCAGAGATAACGTTCAACTGTGAATTGAAAGAATCTCAGCTGAGTTGAAGATTATAAAGGAGGCTTCAAGAAATAAACCAAGGGGTTTGTCCTTTAAGAACGGGTGTGTTCTTGAGGGTTTTTTTAGTCACGATTGCACGAGTCGGATTCATCCGTAGCGAGGGGTTTGGAAATCAGAAGGATTTTTGCAAACAGGTCGTGGAAGCGGAGGATCGATTATTGACTCTGCAGGGAATCTTGGTACAACTCATATCAAGTGCTGGTTCTTACAAGAAGAAGAAGATCATAGAGATTTCTATCTGTCTGTGTAGTGTAACCTTGTTATCAAACATTCAACAAATTGTTATAAAAGTTCTCAGTTTCAATTATGAAATTGAGAGGGAGACGTACCGACACGCGAGGACGACAGTGGGGAACTTCCTTACCAAACTTCATGCATATAGTTCTTTCTTTATTTCTCTTTATCTTTTTACATACTCCATAATTTTTTAATTTAAATTGCTAGCTATGTTTTTTCTGTCTAATGATAAACATAGTGGTTCAAACACTTTCATCAAACCACCACTATTAAATTATTAAACAAGCATATGCCAAGTGTTTGACAAAATTCCTAACAAATTTCTTAATTCATTGGAAATATTGCTTTAATGATAAGCACATTGAAACATTAAGAAATCTGAGTTGTATATTCATCCATTTCATCTAATAAAATCCAACAAGTTTTTCACATGTCAAGTTTTCTAGTAGTCGGTTCAAAGTAGACAAAATTGATTCAGGACATTAATTTTCCGCTGCTTTCAACACGCTTTGATAAAATAATTTTAAATCCTTGAAAAAGTAAGAGTTGATGTATTCACCCCCCTCTCGATCACTTTCCACATTGTCTAACAAGTATCCTATTCTCCTTTAATCTGATTTACTATCAAAGCTGAATCGCCATATACATCTAGAACTTTGATTCTGAGATTAATGGCCTCCTCGAGACCCATGATATAAGCCCCATACTCTGCCATATTATTGGTACAGTCAAAATCAGCCTTGCCATAAAAGGAATGTTGGATCCATGAGGAGTGATAATCACAACACTAATTCCTTTCCCATAAGCATTCACAACTCCACCAAATACCATGCCCCAACGAGATTCAGGATTAGGACCTTCCTCAGGCAACAATTTATCACAATCTTTCACTTTCAGAAATATAACATCCTCATCAGGGAAATCATATTCAACAGAGTGATAGTCATCAACCGATTGGTGAGCAAGATAATCCGCCAACACACTGCTTTTTATAGCCTTCTGAGTACGGTATTCAATATCATATTCAGAAAACAACATCTACCAACGGGAAATTCTCCCAGTAAGAGCAGGCTTTTCAAAGATATACTTAATTGGATCCATTTTGGAAATCAACCAAGTAGTATGATTCAACATATATTGCGCAACTTCTTTGCCACCCAGGCCAGAGCACAACATGTTTTTTCCAGCATAGAATACCGTGACTCACAGTCAGTAAACTTCTTGCTAAGATAATAAATGGCGTATTCCTTCTTTCCTGTTTCATCTTGTTATCCCAAAATACAACCCATAGAATTATCTAACACTGTTAGATACATGATCAATGGTCTTCCTTCAACGAGAGGGAGCAAGATAAGAGGTTCAAGCAGATACTCTTTAATACTTTCGAATTCCCTTTGGAAATCATCTGTCCATACACAACCCTGGTCTTTCTTAAAAAACTTAAAGATCGGTTCACACGTTACAGTCATATGGGAAATGAATCTGGAAATGTAACTCAGACTCCAAGGAAACCTCTAACTTGCTTTTCAATTCTTGGTGAAAGCATTTATTGAATTGCTTTGACTTTATCAAGGTCAACTTAAATTCCTTTTTAGTTGAAAATGAAACCTAACAACTTCCCTGATCGTACACTGAAGGTGCATTTGTTTGGATTCAAGCGGAGACGATATTTCCTCAAACGCTGAAACAATTTCAACAAATCTTATACATGCCCTTCTTTAGTCTGGGATTTAGCAATCATATCATCAACATGTACCTAAACTTCCTTGTGCATCAGATCATGGAATAAGGTTGTCATAGCCCTTTGGTACGTTGCACCAACGTTCTTCAACCTGAAGGGCATCACTCTATAACAGAATGTTCCCCAGGGTGTGATAAACATTGTTTTTTCCATGTCCTCAGGAGCCATTCTGATTTGATTATATCCGGAAAATCCGTCCATGAACGAGAATACTTTAAATTTTGCTATACTATCAACCAACATATCAATATGTGGCAACGGAAAATCATCTTTTGGACTAGCTTTATTTAAATCTCTATAATCAACGAACATGCGAACTTTTCCATCTTTCTTTGGTACTGGGACAATATTGGCAATACATTGAGCATACACTGATGTCACAAGAAAACCGACATTAATCTGCTTTAAGACTTCTTCTTTAATTTTTACTGCCATATCTGGGTGAGTTCTTTGCACCTTCTGCTTGAATGGCGGGCACTCTGGCTTTAGCGGCAAATGATGCTCCACAATATCCGTACCCAAACCCGACATATCTTGGTATTACCAAGCAAAGACGTCCACATACTCCTTCAATAATTTAATCAACTTGCTCTTTACAGCGGGATGCAGTAATGATCCAATCTTGACTTCCTTCAGATCTTCCTCTGAACCCAAATTATTGTCTCCAACGGCTCTTTATACGGCTGAATGGCATTTTCCTCGCGCTCGGGCAACCGTCAAACCTCTCCTGGAATTTCATCATATTCTTCTTCTTCGGACACATACACAGGATATTCAAAGTTGAGAAAGGGTGCAGGGTCATTATATTTAACATGTTTTTTAATTAATCTGCATATATGATTTATGATTTCTTTTAGAAATTGACACATATATCAAGTGATTACGCAGATTTGTTTACAGTCATTATTTATTCCAAACAGGTTTTTCCTGATTACCATTTTTCCAAGAAAAAGCATAAATAAAAACACAATTTTGGAATCAAAGATAACTTTTATTAATGATTTTAATGATCAAAGCAAATAGATAAGCCCATACAATATCAACTTTCACCTTGGGCAGAGTGAAAGCCTTTTGCAAAGATTAACAAAAAAAATTACTTTTAGACATAGATGCAAGAGGGAACATCAATAGTGACTTAATTCTGGACTTTGACTCTATGTGTCACATAGTTTGGCATTTCCTACTCTTCTTCATCATCCACAATAGCATTGATCCTAGAAACAGTTGGATGAAGGTAACCTCCACTGTGGAAAATATCTTGATACTTGCCTAAAGTAGTCTCTGGCTTCATGTTCTCACCTTTATCATTCTTCGCAGAAAATCCTAAACCAACCCTATTCTTGTTCACTGACGAATCAACAATTTGTCCCCATACCTTACTAGGGCCATTACGCACAACTTGCTGAGCATATTTGAATGAAGCCATGGAATTCTCATTCTCCCTTACATTATCAACGGATAAACTTGGAACTGAGTTCAAGCAGCAGCTTCATCCGCTTCCACAACACTGAAAGAGGATAAATGAGATATTAACAATGCTTGCTCTCCATTTGTGATAACCACTTTTCCTTCACGCATGAACTTCACCTTTTTGTGCAAAGTTGAAGTGACATCCCCTACCTCATGTATCCATGGTCGTCCCAATAGACAAGCTGTAAGCGGGAACAATATACATGACTTGGAAAGTAATTTGGAACAAGTGCGGGCCTATGTGAATAGGCAGATCCACTTCCCCAATAACAGACTTCTCTAATCAATCGAAAGCTTTTACAATTAAGCCGCTTGGGCGCATGGGGGCTCCTTGATACTTCAGCTTCATCAGCGTGCTCTTCGGTATGACATTTAAAGCAGATCTAGTATCAACCAACACATTTGACAATGAATCATTCTTATTGTTCATGAAGATATGGAGATATAAATTATGTTTCCTTCCTTCGTCAAGCAATTCATCATCACAGAAACTTAGGTTATTACAGGATGTAATATTCCCTACTACATTGATGAATTGATCCAATGACATATCACTTTCCACAAAGGCTTGATCTAATACTCTCATCAAGTATTCTCTGCGGGCGGAAGAATTCATCAGCAAAGCTAGAATAGATATCTTTGAAGGATTCTGAAACAATTGATCTACGATCCTGTAGTCGCTCATCTTGATAATCTTCAATATATCATCCACATATTTCTCCAAAGTAGCACCACTGGATTCCCCTACTGTTTTCCTAGTTTCAACACTTCAAACAACCTTCTTATCGACACTAACATTTCCTCGAATAACTGGGGAAAAAACACGACCACTGCGGGTCACTCAACTGGCCTCTACAATATTCTTGACATGAGACAAAGGTTGGATGGGAACTTCCACACCATCCTCTAGAATTTTAGCATTGTATTTGTACGGTACGACATTGTCTAATTTGTAAGGAACGGGACCCGACAAGAAAATCACTACTGGAGCGACAGCTGGCTTGCTATAGTATTTAATCACGACAGGGGCGGGATCACTTAAACAAGGCACAATTACGTTCACCCCTTCTTCGGAATATTTGGTCATCGCAAAATCATCACTAGAGATCATATCTTCGTCTGAGGAAAAGAATTATCCGCAGAAGTGTATTCATCATCCGACTCAGTCTCAACCAAGCAATCTTAAATCACATTAATCCCATGGTAATCATCTCTATGGCTTGAAACCTTGATGGTACCATTATCCAATAATAATTGAATACTTCTTCTTACAATGGAACAACCTCGAGAATCTCTGCAGCAAACCCGACAAGATCCATAATGGTGTTCTACTTGACCATCCATATGGCAGAAGGTAGCGTGCAATTGCACCAAATCATCCTTCATATGGTTCACGTCAAAGATCCGGAATTCCCCAGAACATCCAAAGACCATGTTCACATCTTCCTCATATTCTGCCCTAGGCCTGATTATATGAGTGAGGCCTTCATCCATCATTTCCTGTAAATCAGCCTTTATCTTATCACACCCCTGTATATCAGTACTTAAAATATCAAAACCAGCATGGTCATGCGTATATTAACTAAAATTGTAAAGGCCGGCATGCATATTTACCAAGTCACCTTCAACCAGGTTGATATTGAAAATCTGGAAGTCCTCCGGACAACAAACAACCATGTTGACAACATTTGTTCCTCCATGCTTTGGAAAAGGATTATATTTTAGATTATGGCCGACATCTTTAAAGGAAAAAAGGCCAGATCTCACCATTTTTTGTACCTCCGATTTCAGAGGATAACAACTTTCCACATTGTCCCTGGTGCACCCAGATAAAAAGCGCACGTCTGATCTGCCTTATAATACCAAGGCAAAGTTGATGGTATAGTAGGGGGTGGCCTGGTCTGAACCAACTTTTTCTGAATCAATTTTGGGATTAACTCTGCGTAACTCATGAGGATAGATTCAAAATCCTCTCTTCTCTGATTCTTCCCTTAATTTCCCTGAGGGGATGGTGTTTGATAAGCCACTGTTGTCAGAGCCGTATTTACAACTGGAGTTACCGAAGCAACCTGTTGGTGGCGCTGATGATTTCTTCTAGGAGGATTAAACCTTCTCTCTTGAATAACAACATTTGTCTCTCCTTCTTTCTTTTTAGAAAACCCGTATGATGGTTTCTTCGTACTGCCAGAATTTTCACTTCTTGTCAAGCAACCCTCTCTTACAACTTCTTCCAAACAGACACCCATGCCCGCCATCTCGGTAAAATCACTTGGCGCACTCACCACCATTCTTTCATAATAGAAATAACCTACAGTCTTCAGAAAAATCTTCGTCACCTCTTTTTCTTCCATTGGAGGGATCACTTGGGTGGCTACTTCACACGATCTCTGTACATATTCCTTAAATGACTATTTGTCCTTCTGGACCATTGCTTTGAGTTGATCATGGTTAGGTGCCATGTCCATATTATATTTGTATTGTCTAATAAATGCTTCACCCATGTCGTTGAAAGTATGAACATTGACACTATCCAGGCTCATGTACCATTTCAATGCTACACTAGTCGAAATGTCTTAGAAGAAATGAATTAACAGGCGTTGACCATCAGTGTGAGTAGACATCCTTCTCACATACATCACTAATTGAGAACAAGGACATGTATTGCCTTTTTACTTCTCGAATTCCGGTACTTTGAATTTCACAGGTATTTTAACATTTGGAACCAAACACAGATCATTCACATTCTGCCAAACAATTCTTTTTCTATGAGGGCCTTCAACTCTTTCTTCATCTTATCAAACTGATCCTGAAAATTATCCATTCGATCATATACACCTAAGCTTTCACTTGGTTGACGAATAGGGCGATAAACTTCATCATTAGCAAATGGTACAACATTCACCGAAGGAGGTGCAGCATAGTGAATCTCATTTCTAGTAGCTGGAGTAATATGCACTACAGGAGGTGCAGGAGAAACAACAACCTGGGCATCTTGATTATAACCTTCTGGCATGAATTTCTCTGGCATTCCCCACGGATAACCCTTAGGCATACGATTTTGAACAACAATAACTGGAGTAACAGAAATAGGAACTGTCGTGGCTTCGAAAGTAACTGTTGTCTGTCGAGGTTGAGCAAGTGGTGGCTGATTCTGAGCAGCCACCAAAGATTCCATCAAAGAAGTGAGATTGGCCATACCAGCTTTCAGAGCAGTAACTTCTTTGCGTAACTCGCGATTCTCTTGTTCTATATTATCCATCTTTCTTCTGAAATTGGCCCGAGTATTGTATTGGTGAGACAACTTGCTGAATGAAGTAAAGAAGCACAGTAAGACACATGGATATGAACATAAATGCAAGAATTATGTACAATATGATGCATGATATGCAATGCACATGATTTATTTTATTATTAATATTTCAAGGAACTCAAAGATTTATAGACAATTTGCAAATATTAAAGTACTAACACATTTGAAATACTGAAAATCTCATTATAATAACTTCAAAATGGATTACAACTTTTAGTACAAGTTTAAACAAACCCAAGTACAAGATAAGATAAAAATCTAAGATCCTAAGAAAGCAAAGTTGATGAAGATCACTCTATACATTTACGTTTCCCTGTGAGTCTTGCAATATGAGCCTTCAACTGCTTGTTTTCTTCTGCATACCTGTTGGCGACCTCGTTCCAATCACCAGAGTCAGGAAGTGAGCAACTAGGTCCTAACTGAGCTCTAGAGGAAAATAAATCCTCTTGCCTCTCCATCGTCTCTACAACACGACTCTCAAGAATCTCGGTCAGGTCATCTTTCTCTTTCAAGTCTGCTCGGTAGGACACCTCTAAAGTATGACACGTATTCTTCTAAGCTTCCTTTTCCTGCTGCATCCTGACTAGGGAAAGCTGAATCTCTTCCACATCATCTAATAGGGGAGAAGTGGTCTTTACAAACATATCAGGCATGGGTGCTTCACGAGAATACAACATCTTCAACTGGATGGCTCTTGCTTGTACCCACTAAAGATAAGGCTCCAAAGAAACAACCCCTTTAGGTCCCAAGTTCTTCCTGATCTTCTTGTGAATGTGACGCCAAGCCTTTGCAATCTCCTCTTTAGCTTCCTTATGAACCTCTCCCTATTTAAGGAAGAAACCACTCAAATGAATACTATTTGGCTTATTTCTCATCGGATATCCAAGCTGTCATCGTGCAAGAATGGGGTACCAAGAAGAGGTACATTGGAAAGCTACCACAACTGTCAACAATCTCTACATCATGGTAAGCCTGATGGTACCAAACAATATCTGAATGAGTGAGGGCCATAATCTTCGGAGCCTAACGAGGTTCCTTCCTGACATCCCAGAAAGCATTAGACCGAGGCAAGTAATAAATAAACCACTGATACAACAAAGGCGTGCATCAAATGATCATCCCTCCATGGTAAGAATCCCGAAGATAAATAGATTAATAGGAATCACCCAATAATGTAGGGACCGGATTCCCTATCATAAATATCCTAATGGCATTGATATCCACAAACTTGTTGACATTGGGAAATAAGAACAACCCATAAGCAAGTACGGCAAAGATGGCCTCAAAAGCAACCATACTCTTCATTTTTGCAAAATAACGAGCTTTCTCCAACAAGAATTGAGCGGGTAATCCTCTAATCCCTCCTTTGGTAGTCATGTGGGCTTCAACCTCAACCTTCCCCAAATGGATCAAATCAACAATCTCATGGGATTTTGACTCCCCCTCCAAACCAGTAAAAGGAACACGATCGGTAATAGGTAAACCCAATAGATAAGAATACTCTTCGAATGTAGGCATCGACTAATAATCAGGGAAAGTAAAGCATCAATACATCAGATCATAGAATTGGACCAAAGTCGAGAGAATATCTTCCTTCATACCGATCTTCATAAGAGAAATGATGGACCCATACTTTCTCCAAAAATTTGTAGAACTCTTAATCTCGGGAATCAGACTCATCAATCATCTATCTTGGGATCTTTGAAATTGTACTTCTTAGTCTTTCTTTTTCCAGAATCCATAGTAAAAAAGTATCTGAGATATTCACAAAGAGTTAGCTTTTAAGTCCCTTCAAACAAAATTTTTTAAAGGATGCTCATGGGTGCATGAATGCATGATGCAACAATCACACACAAGATCACAAACATAGGGTTCATAAGTTTGATGTCACAAGCATGAGGCAAAGATACTATCCACAAGGTATGATCTAAAAGTTTATCACCTGCCGAACAAGGTTCTAAGAGGTTCCCAGAGTCTACATCCTTCCTTCGGATATTACCAACGTCCTGATTTACTCAGTAATTAGCAATATTCTCAGGAAAAACTCATCCGAGCATAGTATCTGTAGCGGTAGAAATATTAAAGACTAAGCCATTGGATTGGCTAGACTTTATACAAATCAAAATAAAAATCACCACCGCGCTTTATTGTTTCCAAAGGAATGGGAAAAGAGAGAATAACCCAAAAAGAGGGGGAAATATTCAAGGTAAGGGGGTTGGTTATGCAAAGGAAGGTATTAGCACCCTAAACATCTACGGTACTCCGCAGGAGTCTCTTTGTAAAATCTATATATTTTGGCTATAAAAACTGTTGTATATAAAAAGTGGATGGTGGAGGTGAGGAAAGAAGCGTATTTATTTTATAATTTTTGCATCCGCCATGGTCGCGAACCTTTAGTGCCTACGTACCACCTTTCGTGCAATAGGTGATCAGGGTACACATAGTTCCTCTTTTAAAAATTTGAAACACAAATGCGTTGGTTAATTTTATGAGATAAAACATCATCGTCACTGTCAGTGTGGAAAACATACCTACTACCCACAACCATGAGAAAGGATAATTTTCATCATCTCAAAGTGGAGGATATGGCTTGGATTTTAAAATCAACAATGCCTCACTTAACACCCAAGTGGAAAATATCTCTCTTCACTACATATTGTAGAAGTATAGTTGTTTGCATCACTACAAGGATTGACAAGAGTCTAATCTTTTAAGATAATTTTAAAGATAAAAAGCCAAAATGGAAAGATGGTTTGAAATGAGATTGATTGACTTTTAGTCTTCTCACAAAAAATGTCAAGGTATCATTAAGTTGATTCAAGTTTATTTATGAAAATATTTTGAAAATACATGGACATAAGTCAAAGTTTATTATAAAAGTGGTTCAAGTTCAAAAACAAGAAGAGTTTTTTTTCAAAAGAAAAGGGAGGAAGAAGATTTTTGAAATTGAAGAAGATGGGAGGAGAAGAAGGGACTATCCTAAAGCATAAAATAAAAGTTAGGGATAAGAACCATCTAACCAACAAGAAGCCACTACTTGACATTATGAGCCAAGATAGAATTCCCATTCCTTAGATTGAAACCAAGCAAGCAAAAATACTAGACCTCTTGAGAGAACCAAACTTCAAGTGTATTAAGTCTTCATAAAAATTGGGCAGAGTAACGGCTGTATACAGGTGAATTCCATATTACAAACAAAGGGTGTAATCACAAAAACCTGCACACAAAAACAAACAAGAAACCCAATGTCTTGAGGTGAACCTCAAGAACTCCAGACAAAATAATCAAATAAGGTCACAAAGTCTCTAAGATAGGCCAAGGTATCTAATTCCAAGTCCAAGAAAAGTCCCATGCTCCATAATTCCAAGGATAGTAACCAAATAGTCCAAGTACCATTAAAGATTTTTTAGGGTTTATGTTGATTATTAAGTATCTTAAGAAAGGAAAAGAAAATCTTAAGTGAGCAAAGTAAAAATGGCAAGAAAGTAAATGCTCAAATGAGCAAAGATGAAAATGGCATGTAATGTAAATGCTAAAAGTAACTGGTACATAAAGCATAAAAAAGAATGAAAGCATAAGGTAAAACAAGTCAATAATTAGTGGTTAGTTGGATGACCATCTTGAGGCTTGCATTTGGAACTCACTAGAGGATTGGTAGAACCAAAGCCTCCACACAACAAGTTGCATTTGCTTTTTGTCAAGTATATCATCCATTTGGAATTCTCATAAGTACTGTTTAATGATCAACGATGTTTAAGTGATCTGCATTGACAAAAGGTGTTATAGATCCATTAGAGGATTGGTAGAACCAAAGCCTCCACACAATGAATCTCAAGGTTATTGGATCAAAGAGATCAAATTAACATACTTGGGCTTGCAATCATAAGTTTAGGCCACGAATGATCATTTATTCGAATCAGGACAAAATTTATCTCTATATTAAGCAATCGTAAGTGGACTTATATAGAAGTCACACCTATTTTGAGGCCGGTTGTTGTACCCTAAAATTTTCCCTCCCATTTCCTCAATATTTTCTCACCACAAGACCATTGGAGCTCAAGATCCAGTTAGGGTTTCCTCTGCTCAAGACTTCTCCTAGCACTGTTGACCCAAATTAGGGTTTGTGTTTGCACAAAGATATTTTGACCTAAAATGCCTAAGAATACTTTCATGCTTCATGTTGGACTCCCAAGTTTATCCATACCAAGTTTCAAATCTTGATTCCAAATTTTGCCCAATCAATTGGACAGTTGACCTAGAAATCAGCTGTATTGGGGAAAAAGTCAACTGTGGCCAATTGACAGTCAAATCTCATGGAAATTGACCCACATCAACATTATGAACTCATATGGACCATTTGATAAATTTTGGATCACAATTCCACAAGAAATTTGATCAGATCACCAAAAGGGCAAAATGGTCATTTTTAGGGTTTTGACTGCACAAAGGCAATTTTTGACTGTTTGACCTAGCCAATGGCAAACCAAGCTCACATATGGACTCAAGGACCCCATGGAATTGTCTTGACATACTCAACAAGTCCAAAAGATCCCAAATGCACAAGATTGACAGTTGAATTTCCCAGTCAATTGATCAATTTTGACTGTATACTGAAAAGTCAAACATTGACTTTTTGGTCAAAATCAAGTGTCAAGATTCATTTTTCATCAAAACATGCCAAATCATGAAACTTGTTCATCAAGAAATCAAGAATTGCAAATTAGGGTTTGAAATGAAGATTTTTCATAACTTAGAATTTTTCTAAGTTATGAAAAACCCTAATTTTTTCCTAACTTTGTCCCACTTTCTCACCAAGATTCATTTGGATTCAATCAAAAGTCAAAACATGAAAGTTTTAGTCCATTGCAAAATCTACAACTTTGATTCACAAAGATTCCTCAAAAGAAGCTTGTAGCTCAAGTTACAATTTTTGGAACAAGGGTACCAAACCATTCTTAACTTAGAGAAATTTGACCTATTTTAGGCAGGATTTTTGCCTAACTTCAAGACCATTTTTCACATGATTCCACTTGGAATTTCAATTTTCATTTCAAATATGGATTGTAGTACATATTCCAAGCTTTCCAAAATGTCCAAGAACTCATCAAACAACCTCATGGTTAGGGAGAATCGAATTTGGCAAGTTGGGAAAAACTCACTTTTGTTATGGCCAATTTTCATGTCCATACACTTAGGCAATTTTGAAATCAGCTTGAATTCCTTGATTACAGGTCCTATATCCCATCTACACTCCATAATTTAATGCTAACTCATTGTGCCAAGACCTTATTTTGTGTGTTCAAGCATTGTATGCAAAACTAAGCCATAAATAGAAAAAGCAAATTAGCCATTTTAGAAAAGTTGAACTTTATGTCAAATGCAAATCCAAGCAAGTACAAGGCAGATACTTTTGGCACAAGTTTATGAACTAATCCCACTGATCAAGGAGAGATTATGCAGCATGCTTGAGGGGCCTGTACAAGCTAGAAACACCACTTGACATTTTCTTGCTTAAAGTTGAAGTAACCTTGCATAACAACACACAACTCTCATTCCTGTGAACCAGAGCTTAAGAAAAGATTGTGAACACATTCTAAACATCCACCCTGACCTAAAACACGAGCCAACCATCTCCATTGCCTTCTCAAACACATAAACACCATAGAACTGCTAAAACAGAGCACCTGCTGCAGATTGAGTTCCATAACTCAATCCATTCGTGCATTCTTGCTAAAACCACTTCAAACACTTTCCCTACCATCCATACAAATTGTCAAAATCATTAGAAGCAGACTGTAACACCCCTAACCAACATCACCATTTTCATTTTTCTATTTTGCAGTTGAAGTGCCATAACACGATTCTCTTGGTTTCCAAGCAAACTAAAGGTTGGAATAGCATCCTGAGACATCAAGGAAGCTATACAAATCATTACCTTGCCTTGTAAGCATCTCCATTGTTGCACACGTTTCCAACTGAACAGGTAAGTTCATGAACTTGTATCTCTCTATCCAGGCATTGTTAGGTTTAGATTTGTGAAGAAATTATGTCACATTCATAGCCCTGAACATGCCCATATAATTAGTTTTCATTTATGTTATGTGTGCTATGAGATGTCTGAACATGGAACAAAAACTAGGTCAGGAATTGGGGGAGAAGAAATTCTCTCTCATTTCAGAGAGTTAGATTGATTTCTTTATATGTCTAGAATCGTGGCTTCAAGCTCTACAGGTTTGATGTTGCAAGATTTGGCAAAAGATCAAGGAATCTGGAGATAGAAAACGCGTGTTGTTGTTGTTCATACAGGTTCTGAGGTTGAAGACAAAGTCTTCATGGGCTGGGCCTGTTTCATTTTCCTATTTGCACCTTGTTTCTACTTTTGAACCCCCCTGGCCCATTTTGAGTTTCATTTGCTATTTTTAATTTTTTCCTTTTGATTCTGATTTGTTATTTTTCATTAAAGCATAAAAAAATTAAAAAAAACATTTTTCCACATTTTTTTGCATTTTATTTGATATTTATTTGCTTTAGTTAGTTATATATATAAATAAATACATAATGTTTTTTTGTTTAGAATATTAGGAATAATACCAAATACATTTATTTTCTAATTTTTATTTTATTTTATCTTATGAAAATATTTTATATAAAATATACCTTTTTTTTATAAATATTAAATATTATTTTTGTACATATTCAATATATTTAGTAAATAATACAAATACATACATATATATCAGTATATTTAGGTTAAAAAATACAAAATATATACATTTTTATTTTTATTAATATTTAACATTAAAAATACCTTTTTGACAAATATACTTCTCTTAAATTTATTTTTTGTACATAACTAATACATATTGTACATATTAAATAATTAATACCTTTTATTTAATAAATTAGGGTTTTGCCCCAAACATGAAAAATACCCAAAATTAATACTCTTTTATTTTTTTGTTTTCTTGGCACATAAAAAACACTTTTTACATACACATAAAAAATCATTTTTTGCATCTTGCATATTTATCTTATTTTATTTAATTATTTCACATTAAATAATTTGTATAATTCCATTTGGATTGTAATAGTTTAGGATTTAATTCTTGCTAAAATATCCCCATTTGAACATTTGTACCCCCTTCCCATATATTGTGTTGTAATAACTTAGGAACTTTATTTTTCGCACTTTAAAGCTTTCTAATTATGTCATGTTAGAATTAGGGTTTGTATGCAAATCAATTAACCGAAAATAGTTTGACCTAAATTCAAAGATAATCAAGCATGAAAATGGACAACACTAATCACACTTGCACCCCTAGGGTATTCCACTTGTTGCCTTCAATAATGGGCCATGTTGCATGTTAGGTATCTTTGGCAAAAACAAAACAATCAAATGATCATAGTCCCTCGATGACGCTTTCAAAAGTTGCCTAAAAAATGATCAAGTCCCTCCAAGGAAAAATTGCCCAAAGATACTTGGCACCATTGCAATTATGGTCTAAACAATGACCCGCGCCCGTCCCTTTCACATCCTAACACAAGATTGTCCACCAAATGCAATGGTGTAACAAAATTGTTAAAAGGGTTAAAACATAGCAAAGATCTTTGAGAAATTTAGGGTAGATAGCTTTTGGTTACTTGCCAATTTGCAAAACAAAACACTTGCCTATTTTTCAAACCCCACATCACTACACTTTCAAAACAACTTTCAAAAATATTGAAAACCTTTTCAAAAGACATACATCTTTGTATACATCCCAACATGGATCATTACAAAGGTTGCCACCACATTGGCCTCTTTTCAAAACATTTTTAAACCCACACACACAAAGCGCCATTTCAAACAATTGAAAATTAAGGCAAGTTGATCTAAGCAAGTAACTAAGAGCCCATGGATAACCATGGATAGAAAGGGTGCTAACACCTTCCCTTTCTATAATCTACTCCCCGAACCCAAGAAAACATCTCAAAGGTTTTTGCTGTGCTTTTTAACCTTTCCTTAGGATAAAATAAAAAGTCAGTGGCGACTCTTGCTCAACCGAAACATTTGCGAAAACAAACGCAAAACCTCAAGTCAGTTCTCCCACCGTATCACAGAACTGGCGACTCTGCTGGGGAATTCTTTAAAAGTGGAGTAACCTTAGGGCTTAGATCACCCTCTTGCATGATTAATTGTTTGTCTTGATTGCTTTATATCTTGGCTCTCTTATTTGGGTTTGCAATCCTACACCTGGATTTTGGGAAACATTCATAGATAGCAATACGTTGGGGAAACTGTGCGGGGTATACCGACACGGTCGAAGCAATAGCTATATTAGTGCGACATATTTGTGAGTACCGGTAACCCTTGAGTTCAATCAAGGAGAGTACGGGGCCGCTGAGTGATGTCACTAAGCACTAATGACCTAGAACCTTACTTGACCATCTTGGCCTTTCATTAGGGGTAGTGAGATGACCGGCTTTGGTGCAGTCCGAAGTTGGTAGATACTCGATACTACACTCATTGAGGGTTGTTTTCTTGGAATATTTTGGTCGCTAGTTAAGTGGCTAAACCAAAACAATGAACGATGAAAACAATCCAGTGATATTGAGCTCCTTAGAACCTGGTTACTATTTATAGGACAGGTTTTTAAGCCAACTACAGTCAAGAGGGTACTTACCTATGAAACCCCACGCAAGCCTGAAACTAGGGTTTGGTGTGATTTGCTTGTACATATGTTTGTGCATACATCATAAACATCATAAAGCATGATATTCATTCACTAACCATTTCAAGGGTTTAGATCTTCATTTTTGTTCTTGTTTTGTAGGTCATGGAAATTCCTCGCAGAAAAACCATCCAAGTCAACCTTGTGAGAATCCCTCCTCAACTAAAGGAGCTCACATCAAGAATTCCGGAAAGCTCTCCCTTCAGTGAAAGACATGGTAGACTGCTCAGCTTAGTCAACACCAACATTGAAGAGGACATGATGAAAGTGCTATTCCAGTTCTTTGACCCTCTTCATCACTGTTTCACTTTCCCCGACTACCAGTTGGTGCCCACTTTGGAGGAATTTTCTCAACTCCTGAGAATTCCTATCCTAAATCAACTACCTTTCAACGGTACGGAAAAGGAACCAAAGTCGGAAGATGTTGCTCGAGCATTACATCTACAGCCTTCTGACATCAAGGGGCATTGGGAAACTAGAAGCGGCATCAAAGGATTCTTAGCAAAATTCTTGTTTGAGAAGGCACAAGAATGTTGGAATTCATTGGACCTGCAAGCCTTTGAAGAGATTGTGGCACTCCTTATCTATGGGTTGGTCTTGTTCCCAAATCCTGACCAGCTTGTGGAGGTCAACACCGTCAAAATCTTCTTGTCTAGAAATCCAATACCAACATTGCTTGGGGACATCCTTCACTCATTTTACACACGAACAATGAGAAAGAGGGGTGTTCTCATGTGTTGTACTCCTCTCCTTGCAAGGTGGTTTATTTCGCACCTTCCACAATCTGTCTTGAAGAATGACCAAGGCTCAAGGTGGTCCCAACGGTTGATGACTCTTACTCACTCTGATGTACATTGGTGTTCTCGGTCCAGAGAAAATGTCATCATCGTCGATCGTTGTGGAGAGTTTCCTAATGTTCCTTTACTTGGAATCAGAGGAGGTATCACCTACAACCTTTGCCTAGCTTTGAGGCAATTTGGATATGCACGAAGAGATGGTCCTCACGACATGTTGATTCCTGACCTAGTCTTTGACTTCGACAACGATGCGCAAGGACTTCGCCAAAGATTCATTAGAGCTTGGAGGATGCCCAACAAGGTTGATAGCAAGACACTGGGACACAAGAACTCCATCCCTCTTGAGCCTTATCTCAAGTGGGTACGAGCCCGAGCCCAGAGTCTAATGATGCCTTATCCTCATGTTCTCCCTGTGATTAAAGAGCCCGTCAAGGAAGGAGAGGTTCCCTACACCATCCTACATCCTGACATGCCTACATCGTGGGAGGAGATGCAGAAGAGTTGGATCCAACTCAAGGAGGAACGAAACACTTTTGAAGCCAGCTTCTACGCCAGCGAGAAGAAGGTTTTAGAGCTCACCCGCCGACTCCATGAGCAAGAGGCCCTCAACACCTACATTGCGCCAAAGAGGATACGCAACGTCTTTTTACCTTGAGAAGTTGTTTTTGTAATATTTGGCCCATGGGGCACTTATGTACTAACAAATTGCTTCTTATTAATATGACGTGCGTTCTTTTTGTCTGCAACAATTGTGAATTTCTAAAATCCTTGAATGCATTGCATAGATAGCATCTCATGCATCATGTGCATAACAGGTACCCCTTTTTCTACAGGTTGCTTAATCTTCTTCGGTGTTTATTTTGAACAGTCATCATGAATCCTGAATCATCCAGTGAACAAGCAATCAAGGCCCTCTAGGCCCAGAATGCCCAGTTTCAAGAGATGGTCATGATCCTGGCCCAAGGTCAGCAAGAGATGAAGGCTTTACTCCTAAAGAAGAAGAAGAAGAAGAGGACTGCGTTGTTCAATACTGGACGCAGGTTTGGGAACACACTCCATAACGAGGCTGATCCAACTATTTCCTATGCAGAGAAAGACAGTCCCCAAGGGGGAGGGGCTCCTAGTCCTGCAGTCTCTGACAACGAGACAAATTAAAATGACGAACAATACCCTCCTGCTGCTGACAGGTACAAGCAATTAGAAGACCGCTTGAGTGCCATGGAGATTCAAAATGTGCCGGGGCTGGATTTCGGAGATTTAGGTCTATCTTCTGGGGTGGTAATCCCACACAAGTTCAAGGCGCCTGCCATTGCCAAGTATGACGGGGCTTCCTGTCCAAAGCTGCATCTCAGATCGTACGTAAGGAAGATCTAACCTTACACGGCAGAGAAAAATCTTTGGATCCACTTCTTCCAAGATAGCCTTTCGGGGTCACAACTTGAGTGGTTCTATCAGCTAGATGGAACCAGTATCCGACATTGGGAAGATTTGGCTACCGCATTTTATAGACAATATCAATACAATTCTGACCTCGCTCCTACGCGTACCCAACTTCAGGGTATGTCATTAGGAACGGGCGAAGGATTCAAAGAATATGCGCAAAAATGGAGAGATTTGGCTGGCAGAGTGCAGCCTCCATTGACTGACCGTGAACTGGTTGACATGTTTCTAGGGACCTTGTCTGGTCCATTCTTCAATCATCTGGTTGGTAATTCCTCCGCTGGGTTTACGGATTTGATCCTGACGGGTGAAAGGATAGAAGCTGGCATCAGGTCAGGAAAGATACAGAAAGGTGCCTCAGCAAGTATTGAGAAGAAACCTTTCAAGAAGGAAGCTAGTGCCGTCTATGGTCCTAGAAGACAAGTCAAGCCAGAAAGCCGCCAAGCCGTCAATGCCTTGGTCATTTCAAAGCCTGTTGCTGCTCCTCAGCAATACAATCAACAAAGGGGTGAGAGGCCCAAAAGGCAATACACTTGGCTGAGCATGACCTTGTCACAAATCTTACCGCAAATTCTATCAACCAACTTGGTGACCACCAGAGAAGCTCCGAAGATCGTGAATACTGCATCTCCTAAGTATAACCCAAATGCCCGTTGTGCTTATCATTCTGATAGCCCCGGGCATACTATTGATGATTGTTGGGCCCTGAGAAATAAGGTGCAAGACCTTATCGATGTGAAGGAAATTCAGTTTGAAGCGCCTGAGAGACCAAATGTTGTAACTGCTCCTATGCCCCAGCATGGAGTAAATGTCGTCGAGGAGGATTTGTATGCTGTTTCGGTGAATGATGTCGCTACCCCTCTATTGACTTTTAAGAGGAACCTACTGCTAGCCGGTTTATTTCTGGGTTGTAGCAAGGGTTGCCTCCTGTGTGCTGTTATCCCTACCGGTTGTCCGCTGCTGAAGTCAGGTGTCCAAAGCCTGATGGATAGCAAGGAGATTATGTTCAAGAAAATCGCTGTTCCATTTGTTTCCGCTGAAGAAGTATCTGTCGTCACAATTTTCAACAATCCTACCAAGGCTCTCCCGAGGAAGCCAGTCCAAATTATGTCTGTTGCACCCATTACCATTACTGTTCCGGGGCCCCTCCCCTATGAATCTGACAAGGCTGTCCCATGGCACTATGGGGCAGACGTGTATGTGCTTGGAGTGAAGCAGGAGTTCAACACCGGTACCAGTATCAGTAACATCACTGGTCCCGCCAAGATTACTCGCAGTGGCAGGCTTTTCTCGCCTGACATTGCACCACCAGTTATCCAAAAACCTCTTATCATCACACCCGCAAGTGTGCATGTTCCAAATCAAGTTCCTGTGTCTACTACTGCCGCCGAGTCCTCTGATGCTCGGGGAAAAGAAGTTGCTACCGATTTGCTTGCCCGGACGGAGGCACCAAAAAAGACCGCTGTTGAAGCCTCCCAACAAGAGATGGAGGAAATCCTTAAAATCATAAAAAAAAGTGACTTCAATGTCGTTGAACAGCTGGGGTATACCCCCTCCAAAATCTCTATGCTATCATTGCTGCTGTGCTCAGAGGCCCACGCCAAGGCCCTGATTTCATTTCTGAAAACGGCCCATGTGCCGCAAGAGACATCTGCAGATCAATTCACTGACTGTGTGGCTAATTTGACAGCTGACAATGGTTTGGGTTTCTCGGATGCAGACCTTACCGCCAAGGGAAAAAACCACAATGATGCCCTGCACGTCTCTATAGAATGCAGGGGCACTACTCTCGCACACGTATTGGTGGACACCGGTTCTTCCCTGAATGTATTGCCCAAGAAGGCCTTAGATCGGTTGGATTGTGAGGGCCTGGAATTGAAACCTAGTAACATCATTGTTAGAGCCTTCGACGGTTCTAAGAGGATGGTGCACGGTGAGGTAGACATTCCTATTCGTGTGGGTTCCCAATTCTTTGACTCAACGTTCTACGTGATGGATATTCGTCCATCTTATTCCTGTTTGTTGGGTCGACCCTGGATTCACAAGGCTGGGGCGGTAACATCCACTCTACACCAGAAGCTCAAATACCCTGTTAAAGGGAAGATTGTTACTGTGCAGGGAGAGGAGGAATACATGGTAAGTCATCTGAATTCATTCCGGTATATCGAGATAGACGGGGAGTTTATTGAAACCCCCTTTCAACATTTTGAAGAGGTACCTCCAACATTGGCGTCAGCTGAGACAGTGGTTGAAGAAGACTTTCCTCTGAAGATGGCTTCCCTGAAGGATGCCCGGGCTGTAATCGAGAAAGGCAAGTGCGCAAACTGGGGTCAACTTCCTGACTTCACTCAAAAGACCGACAAATTCGAGCTGGGCTTCACTGCAGAGGCTCAGAGGGCTGTTCGCAAAGAAAGGATCAGAAAGTCTCCGGTGTTCATCACCAACCCAAGAGTGAATGCTATCGAGGAGGACGTAGAGGAAGCGGAATTTGACAGTTGGATCTATCCAACCACCAACAACGGACCAAGCAACTGGACGGCAAAAGATTTTACACCTATTACGTTTATCACGCAGTAATGAACTCTTTTGATTTTCAATTTGTAACAAACAATATGTTGAAACTTTTATTGGCTTGGTGTCCTACCCGGGGCACCGTAGCTCCATTTGTGAGGGCTTTTTGTATGACATTTCCATATATCATTAATCAAAACATTGGACGTTTGTTGCATTTCAAATCTTGTGCTCTTTTTCTTTCTGTGTTATATATTGCAAAACAGCTATATTTACACACACTCACTTATACAGGTTCCCATCCACTCTGGATCTCACTGGTAACAGCTCTGCTACTGCCAGTCATGACTTCGAGAATCCGATCAACTTGGCCGAAGACGAAGGTGAGGATGATTGCAAAGTGCCTGGTGAACTCGCAAGACTGCTACTCCAGGAAGAGAGGGTCATTCATCCGCATGAAGAGCCGGTGGAAACGATAAACCTGGGTACTGAGACAAATAGAAAAGAAGTCAAGATTGGTGCCAATCTAGAGCTCAGCGTAAAGCAACGATTGATCCAGATGCTGCATGATTACATGGAAATCTTTGCTTGGTCTTACGAAGACATGCCCGGTTTGGATGCCGATATTGTAGTTCATCACCTGCCTACCAAGGAAGACTGCCCTCCGATAAAACAGAAGGTCCGCCGCATGCGCCCAGAGATGTCAGAGAAAATCAAAGCTGAGGTTATGAAGCAATTTGATGTCGGGTTTCTAGCAGTGACTTCTTATCCTCAATGGGTGGCCAACGTGGTTCCAGTGCCAAAGAAAGATGGTAAAGTCAGAATGTGTGTTGACTACAGGGATTTGAACAAGGCCAGCCCTAAGGATGATTTCCCTCTGCCTCACATCGACGTTCTTGTTGACAATACTGCTCAACACAAGGTGTTCTCCTTCATGGATGGTTTTTCAGGGTACAATCAGATCAAGATGGCTCCTGAAGATATGGAAAAGACTACCTTTGTTACTCAGTGGGGCACCTTCTGCTACAAGGTCATGCCATTCGGGTTGAAAAATGCTGGGGCAACCTACCAACGTGCCATGGTTGCTTTATTTCATGATATGATCCATCATGAGATTGAGGTATACGTTGATGATATGATCGCAAGGTCCCAAACTGAGGAGGAACACCTTGACCATCTGTGGAAGATGTTTGACCGACTGAAGTTGTACAAGCTGAGGTTGAATCCAAACAAATGCACCTTTGGGGTGAGGTCTGGAAAATTACTAGGTTTCATTGTAAGCGATAAAGGTATTCAAGTGGACCCTGCCAAGGTGAAAGTCATACAAGAGATGCCGACTCCCAAGACAGAGAAACAAGTCAGAGGCTTCCTAGGACGACTGAATTACATTACCCGATTCATCTCGCATCTAACTGCTACCTGTGAGCCGATCTTCAAATTGCTGAAGAAATATCAAGTAGTACGTTGGAACGATGAATGTCAGGTAGCTTTCGAAAAGATAAAGGAGTATCTCCAAGAACCACCCATTCTCATGCCTCCGGTTGAAGGGAGACCTCTAATACTATACTTGACAGTACTTGACAACTCAATGGGGTGTGTGCTGGGGCAGCATGACGAGTCTGGCCGAAAAGAGCACACTATTTATTACCTGAGCAAAAAGTTTACCGACTGTGAGACTCGATACTCACTGCTCGAGAAAACTTGCTGCGCTCTGGTATGGGCTGCTCGCCGGCTGAGACAGTATATGTTGACTCACACTACTCTGTTGATTTCAAAAATGGATCCAATCAAGTACATATTCGAAAAGCTCGCTCTGTCCGAAAGAATAGCAAGATGGCAAATGATCTTGACAGAATATGATATCCAGTACACAACTCAAAAAGCAATCAAGGGAAGTGTATTGGCAGACCATTTGGCACACCAACCTGTGGACGATTACCAATCATTGAACTTTGAATTTCCAGACGAAGATATCATGGTAGTAACTGATTGTGAAGTACCTGGACCGGATGAAGGACCTGAGGAAGGATCCCGATGGTCTATGCATTTTGACGGAGCCTCGAACGCTTTGGGTAATGGCATCGGCGCTGTGATCATATCCCCTAAAGGTACTCATACTCCACTCACCGCTCGACTGTGTTTCAACTGCACCAACAACATGGCAGAATATGAGGCATGTATCATGGGTCTTCAAGCTGCAATCGACTTAAGGATCAAGTTTCTGAGTGTCTTCGGATATTCCGCTCTCGTGATCAATCAGATCAAAGGCGAGTGGGATACGAAACACCCAAATCTTATTCCTTACAAGGAGTATGTGTTGACTTTGCTTCCCCACTTTGAAGAGATAACTTTTGAGCACTTCCCAAGAGAGGAGAATCAGTTAGCGGACGCACTAGCTACGATGTCTTCAATGTTCAAAGTCAAATGGGACAATGAGGCTCCCCGGATCATTATCTGGAAGTTGGACGAACCTGCATACTGCTGCGATCTTGAGGCCGAAGAGGTAATCGAGAAACCCTGGTATCATGAGGTGAAGAGATATTTGGAAGCTCAAGAATACCCCGAGGGTGCATCGGTCAATGACAAGAAGTTCATGAGAAGGTTTGCGGCAAAATTCTTCCTCAGCAACAACATTCTCTACAAACGAAATCATGATTCAACTCTACTGCATTGTGTGGATAAAACTGAAGCAGAGAAGATCATGGTAGAACTACACGAAGGTACATTCGGAACACATTCCAGTGGACACACCATGGCAAAGAAAATCCTTCGGGCAGGATATTTCTGGTCCACAATGGAAGCCGACTGTTACCAACATTCTCGAACTTGTCATAAATGCCAGATCTATGCTGATAAGGTGCACATCCCTCCGGTCCCTCTGAACGTACTGACGGCACCTTGGCCTTTTGCAATGTGGGGCATTGATATGATCGGCGAGATCCGACCGATGGAATCCAATGGGCATCACTTCATCTTGGTAGCGATTGACTATTTCACAAAGTGGGTAGAAGCAGCTTCCTACGCCACCGTAACCAAGAGTGTCGTGGCACGTTTCATTCGGCACAACCTGATCTGTCGGTACGGCGTCCCGGAAAGAATCATTACGGACAATGGTACCAATCTTAACAACAAGATGATCACTGAGCTCTGCGAGCAATTCAAGATACAGCACCATAACTCTTCTCCTTACCGACCGAAGATGAATGGAGTTGTCGAAGCGGCAAATAAAAACATCAAGAAAATTGTGTAGAAGATGACAGTGACCTACAAAGATTGGCACGAGATGTTACCGTTTGCTCTTCATGGGTACCGTACCTCAGCAAGGACATCAACCGGGGCAACTCCTTTTTCCTTGGTCTATGGCATGGAGGCAGTCTTGCCAATTGAAGTCCAGATACCCTCTCTCTGGATAATGAAGGATGCAGACTTGAGTGAAGATGACTGGATCCAGACTCGACTTGATCAATTAAACCTAATTGACGAAAAGAGACTCACCGCTATCTGCCATGGTCAGACGTACCAAAAACGGATGATCAGGGCATTTAACAAGAAAGTCAGACCACAAGAGTATCAAGTTGGGGACCTGGTAATCAAACGCATCATCCTTCCTCAAAGTGATCCCAGGGGCAAATGGACCGCTACGAACGAAGGGCCATTTATGGTTAAACATGTGTTCTCAGGAGGAGCCATAATTCTGACCACCATGGATGGTGACGACCTTTCTCACCCCGCCAATGCAGACATAGTAAAAAGATACTACGCATGAATAAAGGACCCGCTAGGTTGACATACCTAGGCAAAAATAAGGGCTTCCCGGCGAACCAAAAGGGTTCGGGCAAAAATAAGGGATGAAATGAAAAAAAATCTGTACACCCGGCAAGTCGAAAACCTGAAAAGGCGGCTTGGGCAAAAATGGGTATCCCGGTGGACTGAAAACCCGAAAGGGCGGTCCAGGCAAAAGTTAGGGATAAAGCGTAACACTATGTCTCATTGGATCACCTTGCATCCATAATTCGGCATCAACTATCGGGTTCAGCCTTCGGCATTGATCAATCAGCTTCATCTTCAACTAAGCAGCAAAGTGATGAGACGCTTGAAGACATAAAGGCGATAGCAGAGTTGGAACCCAGTGGGAATATTGTTCACATAGCTGTTTTGTTTCCTTTTCAAAATTGTATAAACTTTATGTTATTCGGCGGCGTTCTCTTACTAGGACGTCGGCCTCTTGTACAAAAAAACGCCTATTTACAGGCAAATTTCAAAATCAATACAAGTTCACTTTTCCAAACAAATTGCCAATTGTTTTTCCCTTTTCTATTTTGTCTTGCGAAGAACGTCCAATGTTCATTTTTGATATATGCATTTGACATTAAATTGTTAATTCATAAATACTTGCATATGAAACAAAAGACTAATTACAGGTGACATCAGAAGTAGGGGCAATGTAGACTTGTCCAGGCCGTCTAGTTGCTTTGTCCGCCAAGGTACCAAGGTAGGTCCAACTGAAGAATATGACCAAGTTGCCTCAATTCCCCCACAGAGTAAGACAAGATTCAACAATACTCTCCCCAGGAAGAGTTAGTCTATCATCAGCCCTGCAATAGACACCCTATTCCCCTAGCAAGTCAGCAATACTCTCCTCCAGCAGAGATAGTCTACGGCCAGCCTAAAGGAAGTTGGGTATCCCCAAAAGATATCAACATCCCCAGCGGAGTATAGGCAGTCCTCAGCAAGCATCCCCGGCACTCTTGATCTAAGATTGTTCCCCGGCGGAATACAGATACTCCAATGGAACCATTTTCCAGTACAGTCCGGAAGTTTCACCAGGAAATTTGGAATCCATATCCCCAGCGGGTCTTGAAGCTTATCCCTAGTAGATTCTGGAAGCTTATCCCCTGCAGAATACGGACGTCTCTACCGGGCTTTATTCAAAGTTATTCCTCACAAGGGCTTATAACTGGGTTATCCTCAGCTAATTACCACGGAAGATCGCCCTCGGCAAAGTTCTTCCTATCCCCAGCGGAGTTCATCAAGGTTCCCCAACATAACTTATCAACACAATCCCCAGCGGAGTTTATCATTGTTATCCCCAGCGGAGTTTATCATTGTTATCCCCAACAGGGTCCATCATTGAAATCCTCAGTGGAGCTCTCATCAAAACTTCAGCGAAGTATCTCTTCCCACCGAGTATTTCCCCTCAGAGTAATCTCTCCAACAAGTTTATTCCCCAACAGAGTCATCTTCTCCTACCGGTGTATTCTTGCAAACATCATCCCTAGCGGAAGCGAAGAACTTTACTCTTCAACGTCAGCCCAGGATTTAATTCCCCAACCAATCGTCAAGGATTTATTTTCCTAGACGAAAATACATTCATAAACATTTCACATTTCATACATCTTGCTTACATACATGATAAAGTGCATACAACACTATCTCATTTGGAACATCATGACATCATGCATTTCATACATCATGACATTGCATACAACTGATGTCTTGCCTTTTCAGGGAAAAAGACAATCCAAAAGACGACTACTTTCAACTGTCACAATTCCAGATTCGATTCATGTATCTAGCCAGGGCACATCTGTGAGTGATCAGTTTCCAGATTCGATTCCTGTATCTAGCCAGGGCACATCTGAAGAGTTTGAAGATTCGATTCCTGTATCCAGCCAGGGCATATCTGTTGACGACTATTTCCAGATTCGATTCCTGTATCCAGCCAGGGCATATCTGTTGACGACTATTTCCAGATTTGATTCCTGTATCCAGCCAGTGCATATCTGTTGACGACTATTTCCAGATTCGATTCCTGTAGCCAGCCAGGGCACATCTGAAGAGTTTGTAGATTCGACACCTGTATCTAGCCAGGGCATATCTGCATGAAGAGATTGGAGATCAACACCGGTAACAAGCCAGGAAAACATCTGTCTTTCTCAAAGTGCGCAAGTTATCGCTAAGGAATCTCTTATGCGATCAACACTTCCAAATGGCATCTATAAGCCCATTCCCGACAAGGTTCTGTCACGCCTTCAGATGGCATCTATAAGCCCATCTCCCTATCCACCATCTCTCCAAATGGCATCTATAAGCCCATTTCCGACATCACATTGCTGATACTCCAGCATGTGAGTGCAAATTTCCGGGCACTCTAGTGTCCAATCTCCTTTTACCCTCGAGTCACGAAAGGCAAACTTGCCAATCTAACTCTTCAGGTTCAAGAAGATTGAACAGGGGCAACTGTTGTACCCCAAAATTTTCCCTCCCATTTCCTCAATATTTTCTCACCACAAGACCCTTGAAGCTCAAGATCCAGTTAGGGTTTCCTCTACTCAAGACTTCTCCTAACACTGTTGACCCAAATTAGGGTTTGTGTTTGCACAAAGATATTTTGACCTAAAATGCCTAAGAAGACTTTCATGCTTCATGTTGGACTCCCAAGTTTATCCATACCAAGTTTCAAATCTTGATTCCAAATTTTGCCCAATCAATTGGACAGTTGACCTAGAAATCAGCTGTATTGGGGAAAAAAGTCAACTGTGGCCAATTGACAGTCAAATCTCATGAAAATTGACCCACATCAACATTATGAACTCATATGGACCATTTGATCAAGTTTGGATCACAATTCCACAAGAAATTTGAACAGATCACCAAAAGGGCAAAATGGTCATTTTTAGGGTTTTGACTGCACAAAGGCAATTTTTGACTGTTTGACCTAGACAATGGCAAACCAAGCTCACATATGGACTCAAGGACCCCATGGAATTGTCTTGACATACTCAACAAGTCCAAAAGATCCCAAATGCACAAGATTGACAGTTGAATTTCCCAGTCAATTGATCAATTTTGACTGTATACTGAAAAGTCAAACTTTGACTTTTTGGTCAAAATCAAGTGTCAAGATTCATTTTTCATCAAAACATGCCAAATCATGAAACTTGTTCATCAAGAAATCAAGAATTGCAAATTAGGGTTTGAAATGAAGATTTTTCATAACTTAGAATTTTTCTAAGTTATGAAAAACCCTAATTTTTTCCTAACTTTGTCCCACTTTCTCACCAAGATTCATTTGGATTCAAGCAAAAGTCAAAACATGAAAGTTGTAGTCCATTGCAAAATCTACAACTTTGATTCATAAAGTTTCCTCAAAAGAAGCTTGTAGCTCAAGTTACAATTTTTGGAACAAGGGTACCAAACCATTCTTAACTTAGAGAAATTTGACCTATTTTAGGCAGGATTTTTGCCTAACTTCAAGACCATTTTTCACATGCTTCCACTTGGAATTTCAATTTGCATTTCAAAGATGGATTGTAGTACCCATTCCAAGCTTTCCAAAATGTCCAAGAACTCATCAAACAACCTCATGGTTAGGGAGAATAGAATTTGGCAAGTTGGGAAAAACTCACTTTTGTTATGGCCAATTTTCATGTTCATACACTTAGGCAATTTTGAACTCAGCTTGCATTCCTTGATTACAGGTCCTATATCCCATCTACACTCCATAATTTAATGCTAACTCATTGTGCCAAGACCTTATTTTGTGTGTTCAAGCATTGTATGCAAAACTAAGCCATAAATAGAAAAAGCAAATTAGCCATTTTAGAAAAGTTGAACTTTATGTCAAATGCAAATCCAAGCAAGTACAAGGCAGATCCTTTTGGCACAAGTTTATGAACTAATCCCACTGATCAAGGAGAGATTATGCAGCATGCTTGAGGGGTCTGTACAAGCTAGAAACACCACTTGACATTTTCTTGCTTAAAGTTGAAGTAACCTTGCATAACAACACATAACTCTCATTCCTGTGAACCAGAGCTTAAGAAAAGATTGTGAACACATTCTAAACATCCACCCTGACCTAAAACACGAGCCAACCATCTCCATTGCCTTCTCAAACACAGAAACACCATAGAACTGCCAAAACAGGGCACCTGCTGCAGATTGAGTTCCATAACTCAATCCATTCGTGCATTCTTGCTAAAACCACTTCAAACACTTTCCCTACCATCCATACAAACTGTCCAAAGCATTAGAAGCAGACTGTAACACCCCTAACCAACATCACCATTTTCATTTTTCTGTTTTGCAGTTGAAGTGCCATAGCACGATTCTCTTGGTTTCCAAGCAAACTAAAGGTTGGAATAGCATCCCGAGACATCAAGGAAGCTATACAAATCATTACCTTACCTTGTAAGCATCTCTATTGTTGCACACGTTTCCAACTGAACAGGTAAGTTCATGAACTTGTATCTCTCTATCCAGGCATTGTTAGGTTTAGATTTGTGAAGAAATTATGTCACATTCATAGCCCTGAACATGCCCATATAATTAGTTTTCATTTATGTTATGTGTGCTATGAGAATTTGATGTCGGAACATGGAACAAAAACTAGGTCAGGAATTGGGGGAGAAGAAATTCTCTCTCATTTATGAGAGTTAGATTGATTTCTTTATATGTCTAGAATCGTGGCTTCAAGCTCTACAGGTTTCATGTTGCAAGATTTGGCAAAAGATCAAGGAATCTGGAGATAGAAAACGCGTGTTGTTGTTGTTCATACAGGTTCTGAGGTTGAAGACAAAGTCTTCATGGGCTGGGCCTGTTTCATTTTCCTATTTGCACCTTGTTTCTACTTTTGAACCCCCCTGACCCATTTTGAGTTTCATTTGCTATTTTTAATTTTTTTCCTTTTGATTCTGATTTGTTATTTTTCATTAAAGCATAAAAATATTAAAAAAAACATTTTTCCACATTTTTTTGCATTTTATTTGATATTTATTTGCTTTAGTTAGTTATATATATAAATAAATACATAATGTTTTTTTGTTTAGAATATTAGGAATAATACCAAATACATTTATTTTCTAATTTTTATTATATTTTATCTTCTGAAAATATTTTATATAAAATATACCTTTTTTTATAAATATTAAATATTATTTTTGTACATATTCAATATATTTAGTAAATAATACAAATACATACATATATATC
The DNA here is from genome assembly GCA_948472305.1 of Vicia faba. NCBI lineage: Eukaryota > Viridiplantae > Streptophyta > Magnoliopsida > Fabales > Fabaceae > Vicia > Vicia faba. The sequence continues at coordinate 1,178,250,550 of OX451740.1, forward strand.
AATATATTTAGGTTAAAAAATACAAAATATATACATTTTTATTTTTATTAATATTTAACATTAAAAATACCTTTTTGACAAATATACTTCTCTTTTATTTATTTTTTGTACATAACTAATAAATATTGTACATATTAAATAATTAATACCTTTTATTTAATAAATTAGGGTTTTGCCCCAATAATGAAAAATACCCAAAATTAATACTCTTTTATTTTTTTGTTTTCTTGGCACATAAAAAACACTTTTTACATACACATAAAAAATCATTTTTTGCATCTTGCATATTTATCTTATTTTATTTAATTATTGCACATTAAATAATTTGTATAATTCCATTTGGATTGTAATAGTTTAGGATTTAATTCTTGCTAAAATATCCTCATTTGAACATTTGTACCCCCCTTCCCACCTTCCCATATATTGTGTTGTAATAACTTAGGAACTTTATTTTTCGCACTTTAAAGCTTTCTAATTATGCCATGTTAGAATTAGGGTTTGTATGCAAATCAATTAACCGAAAATAGTTTGACCTAAATTCAAAGATAATCAAGCATGAAAATGGACAACACTAATCACACTTGCACCCCTAGGGTATTCCACGTGTTGCCTTCAATAATGGGCCATGTTGCATGTTAGGTATCTTTGGCAAAAACAAAACAATCAAATGATCATAGTCCCTCGATGACGCTTTCAAAAGTTGCCTAAAAAATAATCAAGTCCCTCCAAGGAAAAATTGCCCAAAGATACTTGGCACCATTGCAATTATGGTCTAAACGATGACCCGCGCCCGTCCCTTTCACATCCTAACACAAGATTGTCCACCAAATGCAATGGTGGAACAAAATTGTTAAAAGGGTTAAAACATAGCATAGGTCTTTGAGAAATTTAGGGTAGATAGCTTTTGGTTACTTGCCAATTTGCAAAACAAAACACTTGCCTATTTTTCAAACCCCACATCACTACACTTTCAAAACAACTTTCAAAAACATTGAAAACCTTTTCAAAAGACATACATCTTTGTATACATCCCAACATGGATCATTACAAAGGTTGCCACCACATTGGCCTCTTTTCAAAACATTTTTAAACCCACACACACAAAGCACCATTTCAAACAATTGAAAATTAAGGAAAGTTGATCTAAGCAAGTAACTAAGAGCCCATGGATAATCATGGATAGAAAGGGTGATAATACCTTCCCTTTCTATAATCTACTCCCCGAACCCAAGAAAACATCTCAAAGGTTTTTGCTGTGCTTTTTAACCTTTCCTTAGGATAAAATAAAAAGTCGGTGGCGACTCTTGCTCAACCGAAACATTTGCGAAAACAAACGCAAAATCTCAAGTCAGTTCTCCCACCGTATCACACCGGTCAATAGAAATCTATGCACCATTTGTTTTGAGACATGATATAGAGATCATGCTCCAACAACATCTAGTGCAGTAAGAAGGGGATGCGATGAAGAGGGATGGGGAAAAATATACAAACTACATTTGAATTAAATTTTAATCAAACTATTATTAAAATCATTCATCCATTTTTGTGGAGTTAAACTCAACACCATGGATCCAATGATGTTAATAAAGTTCATGATCCAAAATCTAACCCAAGATCAGCCAAAAAATAGTCACAAAATAATATCACATTTTAATATACATAAAAGGGTTTAAAAATAATATTTAAAAATAGAAAATAAAGATAAAAATATCAACTAGGTTCAAATTAATCAAGAAATAAAAAGTAAGACCATAGAAAAATCAGAAAAAGGCTCAAATAATTTTACAATTTTTTTGGTAATTTTTTAAAGTCAGAAACTATTTTTAAAATTAAAGTAAATGGGTAAAATAAACAAAAAATGGTAAAAAATAGTAAAGTCAGAAACAAAAATAAAATAAGGTCACCAATATTTGTCACAATATCATTGGATCATTCCATAATTTTTTTAGAATTTTAAAATGTATAAATGTATTTTTAAACATTTAAAACAAATCAAATAAGTGTAAAATTTATAAAAAATACCAAAACACAAAATTAAATTGTGAAAAAATAAAAATCAGAAAGAGAATAGTCAAAAATATTTTTCATAATTTTTTCAGTTTTTTTGGACTAAAAATGAATTTTCTATGATTTTTTGAAATTAAAAACAATTAAAATATAAAAATTAGAAAAAGAAAATAAAAGTACAATATGTGGACCATTGGATGAGAGTCAAAACACGTTAGTAATCAAATCCAAGAGATCTGGCGCGCTGTGCATATCATGGTCATTAGTGAATATTGTACAAAATCATTAATTAAATCAGGATTTGAAAAATACAGATGGCTCGCCTTCATTGGTTGAAAGATGACACATTGGTCATATTCAACCTCCAACCATCACGAATTGCAGGTCTCTCAAACTGTAAAATCAGAAGCTCATACATATGTCATTCGCTTCGTCTCTTCAAGACAAAGACAACCACACCCTCACGCCAAATTTATATAAACTATAGCTCAAGCAATTTGGAAAGAAAGTTTTGAAAAGGGATTTGAAATTTCATGGTCAAAACGTGTTTCCAGTAAAAGGTAAGTGTTGCTACTAGAACCAAGGCAATGAGAGCAACACAATGATATCAGAGTTTTGAAGAATTGATGAAGGAATCTACCTATTGAAGTTGAGTTCCAGAGCTTTGAAACTGGACTTCTAAGGAGCAGTATAGGGCACGATTCTTGAATGTAATTATGTGGTTAGCTTTAGGGAAGATCAAGGAAGGTGAATTGATGGAAAAATTGGATTGAAAAAGGCTCGAGAATGGATTTTGAAGTTACAGAAAATTGAGTTATGGAGCAAGTTTGGCAGGGTGATTCTGGCTATCCAAGCTTGGGAAAATGAATGGGATAGTTCATGTATTTATAGGAGAAGCGAATGGAATCAAAAGGAAGAGTGAATGATGCGTTTTGGAGGGAATTCGTGCAAAGCTGATGCACGAGTGAAGTGTGATCCAAACTTCACCAAAACTCACCCAATTCATGAGTTTTGATGCACTAATCCACTTGGGAAAGTTGGCTAATCATGTTTAGACCCAAAACGCTAGTTAATTTGAGGTTTAGAGGTTGTGACATGAAATTAAAATTCTGACTTGCAAGGAAACATCAATTCCAAGTTTCCATTTTTGAAACTATGGCATTCTCAGCTCAAGGGGTCTTAAGGAATGATTCTTGATGATTTAAAAAGATGAGGTTACAAGCTTTGCAATGGAAAAATAATGGAGTTAAATGGATGCTTGAGCTGAAAGTTATATTGAGTCAAAGTTGAAAAAAAAGGGTTGACTTTCCATACTTAGAAATATTTCAAGTTCTTCGTCAAAAATGTCCTATAATGTCTTGCATCCAAACATGGCCTTCCACTTGGAATTTGCTCTTGATCAAAAAAGATGGCATGAAGTACATCTCTGGAATGAAATTTTGAAACTTGAATAATTCAAAATCTCCAAAATTCGAGCAAGTTATGACTTGTTGAAGTTGGCAAGATTTCATGAAATGACCTATAATCCTTTGCATCTTTAAGGAAAATTCCATTCTTTTTCCAACTTTGCACATAAAATAAGGCATAAAGTTAACATCCTCAAGATCATTTTGGAAAAAGAATGGGCTGAAGGTGATAAAAATTGACCAAGTTACGACATTTGAAGTCACACATGGAAAATTGGGGATTCATCTGGAGGACTTGTAATCTTTCTTCTTCACCAAGTTTCTTCCACATGAAAAATCTTTGTAAATTTTGAAGTGATTTATTGATAACCCTTTGAAGAGATGGATGTATTTGTAATCATTCAAAAATACCAAAAGGTGAGCAAGATATGCTCCTTTGGAGTACAAAATCGTAGCTCTTAGATCAAGAAAATGCTTTGAAGAACTATAATAACAAGCTTGAACAAACTTCTTGTACCAATATTCTTTCTTTGTGAATAGAAGTTATTGAGGATTATAATGAGGATTCATAGCTACCAAAACCACTTCCATATCTTGAAATTTGAGATAAATATGCTCTTGTGACCAATGGGAACAAAACCTTGTCCAAACATGACAACTTCTCCAATCAAAACCCCTAGTACTTTTGAGTCAAATCTAATAACCTTGAAATGTGATGAACCAAAGCAACCTTGCCATTCAAATACTTCCAAAACCAATCCAATGATGAGGTTTGAACTTCTCAAGCTTTATTGACTATGGCATAAAAATAAACTCATGAACCCATGGAGTAACTTGTTAAATCTCATTTCCCTTACCTACATGGATAACAAGCAAGACAAGCCAACATTGCATTTTATTATTTAAATGAAGAAATCAAAACAATATTCATGATCACAAAAGGAACATAAGTCAAGGTTCTTGGTAATCCCTCAAAAGGAGCAAAACTCAAAGTAGGGAGGGGAATCAAGAATCCTAGTGTAATCTTGTTGTGAATAAACCAACATGGTATGATGAAGGGATCTTAGGGGAAACAATTAGGGTACAACAGTATCGCGTGACAACCATTTCCGAATTAATCTGTCATAGCTTCCGCAATACACCTAAAAGGCCAATATGGGTTAAAGGTTCTACGGTTCTCAGTTTCACCAGGCTCCCAGGTCGAAAGCCACACCTCTTCCCGATTACTCGGTAAACGACACTACAGTCAAAGGGCCTTCCACTGAGTGGGGGATCTCATGTATCCTTTTTTGGGATTACTCCCTCAAAGTTAACATGAATATACCGCCCTTCCTCTCTTAAGTTTTCCAAAGTCCTGGTAAAGGACTTATGAGAAATCCCCAAGCATCCTGAAAAATACGAAAATCCAGAAAACATACATACAACATATAATATACAACAGATGATAGCAAATACACAAATAAACAAAGATAGGCTCAACCCACTTAGGGATGGACCAACAATAGGTCGATCTTTCCCCAGTGAAGTAGCCATTTTTTTCTATAGAGGTAGAAATGTTGAGACTAATACATTGGATTGACTTGACTCACACATATCAAAATAAAATTCGCCACCGCGCTTTATTGTTTCCAAAGGAATGGGAAAAGAGCGAATAACCCATAAAGAGGGGGAGAGAATCTAAGTACGAGGGTTGGTTATGCAAAGGGAAGGTATTAGCACCCTAAACATCTATGGTACTCCGCAGCAACCTCTTTGAAAATATGTGTATTTTGGATAAAAATGTTGTATGCAAAATAGATGGTGGAGATGAGAAAAGAAGTATTTTTACAATTTTTGCACCCGCCGCAGTTTCGAACCTTTAGTGCCTACGTACCGCCTTATGTGCAATAGGGGATCATGGTACTCGTAGTTCACCTTTAAAAAATTTAAAACACAAGTGTGTTGGTTAATTTTAAGAGACGAGACTTCATCGTTTTATCTGAGTGGAAAACATACTTACTACCCACGATTATGAGAAAGGAGAATTTGCGTCATCTCAAAGTGGAGGATATAACTTGGATTTTAAAATCAACAAAGCCTCACTCAACACCCAAGTGGAAAATATCTCACTTCACTACATATTATAGAAGTATAGTAGTTCGTATCACTATAAGGATTGACAAGAGTCTAATATTTTGAGAACAATTTTAAAGTAAAAAGCCAAAATGGAAAAATGGTTTGAATGATATTGATTGACTTTTAGTCTTCTCACAAAAAAATGTCAAATTATTATTAAGTTGTTTAAGGTTTGATTAATAAAATATTTGTGAAAATACATGAAACTAAGTCCAAGTTTATTATGAAAGCGATTCAAGTTTAAAAACAAGAAGAGTTTTCAAAATGTGGGAGAAGATTTTTGAAATTAAAGAAGATAGGAGGAGATGAAGGGACTATCCTAAAGCATAAGGTAAAAGTTAGGGAAAAGAATCGTCTAACCAACAAGAAGCCAAAAATTGACACAAAGAGTCAATGTAGAATTCTCATCCTTTGGATTTGAAACCAAACAAGCAAAGATAATAAACCTCTTAAGAAAACCAAGCTTCAATTGCATTAAGTCTTCATAAAAATTGGGCAGAGTAACGACTGTAAACAGATGAATTCCCGATCACAAACAAAGCATGTGATCACAATAATCTGCACACAAAGCAAACAAACAACTCAATGTCTTGGGGTAAACCTCAAGAGCTCTAGACAAAATAATCGTTGAGGTCACAAGGTCTCAAGGTAAAACAAGGTCTCTAATCCTAAGTCCAAGAAGTCCATCACTCTATAAGGCCAAGGATAGTAACCAAATAGTCCAAGTAACATTAAAGTTTTTTATTGTTCAAGTTGGTTATTAAGTATCTTTAAAAATAAATGAAGAGCTCAAGGGAGAAAAAAAATTACATAAAAGTAAATGCTCAAATGAGCAAAGATGAAAATATCATGAAATGTAAATGCTAAAATAAATGTGCTTAAAGTAAAAGCATAAAGTAAAAGCATAAAATAAAGTCAATTGTTAGAAGTTAGAGGTTAGCTGAATGACCATCTTGAAACTTGCATTTGAAACTCATTAGAGGGTTGATAAAACCAAATCTTCTCAATAACAAGTTTCATTTGCTTTTTGTCAAGTATATCATTCATTTAAAATCCTCAAGGCCACCATAAATGATCAACGATGTTTATGTGATTCACTTTTACCAAAGCTTATGAAGATTCATTAGAGAATTGATAAGACCAAAGCCTCCTAACAATGAATCTCAAGGTTATTGGATCAAAGGATTCAAATTAACATGCTTGGGCTTACAAACATGGGTTTAGGCCACGAATGATCATTTCTAGAATCGGGACAAAATTTAGAACTATGTTAAGCAATCGTAAGTGGACTTATATAGAAGTCACACCTATTTTGAGGCCGGTCAATAGAAATTTATGTGTCATATGTTTGGAGAGATGATATGTATATCATCTTCGAACAACATGTGACACAATAAGAAGAGGATTAGATGAAAAGGGATGGGATAAGAATTATACCACATTTAAACCAAAAATTTAATCAAGCCATCATTAAAATCATCCATCCATTTTGGGGGAGTTAAAATCAACACCCAAGATCTAATGATGTTAATGAAGCTCATGATCAAAATCTTATAGTCTAAGATCAACCAGAATATATACAAAATAAAATTGTATTTAAAAATAAGGAAAAAGATTTTTAAAATGGTTTTTAAATGAAAATAAAAGGGGAAAATAGAAACTATATTTAAAACATCCAAGAAAAATTAAATAAGACCATAGAAAAATTAGAAATGAGCTCAAATATTTTTATAAAATTTTTGGTAATTTTTTAAAGTCAAAAACTATTTTTAAAATTAAAAGAAATAGGAAAAATATAACAAAAATTGTGAAAAATAGTAAAGTCAGAAATAAAAATAAAGTGAGGTTACCAATATTTGTCAAGAGGTCATTGGATCCTTCCATATTTTTTTCAAAATTTAAAAATTAAAAAAGTATTTTTAAACATTTAAAACTATTCAAATAAAGTAGAAAAATATAAAAATATCAAAAAATAAAATAAAATTATGGAAAAATAATAATCAGAAAGAGAAAAATCAAAAGTATTTTTAAGAATTTTTTGGATTTTTTGAAGTTAAAATGAATTTTTTTTAATGAATTTTTTATGTTTAAAACAAATAAAATATAAAAATCAGAAAATAAAATAAAAAACCAAAAAGATGTAGACCATTGTATGAGAGTCAAAACGCGTTAGTAATCAAATCCAAGGGATCTGACACACTGTGCATATCATGGAAATTAGTGAATAAAACACTGAATCATTTATTAAAATCAGAATAAAAAAAACAAATGGCACGATATCATTGGTTAAGAGATGACACGTTGGTCATCTTCAACCTCTAGCCACACGAATTACAGGTATCTGAAATGGAAAAATTAGAGCTCGAGACCGGTACCACTCGCTTCGTCTCTTCAAGACGATTCCAATGGTACCCTCGCGAAAAATTTATGTAATGTGTAGCTCAGTCATCTTGGAAGGAAAGATTTGAAAAGGGATTTGAAAATTCATGGCCAAAACTCACTTCCAGTTGAAAATAAATGTTGCGACTAGAATCAGAATGATGGGAGCTTCATTACAGTATCAAAGTTTGAGAGAATTGGTGAAGGAATCTACTTATTGAAGTTCAAATTAAGAGCTTTGAAACTTGACTTGGCTTGCACGATTTAGGAAGCCTTAGAGCTTAGTTCTTTTTCTATTAGCTTCAGTGAGGTTCAAGGATGATGAATTGACAAAGAAAATGGATTGAGGAAAGCTGTAAAACCAAATTCGAAGTTGCGTCAAAGTGGGTTCAAGAGGAAGTTTGATAGGGTGATTCTGGCTCTCTAAGTTTGAGAAAATGAATAAGGTATGACCCTCTATTTATAGGGAAACTAATGGAATACTTAAGTGTGTGAAATGATGGAGTTTGGAGGGAAATTGTGTGAAGTTGCAAACATGAAAATTGTGACTTCTATTTTGCTCAAAACTCAACCAAAGCTTGGGTTTCAATGTGCTAATCATTTCTGGAAGTTCATTAAACATGATTAGAAGTAAAAACACACAAATTTTTTGTGTTTAGAGGCCAAATCAAGGATTTAAAATTCTTACTTTGGATAAAACTTCAGTTTCAAAGTACCATCTTTGAATCAATGGTGTGCACGATTTAAGGAACCTTAGGACTTAATTCTTGATGCATTGGAAAGATGAGATCACAAATTTTACAATGTGAAAATAATGGAATCAAATGGATGCTTGAGCTGAAAGTTGTGATGAGTCAAAGTTGAGAAAAAGATGTTGACTTTTTGTACTTAGAAAAATTCTAAGTTTTTTCTTCAAAAGGAACTATAATGTTTTGCATCTAAACATGGCCTTCCATTTAAAATTTTCTCTTGACCAAAAAATATGGCATGAAGCATACCTCTTGAATGACATTTTGAGACTTGAAACATTTAAAAACTCCAAAAATTGAGAAAGTTATGACTTGGTGAAGTTGGTGAATATTCATGAGATGACCTATAATCTTTTGCATCCTTAGGGCATATTCCATCCATTTACAAGCTTAGAACTTAAAAGAAGAGTTGAAGTTCACATCTTTAAGATCATTATGGAAAAAGAGCAGGCTTAAGGAGATGAAAATTGACTAAGTTATGATCTTTTGTAGTCACATAAGGGATTTTGATGGCCTATCTAGAGGACTTGTAATATTTCTTCATCATTAGGTATCCTCCATACAAAATTTTCTTGAAACTTTTGAAGTTATTTATTGATAACCCTTTGAAGAGAAGCATGTTTTTGGAATCACTTAAAAATATAAAAAGATGAGCAAGATATGGCCTTTAGAAGTTCAAAACCCTAGCTCCTAGAGCAACAAAATGCCTTGGAAAACCTTTTCAATTTTGACAAACCTTCTTGCATAAATACTTTTGTCATGTAAATAGAAGTTGTTAAGGATGATAATGAGAAATCATGGAAATCATAACCACTTCCAAATCATGAGAATTGAGGGAGATATGAACTTGTGATCAAGAAATCAAAGACTTGTCCAATTAGGTCAATCTTCTCCAATCAACCCTTGCATCTTTGGACTATCTTTGACAACTTGAGGCATGATGGGTCATAATAGACTTTTTCATGATATTAATTCAAAAAATATTCAATGATGAAGCTTGAATCTCAATGAAGCTTTTTTGAAGAAGGAAAATGCATAAACTCATTAACCTATAGATAAACTTGATGGATTGAATTGTGCTTTCACCTATAATATCATCAATTAGGGCAAACATTCATTGAATTTATTAGTTAAAATTTAATCAATACAAAACATAGATGATCACAAAATATAATTCAAGGTTATTGGTGATTCCCCATGAGCAAAGCTAAAGATAAGGAGAAGAACCAAACCCTAGTGTGATCATGTTGTGATTCAGTTGATATGATATGATAGAGGAATCTTAAGGGAAAAAATTGGGGTACAAAATTATGCAGATGATCAAGATGTTCTTCTTCAGTGTGTGACCTTGATATTATGTTATCGACATACACATCTATCTCGTGATGAATCATGTCTTGAAATAAAGCTACCATGGCACACTGATAAGTTGCCCCAGTGTTCTTCAACCCAAAAGGCATGACCTTGTAATAGAAAAAGCCCCACTGTGTGACGAAGCTAGTTTTCTCCATCTCTTCAGGCGCCATATTGATCTAATTATAACCCGAGAAACCATCCATGAAAGAGAATACCTTATGCAGAGAAGTGTTGTCGACCAGAACATCAATATGTGGAAGTGGGAAGTCATTTTTTGGGCTTTCCCTGTTCAGATCCACGTAATCTACACACATATGTACTTTGCCATCTTTCTTTGGTACCGAAACAACATTAGCAACCCATTGAGGATATTACCGCACTACTAAGAATCATGCATTGAATTGTTTCATAACCTCAGCCTTGATCTTCTCTGACATCTCGGGACGCATGCGACAAACCCTCTACTTAATCGCAGAACAAGCCTCTTTCATTGGTAGGCGGTGAACCACAAAATCAGTATTGAGCCCTGGCATGTCTTCGTATGACCAAACAAATACCTCAACATAGTCGTGCAACATTTGAATCAATCTGTTCTTGACATTGCCTTCTAAGTTGATGCCTATTTTGACCTCTTTTCTGTCTGTCTCAGAATCCAAGTTTACCACTTCGAATGACTCTTCATGCGGTTGGATATCCTTTTCTTCTTGTATTAAGAGTCTCGCAAGTTCTCCGGGTATTTCACAATCTTCCTCACCTTGTCCTCGACTTGGTAGATCGGAATTTCAAAGTCATAAGCGACAATAGCAGAATCGTTATCAACGAGATCCAGAGTGGAGGGGAATCTGCAATGTAGTGTGGGTGTGTGTGTAAGAACACATAGCTATTTGAAAGTGCAATAAAGTAAAATAAAGATAAAGAGCGTAAAATTTGAATGCAAAAAGTCCAATGTTTTTTCATTAAATGAAAATATGACATATGAAATGACAATCCTTAACAAATGAACCATTGTGCCCCGGGCAAGACACATGGTTTAAAGTCATTGTTTTTAAAATAAATCACATAACTGAACTTCTTAAAGCGATAAAAACAGAAATATCTATTACTCCTGGATAAAGGAGATGGAGATGATATCTTCTGCTATCCAATTATTGAGTCTGCTGCCCCTGGTAGGAAAGATCCAGTCGTCGAAGTCATAATCATTGTCAGATTATTCTATTGCATTGACTCCATTGTTGCTGATACGGAACGAAGGTCTTCCAACTCGAGCGTGACAAACAACCCTTTGAACCTCTGCAGTAAAGCCCAGACCAAACTTATCATATTTGTAGGGAATATCAGGAAGCTGACCCCAAATTATGCAACCACCTTCTTCTATAGTAGCTTTGGCATCTTTCAAGGAAGCCATCTTGTACGGAACACTGGTAGTCTTTGGAATGGAAGAACCATCTTCAATAGAAGCAGGGGAAATCACTTCAAAGGTTTGACATGGAGTCTCGATAAATTATCCATCCATCTCCATGTATCAGAAAGAATTCAAGTGGATGACCATGTACTTCTCTTCTCTGCACAAAGTAACAATCTTCCCTTTTACAAGATATTTTAATTTCTGGTGTAAGGTGGAGGTAACAACACCTGCCCCATGGATCCAGGGGCGTCCTAGTAGACAAGAATAAGATGGCCAGATATCCATTACATAGAAGGTGGATTCAAATATCTGTGAACCCACTTTGATAGGAAGATCCACTTCTCCATGTACCATTCTCCTGGACCCGGCAAAGGCTCAAACTATAATGTCACTAGGTTTAAGCACGACCCCTTCACAATCCAATCTGTCAAGAGCACCCTTTGGCAGAACATTTAGAGAAGAACCAATATCAACTAACACATGGGCCAACATAATTCCCCTGTATCAAATGGAGACATACAGGGCCCTGTTATGATTTTTCCCCTCCGGAGTCAAGTCAGCATCGGAGAAGCCTAATCCATTATCAGTTGTTAAACTAGCCACGTAATTTCCAAATTGATCGGCAGTAATCTCTTGTGGTACATGAGAAGACTTCAAAAATTTCATTAAAGCTTGCACATGGGGTTCAGAACACAGTAATAAAGATATCATGGAGATTTTGGACGGGGTCTGACCCAGCTGTTCAACAATTTTGTAATCACTTCTACGAATGATCTTCAAAACCTCTTCCAACTCTTGTCCCGAGGTGTCCTTGACTATAGCTTCTTTTGGTGCCTCCGCCCGAACAGGCTCTATCATTGGCTCTTTACCCTGAGCCTCGATGGTTGTCTTGGTAACTGTGACTTGAACAGGTGGAGAGATTTCTGAGGAGAAAATCCTTCCACTTCTAGTAATTTTGTTGGTCCATGCAATATTGTCAATGTGGGGATCAGTCTCTTCATCATCTTCGTCAGATAACTCTTATTTAATGTCATGGTAATAGATGTCAGACCCATAATTCCACGGAATAGCCTTCTCTAAGGAATATGGGATGGGCCCAGGTTTTGTAATGATTAAAGGAGAAGATTTTGGATTGAAAGTAATCCTTACAGGACCCTTGGAAGTGATCTTGAAAGGAGTACCAGATATGACAGACAAATCTCGACATGAATTCTCAACATACGGAACTTTCTTGATCAATATTACATGTTCATCCATTAGGCGCTGAATGCCTTCCTTCAGTAACCCACAACCATTGGGTTGAAATGCACAACAATAATATTCTTTAACACAACCCGAAAATAAACCGGCTTGTAGAAAATTCTTCTTGACTATTGAGAGAGGAGTAACCACATCACTTACAGAGGTATTATACAAAACATATTCAATAGCCCTGACGCCTTTGTCATGTTTCAGCATAGGAGCAGTAATCACGTTCAGAGTCTCAGGAGGGTCGAACTCAATTTCCTTATTATCAATCATCTCTTAAATTTTATTTCTCAGGGCCCAACAATTATTGGTGCCGTTCCTAGGACTGTTCGAATGATAGGTGTTGTACCCCAAAATTTGCCCTCTCATTTATCAAATATTTTCTCCCAAGATCTCCTTTGGTTCAAGACCGCACAAGGGTTGGTCAGCTCAAGACACCTCCTTAAGCACTAATGACTGAAATTAGGGTTTGAGATTGCACAAGGATAATTGAATTTTTAATGCCTCATATGACTTTCATGGATCATTTTGGATCTTCAAGATTTCTCATGTGAAGTTTCAAATCTTGGATCACATTTTTGCTCAGTCAATTGACCAGTTGACCTAAAAATCAACTGTATTGGGGAAAAAAATCAATTGTGGCCAATTTACAGTCAAACTTCATAATTTTTGATCCATATCAACATTATAAACTCATATGTATCATTGAATCAAGTTTGGACCATAATTCCTCAAGAAATTTGATCAGATCATCAAAAGGGAAAAATGGTCAATATTAGGGTTTTGACTGAGAAAGGGCAATTTTTGTTGCTGGCTTTACTGTTGTGCTACGAGGCTCATGCGAAGGCCTTGGTGAAATTCCTTAAAACTGCCCATGTGCCACAAGAAACCTCTGCTGATCAATTCCAAGACTGTGTGGCCATCTTGACCGCTGATAATGGTTTAGGCTTTTCTGATGCTGACTTGACACCTAGAGGGAGGAAATACAACGGGGCGTTGCATGTCTTTGTTGAATGCAGGGGAACAACTTTGGCCCATGTCCTGGTTGATACTGGTTCATCTTTGAATGTACTGCCTAAGAAAGCTTTGGATATACTCGATTGTGAAGGTTTTACCTTAAAACCCAGTAACATAGTGGTAAGGGCCTTCGACGGTTCAAAAAGAATGGTGCATGGGGAAGTGGACATCCCCATTAAAGTTGGAACTCAAACCTTTGATTCAACTTTCTACGTGATGGACATTCTCCCTTCCTATTCCTATTTATTGGGCCGACCTTGGATTCACAATGCTGGTGCCGTCACCTCTACATTACATCAAATGCTGAAATACCCAACCAAGGGAAGAATCATTACTGTCCATGGAGAAGAGGAATATATGGTCAGTCACTTGAACTCCTTCAGATACATGGAATTGGATGGTGAATTCATTAAAACTCTATTTCAGCATTTCGAGGAAGTCCCACAAGCAGTGGCAGCTACCAAGGCTGTTTCCCAAGTCCCAAAGATTACAAGACCTCCGCTAAAGATGTATTCTCTAAAAGATGCCAAAGCAGTAATCGAAGAAGGTGGGTGTACTATTTGGGGCCAACTCTCAGTTATCCCTTACAAATCTGACAAATTTGGTTTGGGTTTCACTTCAGGAGCCCAGAAAGCTGTTTGCTGTGCAACCATGGAGTCAACACAATGGAGGATAATGATGATAGTTGTGACTTAGAGGAATGGATTTTCCCAACTATCAACGGAGGACTCCCCAACTGGTAAGACAAATATTTTATCCCAATTACTTTTATCCAACAGTAATTGTCTTTTAATTTTTATCGGACTTGTAATAATTAAACAATTCAGACTTTTAAAACCTTGTGTCCTACCCGAGGCACAATGGTCCATTTGTAAGGGTTGTTACTTCATTTTCATATGTCATCAATGAATCATGGAAGTTTTTACATACAAAATTTGTGCTCTTTGTCTTTATTTTTCTACATTTTTATTTCTTTCAAAGATAGCTATACTCTTACACACACTCACATTTAAAATGCAGATCTACATCCACTCAGGATCCCATGGTTAACAATTCTGCTATGGCCTTTTGTGACTTTGAAAATCTAATCTACCAAGCCGAAGACGAAGGTGAGGAAGATTGTGAAGTGCCAGGGTAACTAGCCAGGTTACTACAACAAGAAGAAAGGACCATACATCCCCACGAAGAACCAGTGGACACAGTTAACCTAGGTACCAAAGAGGACAAGAATGAAGTCAAGGTAGGAGCCAATCTGGAACCTAGTGTCATGAAGCGTTTAACTCAATTGCTACATGACTATGTTGAGGTCTTTGCTTGGTCATACGAAGACATGCCCGGACTTGATGCCGATATTATGGTTCATCGTCTACCATCAAAAGAAGACTACCCTCCGGTAAAACAGAAAGTCTGTCGCATGCGGCCAGACATGTCAAAGAAGATCAAGACTGAAGTCATGAAACAGTTCAATATCGGATTCTTAGTCGTCACCTCCTATCCACAATGGGTCACCAATGTTGTTCCAGTGCCTAAAAAGGACGTCAAAGTGCACATGTGTGTGGACTACAGAGATTTGAATAGAGCAAGCCCTAAGGATGATTTCCCACTTCCCCATATCGATATTTTGGTTGACAATACAACACAACATAAAGTGTTCTCATTCATGGATGGTTTCTCAGGCTACAATCAAATCAAAATGGCACCTAAGGATATGGAGAAAACAACCTTCGTCACACAGTGGGGCACATTTTGTTACAAGGTTATTCCATTTGGGTTGAAGAACGTTGGGGCAACCTATCAGCGTGCCATGGTATCTCTATTTCATGACATGATCCATCATGAAATAGAGGTCTATGTGAACGACATGATAGCCAGATCTCAAACTGAAGAGGAACATCTTGACCATTTGCAGAAACTGTTTGAGAGGTTAAAGAAATATAAGCTGAGGTTGAACCCGAATAAATGCACATTTGGGGTGAGGTCCGGTAAACTCCTAGGCTTTGTTGTCAACGGTAAAGGTATTGAAGTGGATCCTACCAAGGTGAAAGAAATACAAGAAATCCCTGCTCCTCGCACCGAGAAGGAAGTCAGAGGATTCTTAGGACGGCTTAACTATATTTCCAGATTCATTTCTCACTTAACAGCTACTTGTGAACCAATCTTCAAATTACTGAAGAAAGATCAAGTAGTCAAATGGAATGATGAATGCCAGGCTGCCTTCGACAAGATCAAAGAGTACCTACAAGAGCCTCATGTTTTGATGCCTCCAGTCGAGGGGAAACCTTTAATCATGTATCTAATTGTTTTGGAAAATTCAATGGGGTGTGTGCTGGGGCAGCATGACGAGTCTGGCCGAAAAGAGCATGCTATTTACTACCTGAGCCAAAAGTTTACCGACTGTGAAACAAGATATTCACTGCTCGAGAAAACTTGATGCGCTCTAGCATGGGCTGCTCGCCGGCTAAGATAGTATATGCTGACCCATACTACCTTATTGATATCTAAGATGGATCCAATTAAATACATATTCAAGAAGACTGCCCTCTCTGGAGAATAGCAAGACGGCAGATGATCCTGACTGAATACGACATTCAGTACACTGCCCAAAAAGCAATAAAGGGTAGTCTACTAGCCGATCACCTTGCTCATCAGAATTTGGATGACTATCAGTCCATGAAATTCGAGTTCCCAGATGAAGACATCATGATGGTAAACAATTATGAAGAACTCAGACCATATGATGGACCTGAACAAGGATCCCGATGGACCTTGGTTTTTAACGGAGCCTCCAACATACTCGGAAATGGCGTAGGTGTTGTAATCATATCCCCAGAAGGATGTCATACTCCCTTCACTGCAATACTTTGTTTCAACTGTACTAATAATATGGCAGAATATGAAGCGTGTATTTTTGGTCTCAAAGCTGCCATAGATTTGGGAATCAAATCCTTAAGTGTATTTGGAGATTCAGCCTTAGTCATCAGTAAGATCAAAGGAGAATGGAACACTAAGCACCCTAATCTCATCCCCTACAGAGAACATGTGTTGACATTAATCCCACATTTCGAGGAAATTACCTTTGAGCATTTTCCACGAGAGGAAAATCAACTAGCGAACGCGCTAGCCACTATGTCATCCATGTTTAAACTCAAGTAAGGTAAAGAGACTCTCTAGGTCACCATTGATCGGATGGATGAACCAGCTTACTATCACGAGATTGATACTGAAGAGATAGTGGACAAGCCTTGGTTCCATGAAGTTAAGAGATATCTCGAGGCTCAAGAGTATCCGGAAGGAGCTTCAGTAAATGATAAGAAGTTCTTGAGGAGATTCTCTGCTAAGTTCTTCCTTAGTAATGACATTCTTTACAAACGCAACCATGAATCTGTTTTGCTTCGTTGCATAGACAAGGTTGAGGAAGAAAATATCATGGTTGATCTACATGAAGGCACTTTTGGCACCCATTCCAGTGGGCACACGATGGCTAAAAAGATCCTACGAGTGGGGTATTACTAGTCTACCATGGAGGCATATTGGTATCAGCATTCACGAACCTGTCACAAGTGTCAGATCTATGCTAACAAAGTACATGTGCCTCCAGTTCCTTTAAACGTCCTGACTGCTCCTTGGCCATTCATGATGTGAAGCATCGATATGATTGGAGAAATCAAACCTACAGCTTCTAATGGGCACCGCTTCATCTTGGTGGCCATTGACTACTTCATAAAATGGGTTGACGCAGCTTCTTTCGCTTCCGTTACCAAGAATATTCTGGCCCGTTTCATCAAACAGAATCTCATCTATCGGTACGGCATCCCAGAGAGAATTATCACAGACAATGGTACGAATCTCAACAATACTATGATCACCGCACTATGCATGCAATTCAAGATCCAACACCATAATTCTTCCCCTTATCGGCCAAAGATGAATGGTGTTGTCGAAGCCGCAAATAAGAACATCAAGAAGATCATACAAAAAATGACAGTAACCTACAAGGACTTGAATGAGATGCTACCATTCGCTTTCCACTGTTACCGTACCACAACACGCACATCAACATGGGCAACTCCCTTCTCCTTGGTATATGGCATGGAAGTTGTTCTACCAATTGAGGTCTGAATACCTTCTCCGAGAATCATAAAAGATGCAGGGATGAATGAAGATGATTGGATCCAAACTCGGCATGACCAGTTGAACCTAATTGATGAAAAGAGGCTTACGGCTGTCTGTCATGGCCAGATGTACCAAAAACGTATGATCAAGGCTTTCAATAAAAAGGTCAGACGTCAGGTATATCAGGTCGGTGATTTGGTAATCAAGCGTATCATATTGCCACAAGGTGATCCTAGGGGAAAATGGACTCCTATATACGAAGGACCATTTGTGATCAAAAGCATATTCTCTGGTGGAGCAATGATCCTAACCACTATGGATAACGACGATCTTCCACACCCTATGAATGCAAACATAGTCAAAAGATACTATGCATAAGAGACCCGCTAGGTTAACACACCTTGGCAGAACAAGGGCATCCCAGCGAACATCAAAGGTTCGGGAAAAATTAGGGATAAAATACAAAAAGTAAATTTGTACACCCGGCAAGTTGAAAACCCGAAAGGGCGGCTTGGGAAAAAAAGGGTATCCCGGTGGACTGAAAACCTGAAAGGGAGGTCTAGGAAAAAGTTAGGGAATTAAAGCGTATGACTATGTCCTGTTGGAATACCTTAAAGACAACCTTTAGCATCGACTGACAAACTCAACGAGTCTAATCAATCCAATCAACCTCGAACAAGGCAGCAAGTGGACAAGATGCTCAGAGACACAAAGGATATAGCAGAATGGGAACCCCATTGGATTATTTCACATAGCTATCTTTTCTTTGTATCATATTTTCATTTTTCTATGACAACATTCTCTTACTAGAGTGCTCATATCATTTAACAAAAAATACTTATTCAAGTTAATAAAAGATATCCCTTTGAAAACACAAAACTATATGTTTTTCTTTATTTCTGTGTTTTGTTTACAAAAACGTCCAATGGTTTATTTTTGAACATATGCATTTGAACGTAAATACTGTTTACAAATGAGCAAAAAAAAGGGGAACAGAAAATAGAAAGACAATCACTAATGTCTTGAAGAAATATGATAATATCTTTAGACTATTCCATAAAATCTCCCGCAGATACTTTCCCAGCAAGAGCGGAAAATGGACATCCCACTACGGGATCACTAACATATCTCCCGTATGCAACTTAATGATATCAAGCTCTCTCACATCCCAGACAGAATAAAACTTCCAGTTACCGCTCCTAAGATTTCCCAGTGAAAGTCACCTAGTTTCTCAGGATTCCCCAGCAGGATTTCACGAGGTCTACAAGTAATACACGGTGTTTCCCTTACACAACAATGTTTATTTCTCTAATCAGAAGCTCATCAACACTTCAACTTCAAAACATGAAGACTGGCACTCCTCATTCTGAGCAATGATCAGGGATTTATTTTCCCCGACTCCAGCAACACTACGGCATAACAATTAACGTGTCCATAAATTGCATCCATATGTCATAGCATTGACTACACATATACATTCGACACAATCTCATTTATTTTGAGAATATCATTATACCATGCATTTCATACATCATGACATTGCATACAACTAACTTTTCATCTTTTTCAGGAAAGATCAATCAACAGAGGATTATCGTCAAGTTCTCTACAAGTTAGTTACAGATAAATTCCCAAGAATGGATTGGTCAACCATCTACACAAAAGACATTTCTTTCAGACTCCTTCCATTTCAGTTTAAATCTCTCAACAATTTATTCTGATTCTTTCCCGCAGATGTCTTTTCTGGTTCAGATAAATCTCTCAACGATATATTCTGATTCTTCTCCAGATCTCTTTTTGTTCAGTTTAAACCCCTCAACAGTTTATCCTGATGCTTTCCAAAGGAATACTTCGGGTTCAGTTTAAATCTCTCAATGGTTTATTATGATTCTTTTCCCGTAGCCGCTTTTTTGGTTCAGATAAATCGCACAAAGATTTTATTCTGATTCTTTCCAGTTAAAGAATATCCAAGATCTCTTTTGGTTCAGTTAAGACCCCTCAACAATTTATCCTGATACTTTCTAATGGAATACTTCGGGTTCAGATAAATCTCTCAATTATTTATTCTGATTCTTTCCCGCAGATGCATTTTCTGGTTCAGATAAATCGCACAAAGATTTATTCTGATTCTTTCCAGTTAAAGAATATCCAAGATCTCTTTTGGTTCAGTTTAGACCCCTCAATGATTTATCCTGATACTTTCCAAAGGAACACTCCGGGTTCAAATAAATCTCTCAATGATTTATTCTGATTCTTTCCCCCAGACGTTTTCTCTGGTTTAGATAAATCGCTCAAAGATTTACTCTGATTATTTCTAGTTAAAGAATATTCAAGATATCTTTTGGTTCAGTTTAGACCCCTTAACATTTTATCCTGATGCTTTCCAAAGGAACACTTCTGGTTCATATAAATCTCTCCAAGATTTATCTTGATTCTTCCCAGTGCTTTTGAACATTTGTTTTGAAAAGGAAGTCATTTTTGTAATCTTCTTTTTGTCGAGGATTTGTAGTAACCTCTTTTTTTTCTTTTTTCGTTATCCCTCATTTTGCCTGAACTGTTTCTTTTGTGATTACAGTCAGCGGGGTGCCTCAATTTTTCTCTTAAGTCTCCTTCATAGGTTTTGACTTAATGGACTTTTATTTCGAGAGATAATGACTGCCTGTCTTGGCGATTATACGGAACCATCACAGTCTTTTGTTTTGGAAGAACATCTTCGATGCCATTCATTGTGTACGAAGCGGCAGATTGTGACTGAATGCGCCTCTGAATTAACTGAGAAAACTACCCTGCCCCAGGTTATGATTAAGGGTTTTAATTTGTGTGAAAAGAAAAACTCCTACTTCATTGGCTCGAAGGGGTTGACTAGGGATTATCTTCCTTATAACTCCACTGTTTAGGATTTGAAACAATGCATGTACATCGTTAGCAGGGTCTGTTCAAAAGCATACTGTAGAGATTGTGGTATCATTTTCGTCATCCTCCCTCTAAGGCTTAGAGTTTTTAATCGAGATTTGAATATCACAAAAGGAAATAAGAACGCATTTTTGAAATAGTGAATATGAATGAATTGATTCAAGACACACATGTGCAATGCATTGATGAAATAACGAGGTTTGATATGAATAAATGTTCAAACAAATCAAAAGAAAATTACACATTGAAAATTCTAATGAACGAAAAGTATTCTTGTGATAACTTGTCACTTCAGATGGTATGCCTTGGAGGGATGCCAGAAGAACTCAGCCTGACCGTCTTGTGCAAATTCTAGCACTCCTTCATCAATCAGGTCTTGAATTTTATTTCTCAATGCCCAACAGTTGTTGGTGTCATGTCCAGGACTGTTGGAGTGGTACGCACATCTTGCATTTGGATTGTACCTTGGGGAGGCTATGTTGGGATTCTGAGGAGGGTCCCTTAACACAACCAACTTGGCCTTCAACATGTGTTGCAATGCTTGAGCCAATGACATGTTGATTTCGGTGAAGCGTCTTTCGGATGTATTCTTCTTATACCGATTGCCCCGTTGTCGTTGGCGAGGTTGTGGTTGGGCTTGTGATGTAGTAGCAATCTAGAAATGTCTGTTCCTGACCAAACCAACCTCTTCTCTCACTGGGGGCTGATTAATACCTTGATGCACAATTTTAACTGTTTGTTTCATGGATCTGCATCCGTCTTGCTGAAGCTTGTTGAGGAAGGCTCTTAGACCTTCTTGTCCCCGAGCTAAGTTTTGGATAAGAGCCATCTGCCCCAACATTTGGATTCTCATTGCTTCTACCTCAGCTTGCAGTTATTCTAATTGTTCATCCTTGTTGTTGTCAGGACGTTCCTTGGTCAGATTCCCGACGAAGAGTGTTTTCAGGTCTTCTTGCCCCTTGGATAGATTCAGGAGAAATTCCTTGAATTGAGCATCTTGAGCTTGGAGATCTCTGTTGTCTTGTTGGAGAGCCATTGCTGAAATAAAAAGCGAGAACATGAGAGACCTGCTTTGAAACCTGCTTATGCGATGCTATGTATTATATATGTATGCAATGTTTTCAAGGATCTCGCGGGGTAAACTAGAAAATGTCAGAACTTGAATTTTGCAGCTTTGATTTAAGAACTTTGTATGGTTGAGAGTCCTTCTACGAAAGTAAAGCTCACCGTATCAAGTGGGTCATAGCCCCTGACTCAAGTTGTTGAGTTTTAATCTTCTTACGACATTGGATAGAGGAAAATAAATCCCCTTGCCCCTTTCTAGACGTCTGATTTATCATAACCTGCATCACAGGCCCTCGAGATCCTTGAAATGGTTAATGTAATAAGAATGGATGCTACGTTTTGATGCATGATGTCATGTTCAAACAGAATAATTCACATATAAGCAAAACACACAATAGACCTTAGGTTCAAAGGCTTGCATGAGGTTAAAGGTAAGTACCCTCTTGAAGTTTAGTTGGTTTCAAACCTGTCTTAGAAAAGTAACTGGGTTCTAAAGATTCTCAATATCACTGATCATTCTTTATCGGGCATTGTTTCAGCTCAAGCAATCTTTTCTTGGGGCCGAAATATCCCGAAAGTCTGATCTCAATAAGTGTAGCGTCGAGTATAAACCAATCCTCAGTTTTATACCGAGGTCGGCTATCTCACTACTTTCTAATGGCCAAGTTTGTTCAACTAAGGTTCTAAGGTCTGTTAGTGCTTCACGACACCATGCGGCGACCCTGTATTCTCCTCATTTCCACACGAAGGATACTGGTGCCAACCAAAGTGTCACACCAACACAGCCATTGCTTAAACCATATCGGTCTACGCCATACAGTCTCCATGATCTATTGCTGTTTACCTAAAAAGTGTCCCCAGATCCGGGTGTAGGATCTTTAATAATACCCAAACAAAACCCTTGAATTTAAAGCAGGCAAGGCAAACCAAGAAAGCAATTTAAAAATGACCTAGATCCTAAGGTAAACCCCACTTTA
The DNA here is from genome assembly GCA_948472305.1 of Vicia faba. NCBI lineage: Eukaryota > Viridiplantae > Streptophyta > Magnoliopsida > Fabales > Fabaceae > Vicia > Vicia faba. The sequence goes on from OX451740.1 coordinate 1,178,273,300, forward strand.
TATTCCCCAGCAGAGTCGCCAGTTCTAGCGATACGGTGGCAGAACCGACTGTTATACTGGTTTGCGTTTTTTGTTTGCAAAATGTCGCGGTAAGCAAGAGTCGCCACCGACTTTTATTTTATCCAATCAGGAAAAGGAAAAAGAACAGAAAAAACCTTTTTTCGAGAGTTTCTGAGTACGGGGGGTAGATTATAGAAAGGGAATGTATTATCACCCTTTCTATCCATAGTTTTTCATGGGCTCTTAGGTACTTGCTCATTTTGAAAACTGCTTGTGTGTGCTTGTTTTGAAAAGTTTTGTTTTAACTTCGTGATAACCCTTGTATCGGTCCTCAAGAGTGTAATGAAGTGTTTCTGAAAACTTTATTTGAAAAGAGTTTTGAAAGTGTAGGGTGTAAAAATGATGTTTGAGCAAGTACCTAATAGTTATCTACCTACTCGAAAAAAGTTGTTCTTTTCCTCCTATCCTTTAGACCGTGTTATCCTACTATTAGTGAGTAGGTAACCCTAGTCGTTAGATGTTGAGGGACTATCGAAAGGGGAGAAATGGTCATTGAAGGTAACATGTAAGGATACCTTAGTATTTTGAAGGGATTGTCATCATATAGACAACATCGAGGGACAAGATCATTTATCATAGGCAACTCGAGGGATATTAAGAGACTATGATCTTTAAGATGACTATAACCGAGGGTCTTTGCTAAGATACCCCTACATTCGAGGGACATGACCATTGTTTCCGAAGGAAACCAAGTGAGGTAATACCTTAGGAGTGAAAGTGTGCAAAAGTGATTCAGTTCGGTTATTTATCTTGAAATTAGGATTTTCTATCGTTCATGTTTATTTTTCCATACAATCCTATTAATCTAAGCATTGCATAAAATATAGTAGCGGGAGATAAAGGCGGAAATGTAAACCTAAGCTATTACAGATCTTTGGGGCAATTACATAATAGTGAAGATGGCGGAAAAGAAATCCTAAAACTATTACATTCCGGAAGCAATTGCATGATAATGATAAATAAAAAAGTGGGAAAAATAAAGCTACGCTATTACAATTGAACGCTCCCTATACACTTTATCTAGGAAAATAAAAATAAGATGAAAATAGCAAAGAAAATGTTTTGGTGATTTTTTATGAAAAAATTGATATATGATAATTAATTAAATAAACCTAAAAAAACCTAATTAATTTTAATTAATAAAAAAAAGGTAATTTTGAAAAAAAGTTAATTAAAATATATAAATCCTAATTAGTTGTAATTAAAAAACATGTTAATTTTGAAAAAAAGTTAAAAAATATAAAATTAATTAACCTAAAAATTAAATTAGGTTTTTTTGTAAAAAAAAACGTTTGTGAAAAAAGTTTTATGGTTAAGTGAATTTAAGATTGAAAAAGACAAATTGGTTAGAAACCAAAAACAAACAATGAAATTAAAAACCTAAAATTAAATTAAAACCTAAAATTAAATTAAAAAAACCTAAAATTAAATTTAAAAAACCTAAAATTAATTATTCGAGTTTAGGAGGAAAAATCAAAGGTTTGTGAAAAATATTAGGTTTTATGAAAAAGGTTTTAAACAGAAAGAAGGAAAATAGGTAAAATAGATAAAAAGAATGGAAGAAAACCAAAACCAATAGGGGTGGGTGGGTGTTGAACCCACGCCCTTAACCCTCTCAGGATGTCTGCTTCGCCATGCATTGGTGGTTATTCTGTTTTGGCCTCAGCGTTTTGTAATAACCCTGCACGGGGTCCTGTCTAAATCCTTACTGAAGTAGTGAGATGTGGGTTTGTAACAAGGATGACTTGTTTGTAGTGAGATGAGGGTTTGTAATAAGGATTTCAAGGTTTTTAGGGTTTTTGAAAGAATTTGATACTTTGACAGCGTTGTGGAAAATGTTTTTTTTCCGTTTTTTCGTGTCCTATTTGTGTGAAAAAAGTGATATTATATAATAGAAATTAGAGAAAAAAATGGCCTTTGAATGTGCAATTGAGCCTCTAATAACCACAAGCAATAGTGCAGATTTTTATTCACTTGAGTCTGTCACGTTCCAGGCTAAATCGCATAGGCTTAAGTGTAATTTTTGAAGTTGAAATGTGAAAATAAAATGTAGCCGACATCGAGAACTAACTCCTGTCCGAAAGTGGGCTCAATCGGATAAATGGTAAATTAGTTATGAATTTTTGAAGTTTTGGCTCAGACAAACTTATTTTGGGCTCCAGTGTCAACTCTGACATGTTCTCCAATAAAAACTGGTATTGATCGAAGCATAACCCGGTCTCGACTTTGAAAACAAAGTTGTAGATTTTTCATCAAGAACTCCATTTTTGAAAAGTTTGACCGAAGTTGTATCTCAAGAATTTGAAGACGTGTCCATCATTACTATCTCAAACAAACCTATTAGGATCACCTTAAAGGGTCCTATTAGGATTCCCATTGAACCAAGAATAGATGCACTAATTATCACCACATCGGGGCCAGTCCCCTACTCTTCTGATAAGGTTGTACCCTGGAATTATGGGGTGGAAGTGTACTACCATGGTATCAAACAAGATTTTTGGATTGATGAATATGAAACTACTGACATTACAAACATTGTTGGGTCAAGTAAAGTTACTAGGACAGAGAATCTTCTCTCCAGAAATTTCACCTCCGACAAACACTACTACACCCATTCATATTACAGTTGTTAAACCTGTTAATGATACTCGAGGAAAGGAAAAAAATGTTTGAGCCTTCCCTGACAGAGGCGCCCGCAAAAGATATTACCATTGAGGACCCATCTACCCAAGAGATGGAGGAGATTCTAAAAATCATCAGAAAAAGTGATTACAAGATAATGGAACAGTTAGGGAAAACACCCTCGAAGATTTTTATGCTGTCTTTGTTACTATGTTCTGAGGCACAAGCCCAAGCACTGATAAAGTTCCTGAAAAATGCACATGTCCCACAAGAAATTACGGATGACCAATTTGAAAACTGTGTAGCAACCTTGATTGTCGATAATGGTTTAGGGTTCTCTGACGCAGATTTGACCCTGATGGGGAAGAATCACAATAAAGCTCTCCATATCTCCATAGAATGCAAGGGCACTACCATGGCACATGTATTAGTGGATACTGGATCTTCTCTCAATGTCTTACCTAAAGGAGCTTTGGATAGACTAGACTGTGATGGACTAGTGCTGAAACCTAGCGACATTGTAGTAAGGGCTTTCGACGGTTCTAAGAGGATGGTCAATGGATAAGTTGATCTCCCTATCAAGGTTGGGTCTCAAGTCTTCAACTCAACATTCTATGTGATGGATATCCGTCCTGCTTATTCGTGCCTGCTTGGACGCCCATGGATATATAGGGCAGGTGCGGTGACTTCCACAATACATCAAAAGTTGAAATATCCGGTCAAGGGGAAAATTGTTACCGTTTGTGGTGATGAAGAGTTTATGGTTAGTCATCTAAATTCATTCAAGTATGTTGAAATGGATGGCGAGTTCATTGAAACTCCTTGTCAATCCTTTGAAGTAGCCTCTCCCATGGTTGTTGTTTCCAAGACAACTCCTAACACTCCCGAAGCTGCTAAAGATACACCAAGGATAGCCTCTCTCAAAGATGCCCGTGACGTTGTTAAAGAAGGAGGTTGCACCATTTGGGGACAACTTCTTGATTTCCCTTTCAAGTCATAAAAATTCGTATTGGGCTTCATTTTCAAAGCTTAAAAGGAGGTTTGACACACTCGTGTAGGTAAACCATGTCTCTGCATTACTAACTATGAGGTTACTTCCCTTGAAGACTCTGATGCTAATAGTGACTTTGATGATTGGATCTACCCGACTGCTGACGGAGGACTCAACAACTAGCAGACCAAGGACTTCAATCCAATCTCCTACAGCCAAGAGTAATTTCCATTTACTATTTTTAGTAATTTGAGAACTTTGTTTGTAATTTCCATTAAAACAATGACTTTAAGCCACGTGCCTTGCCCGGGGCACAACGGTCCATTTGTTAAGGGTTTGTCATAATCATATGACATATGCTCATTTTAATTAAAAACATTGGACTATTTTGCATTCAAATTTTATGCTCTTTGATTTTCTTTACTTTATTTCATTTTCAAATAGCCATGTGATCTTAAATGCACACACACACACACATTTGAAAATACATATCCAGTCTGGATCTCATTGATAACGACTCTGCTATTGCCATCTATGACTTTGAAAATCCAACCTATCAAGCCGAAGACGAAGGTGATGAAGATTGTGAATGGGGGAACTCGCCAGACTCCTGTTACAAGAGGAAAAGGCCATTCAACCACAAGAGGAGTCAGTTGAAGTGATAAATCTTGGAACTGAGGCAGACAAAAAAGAAGTCAAGATCGGCGCCAACTTGGAAGACTGTCAAGAGAAGATTGGTCCAGATGTTGCATGACTACGTGGAGGTGTTTGCTTGGTCATATGAAGATATGTCGGAGCTTGATACATATATCGTAGTTCATCGTCTGCTAATGAAGGAAGATATTCCTCCGGTCAAGCAAAAGGTTCATCGCATGTGGCCATACATGTCTGAGAAAATAAAAGTTGAGGTAATAAAGCAATTCAATGCAGATTTTATAGCAGTAATGTCATATCCGAAATGGGTTGCAAATTTGGTCCCGGTGCCTAAGAAAGATGGAAAAGTCCGTATGTGTGTAGACTATATGGATTTGAGTATGGAAAGCCCCAAGGATGATTTCCCAGACCTCATATTGATGTCTTGGTCGACAATATTTCTCAACATAAAGTTTTCTCCTTCATGTATGGTTTCTACAGTTATAATCAAATCAAAATGGCACCCAAAGACATGGAGAAAACCACTTTTGTCACACATGGGGCACCTACTGTTATAAGGTCATGCCTTTCGGTTTAAAGAATGCAGAGGCAACCTATCAACGGGATATGGTAGCTCTATTTCATGATAAGATTCATCATGAGATAAAAGTTTATGTTAATGACATGATTGCAAGATCACAAACTGAGGAAGAACACCTTGATCATCTCCACAAGCTATTTAAGAGGTTGAAGAAATACAAGTTGAGGCTGAATCCCAACAAGTGCACCTTTCGAGTGAGGTCTGGGAAACTCCTAGGCTTCGTCGTCAATGGAAAAGGTATTGAAGTCGACCCCACAAAATTAAAAGCCATACAAGAAATTCCAGCTCCATGTACTGAGAAGGAGGTTATGGGTTTCTTAGGTCGACTCAACTACATCGCTCAATTCATCTCTCACTTAACTACTACTTTTGAGCCAATCTTAAAACTGTTGAAGAAAGATCAAGTAGTCAGATGGAACGACAGTTTCCAAGAAGCTTTTGACAAGATCAAGGAGTACCTACAAGAACCTCCAATCCATATGCCTCCAGTTGAAGGAAGACCTCTAATTATGTACTTGACTATATTAGAGAATTCAATGGGGTGTGTGTTGGGACAACATGACGAGTCTGGCCGAAAAGAGCATGCAATATACTACCTTAGCGAAAAGTTTACCGACCTTGAAACCAGATATTCACTGCTCGAGAAAACTTGTTGCGTTTTGGCATGGGCTACTCGCCGATTAAGACAATATATGTTGAATCACACCACTTTATTGATTTCTAAGATGGATCCCATGAAGTATATCTTCGAGAAGCCAGCTCTCTCCAGATGAATAGCCAGATGACAAATGATTTTGACTGAATACGATATCCAGTACACTACACAAAAAGCAATAAAGGGGAGTGTACTGGCGGATCATTTGGCCCATCAAGCAGCTGATGACTACCAATGCAAGAATTTCGAATTCCCAGATGAGAATATCACGTTGATAACCGATTATGAAAAGCCCGGACCGTATGAAGGACCTGAACAAGGATCCCAATGGACTATGTTTTTTGATGGAGCTTCTAATGCATTGGGTAATGGAATTGGTGCTGTGATCATTTCTCCCGAAGGTTTCTATATACCTTTCACTGCCAGACTTTGCTTCGACTGTACAAATAACATGGTTGAGTATGAAGCGTGCATGTTGGGTCTAAAGGCTGCCATTGACCTAAGAATCAAATTCTTAAGCATATACGGAGATTCAGCCTTAGTAATCAGTCAAGTTAAAGGAGAGTGGGATACCAAACATCCAAATTTGATCCCCTACAAAGAGCATATGCTAACCTTGACCCCTTACTTCGAAGAGGTCACCTTTGAACACATTCCAAGGGAAGAAAATTAGTTTTCATATTATTGTACCCCAAAAGTTTCCCTATCATTTTCTTAATAATTCTCTCACAAGATCTCCATTGATTCAAGATTGTACAAGGTTTGATTAGCTTAAGATACCTCCTTAAGCACTGATGGTTCCAAATTAGGGTTTGAGTTTGTGTAATGACAATTGGACCTTTAATGCTTCATATGATTTTCATGGATCATTTTGGACTCCCAAGATTGCTCATGTCAATTTTCAGGCTTTGGATCACATTTTTGCTCAGTCAATTGATCAATTGACCTAAAATCAATTGTATTGGGAAAAAAAGTCAATTATGGTCAATTCACAGTTAAACTTCATAATTTTTTATTCATATCAACATGTTAAAATCATATATGTCAATTGGTCAAGTTTGGATCACAATTCCTCAAGAAATTTGATCAAATCACAAAAAGGGCAAAATGGTCAAAATTAGGGTTTTGACTGAGAAGGCTTGATTTTTGACTTTCAACCCAAATACGTGCCTTGTTAGTTTGAGACATGATATCAAGAATCCAAATGCATAATTTTGACCTAATGGAATGGTTCAAAATATTTCTCAGAATCAATTGATTAATAGTTGAAAATTAGTCAACTGAGGAAAAAGTCAACTATACACTGAAAAGTCAAACTTTGACTTTTAGATCAAAATCAAGTTTCAAAAATCATATTTTATCAAGACATGTCAAAATATGAATATTTTTCACCAAGAAATCAAAATTCAAGATTACTTTGAAAAAAGTCAAAGTTCTAAACAGAAATTTTTCCAAGTGTTAAGAAAAATATGATAATTTCATAACTTTGTGCCAAATTTTCGCCATGATGCAAGATGATTCAAGAAAAACTTCCAACATGAAAGTTACAGATGTAAATGAGATATAAAACATTATATGGCAGAACGTTTTCTATAAATGCTTGTATCTCAAGTTATAAATCCATGAAGAAATGTCCATGAAACTAAAACACTTAATAAAATTCTGAGCATTTTAAGTCAGAATTTTGACAGAACTTCTGGGCCAATTTTCACACAGTTACAATGGGAGTTTGCAAAAGTGATTCAAAGAGGGATTGCAAATCATGTAACAAGCTTTATAAAAAGTCCAAGAACTCCTTCAGATCATGCTAGAGCAGGGAGAATCGAAGATCAGAAGTTGGACATTCATTCTCAAATTATAAGTCATTTTCACGATGAACATCTGATTCAATTCCAAGCAATGCTGCATAATCCCACTTTTCAGGCCCTCTAACTTGTGTATCTATCCTTAATCATAATATTACACAAGCTTTTAAGCTATGAACCACTTGATTTAAGCTTTGCCCAATACACCTTGCCATTTAAGGAAGAAAGTTCACACTTCCATTTTGGAAAAGTGACTTTAATCACAAAGTACACTCTCCTTGAGCTTTGTGTTTGTTCTTTCTGCATAAGCATCCCCTACAAACTCAAAACATGCATGTTTAAAGTTTCTTGCCACCCTGCCTTTCCTTGAAACCATGTTTGTCTAAGTTTCTTCAAAAACAAGTCAAAAATCCACAACATGTGATTTTGTACTTCTGACTTCTTCAAGCTTCTAAACCCTTTGCCTATAAATTAAACCTTCATTTACAAGCTAGAAAAAGGATTAGACAAGCCCTAAAACTCACTAAAACTCCATAGAACCATACATTGCAACACAAACAACAAAAACTTGTCATTTTCTAACTTTTGAATCAAATCTCCAACTCCCCCCGTGCGTTTCTTGGCTAAACCATCCATAAAGATTCTGATACACATATAGAAGCTATCTGAACCTCTATTTTCAAACTGTCACACCATCTTCACCAACCTCCATTTTCAGAAATAGAGTATCATATCTTGACTTCTTCAGAACATTTCAGCCATCCATAAATCAAGCTAAGGGTTACATTAGCTTCCTGGGAACATGAGGAAGCTAACTAGATCATCATAACAGCTTGAATCAAGCTCTAATTCAAAACATGATCTCCAGCTGTCAGGTGAGTTTTTCTGATTTTCATCTCATTATTTAGGCATTGTTAGGCTTGCATTTTCAAAGAAAAAATGTAGATATCATTGTCCTGAAACTGTACATATCCATAGATTTCATTTATATGGCCTGAGTAGAGAGAATTGTTTATTAGAACTTCCTGGAAAAATTAGGGTTCATATTAGGGCTAGCAAAATTCATGTTTGTTTCTAATATATAGTTTAATGCTTTATAGTTTTGGAACCATGATGAAATTTGACATCACTTTCATGTTTACATTTTCCATTTTGGTTGAGAATTGAATGAGTTGCAGATGCCCTGGCTGACGCGAGGAAGAAGATAAAGTCATTATCAGAACTTATTTAGTAATATATATTTATGGTTTTGTTTTTAATACCGGATGTATAGCCACCCCAGTGGTAGAGAGCACGCACGTAAGGCATTAGTGTTAAGGGTCCTGGGTTATATCCCCAGGAGCACCTTTTATTTTTATTTTGCCCCACTTACTTGTTAACAACGCGCCTGGGCACAAAACTTCTAGGCTTTATCATGTTGCTTCCAACATCACCCCCCACTTACTCATTAGTAGCGCGCCTGGGCACAAAACTTCTGGGCTTCCCTGTTAGCGGCGCGCCTGGGCACAGAACTTCTGGGTTTTCTCATTTTGCTTCCAGCAACCCCCCCCCCCCCCCCCCCCCCAATCCATTTTTTCATACACTTTCTACCCCCTGACTTTAATTTTATATTTTTATTTTATTTTCTTTCTTTTATTATTTTTAGTATCATTACTATTATTTTTTTATTCATCAGAAATACCAAACATATATTATATTAAATATTTAAATTTTTTAGTTTTTTTTATTTAACTTCTTAAAATAAAAATACCAAGAACATTTTCCAATTTAATTTCTTTTCTTTAACTTAATCTTAATTTTTCTTATTTAGTTAATTATTTTCTTTTAGTTAATTAGGTCAAAAACTTCTTTTCTTAAATAAAATCCAAAACAAATTCCATTCCATTTCTTTTCCATTTTTATTTTTATGCATTATATTCATTCCATCTCTTGTACATTATATACATTTCAATTCTTGTACGTTATTCAAGTTCAATATGGTTGTAATAGATAATTAGGTTTAATTTCTTGCAATCCCCATTTGTAAAATTTTACACCCCATCCCCAAATGATGTAATAGCGTAGGATATTTACTTTCCACAATTTATCGCTTTCCTATATATGCTAGTAATTTAGGGTTTGTATAGAAAGATAAAATCAATGCTTAGAAAACCCTAATCCAAGATAAACCAAGCACGAAATACAAACACTTGCACACTTTGCACCTCTAGGGTTAACTCCACTTGTTGCCTTAAGAAAATGGTCATGATACGCATGTGAGACATCTTAGCCAAAACAAATCAAAAATACAAGATCAAAGTCCATCGATGATGCTACGAATGTTGCCTTACAAATGATCTTAGTCCCTTAAGAAAAAATGCTAAGATATTTCACAACATTTCTATTCATGACTATACGATGACCCACGCCCGTCCCTTCACATCCAAAGATAGGGTTACTTACCAATCAATGGTGAGATAAAAATATCAAAGGAAGAGAGAAATGAATAAAAGAATTTTGAGTAGGTAGAACATTATTAATTTCTTTCTCATAATCCCTCTCAAAAAAACAAACATCTTTTCAAACACACCAAACACTTTCAAAAACATGAAATATCTTCAAAAAGTCAAACACTTTGTATGCATTATTATAGAGACGAGAATCATTACAATGTTTTCCTAAACAAAGGCGCTTTTCAAAAAATACTTTAAAAACTCACCACAAACACATTTCAAAAATGATCTAGCAAGCAACTAAGAGCCCGTAGATAACTACGGATGAAAGGGGTGCTAATACCTTCCCTTTTCATAACCTACCCCCCGAACTCAAGAAAATATCTCAAAGGTCTTTCCTGTTCTTTTCACCCTTTCCTTATTGGATAAAAGAAAAGTCGGTGGCGACTCTTGTTATTCATAATAATTGCAATCAAACGCAAAAAAATCAAGTCAGTTCTCGCACCATATTACACATATGCTTTAGCAACTATGTCATCTATGTTCAAGGTCAATTAGGACAACGAATCTCCCATAATTACCATAGAAAGATTTGACGAACCTGCACACTATTATGAGATTGACACAGATGAAGAGAAGCCATGGTATCATGAAGTGAGAATGTACCTTGAAGCACAAGATTATCCTCAGGGAAGCTCAATCAACGACAAGAAATTCCTGCCAAGCTTCTCAGCCAAATTCTTCGTAAACAATGGGATTATGCACAAGCGCAACCATGATTCTACTCTGCTCCATTTTATGGACAAGAAGGAGGCAGAGAAAATCATGGAAGACATGCATGAAGGTATCTTTGGAACTCACTCTAGCAGGAACACTATGGCCAAGAAGATTCTAAGGGCTGGTTAATATTGGTCGACTATGGAAACTGATTTCCACCATTACTCGAGGAGTTGCCATAAGTGTCAAATCTATGCCGACAAGGTTCATGTGCCTCCAATATCTTTGAATGTCATGACTGCTCCGTGACCATTTGCAATGTGGGGTGTTGACATGATTGAAGAGATCAAACCCAATGCCTCTAATGGACACTGTTTCATCCTCGTCGCCATTGATTACTTCACCAAATGGGTCAAAGCTGCTTCATTTGCCCCAGTCATTAAGAACGTTGTAGCCCGACTCATCAAGCATAACCTCATATGTCGATACGGAATCCCTGAAAGGATCATCACCGATAATAGAACCAACCTCAACAATGCCATGATTACTGAACTGAGTGAACAATTCAAAATCAAGCACCATAATTCTTCTCCATACAGACCTAAGATGAATGACGTAGTAGAAGCCGCCAACAAAAACATAAATAAGATTGTGAAAAAGATGGTGGTAACCTATAAAGACTGGCATGAGATGCTTCCATTTTCTCTTCATGGATACCATACCTCAGTCCGAATATCAACAGGGGTAACCCTTTTCTCTTTAGTCTATGGCATGGAAGTTGTTCTGCCTGTCGAAGTTCAAATTCCTTCTCTAAGGATTATGATAGAAGCGGGCTTAGACAAAGATGAATGCGTTTCGGACAAGATTAGATCAGTAGAATTTGACTAATGAGAAGATATTGGCTGCTCTCTGTCATGGTCAAATGTATCAAAAGCGTATGATCAAGGAATTCAACAAAAAGATCAAACCTCGGGTATACCAGGCTGACAACTTGGTAATAAAGCGCATCATTATACCACAAGGCGATCCCAGGGGAAAATGGACTCCCACTTATGAAGGAACGTTTGTTGTCAAGAAAGTATTCTCTGGAGATGCTATGATGCTAACCACTATGGACGGTGAAGATTTCTCACACCCTGTGAACGCATACAAATTCAAAAAATACTACGCATAAAGAATGACCCGCTAGGTTGACATACCTAGGAAAAATAAGGGCATCCCGGCAAACCAAAAGGGTGCAGGCAAAAATTAGGGATATATACAAAAGATTGTACACCCGGCAAGTCGAAAACCTGAAAAGGCGACTTGGGAAAAAATGGGTATCCTGGTGAATGAAAACCCGAAAGGGAGGTCTAGGAAAAAGTTAAGGATAAAAAGCATACGACTATGTCCCGTAAGATAACTACAATCAGCTTTATCACCAAAATCAAAAGTTCAAACGGTACGAGATTAATTCAATCAACTTCTTTTGATGACAAGGGATGATGTTTGAAGACATAGGGGCAATAGCGGAGTTGGAACCCGATGAGATCACTTCCACATGGCTATACAATTTTTGTTTTCACTTTGTATTCTTTTCATTTTTTGACGACTTCCTCTTACTAGGATTTCCGTCTCCCTGTATAAAATTGCCTGTTTTAACGCAAATTATCAATACAAATATACTTTGAAGTGCAAACTTTTTATTTTTTCTGTTTTGAGTGCAAAAACGTCCAATGACTAAAATTGAATGAAAATATGCATGTGAACATGATTAACTGTTAACAAATGTACGTACAAGAACAGTAATAAGCATTTACTCAAGGATTTAGGATATCCCCATAGAGTTACTTCAATAAAAGTATCCCCACAGAGTGAATTCATACATTCTCCATCCAGAGTGCCAATCAGTATATCTCCTAGAAATTCTCTTCCGAGTTTGGTTTTCCAAAGCTGAGAAAGAAACCCTGCAAAAATTCTTCCTCGGATGAATACATTTCCCCAGTAAGGTCTTCAGAATACCTTCCTCGACAGGGTTTATTTCCCCAACAGACTATAATCTCCCCAATTTGGGTTTACTTCTCAACAGACAACACCCCTTGTCCCCAACAGAGTTGATACTATCACTAAAAAGGTGCTTCGAAGCCTGGAACCCGAACATATACCATTTAACTTCATCTCCACCAGACGATCAGAAGTTTCATCATCTCTTTTATCCCTTGTCAGGGCATATGAGAATTAAATTCCCCAGTAGACCAATGGATAACCAAGGTTCCTAAACTCTACTCCCCAAACAGAAATCAACACTCCCTACAGAGTTTCCTCAAACATCAAACAGGAATTCCCAATGGAAATATTCTAAACAAGGTTGAAGAGATACATACTCTTCATCTCCAGTAGTATTCCGAGATTTAGTTTCCCAAAGAAACTCCCCAGCAGTTGTCAAGGATTTATTTTCCCAGACAAAGATACACTTCAAATAACATTCCACATTCATACATCATAACATATGCATACAAAATGCATATATCACAATCTCATTTATTTTGAGAACATCATTACACAATGCATTCATCATGACATTGCATTACAACTAATTATTTACCTTTTCAGGAAAGATCAGTCACCAGATGAATAACACCAACAACAAACATTTTATTTGCTGGTTCAGTTTAAATCAACCAATGATTTATCCTGATTCCATTCCAGTAGACGCTTTCTCTGTTTCAGTTAAATCGCTATGAAGATTTATACTAATTCATTATCTAGTTAAAGATTATTTAAGACCTCTGCTGGTTCAGCTTAAATCGACCAGTGATTTATCATGATTCCATTTTGATAGATGCTTTCTCTGATTCATTTAAATTTCTCCCAATATTTATACTGATTTATTATCTAGTTAAATATTATTCAAGACCTCTACAGGTTCATCTTAAATCGACCAATGATCTATCATGATTTCGTTCCAGTAGACACTTTCCCTGGTTCAGTTAAATCGCTCTGAAGATTTATACTGATTCATTATCTAGTTAAAGATTATTCAAGACCTTTGTTGATTCAGTTTAAATCGACCAATGATTTATTCTGATTCCGTTCCGGTAGACACTTTCCCCGGCTCGGTTAAATTTCTCCGAAGATTTATACTGATTCGTTATCCAGTTAAAGATTATTCAAGACCCCTGCTGGTTCAGTTTAAATCAACCAATGATCTATCATGATTCCGTTTCGATAGACACTTCCCTGGTTCAGTTAAATCGCTCCAAATATTTATACTGATTCATTATCCATTTAAATATTATTCAAGACCCCTGCTAGTTCAGTTTAAATCAACCAATGATCTATCCCGATTCCGTTCTGGTAGACACTTTCTCTCCCTTCGAAGATTTATACTAATTCATTATCCAGTTAAAGATTATTCAAGACCTCTGTTGGTTCATTTTAAATCGGCCAATGATTTATGAGGATTCCGTTCTGGTAGACAATTTCTCTGGTTCAGTTAAATCGCTCCGAAGATTTATATTGATTCGTTATCCAGTTAAATATTATTCAAGACCCCTGCTAGTTCAGTTTAAATCAACCAATGATCTATCCTGATTCCGTTCTGGTAGACACTTTCTCTGGTTCAGTTAAATCCCTTCGAAGATTTATACTAATTCATTATCTAATTAAAGATTATTCAAGACCTCTGCTGGTTCATTTTAAATCGGCCAATGATTTATCTCGATTCCGTTCCGGTAGACACTTTCTCTAGTTCAGTTAAATCGCTCCGAAGATTTATATTGATTCGTTATCCAGTTAAAGATTATTCAAGTCCTATGCTGGTTCAATTTAAATCGACTAAGGATTTATCCTGATTCCTTTCCAGTTAGACAATTTCTCTGGTTCAGTTAAATTGCTCCGAAGATTCATATTGATTCGTTATATAGTTGAGATTACTTAAGACCTCTGCTCGGTTCAGTATAACTCAACCAAAGCTTTATTCTGATACTTCTTCCAATCCTTACCAGCAGTCACTTTGGATGGCATCTATAAGCCCGTATCAGAGAACATTCCATCACTCTCCAAATGGCATCTTTAAGACCATTTCCGACACAATCAACCAAAAACATTATTTCGTGCGAATGCAAATTTCTGGGCACTCTAGTGTTCAATCACCTTCCACCTTCAAGTTACGAATGGCGAACCCGCCAATCTAACTCATCAGGTTTAAGAATAGTGAAAAGGGGCAGCTATTGTACCCCAAAATTTTCCCTCTCTTTTCTTAATACATTTCTCACAAGATCTCCAAAAGCTCAAGTTTGCACAAGTGTTGATTAGGTCAAACCATCTCCTAAACACCGATGCCTCAAATTAGGGTTTTGATTTTCACAAGGATAATTGGACTTAAAATTACTCAAATGACCTTCATGGATCATTATACACTACCAAGAATACTCATGTCAAGTTTCAAGTCTTGAATCATAAATTTTCTCAGTTAATTGACAAGATGACTGAAAATCGATTATATTGGGTAAAAAGTCAAATATAGTCAACCTACAGTCAAACTTCATGATTTTTGGCCAACATCAACATTTTAAAGTTCTATTCATCATTTTATCAAGTATTGATCATAATCCCTCAAGAAAAGCACTCAACTTACCAAAGGGGCAAAATGGTAAAAATTAGGGTTTTGACTGTAATTGACTGATCAGTGACTTTTGATCTAATACATGATCTAATGGCTCGAGGAATAATCTCAAGGATTCAAATAAAACATTTTGACCTAATTTCATAGTTTAAAACATTCCTCAAGATCAATAGATTGATAGTTGAAATTTGATCAATTGATGAAAAGTCAACCGATGCATAAAAGGTCAAACTTTGACTTTTTGATCAAGGTTTGATTTCAAAGGTCACAATTCATCAAGACATTAAAAAATATGAAGCTTGATCATCAAGAAATCAAGAAAGTCAAAAGTCAATTTAAAATGTCAAAATTTTCAAGACTTGGAAATATTTTCTAAGTGTTTTTATACATGATAATTTCACTACTTCATGCTAATTTTTCACCAAGATGCAAGATGATTCATAAGAAACCTTCAACATGAAAGTTTTAGATCTTGATGAGATATAAAATTTTGTATTAGAGGGCTAATTTCAAAAAATACTTATATTTTGAGTTATAAGCCAATGAAGTCATTCACTTTTTCTAAAAATAGTGAAAATTTGACCTAGTTTAGGAAGTTTTTTGTCCCAACTTCTTGGCCATTTTTCACATAGCTCCAAGATGATTTTGTCAAAATGGTCATGTTGTACCCAAAAATTTGCCCTCTCAATTCTCGAGGCTTTTCTTACAAGGATTTCAAGGTTCAAGCTTAAACAAGTGCATTGGGATTTTCCAATACCAAAATTAAAAGGAAACTGTCAAAAAGGGGGAAAACAGATAAAATTAATATTTTGACAAATTTGGATAAAAACAAGTGTTTTTCGATTCAGCACCCTTCGATTGACTCTTGGCCTCCTTCGATTGCTCAAAATGGCTACTAGCGTGCCTCTTTCGCCTGGGCCTGTAACTTCTTGTTGCAGGCTTCGTTTGTGCCTTTTGCTGCCTGCGTGCTTGCAATTGAAGGCCATGACATGTTGGCCACACATGCCCCCTGTAAGGAAACCTTTTCGATTCACCAAACGTGCTTCCTGCAAGCCTACTTCGATTTGGACAAGTTTACTGCCTACAAGCTTGCTTCGACTGGACAAGTTTGCTGCCTGCATGCTTGCTTTGTTTGGACAAGTTTCGATGGGACAAGGTAACCATCTCTATGCATCCTTCGAATCTACTTGCACCAAGGGCCTCTTGCAGACTTTACCTCTCACAAGCTTCGTTTGAGCCAAGAGATATCTTCATATAAGATTTGACTAAGTTCTTTCTTCCCTTAAAGGAACACCCTTCGACTCAGAAGTCAGGAACTTCCCTCACACTAAAAGGCAATGACTCCCTTTATGTTTGTTTCGATCCACATGCTTCGATTAGGAAACATTGCTTCCTTCGAACATGGACTTTCGATTGGGAAATATGTTTGTTTTGATCCAAGCTTCGACTGGGAATTAGCTTCCTTCGAGTTAGCTTGTTTCGACCACAAGCTTCGACTGAGGCAAAAGCTTCCTTCGAACAAGTGCACTTCGATCTCATTATTGCATTTGACTCAAGACCAAATCTCGTTTGCCAGGCTATGTTGCTTCCAAATCTTTACATAATCAGAAGTTTGTACAAGGGTTTTAAACTTTGTCTTTTAGATACTACTATTCTTGGTTAAAGGCTACATACTCTTTCTTTTCATAGAGAGTACTTTAGTCACAAAATCAGCTTTCAACCTGATTTTGGTCTGAGCACAAGCAAGGTTAGAAGCATAAGTTACATCTTCTGCACCCCAACTGCCAAGAGGCCCCCCACATGTACTTTCATGTTACATTATTTTATCATTTATTTGCAAGGCTGGCTTTGGATAACATGTCCATTCTTTCTCTATAAATAGAGGAACATTTACAAAGCTAGGGGAGGATCTTTGGACCAGAGGAACGAATCCCCCAAATTTTCTCAAACACAATAAAACTCTCAAGTTCATCAACAATTGAGAAATCAAAAAAACCCAGAATCCCAAACACTCACCTCTTTCGATTCTGAAGAACATCCCACGCATAGAAGTTTGTTCAAACTCAAAGACAACCTTGTGTGACAACTCTTCGAACCAAAAGCAAACCCCATATGACTACTCTTCGAATTCCAGAAACGTCCAGGTAGCAGTTCAAGTTCGAAACCCACCTCCATTCAAGGCCTGAAGCAAGGTAAGTTATTCTTACCTTTGAACTTTTCGTTTCATGGCATAGTAATTTTCCCTTTCGTTTGAAACATGTACATACCATTGTTCCTTTTGTTTCCACCCTTTTTTAACATATTTTTTAGAACTAAGCCTTTCGTTTTGCTTTCTGTTTACCTGAAATTGCTTTAACTATTAAAATGTTTACAAGACAAATACTAGCATGGCCTCAGGCCATGTTGCCATTTAATGCTTGAAATGAAAGAAACAGGAAACAAGAAATAGGAAACGAAGCTTCTGTCTTCTACCCCCTTTCTCCAGGCCTAATCGAAGGAGGCAGAAAGGCAGATTGCATCTTATACTGGTTCCAGGCCCAGTCAAAAGGCACAACATGCTATCTTGCTGGTCCCAATCGAAAGGCACAACATGCTGACCGTGAGGCCTCAGTCGAAAGTCATGCCTTCACCCTTTTCAGGCTAAATCGAAGAGAGCCAGAAAGTGCAGAATCGAAGAGTTTTTCTGCCTGAATCGAAAGACCCTCATTTTTCTTGATTTTATTTTATTTTTACCTTTACATTTCTATGCACTTCAATATGGTTGTAATAGTGTAGGATTTATTTTTTGCACTTTTTGTTACTTTTGTACAAATGCTAGTAACTAGGTGTGTATGGAAAGATAAAACCAACAAGTAGACAACCTAAAAATCAAAGACAAATGCATGCAATAAAACACACTTTGCACACATGCACCCTTAGGGTAATCTCACTTGTTGCCTCGGAAAATAGTCATGTCCCTCGAGCATGGGAGTTTTAGCAAAGACCCTCGATAAAAGATCGTAGTCCCTCGATGACCCTCGATGTTGCCTTCGGTAAACGATCTAGTCCCTAAAATGACATTGCTAAAACATCCCATATGTTGCCTTCTATGACTATACAAACGTCCCAATGCCCGTCCCTTCACATCCAACGATGGGGCTTCTTACCAGATCAATGGTAAGATAGCCACATCTAAAGGAGAAGGAAAAGCACATTTAAGACCTTTCGAGTAGGTAGATTCGCTCCTAGTTACTCGCTTGCTCACAACAAAAAACATTTTTATACACCCACACTCTCATCTTTGAACTATTTTCGAAACAAACACTTTGTAGCCGTTCTTATAGAAGCGAGAACCATTACGAAGTTCCATTTTAAAAATACTTTCAAAAAACACAAACACACTTTTGAACTATTTTTCGAAACAAACACTTTGTTGGCGTTTTTATAAAAACAAGAACCATTACGAAGTTCCATTTTCAAAAATACTTTCAAAACACACACCACAAGCACATTCAAACAAAAGCAAGTGATCTAAGCAAGTAACTAAGAGCCCATGGATAACCATGGATGAAAAGGGTGCTAGCACCTTCCCTTTTCATAATCTACCCCCCGAACTCAAAAACATCTCTAAAGGTCTTTCCTGTGCTTTTTCACCTTTCCTTTTGGATAAAAGAAAAGTCGGTGGAGACTCTTGCTAAACCGCAACATTTGCGAACACAAACGCAAAACAAATCACAAGTCAGTTCTCCCACCGTATCACAGTCCATGTAAAGGTTGTAGAGTTTGTTTCAAGCTTTCCAAAATGTCCAAGAACTTGAAGATATCATGTTTGAGCTAGAAGTTTCGAAGAGATGAAGATAGCTTTATATTCTTGAATTATAGGTCATTTTTGTGATGAACAAAATTTCAAATCTCATAGCCATGCCTTGAAATCTTTATTTGAAGGCCTATAAGCTTGTAAATCTATCAATAATTATAAGATTACACAAACTTTATGGCTATTATCCATTAAATCCAAGCTTTGTCTAAGTTGACTTACCATTTTAGGAAGAAAGGCAAGACATCCATTTTGGAAAAGCATGCTTTTGCAAATGTCAACCCTTCTTGAGCCTCTCAATGGCTCCTTCTGCATACACTCAACCTAGAAACTCAGAAGAGGCATGTTTAAAGTGATTCAACCACTCTACATAGCTTGTACCACACATTGGGATTTTGTTTTCCACTTTACTTCAAAACAAAGCAACCTAGCCATAACCCTATATCTCATAAATTTGTGTACTTGAAGCCCTCTAACCTTTTCCATATAACTATAGAGACTATTTGCAAGAAAATGCACCAGCTCAAAATCTCTCAAACACTCCCAAACATCCTGTAACATAAAACTATCCAAAACTCCATTTTCTTGAGCTTCAAACATCAAACTACATTTTCCCTCGTGCGTTCCTTCTTTCAACCATCCAAACACTTTACACACATCATATACAAGTGATCCCAACAATTGTTACACTTCTGTAACTCCATCTTCATCATCAATTTTCGAAAATCACCATTGCATTTGACTTGAGTAGGGAGTTCCAGGCACTCTCAAGTCAAAGTAAGGGTTGCAACACACTCACCAAGGTCCAAGCAAGCTAACCATATCATCCTTGCACCTCCAAGAGTGCTCAAACATCAAACATGATTCTCACTTTGGAGGTAAGTTTTCTATACTGGATATCTTGATACAAGCATCATTTACATTTATTTTCTGAAGTAAAAATGTATATATCATTGCCCTAAAGCTAACCATGTCCATAGTTTTCATTAATATTAACTGTGTGATGAGAATTTTGAAAATGAAATTTTTGAAATATTAGGGTTCAGTTTGGTACTAACAGAAACTCATCTTAATCTTTGAGTGTTAGCTTAAGTTAGTTATATGGTTGAATTCGTGGTGAAATTTCCAACAACTTTCATGTTTAGATTTTTGAAAATGATTGAGAAATGAGAGAGTTACAGATTTCAAAATTTTGTTGTCATGGCTGGTGCTTGGAAGAAGATTAAGTTTCCTTGTCAAAAATTTAGCAACAAGTTTAAAATATATTTAGTGATTGTTGTTTAAAACACCGGATGTATAGCCACCCCAGTGGTAAGAAGCGCGCGCCTGTAACCATGAGGACATGGGTTCGAGCCCTAGTGGTACCCTTTTATTTTTCTTTGTTTCTCATTTAAGATCCAGTTCAAACAAGGACGGGGCGCGCATGATGCACCTCAACTACCAACCATCTGATCTCATCTAAAGTCAAATCCTGCGCATCCAGCACCTCCCCATGGTGAACCTCCAGCAAGCCTTTCACACTGAATCATCACAGGCGCTGAGCTCACTGTTTTGGGTCAGAGATTTTGCTATTTTCTCACCCTCCAATTTGTTTTTACACACTAGCCCAAACATTTTCTTTTTATTATTTTTAATTTATTGTTTTTTGTTTAATCATTTAATTTATCAAAATAAAAATCATAAAATCATGAAAAATTAGATTTAGGTTTTTCTCATTAAATAATTTAATTTTTCATAAATAAAAATTAATTTGATTTAATCACTTGGTTTTATTTCATTAATTAATTTGTAAATTAATTGGAACTAGGTTTTACATTATATTTCTTTACTAAAATAAAACTCCAAAATATTTTCTAAATACTTAGGTTATTTTAGGTTCATTAATTAAATTTATTTTCACAAATAAAATTGGTTAATTTAAATCACACTTTATTTTCATTTTAATCAATTTGTAAACAAAAATATAATTAGGTTTAAACTTCTAAATTTTTTCATTTCTTTTTTAAAATATTTTTCTCAAATAGAAACAAACAAATTTCTTTCTTAAAATACCTAAAACTTTTAGGGTTTATCATACTTTGCCCTTTTCCATCTTTATACATTTATTTACCTTTCATAATTGTTTTACAATTTTACAATATATAAATTTGTAAGAGTAATTAGGTTTTAATCGCTTTCATTCCCCATCTATGACTTGTATCCCCATCCCCCAAAAGCATTGTAATAGCGTAGGACATTTAAATTCTGCAATTTACCGCTTTCCTATTATTGCTAGCAATTAGGGTTTGTATGGCAAGATAAAATCAATCTTAGAAAACTCTAATTCAAGATAAAATAATTGAATCAAACACACTTTGCATACTTGCACCTCTAGGGTAACCCACAATTGTTGCCTCGGATATAAATAGTCATGTCCCTCGTACGTGGATTGTTTTATCAAAAGACCCTTGATTATAAGATCATAGTCCCTCAAATGACCCTTCAAAGTTGTCTTCGGTAAATGATCTTAGTCCCTTATGAAAATTGCTAAAACATTCTACAAGTTTCCTTCTATGACTATACGATGACCCACGCCTGTCCCTTCACATCCAATGATATGGTTTCTTACTAACTAATGGTAAAATAACACTATCTAAAGGAGGAGGAAAATAAAAAAGACTTCTTTTGAGTAGGTAGAAGGCTCTTAGTTGCTTGCTAATAAACATTTCAAACAAAACATCTTTCAAACACACCAACACCTTTATGAGATATTTTTAAAAGTCAACACTTTGTATACATTCTTATTGAGACGGGAATCATTATAAAGTCCGCCTAAACAAAGGCACTTTTCAAAAATAATTTCAAAACAAACACAAACACATTTTAAAAAGCATTTCAAAGTGAGCTAGTGTTGTACCCCAAAATTTTCCCTCTCATTTTACTCAAAACATACTCATTGAGGTCCTCAACTTGCTCAAGGATGCCCAAAAACTAACCAGACAAATGCTCTCCTAAGACAATGAACCTCAAACTTGGGTTTCCATTTTCATCAAGAGGGGTAAACTACAAAGGTATCAAATCTTTTCCATGGTCTTAATATGTTCTCAAGACCATCTATGTCAAGTTTCATGCCTTGCACAAGAAGTTTGCTCAGTCAACTGCTGAAATGCCTAAAAATCAACTGAACTAGGTCAAAAGTCAACTGTGGCCCTCATACAGTCAAACTTCAATATTTTTGGTCAACATCAACATTTTGAATTGATATCCATAATTTTATCAAGGGTTGATCATGATTTCTCAAGGAATGCTCCTAATTCATCAAAACTCAAAAGTTGTAAATTAGGGTTTCTATAGGAAAAGTCAACCAAACTTTGACCAGGCATAAATTTCTCATACTTTATCAGAAATTTCTCATCTAAGGCTCATTTTGAAGAGAATCCAATTCCCTAAAACTCATCTTCATCCCTCAAGTTCAAGAAATGCACTCATGAAAATATATAAATTTAGACATTATAGGTCCTTTTCAAAAGTCAACAAAAACACCTTTTGGGTCAAAGCTTCTTACACGAACATGGAAGATCCAAGTGAGATGAAACCAAAATATTTGTTTAGGTGACATCCTAAGATTTCTAAAAAGTCCAAGAACACCCTCTTAGGGTTAAAATTGAGGTAGATAGGTATTGTCAAAGTTGACCAATTTTTGGAAATGTGCATGAAGTCAACATTGATCAAAATGACTTTTTTTTCCAAATGGGCCCGTGTTTTCATGTTTGAAACTTGTTCCTAAGATGGCCCCCGACCCCTGAGCTTATCCACCTATTATTTTCATTATTTATTTTAATTTTTTATCCATTTAAATCAAAATAAATCAATTTAAATAGTAGAATAATCAAATAAAATAAAAGATTTGATTTTATGAGCATATTATGAGTCCATGAACAGCTAGAAAATCAAAAAATTAGTGCAAGATCTAATTGATTGGAAAAGATCTTAATTTGGTCTATTTTGGAAACAAATCCTACAAGACAAAGAATGATATCAAATCTCCATAATTTGCAAAGATATTATTAGTTTTTATTGACCTAATGCATTCCAATATAAGGACATAACATTCTCAAGGCAAGAAAAGAGGGTTTGGGGTCGTGAAAACAAAGGAAGAAGTTGCAAATTTTGGAAGAAAAAGTGCAGACCGAATTCTCTTCCATAGACCAATTCAAGCCATTTCAAAGCCAGTAATCCGTTCCTGGACGTGTTCTGAAGCTATTCCAATCATCCTCAAGGCCAAAAACATCAAGAATCGTGCCCTTACAGTACCACGGTTTGCATATTTTTCTCAAACTCAAATTTATTGATTTACCCATTATAAACTTGTTTTGATCACATAATCCACGCTTGTTATCATATTTGCATTGCTTCTGGATAGTTTAATTTTAGTTCAAGTGCAGGAATGGCACAATGCCATTGTTAGGGTTTTAAGGTCCCAAATTGGGGACTCTCCGTAGAGGTGAAATTAGACCAAATTATGGGTACCAATGAACTCATGGCGTGATTTGAAACTGATCTATGCCTTTGGTTTTGATTTATCTTGCTTGTATTATTTTTTTGAATCTTGCAGGGATGTAGCTACGAACAAAAACTGTCACTATAGCCTTTAGTGACAGTTTTGTCCGTAGGTAAAAGCTGATATAAAAAACAACAATTATGGGGAAGAAGACAAGAGGTGGCAGCACACCATTGGCCCATTTAAAATTGGCACGTGTTTCTGGGCAAGGCACTTTATTTCCATTATATGTTATTCGTTTTATTATATGTACAGATGTTCCAGCTAGCACAGACGGTTGAGGAGCGTGCCTATGAAGCAAACGTCTTGGGTTTGATCTTAGGCATGTGCTTCTATTATTTTTCCTAATAATTATTTGCAGATTCCATGTTATTATCATAAGCGCGCTCACCATAGGCTTCTAATTCCTCATCATTGGATCATCTCCATCCCAGATCTAATGCCTCAAGCATGCAGGCACGTGGTGGACCTTTTTGGCCAGCGTCTCACTGGAGCAAACGTAAGCTTTGGGCTAGCTATGCTGGGCCTGAAAATTTCAAACAATGCACCTCCAAGATTGCTACTTCACCAGGCCCGGTTTAATTTTTATTTTTAATTCCTTTATTTATTTTAATTGTTTGTTTAATTATTTTTACAAAAACAAAATCATTTTTTTATTAAATCAAAAAAATCACAAAGACATTAAAATCAGATTTTTTTTTTCCATAAAATATTCTATTTCATTAAATTAATTAGAATAATTTAATTAGGGCAATTTAAATTCTTATTTTCATAATTAAAATCAACTAGAAACTTAAGGTTAATTTTCAATTTAATTGTT
Source organism: Vicia faba (assembly GCA_948472305.1). NCBI lineage: Eukaryota > Viridiplantae > Streptophyta > Magnoliopsida > Fabales > Fabaceae > Vicia > Vicia faba. The sequence continues at coordinate 1,178,297,578 of OX451740.1, forward strand.
TTCTTAATCGAAAAATAACAAAAATATTTTTTGTGATTCCCTTTGAATTTAAACTTTGATTCCCATATTGAATTCTCGCGTGTAATATTTTATATTTTATTTTCCAATTATTGTATTTGTTGCGGGTTTGTAATAGTTTTTAATTAGGGCTTACCGCGTATTATTTATTGTTTAATCCTCGGTTTTTGGTCATGTAACCCCCTCACTGAAGCCTTTTAATAGCGTAGATTTACTTTTCCGCTTTTAATTTCTGCAAATATGAACTGTCTAGATGTATGGATAATTGGCTTGCATGCAAAATACAAATAAAATTAAAACAGTAGATCACCTTAATTATGCAAAGATTAAATAACTGAAGTCAAACACATGCACGTGCTCACTCCTAAGGTTTGCCTGACTTGGTTGCCTCAGAAACAATGGTCATGTCCCTCAAACATAGGGATATCTTAGCAAAGACCCACAACTCAAAGTCGACTTAAAGATCATAGTCCATTATTGTCTCTCGAGTTACCTACGAAAAATGATCTTATGATGATAGTCCCTTCCAAATGCTAAGGTATCCTTACATGTTTCCTTCAGTGGCCATTTCGTCCCTTCGAATGTCCCTTAAAAATCCAATGATGGAGCTACCTACTCTAATAGTAGAGTAGCACTATCTAAAGGAAACTAGAATGAACAGTCTTTTTTCGAGTAGGTAGAAAATCTTAAGTACTTGCTCAAAACAACAAAACTTTTTCACAAACAGTTTTCAAAAACGACTTCGTCACACTCTTGAGGACAGATACAAGAGTTATCACGAAGTTAAACAAAATATTTTCAAAACATGCACAAGTAATTTCAAAAATGAGCAAGTACCTAAGAGCCTGTGGAAAACCATAGATAGAAAGGGTGCTAACACCTTCCCTTTCTATAATCTACCCCTGTACTCAGAAATATCTCGAAAAAGGTTTTTTCTGTTTGTTTTCCTTTTCTTTTGTCGAGTAAAAGAAAAGTCGGTGGTGAATCTTGCTTATCGTGACATTCGCAAATACAAAATGCAAACAAGTATTAACAGTCGGTTCTGCCACCGTATCACAGAACTGGCGACTCTGCTGGGGAAGATTAATAAAGTGGGGTTTACCTTAGGATCTAGGTCATTTTTAAATTGCTTGCTTGTTTTCTTTGCCTACTTTATCTTTAAGGGTTTTTGCTTGGGTATTGTTGAAGATCCTACCCCCGGATATGGGGACACTTTTTAGGTAAACAACAATAGATCGCGGAGACTGTACGGCGTAGACTGATATGGTTTAAGCGATGGCTGTGTTGGTGTGACACTTTGGGTGGTACTGGTATCCTTCGTGTTGAAATGAGGAGAATACGGGGCCTCCGTGTGGTGTCATGAAGCATTAACGGACCTTAGAACCCTAGTTGAAAAAACTTGGTCATTAGAAAGTAGTGAGATAGACGGCCTCAGTATAAAGCTGAAGATTGGTGGATACTCGATGCTACAATCATTGAGATCATACTTTCGAGATATTTCGGCCGCAAGAAAAGATTGCCTGAGCTGAAACAATGCCCGATAAAGGATGATCAATGATATTGAGAATCCTTAGAACCTGGTTACTTTTCTAAGACAGGTTGAGCCAACTAAACTTCAAGAGGGTACTTACCTATGGAATCCATGCAAGCCTAAACCTAAGGCTACTTGTGTGACTTGTTTGCTTTCTTTGCCTAACAATTTGAACTCATTGCAGGGATTTGTTTATATTCCTTGCAGGACCTTGTTTGTATAAATCCAATAAATTGGTTTCTTACCCTGCATTTTTGCTTGATGAACAGCATACACATCATAGCATCATAACATGACATATCATACTAACCATTTCAAGGATCTCGAGGGCCTGTGATGCAGGTTATGATGAACCAGACGTCTAGCAAGGGGCAAGGGGATTTATTTTCCTCTAGCCAATGTAGTCAAAAGATCGAAACATGACAACTTGAGTCAGGGCCTATGACCCACTTGATATGGTGAGCTTGACTCTTGTAGAAGGACTCTCAACGATACAAAGTTCTTCAATCAAAGCTGCAAAATTTCAACTTCTGACATTTCTTGTTTACCCCATGAGATCCTTGAAAACATTGCATACATATGTCATACACATCATTGCATAACAGGTACCATAACAAGTTTCTCATCTTCTTTGCTGTTTATTTCACCAGTAATGTCTTCTGAACAAAGCATCAAGGATCTACAAGCACAAAATGCCCAATTTCAGCAAATGTTCGTAGCCTTAGCGAAGGGACAGGAAGATCTGAAGGCCCTTATTCTGAAGGAGAAAAAGAAGAAGAAGAAGAAGAAGATTGTCGGTGTCCTAAATCTGGGCAGAAGATTTAGGGGACCGTTGAAGCAAACGGTTGATCTGGCCTCTTCATCCAAAGAAGGGGAGAACCAAGAGGGCGACACAATAGGGGGAAGATCCTAGTCCGAGAGTTTCCGAGGATGACACAGACTACAATGATGAGCAGTATCCTCCCACTGAGGATAGATACAAGCAGTTAGAGGATCGGTTGAGCACTATGGAGATCTAGAGAATACATGGGCTAGATTTTGAAGAGATGGGATTGGTGTCGGGGGTAGTCATCCCACAAAAGTTTAAAGCTCCGGTTTTCGCGAAGTATGATGGGGTGTCTTGTCCCAAGCTTCATCTCTGTTCCTATGTAAGGAAGATTCAGCCTCACACCACTGATAGCAACTTGTGGGTCCATTTCTTTCAGAACAATCTGTCTGGGACTCAGCTTGAATGGTTCTATCAACTGGAGGGAACCAATGTCCGTATTTGGGAAGATCTGGATACTGATTTTTACAAGCAGTATCAATATAATGCTGACCTTACCCCTACCCGTACTCAACTCCAGAGTATGTACATGGGCGCAAGCGAAGGTTTCAAGGACTATGCGTAAAAATGGAGAGATCTGGAAGGGAGTGTCCAACCCCCTTCTTCTGATAGGGAGTTGGTGGATAAGTTCCTTGGTACGTTGTCTAGTCCGTTCTTCAATCACTTGATTGGTAGCTCCTCAGTTGGTTTCACCGAGCTGATATTTACTGGAGAAAGAGTAGAAGCTGGGATCCGGAGTGGCAAGATCCAGGAAAATACCTCTTCGAGTATAGATAAGAAGTCATTTGGTGGCAAGAGGGAAGCCAATGTTTTACACGGCCAGAAGGGGCGTAGCAAGGCAGACTACCACCAATTTGTGGGGGCAGTGCTGATCTCTAATTCAGCACGCGCACAACAACCACAACAACGAAATAATCAACCAAGGGTGGAAAGACCTCAAAGGCAGTTCACCTAAATGAACATGCCATTGTCACAATAATTGCAACACATGTTGAAGATGAATCTGATTACGATGATAAACCATCATCTGAACCCTAAGACTTCATCTCCTAACTATAACCCAGATGCAAGGTGTGCTTATCATTCTGGTAGCCCGGGGCACGATACTAATGATTGTTGGGCGCTGAAATACAAGATTCAGAATATGATTGATGCCAAGGAGATCAGATTCGACCCTCCGGAGACTCCCAACGTGATCACTACTCCGTTGCCAAAACATGGCTAGGATGGAAGGCATTTTTGTTCATTTGAATTCTCAAGTTATACTTTCTTTGCTTATTCGAACAATTATTGTCATGTCAAAACTTTGTCATTTCATTAATGCATTACACATGTTGTCTTGAATTAATCTGTTTTCACTATGCTTAAACTGCTTTATACTTCCTTTTCGTGATATTCAACTCTCGACTAAAAACTCCAAGCCTTAGAGGGAGGATGACGAAAATGATACCACAATCTCTACAGTATGATTTTGAATAGACCCTGCTAACGATGTACATGCGTTGTTTCAAATCCCAAGCAGTGGAGTTATAAGGAAGATAATCCCTAGTCAACCCCTTTGAGCCTAATAAGTAGGATTTTTCTTTTCACGCAAATTAAAACCCTTAATCATAACCTGGGGTAGGATAGTTTCTCAATCAATTAAGAAGCGCATTCAGTCGCAATCTTCCGCTTCATACACAATGAATGGCATCGAAGACGTCCTTCCAAATCAAAAGACGGTGATGGTTCCGCATAATCATTAAAGCAGGCAGTCATTATCTCTCAAAATAAAATCCCATTAAGTCAAAACCTATGAAGGAGACTTAAGAAAAAACTAGGGTATCCCGCTGACTGTAATCACAAAAGAAACAGTTCAGGAAAAAGAAGGGATAACGAAAACCAAAAAAAGAGGTTACTACAAATCCACAAAAAAAAATTACAAAAATGACTGCCTCTTCCAAATAAACTTTCAGTATTCAAACCATTAGCGAAACATCAAGGACAGTACTCCAGGACTCAAATGGGATTCTAAACGCGCAATTAGCTGAGCATAGGGCTGTAGGACATCACGAAGAATGGGTGGGTACAAATAAATTTTGAGCCTTTATCCTTTTTTTCTTAAACCGTGAACCAGACCACGTTATAACCCTTAAAAGTCCTACTTGAAGCGCGGGTTAGTTTGAAAGCATACTGTTACAAAGGTATCCTGACTCCTGTAGGACTTGTTACAAATCTCGAGTTGATATCACATCTTGCAAATTTTGGGTTACTACACAAAACACATTTTAAAAAAAAATTTATTTTCAAGACATACATGAGTTGTGCATCCTTTAAATGGCATTGTTTGCATATGACTAATTGTTTAACAGCACAGAAATCCGCACAATGGATATTCAATGAACATACATCCTCTCAATAGACAGAATCACCTCAGCAGGAAGGACACTTCCAATAACGGGTCTTCCATAAGCAAGGGGCATGACATGATGTCTAACACACCTAGGGAAGGCTCTCCAAAAGTCTCAAATAACCAGGGGCAGATCTCCATCTTAATCACTTGGGGAATTACGCACGCATTCCAACAATGAATCATGTTCCATCAAGAAAACATTTTTGACGGTACTATAACACAACACTACGGACAATGACAACTCCCTAAATCCTGAGAGCGTGGACATAGTTGGAAAAGACCACGCATGAAAAAGACCCACTAGGTTGACTGGCCTAGGCAAAAATAAGGGCATCCTGGCGAACCAAAAAAGGTTCGGGAAAAAGTTAGGGATATACATATGAAAAATATGTACACCCGGCAATTTGAAAACCTGAAAAGGTGGCTTGGGAAAAAAAGGGTATCCCAGTGGACTGAAAATCTTAAAAGACAGTCCAGGAAAAAGATAGGGATTAAAGCGTAGACTATGTCCCGTCATCTTGTCACTTGCCTATCAGTAGAAGACTTATCATTCTGATCGGCAGTTACCAAGAACCTCATAAGTTGGGATAACACTCAATCCACAAGGCCTCCGCATGCACTTTCTCCAGCAGGTACAGGGGCAGAAAAGTCTTGATGCAAAGTCATTATCGTATCCTCATCATGCATCCCAGTGACATCTACACTCCCCACAGGGTAGAGGCAAACAAATTTTTGATCTCTGCTTCCCCAAAAAGGAGTTACTTTCCCCATCCAAGCTCTTTCAGAGAGCCGACGCCTATATTCCCCAGCCGAATTTTGTAATCGCAAGCGGTTCATATAGTTTTCTCCCGAGCAGAGTTTATTTATCTGAATGCAGAAGCTCATCCCCAACAGAGTTATTCTCCCGCAGAGTTATTCTCAAACAGAGTCTCTCCCCGGGCAGAGTAGCTGTAAACAAGGAGCAAATCTCCAGCATAGTCATCTCCGTTAACCATCCCCAGCAGAAGTAGAAGAACCACTTTTCTACAACGATCAAGAATGAAATTTCCAGTACTCTCCAACAGCAGTCAGGGATTTATTTTCCCAAACTCGGACGTGCCACAATAGAATTTCATGTTCATACATCATGATGTGCGCTTACATATTGCATACAGCATAATCTCATTTATTATGAGAACGTCATCATACAATGCATTTCATGCATCATATACGATTAATCATGTACCTTTTCAGGAAAGATGGTTATCATCAAAAACTTCCAGCAGGTTCAATATTAGCTCCTGAAACAAAATAGAGTAATTATTTGCACGACCAAAGGCAGCTTTACACGGGTTCATCACGAAGCAATCTTACACGGGTTTCTCCTAAATGCAGCTTCACACGGGTTTATCCTAAAAAATCTTACACGAGTCCTTTCTCATACATTTCCAAATAAAGTTTCACACAAACTCATCACGAAGTAACACTACTATCCAGGTTCCTTCCCATACCCCTACGCGGACTTATCCTGAAATAACCTTACTCAGGTTCCTCCTGAAGTTTTACACGAACTTATCACAAAGTAACCTTACCGAGGTTCCTCCTGAAGTTTTACACGAACTTATCACAAATTAACCTTACCCAGGTTCCTCCTAAAGGTTTACACGAACTTATCCCAAAGTAACCTTACCCAGGTTCCTGCCGAAGTTTTACACAGACTTAGCCTGAAGGAACCTTACCCAGGTTCATTCTGAAATTTTGCTCAGACTTATCCTGAAGCAACCTTACCTAGGTTACCTCTCGGTTCCAGTGTAGTTTTACACAAATTCCTCACGAAGCAACCTTACCTAGGTTCCTTCTCGGTTCAGATGCAGTTTTACCCAAAATCCTCACGAAACAACCTTACCTAGGTTCCTTTTTGGTTCTGATGTAGTTTTACCCAAACTCCTCACGAAGCAACCTTACCTAGGTTCCTTCTCGGTTGAGATGCAGTTTTACCCAAACTCCTCACGAAGTAACATTACCTAAGTTCCTTATCGGTTCTGATGTAGTTTTACCCAAACTCCTCATGAAGCAACATTACCTAGGTTCCTTCTCGATTTATATGTAGTTTTACCCAAACTCCTCACGAAGCAACCTTACCTAGGTTCCTTCTCGGTTCATATGCATTTTACCTAAACTCCCCACGAAGTAACCCTACGACTCAGGTTCCTTCTCATAGCCCTACTATCCAGGCTTTCGATTCAAAGTAACCCTACTATCCAAGTTCCTTCTCATAGCCCTACTATCCAGGCTTTCATTTCGAAGTAACCCTATGACCCAGTTTCCTTCTCATAGCTCCACTATCCAGGCTTTCATCTCGAAGTAACCCTACGACCCAGGTTCCTTCTCATAGCCCTACTATCCAGCCTTTCATTTCGAAGTAACCCTATAACCCAGGTTCCTTCTCATAGCCCTACTATCCAGGCATTCATCTTGAAGTAACCCTACGACCTAGTTTACTTCTCATAGCCCTACTATCCAGGCTTTTATCTCTAAGTAACCCTACGACCTAGGTTCCTTCTCATAGCCCTACTATCCAGGCTTTCATCTCGAAGTAACCCTACGACCCAAGTTCCTTCTCATAAGCCCTACTATCCAGGCTTTCATTTCGAAGTAACCCTACGATCCAGGTTCCTTCTCATAGCCCTATCATCTAGGCTTTCGTTTCGAAGTAACCCTACAAGCCATGTTCCTTCTCATAACCTTACCATTCAGGTTTCTTCTATCTTATCTCCAGACAACAGTTTACAACACTGTAAGACCTGGAACCTAAACAGATATGCAGCTCACTTTTGTCTCATCAATCAAGAATTAATTCCCCAGTAGAGTAATGGACAACCGAAGCTCCTATTCTCTATTCCCCAAGACATAAATCAACATTCCCTGGCAAAGTCCTCCTCAACGGCAAGTATAGGAATTCTCGCAAAGGAATCTCTTATGCAAACGATATATTTTCTGAAGGCATCTTTAAGCCCATCTCCGATGATTCTCCGTCGCCTTCCAAATGTCATATGTAATCCCATTCCCGATTATCGATCAGTATTACTTCATGCGAGTGCAAATTTCTGGGCACTCTAGTGTTCAATCATCTTCCACCCTCAGATCACGAATGGTAGACCAGCCAATCTACATAATCAGATTTAAGAAGATTGAACAGGGGTAGCTGTTTTATCCCAAAATTTTCCCTCTCATTTTACTCAAAACATACTCATTGAGGTCCTCAACTTGCTCAAGGATGCCCAAGAACTAACCAGACAAATGCTCTCCTAAGACAATGAACCTCAAACTAGGGTTTCCATTTTCATCAAGAGGGGTGAACTCCAAAGGTCTCAAATCTTTTCCATGGTCTTAATATGTTCTCAAGACCATTTATGTCAAGTTTCATGTCTTGCACAAGAAGTCTGCTCAGTCAACTGTTGAAATGCCTAAAAATCAACTCAACTAGGTCAAAAGTCAACTGTGGCCCACATACAGTAAAACTTCAATATTTTTGGTCAAAATAAACATTTTGAAGTGATATCCATAATTTGATCAAGGTTTTATCATGATTCCTCAAGGAATGCTCCTAATTCATCAAAACTGAAAAGTTGCTAAATTAGGGTTTTTATAGGAAAAGTCAACCAAACTTTTACCAGGCATAACTTTCTCATAATTTATCATAAATTTCTCATCCAAGGCTCATTTTGAAGATAATCCAATTCCATACAACTCATCTTAATCCCCCAAGTTCAAGAAATGCACTCATGAAAAGATATAAATTTAGACATTATAGGTCCTTTTCAAAAGTTAACAAAAACACCTTTTGGGTCAAAGCTTCTTACATGAACATGGAAGATCCAAGTGAGATGAAACCAAAAGAGTTGTTTAGAGTACATCCTAAGCTTTCTAAAAAGTCCAAGAACACCCTCTTAGGGTAAAAATTGAGGGAGATATGTATTGTCAAAGTTGACCAATTTTTGGAAATTTGCATGAAGTCAACATTGATCAAAATGCCTTTTTTTCCAAATGGGCCTGTGTTTTCTTGATTGAAACTTGTTCCTAAGATGGACCACAACCCCTGAGCTTATCCACCTATTATTTTATTATTTTTATTATTTATTTTGATTTTGTATCCATTTAAATCAAAATAAATAAATTTAAATAGTAGAATAATCAAATAAAATAAAAGATTTGATTTTATGAGCATATTATGAGTCCATGAACAGCTAGAAAATCAAAAAATTCGTGCAAGAGCTAATTGATTGGAAAAGATCTTAATTTGGTCTTTTTTGGAAACAAATCATACAAGACAAAGAATGAAATCAAATCTCCATAATTTGCAAAGATATGATTAGTTTTTATTCACCTAATGCATTCCAATATAAGGACATAATATTCTCAAGGCAAGAAAAGAGGGTTTGGGGTCGTGAAAACAAAGGAAGAAGTAGCAAATTTTGGAAGAAAAAGTGCAGACTGGATTCTCTTCCATACACCAATTCAAGTCGTATCAAAGCCAGTAATTTATTCCTGGACGTGTTCTAAATCTATTCTAATCATCCTCAAGGACAAAAACATCAAAAGTTGTGCCCTTAAAGTACCACGGTTTGCATATTTTTCTCAAACTCGAATTTATTGATTTACCCATTCTAAACTTGTTTTGATCACATATCCACGCTTGTTATCATGTTTGCATTTTTTATGGAAGGTTTAATCTGAGTTCAAGTGAAGGAATGGCACGACGCCATTGTTAGGGTTTTAAGGTCCCAAATTGGGGACTTTCCGTAGAGGCGAAATTAGACCAAATTATGGGTACCAATGAACTCAGGACGTGATTTGCAACTGATCTATGCCTTTGGTTTTGATTTATCTTACTTGTATTATTTTTTTGAATCTTGCTGGGATGTAGCTACAAACAAAAACTGTCACTATAGCCTTTAGTGACAGTTTTGTTCGTAGGTAAAAGCTGATATCAAAAACATCAGCTATGGGGAAGAAGACAATATATGGCAGCACACCATTGGCCCATTTGAAATTGGCGCGTGTTTTTGGGCAAGTCACATTATTTCCATTATATGTTATTCGTTTTATTATATGTACAGATGTTCCAGCTAGCCCAGACGGTTGAGGAGCGTGCCTATGAAGAAAATGTCCTGGGTTCGATCCCAGGCATGTGCTTATATTATTTTTCCTAATAATTTCTTGTAGATTCCATGTTACTATCATAAGCACGCTCACCATAGGCTTCCAATTCCTCATCATTGGATCATCTCCATCCCAGATCTAATGCCTCAAGCATGCAGGCACGTGGTGGACCTTCTTTGCCAGTGTCTCACTGGAGCAAACGTAAGCTTTGGGCCAGCTATATTGGGCCTGGAAATTTCAAACAATGCACCTCCCAGATTGCTACTTCACCAAGCCCGGTTTAATTTTTTTTAATTCCTTTATTTATTTATTTTAATTGTTTGTTTAATTATTTTTACAAAAACAAAATCATTTTTTATTAAATCAAAAAAATCACAAAGACATTAAAATCATATTTTTTTCATAAAATATTCTATTTCATTAAATTAATTAGATTAATTTAATTAGGGCAATTTAAATTCTCATTTTCATAATTAAAATCAACTAGAAACTTAGGGTTAATTTGCAATTTAATTGTTTTCTCAATCAAAAAATAACAAAAATATTTTTTGTGATTCCCTTTGAATTTAAACTTTGATTCCCATATTTAATTCTCGCGCGTAATATTTTATATTTTATTTTCCAATTATTGTATTTGCTCCGGGTTTGCAATAGTTTTTAATTAGGGTTTACCGCATATTATTTACTATTTAATCCCCGGTTTTTGGTCATGTAACCCCCTCCTTGAAGCCTTGTAATAGCGTAGATTTACTTTTCTGCTTTTAATTTCCGCAAATATGAATTGTCTAGATGTATGGATAATAGGATTGCATGCAAAAGACAAATAAAATTAAAATAGTAAATCACCTTAATTGTGCAAAGATTAAATAACTAAAATCAAACACATGCATGTACTTATTCCTAGGGTTTGCCTCACTTGGTTGCCTCGGAAACAATGGTCATGTCCCTCGAACGTAGGGATATCTTAGCAAAGACCCACAATTCAAAGTCGTCATAAAGATCATAGTCCCTTACTGTCCCTCGAGTTGTGTAACGCCCGGAAATTCATTAAATTATTTAAATGAATTACTGAGGATTTAATTGTTGGAATTTAGTCGAAGAAGGAATTATCAGAATAATTATAAGGAGCATTATTGGATTAAATACATATTGTTAGAATTGATAATCTAATAATTTGTCAATTTAGTCAAGAGAAATTAATATTGGAAATAATATTGATTTTAATAGAATGTTATTTTATTAGTTGGGTCAAGTGGGATGTGTGAAATAGCAAGATTAGGAATAGCTTTAACCGACCCATTAAAGTTACTTGTAGACCTATTATTATTATATTAGGTTATGATATATCTAAGTTATCAGCCAAAAAACCAAAAGAAAAACAATATCACGTAGCAGTAGAAGAAACAAGGTTTTGGAGGCACCAAGTGGGAGGCAAGAAAATTTAGAGAAGTCGCCGTCAAACCAATTGCAGTTTCAACCGGAGAATTCGACCGACCGGAAAACTAAAAGGTAATGGTGGGGTTCGGATTTTATAACCGGGAATATGATGGTTAGTATGTGGGGATTTAAGGCGTGAATTTATTATTGTTTGTGTTTGTTATGGCAATGGAGGCTATGAATTAATTAGTGTTGATTATTGGTGAAATTTTATGTTCCTGTGTTACGCGTTGGTTAGTCTGTAAATTGTTATACATTGATTCTATGAATAGAATGAAACTAACAGGAAGTTGCAGAAAATTATTCATAATAGGGCATGTCGACCGCGTTGTTGTTGGATGTCGTTCGGCAAGGTGGGGATACAGAGTGACAATCAGCAAGGTGTATGGGTAGAGGTTGTCGGTCGGCATCCTTAAAGAGAGAGAAGGGTGTCATTCCACACTAGGCATTAAGAAGGAAGAAGAGTGTCGTTCGGCACTGTCTATTAGGTGCAAAGGCGCTTGTTTATTTCTGTACCAATATGTTATGTAAATATTTATGGTTTTAGTATATAATTCATTGATACAAAAGCAAAGAAGTTAGGGAACAAATTGAACCATTCTTCTTAGTAGTATGTTATAGCATAAAAATATTAATAGAAGTAGCCCTCATGTCAGTGATCTTAAGCTAGTAGTTATAATATAATTTTAACAGTCTGTAGTAATAAGACAGAGTTGTAAATAATTAGTAAAGTTGTAGTAACTATTTTAGAGGATTGATTAAATAGCAGAAGAAAAGATATATTGCCAGTTAGTTATTTTGCAGTGAATATTAAGAGAATAATTAAATAATGAAGAATTAATACATAGAGACTTATGGGAGTGTTTTGGAAACGACTGTCATGTATGTGTTTTCCTTTGTGATGTACGTTGATGTTATGATGTTGTGAATATTTTTTTGAAGTTGCAGGAATGGTTATGAAGAAGATTTACCTCTATTAATTGGTAATATTAGTGATATAGGCGTATGCCTCATGAAGTGTTTAATGATATTGTTGTATGTGTTGTACATTCATACATTTGCATTTGTGAAGGCCTGTATTGGCGGAAATTGTGAAGGCCCTTATTGGCGGATTTGTGAAGAAGGCTTATGTCTTGTGCCTCTATTAATTGGCAATTAGTGAAGAGGGCTGAAGCCCTATTGGTACCACATGCATATGCACAGTTGTGTCACATTCGAATTACATTTTTAATCGCTAATGATAATTGTGAATGTTTATTGATTGTTGTATGTTGTTGAGAAGCGGTGAAATTCATAATGTTCTTGTCTAATATATTAATTATCATATTTTTATTTATATTATTCGATATCTCACCCCTTTATTTGTTTCTCTGTTGCCTTTATACTTGTAACGAGGAGTAGAGACCTAGTAGCTTGTTGGTTTCGTCGCCCTGATACGTAGCACTCGGGGGGATGAATGCTTATTTGATTTTATGATGTTTTTAGTTTAATCCAAGTTGTTGTTTTAAGAAGTTGTTTTCTTTGAATTAAGTTGTTTAAAAGATTCTATGTTTCTTTTGAAGTTTTAAAGTTGTGAATCCGCTACGTATTTATGGAATCAAGTTGAAACATTTTGGAAGACTAATTAATTGTTATAAGTTCTTTGGATTAATATGTGCTATGTATCTATTATGATAAGTTTTTATGTTGTTGGTTTTTGAAATGAGAATGTAATGCCTCATTTTTGCGGAAATTTTGGCACTCTGATTTTAATATAACTGTGGGGTAGATTGGGGTGTTACATTAGTGTTATCAGAGAAGGTCGGTCAGTCCGGCCAAGTTGTTGAGTCTTTAACAATCGAGTATTATTAATTATTGTTGACCATTATTTGTGTTGTAGTTATAAGTTGAGATGGCTGGAATGAATGATGTTGTGATTGCTATTACTTTGGAAGCAATGGCTCATGCTATGGAGAATCATCCGAATGCTGGCGAGGATGCGGGATCCCGTAGCTTGGCGACTTTTCAGAGGAAGAATCCGCCTACCTTCAAGGGTAAGTATGATCCTGATTGGGCTTTGAGTGGGTTTAAGGAGATGGAGAGAATCTTTCGTGTGATGGACTGCACTCAAGAGCAGAAGGTTCGATCTGGTACTCATATGCTGGCAGTCGAAGCTGATGACTGGTGGCTAGAGACTCGTCCGAGGTTGGAAGCTGCAGGTGAAGAGATCACTTGGGTTGTGTTTCATGGAGAATTTATGCGGAAGTATTATCCTGAAGACGTCCGGGGTAAGAAGGAAATTGAATTCCTCGAGCTGAAGCAAGGGAACAAGTCTGTTACCGAGTATGCTGCAAAGTTTGTGGAGTTGGCTAAGTTCTATCCGTATTATAGCGCGAAAACTGCTGAATTTTTGAAGTGCATCAAGTTTGAGAACGGGTTGTGCTCAAAGATCAAGAAGGCAATTGGATATCAGAAGATTCGTGCTTTCTCTGATTTGGTGGATAACTGTAAAATTTATGAGGAGGATAACAATGCTCATTACAAGATAGTTAATGAGAAGCGGAGCAAGAATCAGAGCCGTGGTAAGTCGTACGATGCTCCAGCTAGTAGAGGTAACCAAGAAGTTTATGAGGGTCAAAGAACAAGTGAGGGAGACGCTCCTGCTAGTGTAACTTGTTTCAAGTGTGGGAAATCTGGTCACAAGAGTAATGTGTGCACTACTGCTGAGGTAAGGAGGTGTTTTCGTTGTGGTAAGGTTGGACATGCAGCTCCTGAGTGTAAGCATAAGGCGGATGTCAGTTTCAATTATGGTGAAGAAGGCCATATTAGTACTCAATGTCAGAAATCGAAGAAAGCGCATGGTGCAAAGGTGTTCGCATTGGTGGGAACTCCAACGGGAAACAAGGAGAGAGGTACCAGAGGTACGTGTTTCATCGATAAAACTTCGTTAATTATTATTATTGTTGTTGAATGAGTTGAAATAGAATTGCGCGTGTGTGTTAGATTTTAATTATACTAAGTTGTGATTATATCGGAAGGCTAGAGGTGGAAGTGAAGTTAAGGAAAGTGGTTTCGGATGAATTTTCGAGGACGAAAATATTCTAAGTGGGAGAGAGTTGTAACGCCCGAAAATTCATTAAATTATTTAAATGAATTACTGAAGATTTAATTGTTAAAATTTAGTCGAAGAAGGAATTATCAGAATAATTATAAGGAGCATTATTGGATTACATACATATTGTTAGAATTGATAATCGAATAATTAGTCAATTTAGTCAAGAGAAATTAATATTGGAAATAATACTGATTTTAATAGAATGTTATTTTATTACTTGGGTCAAGTGGGGTGTGTGAAATAGCAATATTAGTAATAGCATTAACAGGCCCATTAAAGTTACTGGTAGACCTATTATTATTATATTAGGTTATGATATATATAAGCTAGTAGCCAAAAAACCAAAAGAAAAACAATTATCACGTAGCAGTAGAAGAAACAAGGTTTTGGAGGCACCAAGTGGGAGGCAAGAAAATTTAGAGAAGTCATCGTCAAACCAGTTGCAGTTTCAACCAGAGAATTCGACCGACCGGAAAACCAAAAGGTAAGGGTGGGGTTCGTATTTTATAACCGGGAATATGATGGTTAGTATGTGGGGATTTAAGGCGTGAATTTATTATTGTTTGTGTTTGTTATGGCAATGGATGCTATGAATTAATTAGTGTTGATTATTGGTGAAATTTTATGTTCCTGTGTTACGCGTTGGTTAGTCTATGAATTGTTATACGTTGATTCTCTGAATAGAATGAAACTAACAGGAAGTTGCAGAAAATTATTCATAATAGGGCATGCTGATTGCATTGTCGTTGGATGTCGTTCGGCAAGGTGGGGATGGAGAGTGACGATCGACAAGGTGTGCGGGTAGAGGTTGCCGGTCGGCAGCCTTGAGAGAGAGAAGGGTGTCGTTCGGCACTAGGAGTTGAGAAGGAAGAAGAGTTTCGTTCAGCACTGTCTGTTAGGTGCAAAGGCGCTTGTTACTTTCTGTAGCAATATGTTATATAAATTTTTATGGTATCAGTATAGAATTCATTGATACAAAAGCAAAGCAGTTAGGGAACAAATTGAACCATTCTTATCAGTAGTATGTCATAGTAGAAAAATATTAATAGAAGTAGCCCTCATGTCAGTGATCTTAAGCTAGTAGTTATAATATAATTTTAACAATCTGTAGTAATAAGACAGAGTTGGAAATAATTAGTAAAGTTGTAGTAACTATTTTAGAGGATTGATTAAATAGCAGAAGAAAAGATATATTGCCAGTTAGTTATTTAGAAGTTAATATTAAGAGAATAATTAAATAATGAAGAATTAATACAAGGAGACTTATGGGAGTGTTTTGGAAATGACTGACATGTTTGTGTTTTCCTTTGTGATGTACGTTGATGTTATGATGTAGCGAATATTTTTGTGAAGTTACAGGAATGGTTATGACGAAGATTTACCTCCATTAATTGGTAATATTAGTGATATAAGATTACCTCTATTAATTGGTAATATTAGTGATATAAGTGTATGCCTCATGAAGTGTTTAATGATATTGTTGTATGTGTTGTACATTCATACATTTGCATTTGTGAAGGCCTGTATTGGAGGAAATTGTGAAGGCCTGTATTGGCAGATTTGTGAAGAAGTATTATGTCATGTGCCTCTATTAATTGGAAATTAGTGAAGAGGGTTGAAGCCCAATTGGTACCACATGCATATGCACAGTTGTGTCTCATTCGAATTAGATTTTTAATCGCTAATGATAATTGCGAATGTTTATTGATTGTTGTGTGTTTTTGAGAAGCGGTGAAATTTATAATGTTCTTGTCTAATATATTAATTATCATATTCTTATTTATATTATTCGATATCTCACCCCTTTATTTGTTTTGCCGTTGCCTTTATACTGGTAACGTGCAGGTAACGAGGAGTAGAGACTTAGTAGCTTGTTGGTGTCGTCGCTCTGATACGTAGCACTCGGGGGGATGAACACTTATTTGATTTTATGATGTTTTCAGTTTAATCCAAGTTGTTGTTTTAAGAAGTTGTTTTCTTTTAATTAAGTTCTTTAAAAGATGTTATGTTTCTTTTGAAGTTTTAAAGTTGTGAATCCGCTACGTATTTATGGAATCAAGTTGAAACATTTTGGAAGACTAATTAATTGTTATAAGTTCTTTGGATTAATATGTGCTATGTATCTATTATAATAGGTTTTTATGTTGTTGGTTTTTGAAATGAGAATGTAATGCCTCATGTTTGCGGAAATTTTGGCACTCTGATTTTAATATAACTGTGGGGTAGATTGGGGTGTTACAAGTTGCCTACGAGAAATGATCTTATGATGATAGTCCCTTAGAAATGCTAAGGTATCCTTACATGTTGCCTTCAGTGACTATTTCGTTCCTTCGAATGTCCCTTAAGAATCCAACGATGGAGCTACCTACTCTTTAATAGTAGAATAGAACTGTCTAAAGGAAACGAGAATGAACAGTCTTTTTTTGAGTATGTAAAAAATCTTAAGTACTTGCTCAAAACAACAAAACTTTTTCACAAACACTTTTCAAAACAGTTTTCAAAAACGACCCCGTCACACTCTTGAGGAGAGATACAAGAGTTATCACGAAGTTAAATAAAAGCTTTTCAAAACACGCACAAGCAATTTCAAAAATGAGCAAGTACCTAAGAGCCCGTGGGAAACCACAGATAGAAAGGGTTCTAACCCTTTCCCTTTCTATAGTCTACCCCCCGTACTTAGAAATATCTCGAAAAATGTTTTTTATGTTCTTTTTCCTTTTCCTTTGTAGGATAAAAGAAAAGTAGGTGGCGACTCTTTCTTACCGCGACATTTGCAAATACAAAATGCAAACCAGTATTAACAGTCGGTTCTGCCACCGTATCACAGCTAGAAACTAAGAGTCCGTAGATAACTACGGATGAAAAGGGTGCTAACACCTTCCCTTTTCATAACCTACCCCCCGAAATCAAAAAAAATCTCAAAAGGTCTTTCCTGTTCTTTTCACCATTTCTTTATTGGATAAAAGAAAAGTCGGTGGCAACTCTTGATATTCACAACAATTGCGATTAAACGCAAAATACCCAAATCAGTTCTCCCACCGTATTATATTGTTCATTTCTGATAAGTCCTCTACCTGAACTTGGGTAAACTTATGATAGGACGGGCGGTATAGTCATGTTAACTTTGAGGGAGTAATCCCAAAAAATGAGACATGGGATCCCCCACTCAGTGGATGCCCCTTTGATTGTAGTGTCGTTTACCGAGTAATCGGAAAGACGTATTGCTTTTGACCTGGGAGCCTGCTGAAACTGAGGACCGTGGAACCCTTAACCAATCTTGTCCTTTTAGGTGTAGTGAGGAAACTATGATGGAGTAATTCGGAAGTGGTTGTCACGCGATACTACACTCAGACGAGTTTTTTCTGAGAATATTACTAATTACCGAGTTAATCAGGACGTTGGTAATATCCGAAAGAAGGATGTAGACTCTGGGAACCTTTTAGAACCTTGTTAAGTAGGTGATAAACTATTAGTCCATACCTTGTGGGTAGTATCTTTGACTTCATGCTTGTGACGTCGAACCTTTGAACCCCCATGTTTATGATCTTGTGTGTGATTGTTGCATCATGCATTCATGCACCCATGAGCATCCTGTAAAATAATTGTTTCAGGGGACTTAAAGTTTACATTTTGCAAATATCTCAGGTACGTTTTGACCATGGATTCTGGAAAAAGAAAGACTCAGAAGTACAGTTTCAAGGATCCTAAGATAGATGAATTGATGAGTTTGATTCCTGAGATCGAGAGTTCTACATATTTTCGAAATAAGTATGGATCCATCATGTCTCTTATGAAGCTCAGGATGAAGGGGGTATTCTTTCTACTTTAGTCCAGTTCTATGATTTGTTGTATCAATGTTTTACCTTCCCTGATTATAAACTGATGCCAACATTGGAGGAATATTCTTACCTACTGGGTTTACCTGTTACTGAACGTGTTCCTTTCACTGGTTTAAAGGGAGAGCCTAAGTCTCATAAGATTGCCGCCATGATTCATTAGGGGAAGTCTGATATTGAGGCCAACATGACTACCAAAGGAGGAATAAGAGGATTACCTGTTCAGTTTTTATTAGAGAAAGCTCTCCACTTTGCTAGAATAAAGAGTACAGTTGCTTTTGAGGCTATCTTTGCTCTACTTGCCTATGGGTTGTTCTTATTTCCTAATATCGACAAATTTGTGGATGCAAATTCCATCAGGATCTTTTTTATTAGGAATCCAGTTCCTACATTATTAAGAGATACTTATTATTCCATTCATCTTTGGGATTTTTATCATGGAGGGATGATCATTTGTTGCACGCCTTTGTTATATCAATGGTTTATTTTTCACTTACCTCGGTCTGGTGCTTTCTGGGATATTAAGAAGGAACCTCGTTGGGCCTGAAGATTACGGCTCTCACTTATTCTGACATTGTTTGGTATCATCAGGCTTATTATGATGCGGAGATTGTCGATAGGTATGGTAGTTTCCTCAATGTACCTCTTCTTGGTACAAAGGGAGGAATTAACTACAATCACGTTCTTGCATGTTGTCAACTCAGATATCCGATGAGAGACAAGCCAAATAGTATTCATCTGAGTGGTTTCTTTCTCAAAGAAGGAGAGGATCATAAGAAAGCTAAGGAGGAAATTGCAATGGCTTGGCGCTATATTCATAGGAAGAGTAGAAAAGACTTGGGACCAAGAGGAGATATTTCTTTGGAGCCTCATCTTTGGTGGGTACAAGCAAGGGCAATTCAAGTGAAGATGCCATATTCTTGTGAAGAACTTATACCTGATATGTTTATGAAAACTACTTCTCCCCTCTTTGGTGATATTAAAGAACTTCAGCTTGCCTTGGTTAGGATGCAGCAGGAGAAGGAAGCCTGGAAGAACAAGTGTCAGACTTTAAAGATAGCCTACCGAGCATAATTGAAAGAGAAGGATGACTTGATTGATATTCTTGAGAGTAGTGCTGTGAAGATGATGGAGAGGCAAGAGGATTTATTTTCCTCTAGAGCTCGGTCTGGACCTAGTTGCTCACTTCCTGACTCGGGTAATTGGAAAGAAGTCACTGACAGGTATGCAGAAGAGAATAAGAAGTTGAAGGCTCAGGTTGCAATACTCACGGGAAAGCGTCAGTGCGTGGAGAGATCTTCATCATCTTTGCCTCCTTAGGATTTTAGATTCTATCTTCTCTTGTACTTAGGATTGTTGAAACTTGTACTAAAAGTTGTAATCCATTCTGAAGTTATTATAATGAAATTTTTCAGTATTTCAAAATGTGTTAGTACTTTAATGTTTGCAAATCGTCTATAATTTTTTTAGTCCCTTGAAATATTAATAATGATAAATAAATCACATGCATTGTGTATCATGCATTATCTTGCACATATTCCTTGCATTTATGTTCATACCCAAGTGTCTTCCTATATTTCTCTACTTCGTTGAGAAGCGAGTTGTCTCACCGGTATAATACTCAGGCTAATTCCAAGAAGAAAATGGAGAATCTTGAACAAGAGAATCGTGAGATGCATGAAGAAATTACTTCTTTTAAGACCGGTATGGCTAATCTGACTGCTTTGATGGAATCATTGGTGGCTTCTCAGAATCAGCCACCACTTGCTCCTCTGTCTCCTCATACTACTCAGCCACAACAAACAACGGTTGCTTCGGAAGTTCTGTCAGTTCCCATTTCTGTTACTCCAGTTACTACTGCTTAAAACCGTGTGCCTCAGGGTTACCCGTGGGGGATGCCTGAAAATTTCATATCAAAAGGTTACGTTCTTGATGCTCAAGTTTTCCATTTCCTCAAGATGCTGCTATTCCTGCACCTCTTGTAGTGCATGTTACTCCTGCTGCTAAAAATGAGGTTCATTATATTGCACCTCCTACGGTGAATGCTATTTTGTTTGTTAATGATGAAGTTTATCGTCCTGTTCCTCCACCGAGTGAAAATGTGGGTTTCTATGACCGATTGGATGACTTTCAGGACCAATTCAATGAGATGCAGAAGAAAATGAAGGCTCTTCCAAGAAAAGAATTATTCAGACAGAATGTTAGTGAACTCTGCTTAGTTCCTAACGTAAAAGTGCCAGCGAAGATTAAAGTGTCAAAATTTGAGAGGTACAAGGGAAACTCTTGTCCTTGTTACCTCTTGGTGATGTATATCAGAAAGATGTCCACCCATACTGATGATCAGCGTTTTCTTATTTATTTCTTCTAGGATAGTTTAACTGGTGCCGCTTTGAAGTGGTATATAGGTTTGGAGAGTAGCAATATCCGCACCTTCAATGATCTAGGGGAAGCATTCATCAAGAATTATAAGTAAAATATGTTCATGGTTCCTGACTGTGACCAATTGAGAGCAATGGCTCAGAAAGACAAGGAGTCGTTCAAAGACTATGCACAGCGTTGGCACGAGATAGCTGCCCAGGTGGTACCCCCCGATGAGAGAGCAAGAAATGACCAAGGTCTTCCTAAAAACCTTGGGATCATTTTATTATGAAAGGATGGTCGTCAGTGCACCAAGTGATTTCACTGAGATGGTAAGCATGGGTGTTCGTTTGGAAAAAGTTGTCAGGGAAGGATGCTTGACAAAAGATGAAGGAACAAAGAAGTCATCTTACGAATTTTCTATAAAGAAAGAAAGTGAAACAAATGTTGTTGTTGAAGAAAGGAAGATTAGACCACCAAGAAGACATCATCGATACCAACAACAGGTTGCTTCTATAACTCCAGTCATCAATGTAGCTCTGACTATTGTTGCCTATCAGAGGCCACCTTCTCAGTGAAATCAATGGAAAAGTTATTCTTGGCTTTGGTTCAGAAGAAGTTGGTTCAGACTGGACCCCCCCCCCCCCCTGCTACACCTTCACCTTTAACCTGGTATTATAAGGCAGATTAGACTTGTGCTTTTTATCAAGGAGCCCCGGGGCACAACACCGAAAACTATTATCCCTTGAAATCTGAATTACAGAAGATGGTGAGATCTAGCCTCCTATTCTTTAAAGATATTGGTCCTAACGTGAAAGATAATCCTTTGCCTAAACATGGAGGTGTAAATGCTATAAATATGGTGGCTGGTTGTCCTGAGGACTTCCAAATTTTGGATATCAACCTGGTTAGAGGGGATTTAGTAAAGATGCATGTTGATCTTTGTGAATTCAGCTATTATACGCACGACCATGTTGGCTGTAGTGTTTGCAGTACAGGTATCCAGGGATGTGATAAAATAAAAGTTGATCTTTAAGATATGATGGATGAAGGTCTCATCCATATAATCAGACCTAAGACTGAGTATGAAGAAGATGTGAATATGGTTTATGGATGTCCTGGTGAGTTTCGGATTTTTGATGTGAATTATATGAATGAGGATTTGATACAGCTCCACGCTACATTTTGTCACATGGATGGCCAAGAAGAACATCATTATGGGTCTTGTCAGATCTGCTGTAAGGATTCCCGTGGTTGTCCTACCGTAAGAAGAGGCGTTCAATTGTTGTTAGATAATGGTAATATAAAAGTCACAGGCAATAAAGATGATTACAATAGAGTTAATGTGATTGATTACTCAATCGAGACCATGTCAGATGATGAATATGTTTCTACATATGAGTTATTTCCTTCTGATGAAGATATGTTCTCCAACCATGATTTTATGATGTCTAAATGTTCTGAAGAAGGGGTGAATGTTATTGTGCTGTGTTTTGGTGTTCCCGCTCCTATAGAGATTGAGTATCATAGCAAGTCAGTTGGTGCTCCAGTGGTTATTTGCCTGCTTGGTCCTGTCCCATATAAATCAGACAAAGTTGTACCATATCGTAATAATGACTCTTTTTCCAATGTGTTGATTGACAATGGATCTGCTTTGTACGTCATACCATTATCGTATTAGAGATTGTAATTTTTTTCTGATAGAAATAAGATATCCTTTATGCGCAACTATAAAAACTAATTCCTAGGACCGGGGAGAACCGATAAAGTATTAAAAAAAAGAGAGATGTAACGGTAAAAAAATAACTAAGAATTCATTTAAGTACAAAAAGTATTAAAATGGGAACACTATAAGACAAGCAAAAAAATAATTCTTAACAACAAAGGTAAAAGAATTATCGAATCCAATTAAAAAAATATATAACTAAACAAACAAGAAGAAATATAAAAATAAGGCTCTAACTTCTCTCAGAACTAGACTCTAACTTTTCATTTACCTTTATTTCATTGTCATTCTCTTAAAAAAACCTAGGCGGTTTTCATCTTCATCAAAACTCATATTCCATCATTTCTTCCAACATCAACTCGAACATCAACTTTTCCAACTTAACTCGTTGAAGCTTCGTCATCACATTTTTGGTATGTAACTCACCTCTGAGATGTTGTTTATCATTAAAATGGTGTTAGTTCAAGTAAATGTTTATAGAAATGGTAATACCACTTAATTATACAAATCATAGTTCTTATAAAATAGAAATGGTGTTACGTACTAATTAGAAATAGTGTTTATTGAAATGCTATTATCCATGATGATTCATCATAACTTGTTGTTTTGTTTAGTAAGAACTATATTTATAGTTAGCATGTTTATATGGTCTTAGTATAAATATGGTTAGTAAGAATGATAAAGTAAGAACTATATAACTATGGTCTAAGTATAACTATGGTTAGTAAGAACTATATTACCCATTGATGATACATCCCAACTTGGTGTTTTTAGTATAACTTGTTGTTTTAATATAACTTGTTGTTTTGTTTAGTATGAATAAGGGACTCTCATTTGTAGTTAGTATGTTTTTATGGTCTGAATCATTTTGGATGAAGTGTTGTGTGATGTGGCTTTGAAGCTCATGGTTGTGTCTCTGTTATATTTTTATATTTTTGTACCCATTGAAATATAGTCTGAGTATAGTAAAATTCATATGCATTGGGTGATTTATTATATATTAGTTTACTTGAGTCATATAGTCCTTAATTTATACAGACATGAGTGATTCGACAACTACCTCTCATACAACCTCCGCTACAACCTCTATTAATACTAAAAGTAAAATAAAAACTAGAGGTGCCACAAAGTTGATGAAGGTGAAAAAGCCAATGAAAGAGATGTTCGCTTCCTGGATAATTTTGATCTAATAACTGGTAAGACTTATGGTGAACATGCTGATGATTTTAAGGGTTACGTGGTAGTACATGGTAGAAGCAAAGTTAGTATTTTGATAGATAATTTGTACGACATTAATGGTAATTTGAAAGGTAAACTATGGACCAATATTACGGTATTTATTATAAATTTAATGATTTGTTTTACAAGTATATATGACCATTCATTTTTTTGGTTTAATACTAATATCATCTTTATTATGTAAACGTATGTTGTGTTTATTATTCTAAAGAATGATATGCAGAAAAAGAAATGGATTGAATATGTTAGTGAGCGTTGGATGGACTTTAAGACACAACTCATGCATGATTATATTAAAAATTCAAATGATAACTCAGAGCCTTCATGCCTGAAGTATCCATTTTTTAATAAGAAAGTTTAGGAGGATTTTGTCAAGTCTCGCACCATTCTTGATTTCTTGGCTAAGAGCCAAAAAGGAAAGGAGAATAGAGCTAGAAATATTTGTCCATGTAGATTCTCTCAACGGAGACGTGATAAACTAGAAAAAAAATTATTAATGAAAAAAAGAAAACAAAGAGAACTAAAGTTGGGAGATCCTTTTAGAAGCCTTGATCACAACTCATCTCCACCATCACGCCATGATAAATGGAAGAGGGCGCGTCAAATACTAGGAGGAGAGTTCACATCGGAGACTACACGTGAAGTGGCTGGAAAGATTGTAAGTAGATACTTTTTTCGACATTACTTATTTTAGTTAATTCAATTTGGTAAAGATGAACTTTTATATGAGTTGTAGGATATACTGGTTGAAAAATCCAAAGATGGTATCTTTGTTCCACATGAACATCATGACATATTTGTAGAAGCGATTAGAATCGAGGAGCATGGTGGGTGTGACTATGATCTTGGAAGTGGAGTCGCCTTGAGGTTATATTTTGGACCATCGCAAACATTTAACAAAGTAAACTGTAAGAAAGAAATTGAAGAGATAATTGCTCAAAAGGTGGGGGAGGTATTAGAAATGGAGTGGTAGAAGTGGACTAAAGAGAAACATGAGAGGGTGCATCTAGAGGGTGAGAGATGATATTGTAGGAGGTGCAGGTGAGGGTCTGGGAGGAGCGAGAGAGGTTGGTTGAGGAGGAGCGAGAGAATTTGTTCGAGGAAGTGCAGAAAAAGTGTAGCTACGATGTGATTGAGATATAATTATAACTTAAAAAATTGTATTGTATTGTATGTTATTGTTATTGTTTGTGTATTTAAATATTTTATTATATTTCAGTTGTTTTTATGATGAAGTAATTGAAATCAATGGGTATACTAAACCATCCAATTTCATATTAGTTAGACATTCTTGAGAAAGTAACTGAAAAAATTGTTATGGGTGGTGCAAGCACGAAAGGTAGTTGTTTTACCCTACAACACAATATTGACATCATAATAACTGAAACATATAACACACAAAGACTATCAAGGATAATAGAGGAGATATTAGACATCTACGCATTTACATTAAAACATGAATCAAAACAAGCTATTATACTTCATAAGAGTTGTGTTATAGAATTTTTAGGACATGTGATTGGTTGGACATAATTGTAGTACAATTGGGGTGTTCGTAAGTATAATATTTACGGTGATTTCAATTTATATTCATTGTTCTCATACTTTAACATAAATATTTGAATTTTGCATTAACTTTTAGGTTCATTCATGAGATGTGTATTAAAAGGAAATTAAGAAAGTGGTGTTTCTTAGACCCATCCAATATTAAATTTTAACAAATGAGAGCAAACACTATCAAGATGTACATACAAAATAAGTTGGATAATGAGAACAATGAATGTTACATGGGACCATTTTACCATGCGTAAGTATATATTAATTTGTGTTTTCTTTTATAAATCAGTTTTATACACATTATTACTTATTCTGAATGTTTATGCAGTTCACATTTGCAAACAGTTGTTATATGTTTGAATCAAAATGTCGTAATTATGTTATGCTCGTTACACTATGACCTTAATGAAACTATGCATGACATTTTGAGTGGATAAGCGGTATTATTTGTAATACTAATATTTTACCTTTAGTTTTGAATAGTTTTTATTCATATTTAATTTTTACCGACATGTAGAGCTATGAAGGGATATAACTTTGTAAAACATAATCTAAAAGGTAGAAAGTTGAGGTTCATATTCCCAAAAGTATTACTTATGCTTTTTGACATTCTTTTATTTTTGCTAATGTATTACTTGTGATTTGTGTGTATTAACTAGTAACTATGTGAAAATTATTTGTAGTTGCAAAAATAATCCAACTGTTTTTCTTATGGATATTATGTTATGAGACACATGTTAAAATATTGTCTTCAGAGACATTACCAATTCATGGCTTAAGGTGTTAACTTTATCCATATACATGTAATTTATTTATATTTTTCAAGTTAATGTTGTTGTCGTTAGCTTATTATAATTTAAATTTTGTTCAAATTATAGGTGTTTAGCGATGAAACACCATTCCTACAAGAAGATATAGATGACATACGATCACGTGGACTGATGTCTTCCTACCTTATTATGAATCTCAACAACGCTAGTTTTTTTGGTTGTTGTAAGCATTGTATAGAGGTTTTGTCATTTATGTATCTCAAATATCATTATAGGTTTTGTAAGCAATATATGGTTATATTTTCAAATATCTATAGGTTCTCTTGGTATACCATATTGAATATGTGTACATTTTGGTTTTGTAAACAATGTAATTTGATATTTTGTGTTTATGCCTTGTATAAAATAAAATGTTATGATTCTATCACAAAATTTGTAGTTTATGTATAAACAAAATACATGTCAGT
The DNA here is from genome assembly GCA_948472305.1 of Vicia faba. Taxonomy (NCBI): domain Eukaryota; kingdom Viridiplantae; phylum Streptophyta; class Magnoliopsida; order Fabales; family Fabaceae; genus Vicia; species Vicia faba. The sequence goes on from OX451740.1 coordinate 1,178,323,971, forward strand.
CAAAATGAGCTTTAAAAAAATTAAAAATGATAAAAAATAATAGTTTATACCCCTTGGTTATTATATCAAACCGACGTAAATATTTTCTTTTTTCCCTCGGATGTTAACACAAATTGATAGGTATGTGGCATGCGCTATATAGTTTTGAAAATAAAAAAAATGTGGTTACTGGGGATTAAACCAATGACTATTTCAACTTCCCCTCAGTGGATCAAAAACTGATGGGTAAAGTGGTAAATTTTTATGACACCCTTCGTTACCTCACAAGTGAAACGGAGGTAAAATTCCTTTCATATTCGAGATAAAATGATTTTTTTGTAGTAGTGATAAAATCACCCCTCTATTTTCTCAGATAAAGAGTTAGGTTCTCAAGACAATCAAAGAAATCACAATGGATTTATGCATGCCTTCCAAAATACCATTTTCAAGTTAGGAAAATATTCTTATATCATTTGCATTCTTCACAGTGATAGAAGAGCCAAAAAATAATATTGTTCTGATATTTCCAAATCAACCAAGTCACATAGTTCAAGATCATAATCAAATCACCCCTCATCCTAGACCTACCTCCAAAAGATCTAACAACCAAGAAAATAGAATTAAGATTCCTTGAATGCGGGAAGAATAAAACACCAAAACAACCACCTAAACATCTCATATTAAATAGACACTACCAAGTCACAAGTTACAAACAAATGTTTAACCGACTCATCCTCCCTCATACACCGAACAAATAACACCCTCAAAATCCATTAACACCCCAAGCCTAAACAAGTTATCTCTAGTAGGAATTGTCTCTTGGAAAAGTTTCCATGAGAAAACAAATATTGTAGAAGGTCCCCAACATCCTAGATAAGAGGAAGAACAAAGATCTCATAATTGACCATATGAGCATTGTACATATCACTCTCAAAGAGGCCAAATTAAGTTGAGGCAATAGGAAAAAACATGTACTTTGAGTAACCCCAATACCAGATGTCATAATTTATGGAAAGGGTCACCTCTTGAATGGCTAAAAGCATATTCTGGACCACCCACTACTACAAAAAGTGTTTTTAGCCTCAGACGCTAAAGAAGCGAGGTAACGAAGAGCTTCATAAAAAGTAAGGACTTAACACCTCGATTTTTAAATCATCGAGGGGTAATTTATTTGCGCATGGGTTCGAATCCCACCATCTTCATTTTTATTATTTACAATAGTAGCGCCTCATTTATCTCAGTTTATCAATAAAACCGAGTGTTAAAATATTATCATTTTTTAAATTAAAATTTGTTATATTGTTTACACAGAAAATTAATAAAAATATTTAATTTACAAACTTCAATGTTTACCCGGAATATTACAAAATAATAAAATAAAAATTAATTGTCCATGAAGACCATATGTTGGATCTTCAATTCCTTGATATTCTGGGCAAGATCAAATGTCGAGTGTCAATATATTTTCTATTGTTTTTTCTTGCATTTGTTTATGATATAAACAACAAAAAAGAGTTAGATAAATAAATGATTTTCTGCTTAAATAAATACTTAAGAACACAAACCTTAAACCCAAAAAAATTTCTGCTCTTGCAATCCATCATAGAGAACTCTTAATGGTAAAGACTCTTGTAAACCTTAAAGTGGAGGATAGTTTCAAGCGCTTCATGATGTTTCATTATCAATTTTTGATATTTAGAATGCCTTTATAATGGAAGTTATTTATGTTTCACGCAGATCACTAATGGTAGTGTCTTGAGCATTGATAGTCATGAAATGAACGACAAGGATTTGATTTAGGAAGGTGATAAATATCCTCAATTTTAATGCTAAATTATCCCCTCGGTTTTTAAGAAAACTGAGGTGCAAATTTATTTTTAACTTACACTGTTTACACAGAATATTAAAACACAATATTATAACAAATTAAGATTCTTGGAGAACAACATTGTTATATAGATTGAATGCATCCAACTTCCAAAGGAGATATTTGTTCCAACCATTGGAAAAAATTGTTTACAACCAATCTTTGGTGGAATCCAAATTTTGTTGCATACCTTTATTTTGCATTTCGAAAAAACATTTCATAACCTATCCAACTTAAGATAAGTTATTTGTTTCCACCATGAGAATATTTATTTTTTGCACTTGCAGTCCATCCCAAAGATCTGTTCTTAAGCGTTTCTAGATAAAAAAATTTCATGGCAATAGACAGTGGTAAATATTTCCTCTATTTGGTGCAGCTACATATAAGTTAGTATCAGGGTTAAATTTGTTTAACAACGGTATTTATATAAAATATGATTATTTGACCCCTCGAATTTATAAGAAACCAAGGTACATAATCTTCTGATTTTAACTATCACCCCAGTTATTACAAAACACCGAGGTGAAAAACTACATTTTTTTGCAATTACCTTGTTTACACAATATTAAAATAAAATGTTTACAACAAATCTTTGATGATATCCATCTTCTGATCAATTAAGCTCTCTTCTCTATTTAACTTTTCAAAGCTTGAGCTCCCTTTTTTGTTTAACTTGAAGCAAGATTGATTTTCTGCACATGCAATCTATCAAATAAGCAAAAATACAACACCATTGTGTGAGATAGATTGCAAGGGCAGGAAAAAAATTGTTCTATAAGAATATTGAAGATTTTTCTGTCTTGCAATTGATCTAAAAGAATGATGCATGCGAGTTTGGGGAGGCTTCATATATATAGGATTAGGGTAAAATCTATTTGCTTTTATAGTGAAATCTGATTATTTGATCTCTCGGTTATATTAAAAAATCAAAGGGTTAGTTGATTTAGTTTACACTTATAAACAAAAAAATATAAACTGCAAAAGTTTGAATTCGAAGCGTGTCCCAATTTGTTTTTCCCCTCGGTTTTCTTAAAAACTGAGAGAATATTTTATTTTTATTATTATATAAAATATAACATGGTGCGCCTAGGCATAATACCTCATTTATTTCTGACTGAGGTGAAAACTTCATCATGAAATGTATTATTTGTAGTAGTGATCACCTCCTAGTATACAAAGACGGATCTTTTCCGCTTTAAATCTCGAGTCATATTACCATCCAAAAAACCAAAAACCTGACCCACGGCCCAATCCCACTGTTTAGAAATATCAAAGAGCCTAGAAAATCTAACAAACAAGGGAGAAGACTAACCCCACATATCCATCTAGAAGAAGGTTTGGATGATTTATTTCAACTTCTTATTGCGATTGTGCACAAATCAATTATGAACATCATTGACTTTCGATCCCATGAGAGACACCTATTTCAACTAGGATAAAGCATAGTAGAACCCAACAAACGTACCTCTTAAAGGGGAAGATAACACCTAATGTCTATATCTAGTAGATAAAATATCACACAAATGTCCAAAGGCACCTGAAATGCGCATTTCCACTTAGGCAAAAGGGTCAAATTAACCAAACAGGGATCCCGGATTCCTAAACCCCATAATGCATAGGTTTGTAAACATCATCTCACTTAACCCCAACAATCTTAGCCTCCTATTTAACCTCTCCCAATAAGAAATTTCTTTATATCCTAACTATCTACTTTCAAACCTTAACAAGCATTTTCAAGAAAGACAGAAGAAGATAAAAATAGCATCAAAAATCAAATTAAGCAAAAAAATTAACAGGTATTTTTTTATTGTCTTAATACATACTCAAATTAATACTCGTGGGATGAAAATTTTATGGTGAAGCAAAAAACAGACCCAAAACTTAAGTATTGTTATAAAATAAGAAGAAAGAAGATACAAGAGAAGATAGAAAGATGAGAAAAATTCTATATTATTTCATTGTTGTGTATTTATACAATGAGATTGGTCCTATTTATAGGACAACATACAAAGAATGTAATAAATACAAATGGTCATAAACAAGGAATAAAATTATTTGGAGACAATCATCCAATTATTCATAACACTCCCCCTTAGATGTTTGTTTTGGATATGCCTCATTAAAACCTTACTAGAAAAAACCCAGTGGGAAAAATCTAATGAATAAAAAAGAGTACAATATCCTTTTAAAATAAATTGATTTCTCCCCCCCTTAGACGAACAATCATTTCTTCGATGATGAAGATCAATCTTTTATACTAGTTGATTAAAATTTCTGCTTGGGAGTGACTTTACAAAAAGGTATGCAAGATTATCACATGAATAAATTTGTTGGATGTTTATATCACTATTCTTCTGAAGATCATGAGTGAAAAAGAACTTTGGAGACATGTGTTTTGTTCTGTCTCCTTTAATGTAACCATCTTTCAATTGAGTGATTCATGGAGTATTATCTTCATATATGGTTGTTGTATTTGTTTTCCAGAAGACAAACCATAAGTATTTTGTATGTGTTAGATTAAGGATCTCAACCAAACGCATTATCAAGTTGCCTCGTGTAGTGCTAAAAGTTCTGTATGAATAGATGAAGTTGCTACTATTGTTTGTTTCATTTATCTCTATGAAATAGATGTACCACCACATGTAAACAAATAACCCGTTTGTGATCTACCATTGTGAGGATCTGACAAGTAACCTTCATCTGCATAACCTGTTAATATGAATTTGAATACTTTGGTATAAAACAAACCCATGTCTATTGTACCTTTAAGGTAACAAAGGATATGTTAGACTCTGTTCCAATGTCTTCATGTAGGTGAAGAACTGTATCTTGATAATAGATTAATAGAATTTGATATATTGTGATCTGTATAATTAGAAAGATAGATTAGTGCTTGAATGAGACATAAATATGATAGTTCAGACCCATTAGATTTTATCCTCTTCTCGAAGTCTAATAGAATCTTCTACATACCCAATGATCTAACATCATCGGGGTACACGACATATGATACTTGTCCATATACGAACATTTGAACACCTTTTTTTTTAATTTTGTGAATACTCAATTTATAAATCTAGACATATCTTTGTATTTTCTACGTCCTTTATCTCAAACTGTTTCTTTAAGAGATTTATAGCTTTTGGAATCTCTTCAAGAGTTCCAATAATTTTATGTCATCCACGTAGACAACTATTATAGAAAAATTATTTTCTAGATCTTTTCATAAAAGAACACGGACATATGGACTTGTTTGTATATCTCTCCCTTAGCAAATATTTATTGCGACAATTATCACATGTGTCCATATTGTTTTAACCCATAGAGATACTTGTTCAATTTGATGGACTAACTTTCTCGAGATCCAAAATTATGTATCTATGATATATTAAACCCTTTAGGGAGTTTCTTAATGTCACTATCAACTGAGTCATGCTAATAAGTTGTTACCATATCCACCATGTTCAAATTAAGTCGTTTACGTGCTACAAGGACAATTAAATATAAAGAGTTGAATTGCATCCACTACAGGTGAATATGATTCATCAAAATAAATCTTAGGTATTTGTGAAAATCATTGAACAACAAATCAAGCTTTATACCATTCTTATTTTTCTTTTTTCACTAAAAATTTATTTATATCTCATAGGTTTCATACATTAAGGTGTTCATACTATAGGTCCAAAATCGAGTCACTTGTAAAGTGAGTTTAATTCTTCTTCAATTGAATATATTCATTTTTTGTCAATTCTCACTTTGTCTACAATCATTAGTAGACTTTGACTAATGATCCTCGTTATCATTGATCACTTTTAGCGTTATATTGTATACAAAAACATTATCAATATAGACTTAATTTTGGTTATCTCAATTTTGGTTCCATCGCATTTCATTCATGACATAATTTATCAAGATCTCTTTATTTCATATTTCAGGTACTTGATTAGTTATTTTGGAACTAAAAATAAAATTATGTCGACATTCTCTTAGAATTTTCATATCCCCCTTACTTGGGTCATCTTTAACTTTAGTTTCTTTTTTTGGTAGAGGACTTTTAATATTGCAAACTACTTTCCACCATGTTTCAGGAGGCTACAACTCATTTACAATATTAGATTATCCAATAGGAAAATCCACTTTGAGTGGAGTATTAACAGCTGATAATTTGTTTCATAGACTTTGCAAATGAATTGTGTTTTGAACTTCGAGGATCAAAATAATATAATAATATTTTATTTTAAATTGTTCATTTTAAATGTTGGTTCAAACTTTGAGCTGCTTATTCACTTCTCCCTAATGTTGGGAAAATTATTTTATCAATTGATAATCAGCCTACTGGGTTTTAAACAAGTATCCAATTATTGGATCAAGATATATCTTCAAATACAGAATTCATATAAAATATATTTTCTCAACATTCTTTCAAAACTCATCTTAGCATAATATATTGGAGCAATTGAATAATCACAACACATCCAAAGTTTACTTAGATGAGATGTATTAGGTTATTAATTTAAAATAATTTGTAATTTAAGGGGAGAACTAACATATATTAACTTGTTGGCTTAATACGAATAAATATATCAATATTCATATTTTGTGTGTTTCAAATATCTAATTTAGAATTTATGATCTCACAAGTATCAACCACACAATCAACTTTAGACGTCTACAAAGTGGATCTTCAAGTCCATTTTTTATGAACATATGCTACTAGATGTTTAATATTAATTTTCATAATATATGTGATACTTATCAAGAAAGTTCTAAAAAATTAAAAAATTGAGATCTTAGTCTGAAAAAATATCTTCACAAACTTTTGATTGTGAGTAGATAATAAACATTTACATAATATTTTAATTGATGATGTTAGTACCATGGTTTTGTGATTGGCTAAATTTTGACAAAACATGGTTTGAAATAACAGGTTTGTTGTTATGTAATTTTCAACCAGATGTCAAAGATAATGTCATGACATATTAGTCTGGTACAACAGGTGTTGTTGTTTGGTATTTTCTTGATAGATTTAATTTGATTTGTGATTTCTTTTGGATATATCTCAATTATTCTCACAGGTCAAGAAGATGTGATCTGGAAAGAGTGAATCAAATCTCCATCAACATTAAAGTTTCTAAAGTTTGTTGTTGAGCCACTTTAGGATACTTGGAGATTTATTCCAAGATTTAAGGAGATATTTTCTGCAGCAATCAGCGCATGGATCACAGAATAATTGGGCAGAGAATTCGAATCCCATGGACAGCTGAAGCTTATAAAAGGAAGACCAATACCTAGGGAAAATTAGTTCTTGTTAGTTCTTATTTTTGTTTGGTTAAAAATAAGGGTTTAGGTTATGAGAGTCTTTCGTGTTCCTTGTGATGTAAATCATCCTTTGTATCTATTGATACATTGAGGTAGACATAGAGTTCTCACTCAGAAACCTTTAGGTAATGAGTTGAGTATTGTTCTCCTTTAAGAATTTAAGCAAAGAGTTGAGTATTATTCTTGGTGGAAGCTTTTAAGCGACACCTAGTATTATTCTTAGTCAAGAGTCTTGACTAAGTATTTGTATTGGAAGTGTAATATTTTATTGGATTTATCATTGTACTAGTTACTGTGATTGTAACTGGTTTGTAGACTGTCACTGAGATTGAGGCAGGCATTTTATCAATGCGGTGATTGGAGGTGAGATGGAAATTTCTCATATCTAGGAGGTGCCTAGGTAGAAGTTGCATTGGGTAAGGATTAAGCGAGAAGTTGTACATTGGGATTGTTTAGGCTTTGAATATATACTACTAATAGTGGATTTCCTTCCTGGCTTAGTAGCCCCCCCACCCACACACACACACACAGAGTAGGTGAGTTTGCACCGAACTGGGTTAACAAATTAACTATGTTCTTTATCATTCTGCAAAATTTTCATATTATTTCAGTTTGATATTGTTATTCAGTATGTATACAGATGTTGTAACATATGTCCTGACATCATATTTTGATGTTGGAAACATCAATATGAGCATGGTGTATACCAGTTCCAGAATTTCCATTAGCATCAGAGTAGTCACCATGTTATGTTTATTGGGTGAGCTCTAGGGAGAATATTTCTAGTGCTTATGGATTGGAAGGCTAGGATGATAGATTTCTTGGACTAAGGATGACAACTACTGATGGTCATAATGGATAGGTTGATAACTAATGATGGTTGCCTTTATGTCACAACTACCGATGGTTGTGCTATTGTGACAACAACTACTGATGATTATGTGTGTTGATGTTATTACAACTATTAATGGTTATATTTATGCATATTGTCCTACAAGATGTTTTGTCATCTTGGATGGAGTATGTTGAGGTTGTTTTGAATTGTCTTCTGCTGCATATGCCTCTGATGGAAGAACTTTGACAGTTTATAGTTTGTGTTTATGGTATTAATTCTAAATGAAGAATTAGTCTTGGAAGCCAGAATAGGTTGAGCTATTTCTATTCTCTGTCCAGATATTTGATAAGGATATTTCAAGATGATAAGGATGTGTATTATGTCCAAAATTGCTTGGGACTCTCTCTCAAGATCTCTTGTAGGAACATCTAAGGTATAGATGTCTAGCTGCTTACATCTCATCATAAAAGCTTGAAGAAGCAAGATGGTAAAAGCAATTCATGATCATTCATGAATTTCCTTGTTATATCAAATGCTTTCAACTCTTTGGGAGAAGAGTTCTTAGAAGATAAGCTGGTTTGGAAGATTATCATGTTTCTTATCAAGATAGTTGACTTAAAGGTGTCAGCCTTTGTAGAAGTTCAAGTCATCACCAACTGAGAGTACATAAAGAAGAGCATCATGATATGGGTTCTGATGCAGAGTTATCTTATGATGTTGTGTATACTGGGAAATAATTCCACCCGGATCTAAGGAGAGTATATAGAAGGTCAAGTCTAAATGTCCAGAACATCTATTTTGACATCAACAAGATTTATGTTGTTGAATAATGGGAGTTGGATCAATTATAAAAGAATGTGAAGGCCTTTTGGAGTAGAATATCCTATTTGTTGCAAGATTCATCTAAAGGAATTTTATATATCTTGACCTAAGAAGGGTAGTTTCCTATGATGAAGAGCTAATTGCTTCTAGCTAATAAATGTGCATCAAAAGTGAAGAAGTTTGTCATCAAGGAACTAATATGTAAGTATTCCTTACTCATCTACTGACTGAAAAAGGAAGAAAGTTTATTTATGTGCAGTATGATGTGGTTTAAAGATCTCCAAATTATGTATTAAAAAATTTGAATAATGGTTCAATCTTTGGAGGAGTCTTTTCAAGATTGGGAAGTTGACTGAAAATCTAGAAGGGATAGGGTTTAATTTTAAAAGCTCTAACATGTAATGGAGAACCTTATCAATCAACAATCAAGCTGAATAAATTATGTGAAATCAGAATGTCTCAATATCATAATAGACATTAGGGTACTAAGGCCAAGTCTTGCATTGATGTTGCCACTTCTGTGTAACATTGTACGACTTTCTCAAAAGTCCTTCTCAACTTAAGGATAACCTGGTTGTGACCAAAGATGAAGATGTTGAACAACTGAGTAGTTCAGGATTCAGTTGTCTTAATGATGTTCTCCATGACTAAAGGTCTGACATCTAATGTGATGAGCTGTTTTAGTTATGTAATCATGATCACTTATGGGGTGTACAAGTATGCTGGCTATTAATCTCTATTTTCTTATCCTGATCGTCCAAGAAAGTTGAGGTGAAGGTGTCTCTCTAATAAGTTGCAACGTCAATCTACTGCAATAGTTCTAGAACTTCCTCTTATGAACCTCATCAGGTTTCTACAAGGTGAGAGTCTTGATTAAGCTGATGTATGATCTTGTGAAAGTTGTTGATATTTTTGGTGAACTTTAGATAAGTACAAATCAAATCTATTTAAAGTTATTAAAAGTTCTTGATCAACTTCTACAAAGGAAAGTTGGGTTCCAACTATGCTTAATGAATATCTTTAAGCTTCTCAGTTGTTAGTAAAATTTGTAGAGATATTGTTGTCATTAAGGAAGAAAGGATGTTGAATCGAATGTTGGAAATTTATCTTAGGAAAATGATTCTCCAAGTTAGAAGGCTCTGAATAGTTGTATGAACTGAATCACAAATCTCTCAAGTCAGCTAGAGTTCAGGAGGTTTATCTAGAGGAGTGGATGATAAGGAAATTGGTTATTCAAGTGATCTCCACTATTTTTCAAGCCTGATGCTATCTTGTATTCAGAATTTAAGGAGACCTTGACAAGTGTATGTTGGAGTAAAGTTGGTAACCCTATAAACTTACAAAGATTAATCTGGTGATGTTGGTGTTAATAAGGGATGGCTGTCCTTGGAAAGCAATCTTGTCTCCTGAATTAGCTAAGTTTCGTTTGAATCCTAGTATTTACTAAGAATAATTATAATGCTAAAGGAAATTGTTGCTCTTTAGTTTTTGCATACAATGTCAAAAAAGATGTTATGACATTGTACTATGGCAAGTTTGTTACAGTCTGTGTAATCAAGTTTGCAAGTTTGACTTGACAAAGATCGTTGATATTAGTCTTAGTTCTGTCAGTGATCTTGCTGCAAGTAAAGGTATTCTACTTAGCTTGGGATCTCTGGGTTGATATTATGAGACAAACTTAGTTAGTCCTTGGATGCAAGTTAGATTGAAACCTTGAAGGGTGTTTTTGGGAAATTATTCTACTGTTGGGTCAATAACAGCATATGCGGCGTGTAAAAAGTTTATTGTCCAGTCAGCTATGGTTAGCCTTGACTATGTCAGTTAGAGTTTTATTTCCCAGTAGTCAAAGCTTGGGAAAATAAGAATAAGAACATGAGAGTGTCTCTCTCTTATAATGAATGGTGCATTGATAGATAAGGATAACTTCTCTTTCTCCAAAATGCTTCCATTGACTGATTTTTCGTTACAAGCAAGGTAACCTTTTTTTAAAGAATCAGTTGTTATAAGCAAAACAGTTCTCAGTTTCCTCAATACAAATTGTGTTTCAAACAAGAGCCAATCTTCACATATTGCTAAATGTAAAGAGGTTCATTTTCTAAAAGACATGAGGGATATGAGTTGTGTCTCAAAGAAGGATATATCATCTTCTGAAGCATTGATAAAAAGACAGTTTTGTGCTAGAAGGAAGGAGTGTAGAAGATTATTTGACAGGGGTAAAAGGTAAAGATGTTTTAAAAATAACCACTAGTGTTGATGTCAAACCAAATGTTCTGACATCATGTATGTTGTGTGAGGCTTCTGCTTCTTGTGCCTCAGATGTGTGAATTGAATAGCTCATGTGTGTTGTTCTAAGGAGACGAGTCTCGAATGTGTGAACTTGGATAGCTCATGCAGGACATTTGGGTTTTCCTCATTTTTGGTCTGGTGATTTTTCAAGTTGGTTTTCTTGTGCTTCAGGAAAAGTTTCTTCTTCCACTTGGGGGGAGAATTAGTTCTCTGTGACTAGAAGTGGTTCTGAGTGACAGGGGGAGTAATAAGCCTATCTATTTTTAACTATTTGTGTATGTAGTGTGTGTTTCCGGTGGTTGTGTATATTTACTCCATTTTTTGTCAAATTTTGGCTAAAATGGGGGAGTAAAGTGTTAGTGTTCTTTGTGTCCTAATGTTACATCACATGTATTGGCATGTTGATTTAACATTGTGATAGGAATGTCTGCTACTTCTAGGGGATAATAGCTATTGTGGTTGCTTGTTGAATGCAACTATTAAGGGGGAGCATGATAGTCTGTCATGCTGACTTAGCTGGATGTTGCTGCTGCTCTGATAAGATGTGTGCAAAGATGTCAAACAAATTTCATCTGACATCTTGCATGATGAAAAATCTCGTAGATTTTTTTTTGCTAAGATTGTTTTAACCAAAATTTTCCAAAAGGGAAGATTGTTAGTACCATGGTTTTTTGATTGTCTAAATTTTTGTGAAACATGGTTTGACATAACAGGTTTGCTGTTATGTGATTTTCAACCAGATGTCGAACACAATGTCATGACATCATGGTCTCGTACAACATGTGTTATTGTTGTTTGGTATTTTCTTGATAGATTTAATTTGATTTTATGAGATTCCTTTTGCATATATCTCAGTTATTTTTGCAGGTCAAGAAGATGCAATCTGGAACAAATGAATCAAATCTCCATCAGCATTAAAGTTTCTAAAGGTTCTTGTTCATCCAATTTAGGATACTTGAATATTTATTCCAAGATTTAAGGATATATTTTCTACAACAATCAGCGCATGGATCAAGTAATAATTGGGCAGAGAATTCAAATCCCATGGACAACTGAAGGTTATAAAAGGAAGAACAAGACCTAGGGAAAATTAGTTCTTGTTAGTTCTTATTTTTGTTTAGTTTAAAATAAGGGTTTAGGTTTTAAGAGTCTCTCGCGTTCCTTGTGATGTAAGTCACCCTTTGTATTTGTTGATGCATTGAGGTAGACATAGTGTTCTCACTCAGAAACCTTTAGGTAATGACTTGAGTATTATTCTCCTCTAAGCTTTTAAGCAAAGAGTTGAGTATTGTTCTTCGTGGAAGCTTTTAAGCAACACCTATTGTTGTTCTTAGTCAAGAGTCCCGACTAAGTATTTGTATTGGAAGTGTAATCTTCTATTGGGTTTATCCTTGTACTAGTTACAATCATTGTAAATGGTTTTTAGATTGTCACTGATATTTGTTAAATTTTAATTCATAGTGTCAAAGGAGATTTGATTTGTTTTAGATTTAAATAGATTTGATTTAAGTCTAGAATAGATTTGATTTGATTTGATTTAGGAACAAAAAGATATTTTGGGCTTTGGGCTTAGGGTGTAAGCTCAGTTATAAATAGAGGGAGTAACCCCTATTTTTCAAAGCAAGAAAAAGCAAGTCATTCACAGTATTTTGCAGTTGCAAAGTGAATAAGAAATTTTTCCACAGTTTGTGAGCAGAGAGAAACTCTGCAGAAATAATTGTCTTGTCTTCTTTTCTTTGTTTTTTTCTCATAACTAATTGTCATTATGGTAGAAATTCATCATAGAATTAGGTGGATTTCCAACATCTGGTATCAAGAGCTTTTGTTTCAATTCAAGGGAAGTGTCAATCAAGAACGATTGAAGAATTCATGATGACAAGTTATGGGAATGCAAACTATCCAGCAACGCTACCAATTCTGAAACTTGACAACTATGAGAATTGGTGCAAACAGATGAAAATCTTATTAAGGTGTCAAGGTCTTTGGGACCTTATAAAAGATGGAGTCGAAGCGCTTGGCGAAAACGCTTCAGAAGAAGAAAAGAAGAAATACACAGAATCTGAGAAGCTGAGTTATAAAGCATTATTTATAATTCATCAATGTGTCATCCCAGACAATTTCGAAAAGATTAGTGATTCAGAATCTGCAAAAGAAGCTTGGGAGATCCTTAAGAAGTCTTTTGGAGGCGCTGAGAAGGTGAAAGAAGTGAGGTTACAAACTCACAAAAGGACCTATGAACTGCTTCAGATGGAAGACAGTGAAAACATATCTGATTTCTTAACTAGAGTTACAAAACTAGTAAATCAAATCAAGATATGTGGAGAAGCGTTAACAACAAGAGCTGTTGTGTCGAAGATCTTGAGATCTTTAGCTCCTAAGTTCGACCACATAGTGGTGGCGATAGAAGAGGGGAAAGACTTGTCGAAATTGACAAAGGAAGAGCTTCAAGGGACGCTTGAATCTCATGAACAAAGAATGAACGAAAGAGCTGCAGGAAAATCGAAGAGTGATGTGGCCCTGCAGGCACATTCAGCAAAAGAGACCAAAGGCAGAGGAAAGTGTTTCGACAGAAGTAGAGGTGGCTACAACAAATCAAATGGTAGAGGAAACCAAATCGAAGGAGACGTGTCGAATCAAAGAAGACCATACCAAGGCAACCAAAGAGGTGGTGTTGCAAATAGAGGAAGAGGTGGTGGTCGAAAACTTGATAAGAGTCACATTCAATGTTACAATTGTCAGAAGTATGGTCACTATTCGAGTGATTGTCCAGAAAAACGAAAGAATCAAGAAAGTGATGCAAAGCATGCAAAACATGAAGAAGAAGAGATGATGCTGATGGTCACAACAAGAGATGAAGATAAATTCAAGGACCAATGGTACTTGGATTCAGGATGTTCATCACATATGTCTGGAAGGAAAGACTGGTTCGTCAATATAAAATCCTCAACGAAAAATATGGTAAAATTTGCAAATGACAATACCCTAGCAGCTGAAGGTATTGGTGATGTTATGATCATGAGGAAAGATGGCAAGAGGTCAGTAATTTCCAATGTATTGTACATACCAGGCATGAAGAGCAATTTGCTCAGTGTAGGGCAGTTGGTTGAAAAGAATTATAAAGTGTCAATCAAAGATAAGTTGATGAGAGTCATTGATGCAAGATTGAACTAAATGTGATGGAGCACAAATGCCTTTCGACTACAGCTAGCAGAGATGAATGGATATGGCATTATAGACTAGGCCATCTCAACTTCAGAGACATCAGAGATTTGAAGAGAAGAAATATGGTTTCAGGATTGCCTAAAATTGACATTCCAAACGAAGTATGTGAAGAATGTGTGTAGGCGAAGCAACACAAGAATAGCTTCAGCAAGGATGCAGGAAGCAGATCGAAGGCTAGTCTTGAAGTCATATACTCTGATGTATGTGGACCAATCCAGGTGGATTCGATGGGAGGTAACAAATACTTTGTTACATTCATAGATGATTTCAGTCGAAAGCTATGCACTTACCTGATCAAGAAGAAAAGTGAAGTGATCAAAGTATTTACCAGGTTTAAGTCTATGGTCGAAAGACAAAGTGGTAGAAAGCTCAAAGTTTTGAGAACTGATGGTGGTGCAGAATATGTGTTGAAAGACTTTGACAGATTATGTGAAAAGGAAGGGATTGTGCATGAGGTGGTGCCACCCTATACTCCATAACAAAATGGAATTACAGAAAGGAAAAATCGAACCATCATGAATATGGTGAGAAGTATGTTGAAAGGCAATAGTTTACCTAAAGATTTTTGGGGTGAAGCTGTTTCGACTGCAACATACATTTTGAACAGATGTCCTACAAAGAAGCTAGAAGGAATTACTCCAAAAGAATTTTGGTTTGGTGTGAAGCCTAGCTTGAGTCATCTGAAAGTATTTGGATCTATTGCACATAGACATGTGCCAGATCAGTTGAGAAGAAAACTTGATGACAAGTCAAGTCAAATGATTCTAGTTGGATATCATTCGACAGGAGGCTACAAGTTGTTCGATCCAGAGAACAAGAAGATTGTGATCAGCAAGGACGTGATCATAGATGAGTTTAAAGAATGGGATTGGACTGCAAATGTCAAGAAAGATTCAGTGGGAATCTTATTCGAAGAGCCAGAAACTCAAGTCGAAAGATAAGTTCGACAAGAGGAACCAGCAGATATACCAAGTACAAGCAGACCTCAAAGAACAAGACGCATGCCTGCAAGATTGCAAGATTGTGTGATTACATCAAATGATGTAATAGATAATGAAGGTAAGCTGGTACATTATGCTTTCTATGCAGATGTCGAACCTGTTAATGCAGCTGAAGCATTAAAAGATTCGAAGTGGGTGAAAGAACGAAGAAGTAAATTCTATCAAAGACAACAACACTTGGTCACTTGTCGAATTGCCTCAAGGCAAGAAGGCAATCTATGTCAAGTGGGTATACAAAGTGAAAACAAATTCGAAAGGTGAAGTAACTCGACACAAAGCAAGACTTGTGGCGAAAGGATTTCTACAGAAAGAAGGAATAGACTTCGACGAAGTTTTTGCACTTGTTGCTAGGAACGAAACAATCAGGTTGGTTGTTGGTCTAGCAGAAATAAACAGTTGGCACATATGTCAGATGGACGTGAAGTGTGTATTCCTAAATGGACCCTTAGATGAAGAAGTCTATGTTAAACAACCAGTTGGGTTTGTGAAACATGACGAAGAAAGAAAGGTGTATAGGCTACATAAAGCCCTGTATGGATTGAAACAAGCTCCAAGGACTTGGAATAAGAAAATTGATAGTTTTCTAAGGGAGAAGGAATTTGTGAAGTGCATAACTGAACATGGAGTATATGTAAGAAGAAGCAAGAGTAAATTGCTTATACTATGTCTCTATGTAGATGATTTGTTGATAACAGGTAGTTGCAAGAGTGAGATCGAAGACTTCAAAGGTGATCTCAGCAAGGAATTCGAAATGTCTGATTTGGGTGAGATTTCATATTTCCTTGGTATCAAATTCTACAAGAGCAGTAGAGGTTTGATGATGCATCAAAGAAGATATGCAGGAGAAATTCTCAAGAGGTTTGAGATGGAAGAATGCAACTCAACTTCGACACCTGCAGAACCAAGACTGCAACTGTCGAAAGATGCAGATGAAGATGATGTTGATCCAACCCAATACAGAAGACTTATTAGATCATTGAGATACCTTTGTCATACAAGGCATGACTTAGCATACAGTGTAGGTATGGTAAGTAGATTCATGCAGAAGCCAAAGGTATCACATCTAGCAGCAGTGAAGAGGATACTAAGGTATCTCAAAGGAACTTTCGATTATGGCATTTTGTTTCCTGCAGTTGATAAAGTAAAAGAATGCAAGTTAGTGGGATACACTGATTCGAGTTGGTGTAGTGATGCTGAAGATCGAAAGTCAACAGCAGGATATTTGTTTATGCTAGGTGGTGCACCAATTTCTTGGAATTCAAGAAAGGAACCAGTAGTGGCATTATCATCATGTGAAGCGGAATACATAGCTGCTTCTCTTTGTGCATGTCAAGCAACTTGGATGATGAGCTTGGTCGAAGAGATAACAGGGAAAAATCATGGAGCAATTACCATGAAGATAGATAGCATGTCAGCTATTAATCTGGCGAAGAATCCAATAGCACATGGTCGAAGTAAGCACATCGAAATGAGATTCCATTATCTTCGAGAATAGGTAGCAGATGGGAAGATGACTTTGGAACACTGCAGAACTGAGAATCAGATTAGAAATATCATGACGAAGGGAGTGCAAGTCGAAGTATTCAAAAAGCTAAGAGCCATGGTGAACATAGACAGTTTAGACACAATGAATTAGGTGGTGTGTTAAATTGTAATTCATAGTGTCAAAGGAGATTTGATTTGTTTTAGATTTAAATAGATTTGATTTAAGTCTAGAATAGATTTCATTTGATTTGATTTAGTAACAAAAAGATATTTTGGGCTTTGGGCTTAGGGTGTAAGCTCAGTTATAAATAGAGGAAGTAACCCCTATTTTTCAAAGCAAGAAAAAGCAAGTCATTCACAGTATTTTGCAGTTGCAAAGTGAATAAGAAAGTTTTCCACAGTTTGTGGGCAGAGAGAAACTCTGCAGAAATAATTGTCTTGTCTTCTTTTCTTTGGTTTTTTCTCATAACTTATTGTCATTGTGGTAGAAATTCATCATAGAATTAGGTGGATTTCTAACAATATTGGGGCAGGTCTTTTATCACTGCAGTGATTGGAAGTGAGATGGCAATTTATTATATCCAGGATGTGCCTAGGTAGACGTTGCATTGGGTAGGGATTAAGCGAGAAGTTGTAAACTGAGATTCTTTAGGCTTAGAATTAATACTACTAATAGTGGATTTCCTTCATATCTTGGTAGCCCTTAAAGTAGGTGAGTTTTCACCGTACTGGGTTAACAAATCGATTGTGTTCTTTATCATTATTCACTTAAACTCTGCATATTATTTTAATTTGATATTGTTATTCAGTATGTATACGGATGTTGTAACATCTGTCCTTTCATCATGTTCTGATGTTGGAAACATCAGTATGAGCATGGTATGTACCGGTTCCAGAATTTCAGATGCAACAATTAATGTCATGAAAAATTCAATTTCTCATATTTTTATTTTCCATTAGAAACACATAAAATTTTATTGGATCGAAGAAACTTCTGGTTCTTCTATAATTATTTTCAAATCATAATACATATTCATGATCTTTTAATTGAGAAAACAATTTCACAAACTTCTGGTTGTGAGTAGACTACAAATATACGCATGATCGTTTAGTCGATGCAATAGTTAATATCATAAAATGTTTAAATCGTCTACATATCACCTTACATATGTTATATAAAAACTTAACTTATAAAATTTTAATTTCCTTTAGGAACATACACAACTTATTGGATTGAAGAAACTTCAAGTTTTTCAATACTAATTTTCAAATCATAATATATTCGAGATGACCCAACTGATTTTGCCAACAACACACTTAAGTGTGATATGTAGACTTCTTGTTTACAATAATACATACGATTTTATTCTTGTAATTTGTATCAATCCATAGTAAAATAATACATAGTAAATAATACAATTATTTTTATAAAATCTATTCATATAAATTGATGTCATACAATTTAATTATAATGTTTACATCTAAATCATTTTTTTGATTTTACCAATAATCACAGTACATAAAACATATTACTATATTTTCTTACGCTTTATGTGTATAGAATATAGAGTACTAAAATTATTCAACAAATATAAATAACTCTATAAATTTTATGTAAGAATTATAACTTAATAAACAAATTTGAAACAAAAGAATATAAATATTTGTTCATTAGAAAATTAAGTAAAAGAAAATATATGTATACTATAAAATGCATTATTTTTAAGAAATAATTTATCCAATCAAATCACCATTAAGACTTATCCTTACAATATAAAAATTTCAAAAATAAATATTTATCATATAGAAAAAAAATCACTTTATATTTGTGTGATTCATTTTTTCTTTTTTTTTTATGAAATACACTAATTACAATAACACAAGTTAATAACAAGTTGATAACAAATAATTATCAAATAAATACTTTTCAATCTTAATAAAGTAGTCACAAAATTATAAGATTATGTTATAAATTAAATATTGAATTAATCAAATTAATTTTATCAATCAATAATTTATAATAAATTAATAACATTTAGTTATGAAATATATATTTTACAATCTTATAAAACTCAGTCATAATTTTTTATGATAAAAAATTACAATCCTTCAACAGATCTTGATATTAAAATATTAATTCTTCAAGAACAATGGCTCAATCATCATAGACGATAACAAAAATTAGATGACCAATCATTTAGTGAAATATATAGTTCTTAGTGAATAATATAGCAAATGATGAAAAAATACATTCTTAAATACATTTTTTTTATAGTTCTTCGAAAACTCAATCACTTTTTTTTGTAGTTCTTCAGGAACTTAATCACATCTATTTTATTAATAAAAATAATAATATTTACAATCTGATCAGGAGGAATTGTCACTGGCCCATGAGGTTGAGTTGAACGACAGTTGTTGAGAGTGAAGTGGAGGGGGTGTACCTACAAGGTACTCCAATGCCAAAGTGAAAATGGGAACAATCAGAGCGCAAGTACTATAGTGAGAGTGAATGAATGAATAAATGACTCTCTCAAGTGAAAGGGTATTTATAGCCCCCAGCGCTAGGCCAAAGTTCCCATGTTGGACTGGTTAAATAGGCCAAAAATAGAGACCTTTAAGACCTACGTGTATAGTGGAGACCAGCACATGGTCCCCATCCATAATGAACTTCTTCGAACTATCAGGGAGATATGGATGTGGTCTTTTAGGGGCCAAGAGGACTCTGTGATATTCGGAGGCATCAGGTGCCTGCCCTACGAGGAGGGTACGTCGCGAGGATCACCTGGGTGCCTCTGATCCTCCTCGATGGTCATACGACAAGGATGTCATCGGGACACATGTGCTCAACGTGAGGAGTGGAATCACTTACCGACATGGTTAAGGGAAGACTCACTCCTGTTAGTCTTCTTATGAATCATAGTTGGATTGGGACTTATATGATATTTGGGCCAAGTACGTGCCCAGTCCAGAATAGGAGCCCCCCTAGTTGTTGCTCCTAAAGGGAGTATCCATGACTTAAGACCAACTTGTTCATCTGATGAGCGTAGCTCGGGGGTTCCATATGTCGTTGAGGAACGTAGACGAAAGTTGAAGCGTGCTCGCAAGAAAAATCCATATGCCCCTCGACTCACGAGGGGATGAAAAGGTTATAGGTATATCACTTTGCGGGCCACGTGGTGTAGCTTCTAGGGTAGACTAACAGCCTAGGGAGTAAGGGTCATTATGACTTGAGCAGGTGGGAAGCAGAAAAGTGAATCGTTTGACATATTACTCGACGCGACACTTCGACTTCTGCGCTAGTTTTATAAATAGAGTTCAGAAGCTCATTTGTAGCGTTTTTTAAGTCCTTGCTCCCATTTTTCTCCTCATTTTATTGATCATTTTTCTTTCCACCGTAAGCACTGTCGCGACTTCTTCCATCAAATCCCATATCAGCTTTTGATCAAGTAAGTACTCTTTCTGCCATTGTTCTTGCATGTAGATGGGATTTGTGTTTTATGGTAATTTTTAGAGGGGTATTCCCTGTGAAATTCACAGATTTCCATGTGAATTTCACTATCTGGGGAGTTTTACCTCGGGACATTCATACTTTTACTTACGAGATTCATCCGTTTTAATGGATCATTTGTCCGGGGGTGGCAAAATCCCCGCGAAGTTCATGAGTTTTCTCGTGGAACTCATTTGTTCCCCTCCAAACTCATGAGATTGTTCATGGAATTCATCCTCTCCTCGCAGAACATATGAGACTGCTTGGGGAATTCATCATCTCCTCGCGAAACTCATGATATTGCTCGTGGGATTCATCCTCTCCTCGCAGTATTCATTAGATTGCTCACTTCTCACTGGACGAGGGTTTGTTGACGCGGCTTGGTCGTAGCAACCTCCTTTCACTTGTCTTGTGGTGGAAGGGTGGATTTGATATTTATGTCAAATTCACTAGTTTCCTATGTTATACAGGTGAAATGGTCGAACCAACCGAGGTGGCCACCACAGACGAGCAGGTCGAGATAGAGGAGGCGAGTGGAGCCGATGAGGGTATTTATTTGGTCGACACTATCACTGATGTGTCATTGTCTTGGGTTGGGCCAGAATGCTGAAAACTAGCCTCGGTCTTCAGTAATGCTCAGAGGGAGGCGTACACGGTCGTCGAATATGGCGGAAACCAAGAAAGTTTCAGACAGAATATCATGATCTTCCGCCTGTCCCCTACGGCCATAATATGTTCGTTTTTCCCAAAAGATCGTTTCCTCATATACGAAGTCTTCTTCAAAGTTTTGGGGCTTCGTCTACCCTTTAATGACTTTCAAATGGGCATTTTTAATCATTTATCTCTGGAACCTTCCCAACTGCACCCTAACATGATCGCCTTTATATGGGCGTTTGAGATCATCTGCCGGTATCTTTGAATTGGAGCGATGATTCCCTTGTTCTATAGAATTTTCCACCTCCAACGGCAGTCCCGAGGAGGAAGGAATATTTAGGTATCTCTTAAGTAATCCAAGATATTGTTCAGGATGTACATGGACTCTGTCTGTGACTTCAAGGGTAAATGGTATATCATACAACCCGTGTCTCAAGAGGTCGTGGATGTGGTGTTTGACTCAGCTACTGTTATTGATGAGGACGGGGAGGTTTGTTACGACAAGGATGGGAATGAGCAGATCGAGATGCTCTCCAAATTTCCTATCCATTAGTGTCAAGCACATTATGATCATGGCCTGGCTATTACCATACTTTTGTCGGTAGCCTGGGTAACGAGGATGAGGGGGCCTTCAACATTCTCAATATATTCTTCGACAGTTTCTTCCCCTCTAGGTGGGTGACCCGGGAGGGAGACGATGTCCTTGGCAATGATGGTGAACCTGCATTTGAGGCCCACTCGATCAATACCAAGGCGCTCGTTGAATGTAAAACTTACAAGGACGTTGCAACTCTTTTGGGTTTCTGCCCGCACAGTCCTGTTGCCTTTGTTTTTATTCTGTTGATATACGTCATCCTAGCGGTACTAACTCGAGTATGTTGTGTTTGTTTTTGCAGGTAAGATGCAGGAGCGTCATGATTATTTGTTGAAATTGTCCCACGATAAAAAGAGAAGCAAGAGGATAGTGAAGCCCACTCAACCTACTCACCTCGGCCGAATCTCGAGCTGACCAAGGATGGATCTAGTGCTTCGTCAGGATCTCATGACGTTGTTCAGTTTGCGGCAATGTCGGGGAAGAAGAGAGGTCGCCCTAAAAATGAGCCTGTGGATTTGACTGAGGACAGACCGTGTACTAGAGACTTTAACCTTCCTCCTTTCTTTGTTGAGAAGTAATTTTTTGAAGGGTTCCCCTTGGCCGTGTCTAATGAGGAGTCTTCCATTATCAGGCGGCTCGACAAGGAGGGCAGAAGAAAACACCTAACGTCGAGGATGGTTGGTTTAATGAAGGTCGCAAAGATTGTTGTGGCCCTCTCGAGAGAGGGGGTCATTTCCTCTGTCATGGTGAGTAAGTTGTAGTCAGAGAAAACCGTTCTCATGAAGAAGGCGAAGAAGTTGAAGGTTGCCCTAGAGAAAAGTGAGGAAAAGTTATGGGTGTAGGTTGGTAAGCTAACAAAGGAGAAGGAGAGAGCAGCCAAAGTTTATGAGGAGAGAGACTCATTGCTGCTCGAGAAGTAAAATTTGGAGAAAAAGGTCGCCGATTTGAAGGATGACGGGCTGCTCGCAGAATATGAGCCTGGTGGGATCTCCATCTTGAAGACTCATGCAACAATGGTTGCTCGAATTCAGGTCCTTGAATCAGACTGTGTGGATGTGGTGTCTGACGGATTTGAAACTGTGATGGCCTAGCTGGCCGTGTTGAATCTGGAGCTCAATACTAGGGGTTTTGTCTCAGGTGATTGATGGTAAAGTAGTCCATCCTCTCAATTCTCCCGATCCAGAGACTGAAGATGGTACTCCAAGGAGTGTTTGATGTTTTCTTGGCGTTTTGTTTGAGCCTGCGCGCTCTTAATTTTGTAACGTTTCGACTGAGGCATGCGTGATTGTCTTTTTTTGTAAAACTTGGACAAGGGGCTTTTCCTAACTATCTTTTGTTTGGGCCTGCCTACCCTTAATTTTGTAATATCTGGACAACATTGGGCTTCGTTGTCGGATTTTCTGAATGCCTTTATTTTGCGTGTTTATTGCGTGTTAGAAGTTATTTATCGTGGCGCTCAACATGTTTATTTCATGAAGTGTTGAAATTTGTGCTCGACCTTAGTGGTAGTCGACACGTGTGGAGATGTGTCAAGGAGGAGGATTTGGAGTCCGCCTGGACAAGGTCAAGGTCAAGGTCGGGATCTTGACTTCATGGCATGAACTACCCATTGCAAGCTGAGTGTTCTGCCTATTTGGTACTTCGACAACGGAGCTCGATCGAGGTGTCCCCGTCGGGCTAAGGTTTCACTCATCAATTGAGCGAAGACCCGCCTTTTGTTATTGGTTGGAGGCCATGTTTGTACCTCAACATGCTTTCATGGTCGAGCGAGCCTTGTCGCTTGTCGAAGAGGGTACATCAACTTCTAGGCTCTGGCGTTTATTTGGAACTTAGCTGTAATATTGTTTTAACTTTATAGTGTTCCATGGTCGAGGTGGTTGTTCTCCACTTAGGTTTTCGAGGTAGTAGGCCCCATTGCCCATCGTCCCACATACACAATAAAGGCCCTCCCAGTTCTGGTCAACTTTCCTTCACGGGAATCTTTCTGATTTCTCCGTAGGACTAGACTGCCGACTTGGAATTCACGTTTTATGACTTTGGCGTCATGTCGTAGAGTTATCTGATGTTTAAGTGTGGTCTCGCGAAGAGGTTCTCCCGACCAAATCTCTTCGACTAGGTCGAGCTCTTCTCTCAGGGCTTCGTCGTTCATCTCTTTGTCGAGAGGGAATTCGATTCTCCTGGACGATTCCATGATTTCCACGAGAATGACTGCCTCTGTGTCGTATGTTAGTCAGAATGGAGTCTCCCAGGTTGTCGAGTGTGGTGTCATCCTGTAAGCCCAAAGCACAATGTGCAGCTCTTCTACCCATCTCTTTTTGGCTTCAACTAGCATGCGCTTGAGTCCTCATAAGATGACTTTGTTCGCAGCCTCATCTTGCTCGTTCATTTGAGGGTGTTCGACAGTCGTGAAGTGTTGTTTGGTGTCGAGCTTGGCGATAAAATCTTGGAAGCTCTGGTCGGTGAACTTCGTCCCGTTGTCAGTGATGAGCGCTTGTGGTATGTCGAACTGGGCGAGGATGTTTCTCTTGAAGAAATGGAAAACATTGTGTGATGTGATTTTGGCGAGGGCTTCAGCCTCTATCCATTTTGTGAAATAGTCGAAGCCACAATCAGGAATTTATTTTGGTACGATCCTTGAGTGAAATGATCGAGGATGTCCATCCCCCACCAGGAAAACGACCGTGGGGACGACAATGTTTTGAGCTCGTGTGGGGGCGTTGGGTGCATGTCTTCATGTCATTGACATCTGTCGCATTTTTTGACACGCTCCTTCATGTTCTGCTTCATGGTGGGCCAGTAATACCCTTCTCATAGTGCCTTTCGTACCAGGGATCTTCTGCCCAAGTGTTTGGTGTTGATTCATTCGTGGATTTCCCGTAAGATCTCGGGGACTTTAGTCTCCTCGACGCATTTCAGAAGTGGGATGGATAATCCCCATCTATAGAGATTCTGCTTGATCACTATGTAAGAGCGGGCTCGTCGTTTGATTGTATTGGCTTCTTTTGGGTCAACAGATAACTCTTCCTTAGTGAAATAATTGAATATTGGGGTCACCCAACATGTACTGTCCCCGATGGAGTTCACCTCAGGAGATGCAGCAGGCCTTTCAATTCTCAGGCGAGAAAGGGACTCCTGGATGACAGACTTGTTCCCACCTTTCTTCTTTGTGCTCGTGAGCTTTGAAAGTATATCGGCCCAGGTGTTTTGCTCATGGGGTACGTGTTTGATTTCCTCCCAATCGAATCTCTTCATCGAAGCGCGAAGGATAGGAGGAAAAGAAGAGTCTCCATCAATGTTATTTATACCCAGAGAGGGAAAGGAAACACTGAATAAACCTAAATAAAAGGAAAGAGTATGGTCTCACGACCAAGAGAAGAGGGTAAGGAAGTCGATTGCGTGAGGGGAAGGTACTAGAACCCCTCACGTCCATGGTACTCCATAGGATCCACTCAAGTTTATTCTAATCTAAGGGTGTATAAAAGTCTAATTCTAAAGCTTAATGCTAAAAGGGATTGCATGAAAAGTATATACAAAAAGAATGTTTTTATTAGTTGTGTCTACCGCGGTTGTGAACCTTTGTTCCTACATACCACCTTCCGTGCAATGGGGATCAAGGCACTCGTAGTTCTTCTAGAAAATTTTGTTTGTTTGTTGTGTGCTTTTTATGAGAATGATGCGTTAAACATTTCCAATATTGGAACATTGACTTGTTGGTTTCTCGTAGAAGAGGCTTAAGTCTTTGAGTTCGCTTCGTATCGGAATGGCTAAAACACATTCGCTTATGAAAAGAGTTTTTGAAAGAAAAGCCAAGTGGCAAAAAGAAGTTTGAATTGGTTTGTTTTTTCATTGTGAATAATAACTAATTGATCTCAAGAGAGAGATATTTAGCCATTTCTCCACTTGTTAATGAAAAGAGTTTGAGACTTGAACCACACAAAAGAATAAGAAATGCAAGAATTATAAGATCAAGAAGAAACCCGATTATCATTTACATCGTTTAACCAAAGTGTGATTCTCATCATTCATCATTAAGTGTTTTGAGGTTTGGATAAAGAAAATGAAGTTTTAGTTTTAACAGTATGTAAAAGGGAAATGAAAAAAGTCTAAGGGAGACTAACAAGATCTTAATGTTATCATACAATGATGGCCTTAAGGTTAAGGTTGAAAGGGAAACTTCTACCTAAGTTAGCATGCATGGATAAGAACCTAAGGCCTAGTTAGTTCACATCTCAAAGAAGATGAAACTAACATCATAAGGGAACATGTTATTCAAAGAGGAAATAAGAGGAATGAAATGACAAGAAAATGAGTACTCTTGAGTAAATAAAGAAATGGTGCAAGTAATCAATGATAAAAGAAAGAAAAAGTGATCAAGATGAGAGAAATATAAACTCAATGAGGCAGTAGCAAAGGCATACCCTCAAGTATCTATCATGGCATACACAAGGTGATCATGCTCAACATACTAGCTCGTGAAAACATCAAAACATTCTCTAAGATAAGAGTTAACTTACATTGCAAGAAAGGATACAAGAATAGATGAAAGTAGTGAATGATTCACATTTATATGAAATAATACTTCAAGTAATCAAGTCCAACATGGATCCTTAACCTTATAGGTCTCACCAATCAAAGAAGAAAGAAACAAGGTGGGAGAAAGAAAAATATAGATCCTAAATAGTCACCATGTTGAATTGATAATTAAGTATCAATCAAGGATCAAAGGAGCATGGCACAAGAGGCCTTATAATCATAGAATTCAAAATCTAACACAAGTATAATCAATCATTAAATGACTTAGAAACATCAATTTGAAATGCTCAAGGAAAATACCAAGTCAAAGTCTCATTAATGAGTGATAAGAAAACAACAAATGAAATGCATCAAGTAGTTTTAGAATTGTTCATGAACATGGGCTTTAAGACATCAATACTTAAGCATCAATTCACACATGAAGCGACAAATGTGGATCATGTGTCTTTGATACATCACCAATAAAAGAAGAAATAAAGACAAGGTTAAAAAAAGAAGAGAAATTTTTATCCCAATTGTCATCAAGATGGACTTGTAATTAAATTCAAGCCATAGAATAATGGGAGATATGCCTTAAAGTCATGATGACTTTAGAAGTCAGTAGCAAATACAACAAGTTCCATTCATTATGGATCAAAGGTTTTTTGACAAAAGAATGCATCAAAGCAAACTCCTAACCTTGATCACATTTGATGAATTTTAGGAACATAAACAAACACACGCTAGGATGCTTAAATGGTTCAACAATTTTGAAATTAAGACCCTAAAGATGTCATGAGTATAAGGTAGAAAAATGAGAATCAAATTCCCAAAGGTTGCATAAATGTATTCCATGTACCTCACAAGACAAACACAAAATGAATCACATTCAAAGAGAAAGATCAAAGTGATCCATTGAAGTCAAATGTCTCTCAAGCCTTTACAAGACTATCATTGAGCTTATCATTCCTCCAAGCATCAATTAAAACCAAAAATTGTACAAGAATATGATTTAAAGATCAAATGCATTCAAATTAGGGTTTTATAAACCACACAAACTTTATACTCAAGGTAAAAACCAAATGATCAACATACAATTTCCAATAAATAAAAACATGTTTTCATATCATTAAATCACTCAAATGACCATAAAATACCCAAATATTGGCCTAAAATTATATCCATAAGTTTCAAAATGAAACTTGACTCAATTACACTAGGCCAAAGGGATATTCCCACTTCAATATTCCATGAAAAATAGAAAAATAGGATATAAAATACAAACAAGAATGATCGAAGGAGCTCAAGTCTCTTACAAGTCAGAAACCAATCCTTGATCAACTTAAAAGTTCATGGAAATATCAAAATTAAATTGAAAGATCAATATTAGTTTAAAATTAGGCTTAAATGACCATTAAACAAGATAAATTTATAAAAAATATAAAAATCATAAGTAAAATTCAATAAAAATGAGAAACATGATCTCAACCTCTTAAACAAGCTAAAAAATATTTTTGTGGAATTTTGAAATCAATGGAATTGAGTAAATTATATTAAAACTTCAAAAAGAACCAATAAAACCTCAAAAGTCATTAAATAATTTCTAAAATTTTGAAAACCAAACAAAACTTAAAATAAATGAGGTCTAAGACCATAAAAAAATCAAGAAGACTCAGAGGAACATGAAAATATTTTTCGTGAATTTTTATAGTTCCTAAATTGGGCAGAATTAATTTTATACTAAAATTATGTGAAATAAAACAAAATAGAACACCTTAAACCAAATAAAAAATGAAAAATAGAAAATAAATATTAAAAATAAAATAAAAATCACATTTAGAAAATAGACTCAATCATATTTTAGTCTATAACTTTTTTTCTTGTATTTTTTGGATCAATAAAAATATTTTAAATAAATTATAGAAGTCAAAGAAAATAAATGACAAAATAAACTAAATAAAATAAAATACACAAATGGGATGGTCAAGAATTTAGAGCCTGGCCCCACAAAACCATCATCAGCCAATCACAGCGTGTCCCAATCATTAGGCGCAAAAGATCAAAAATATGATTCACCAACCAAAACGCATTGGGTGGCATGCAAGAACAAATTTTATTCCACAAAAACCCTAACAACCCGTGATTTTTATGGGGTCTTCTGGTTCAGATTTCTCTCATACTTGATTAAAATCAAAAGTATAAACACCAAAGTTGTAGATCTCAAAAAGATCTACAACTTTGGTTTAAGAAGTTTTTGAAAAGATTGAGATATGAGAGAGATATTTGGGCGAGAAGAGAGCATTAAATCAATATTTCACATATTTTTCTATATCTGAATAACTCAAAAAGCAACCAAAATTAATGAAAAAAGTTCTAAAGGAAGATGTTCAGTAGCAACATAAGAACAACATTACACAATTTCCAGATGCAAAATGTACAGATCTAGGGTTTAGTGAAGTTACCTAGTGGAGAAAGAGTCCACTGCCCTTTTGTGCTTGAGATGAGATGAGAAAACCAGAGATTGTGAATGATTCTTCTTATTGGAGCTCAAATAAAGAGCTTAGTGGAGGAGATTCTTCAGAAGCATGCTTGCTTGAAGATATTTGGAGAAATTGTAAGAATAGAGAAAATTTGGTAGAGAGCTCAAAGTTTCATGTGTGTGAGTGAATGAAGGCAAATGTGTCCTTATATAGAGTCTTAAAGTGAGATTAGAGAGGTCATTTCAAGCTAAGAGACGTTGGAGGGTGTTTTTGGAAGAAATTGCACAATTATGTCTTGGAGTCAAAGCTTGCATTTTGTGTAGAGATAGGGAGGCCTTTTGTGCTTTTTAGACAGCTTATATATGCAGTAGCATGTGACCAAAAGATAGTTCAAGTTAGTGGAGTGTGGAGATAGAAATAGAGAAATGGCTATTTTGGGCAATTTTGAGGTTTTTGTACAAACTTGGTACAAATGCATGCATGGGTGTGAATACAAGGTTTGATTCTATTATTCACGAGCCAAATATCTTATGGGCTTGATTGGAGTAAAAAAGAATAGCTAGGTTTGAAGAAATCAAGAAATTGCAAAATTTGGTTTGACAAAATTCAACAAAAAGTTGTCCTAACCTAAAGGGCATAGATTTCTCAATTCTTTGAATTAATGGACAAACTTGTACTCTTTGAAAAGATATTGAGATGTGATACAACTTTCATGTTGGAATTTTTTCATTTGAATCCATTAAAGTCATCAAAACTGACTATGGATAACTTAAATTTTGAGAAATGACCTATAATCTTCAAAAGTGACCTATAATTCCTTGCTCCACAAATCTCAAAATAATTACTTTTTGGGCATGAGATCACATTGTCAAAGTTGTAGATATTATTTTTCTATTTTCAACCATGTAAAGTTTGCAAATTTTCAATAAGAAATGAAGAAGTTATGAATTTTTGGAGTTTAGCCTTATAACTTTCCACACTTGGAAAATTTTCCAATTTCACCAAGATACCTTCATGAACAAGTTAACTCCAAAATCTATCTTTCTCTTGAATTTTTTTAACCATTGGCCATATAATGTTGAAACATGATCTTTGACTTCAACTTTGACCAAAAGTCCACTTGGTCAACATTTGACTTTTGTTGACTTTTACTCAAATGACCAGATGATCAAGATTAGGCAATTGAACTTCAAACAATGCCAACCAAAGGTCCACAATCCATATGATAATTCCATAAGAAATATACAAGCAATTGAAAACCAATTTGCTCAAGAAAATTGTCAGGAAATGCCTTTGTCAAAAAGTTGACTTTTCAGCCAAATAAGTCAAAATTTCAACAATCATCCAATGTAATGCTTTGAGTAACCTTGTGATGAATATAATGGTCAAAATTGATACCTTTGAGGCTATAAATTGATCAGAGAAACCAAGTCATGATGAAAACGAAGATCACAACTTGAATGGGGCCAAAACCCTAATTTCTGATTGAATAGCTTATGAGATGGTGACTGAAGATCAAAACCCTAATTTCTCAGAGATTCCTGAGAAATCCAAGGAGCCAATGAACTTGAATCAATAAGCAGCTCATGATCATGAGGTCCCACACAACTTGCCTTGAGAAGCTCCATCTCTTGATTGATGAATAATCTTGATCCAGGAGAAACCCTGAGAACCTGATCCCATGACCTAATGGTAAGTATGCAAATGCAATATAATAAACCAAATGAAAGGATATAAGGGTAAACAAATTTGGGGTATGACAGTGAGCATGTAATTCAAGACTTGTATGTATTTTTTTGAGTTTGGCGTGGGGAGCTCGAAGAACGCCCTGGATTTGTCAGGGTTGGCTTTGATTCCCCATTCAGTTAGATAGAAATTGAGGAATTTTCTGCCTTAACCCCGAAGGTGCATTTCTTTGGGTTGAACCTCATAATGCACCTCCTTGCTTGATCGAAAACTCTTTTTAGATGGGCACTATGGTCGGTTTCCGCTTGAGACTTGATGATCATGTCATCCATGTATACCTCGAGCATGTCCCTGATCTCGCCTCATAAGACTTTGTTCATCATCCGCTGGTATATTACGCCTGCGTTTTTTAGGCCGAAGGGCATTATGTTGTAGTAGTAATTTCCCGACCCATTCACAAAGGTGGTGTAATTTTTGTCGCTCATTGCCATGAGGATTTGATTGTGGCCCGAATATGCGTCCATAAACGATAAAAAAAATTTAGTCGTCCGAGTTGTCGACCAACATGTCAATATTAGGTAAAGGAAATGCATTTTTGGGGAATGCCCAATTGAGATAAGTATAGTCAACACACATACGCCATTTTCCATTATTTTTCTTAACAAGTACAACATTGGAGAGCCAGGTTGAATACTGGGCCTCAAAAATAAAATTTGCCTCTAGGATGTCTTTTACAACTTTTTCAGTATCCTCCACTTTTTCGGGAGACTACCTATGCATATGTTGTACTACTTCCCTAGCGGCAGGATCCACAACAAGTTGGTGACAGGCGACCTCAGGGTCGAGTCCGGGCATCTCTGTAATGCTCCACGTGAACAAATCAGCGTTTTTCCTCAAACATGCCTTGAGTTTCTTCCTTTCCAGGTTGGCGAGTACAACACCAATCTTCAAACCTTTACTAGGGTCCTTGCCGAGGGGGATGAACTTGAAGTCTCTATCGGGGATGGGTCGGAGAGGATTTTTTCGCCATTGGGGGCCTCGACTTCATCTTTCACGAAGCGGGTGTCAAGGTCAATGGAGTCAACCTTTGGTGGAGCTTGTTGTTCTTTAACTTGAGCAGATTTTTCCATAGAGGGAGCAGCTGTTATCAAGGAGGTCGTTCTGTTGGCAAGTCATACCCCATTATCGATCATGTTTTGTCCTTTGGAGGCTGCATTGAAACATCTCCTAGGAGTTGAGATATCTCCAAAAATGTGGCGACGCAGGCCCTCTTGTTGTAGAACTTCATTTTAAAATGCATCGTGGAGGATACGACGGTCAACTCGTCCAGTGTTGGTCTCCCTAGGATGCAATTATAGAGAGTAGGATAATTGATCACCAGAAAATGCACTTTAACCTGTCAGGATGCGGTTTCTTCCCTGAATGTGACGAACAAATCGACATAACCCCATGGCTTGGAGGTCTAACCCTTGAAATCTTGCAGGTTGGACCCCATGTATGGTGAGAGGTGAGAATTGTCGAGCTGCAGGGTGTAGAACAAATGGGTGTACATGACATCGATGAAACTCCCTTCGTCAACCAGGATGTGATGTACGTCAAAGTTGGACATTCTTGCCCTCACAAGTAAAGGGATGCTGGAGTTAGGGGCTCCATCGAGCAGCTCCTCTAGATAAAAAGTTATTGGCTCAGATTTTGCATTGAACCTTTCAAGGGTTACAACCTAGACCTGGGCTGCATCTATTAGCTCACTGAATTTCCTCTTTGTTGAATTCATCGAGACGTCACTAAATCCCCTTCAAGATATGACCATGGTAGAAGGGAACTTATCCCACCTGCTGTGGGTGAACAAGGGTTTGTCGTCTTCAAGGTCGTCGAGAATGTAGAAGTCCTCGGGCTTGGAGACGTAGAAGGCGGCCTAGAGGGGGCCAGATTCATCGGATGGTCGAGCATCCTCTTTAATTTCTTTCACCTCACGGGTATCCCAATGAGGGGCATCGTTCCTCTTGTATTTCCCGAGTCTCCTTGTTTTAATAAGAGTCTCAATAGCATCCTTCAAGTGGAACAGTCTTCGATCACGTGGTCGTGACTCCGGTGGTACTGGTAGAATTTTGTCCTGTTGAATCCGTACTTTGCAGGAGTTGGTCTCGGGCTCCTGACTCCACCGTCCTTGCATTCGACATTGGCTCACTCCTCAAGGATACACTCACAAGGAGTGGTCAGCAGGGTGTACTCGATGAATTTCCCAACTGGCCCTGTATGCTCTTGGGAGTTGCAAGGCTTCTCCTCTCTTCCCTTATCCTTTATTTGTCGAGAAGGGCCCGTGTCATTGTGCCCCAGGGCACTGGTTGGTCTGCGGTTCCTTGACTCGTGGGCGTTGTTGGCAGCCTCTTTTTCCTTATAGGTTATGTATGCTCGTGCTTTGTTGAGGAACTCATCCAAAGATCTGGGAGGCTTGATGCCTACTTCCTTTCTAAACTCAGTGCCTGAGAGGAGTCCCCTGTAAGTAGGTACCTATTCATGTGGTCGGTGCAGGGTACCTGAATGACCTTGCGGTTGAACCGATTGATATACTCTCTAAGAGTCTCATCGCTCCTCTAGATGATTTCTTCGAGGGTGGCCTCGGTTTTAGGGTGCCGGTGAGACAGTGTGAAGCTGCTAGTGAATTGGTTCTTCTGACTCCTACACGAGGTGATCGACTCAGGAGGAGACTTTTATACCAGTCCATGGTAGTTTTCCTCAGTGTCATGGGGAATAGCCTGCACTTAATAGGACCCCCGATGTTGTGATAGTGGAGCATCGCCTCGAAGCTGTCGAGGTGGTCGACAGGGTCTGTAACACCATCATACCCCTTCAGGGGGAGTTTTCTCCATCCACTTAGGAATAGGGGCTTCCATGATGGCTTGGGACAATTGACCGCAGGGGTCATCTTTGTCGCTTCGTTCTGGGGACCGAGAGGGGGGACGGTTGTAGCGGCGGTTTTTGTGTCGGGGAGGATTCCTTGGACGATTCTTCCTCTCTTCATCGCCCCTGCTCATTTTATATTCAGGGGACCGTCGCTCCTTGTGCGGGGGTATGTGACTGCATTTTTTGATGACTTCTGGTTAAGTCCTCTTCAGTGCGGGACCTCGTCCGGTGCAGCATGGAGAGGGGTGTGATACGGTGGCAGAACTGACTGTTATACTGGTTTTGCATTTGTGTTTGCAAATGTTACGGTAAGCATGAGACGCCACCAACTTTTCTTTTATCCAACAAAGGAAAGGGTGAAAAGAACAGAAAAAGAACTTTCGATAGTTTTTTGAGTAAGGGGGGTAGATTATGGAAAGGGAAGGTGTTAGCACCCTTTCCATCCATAGTTATCTACGGGCACTTAGATTCTTAGCTCATTTTGAAATGTTTTGTGCTTTGTGTGTTTTTGAAAAGTATTTTTGAAATGCCAATAGTAAGGCAACTTGTTTTATGATAACTCTTGTGTCAGTCCTCAAGAGTGTTGATAAAGCGTTTTGAAAATGTTTTTGAAAGAAGTTTCGTGTAAGTGTAAAAATTTGTTTTGAGCATAGCATCTAGGAACTATCTACTTTTACTAAAAAGGGTTGTTCTTTTCCTTTACACAGTGTTATCCTACTATTAGTGAGTAGGTAGCCCTAGTCGTTGGATGTTTGAGGAACATTCGAAGGGACGTTTATAGTCATAAAGGCAACTGGGCAAGAAACTTTAGTAACTACCCTAGAGTTTTAAGATCATTTTTACCGAGCCAACATCGAGAGGATCATTGAGGGACATATGATCTTTAAACCGGAGGGTAGCCACTAAAATATCTCACGTTTTGAGAGTTGTGATTGTTTTTCCGAAGGCAACCAAAATGGGGTACCCTAGAGGTGGCATGTGCAATTGTGTTATATTCAGTTATTTATCTTGTGTTAGGTTTGCTAGCGTTTGTTTGTTAAACTCTTGCCATACAATCCTAATTAGTATATAGCTAAACAGTTAATAATTTGCAGTAATTAAAAGTGCGGAAATATAAATCTAGCTATTACAAGGCTTCGGGAAGGGGATTATTTACATGTCCAAAATGGGGAATAAAGCAGAAAAAATAAAAGTCCTACTTTAAACTATTACAACTAGGAAGTAGGTACAATAATATGAAAAATAGAATGCAAGAGATAATAACACGCGCGAAATGAAAATAACGTCTAAAACTTAAAAAAGAAAAAACTTTTTGTTTGTTTTTTATCATGGAGAGAAACTTAATTTAAAATCCTAAGTCTATTTATTTCTGAATTAAGAAAAGGGTTAAAATAATTAATTAATTAATTTACAAAATTAATTTATTTGAGAAAAACAAACTTAATATTTTTTGTGATTTTTTTATCTGACTTTACGATGTTATAAAAAAATAAAACAATTAAAAGCAAATAAATAAAACAAAATAAAAAAAGTAAATGGGCCAAGATAGTAAAAGTAACAGAGGGTAAATTTAAAAAATGAAGGCTCGGATCAAGAAGAGGCCCAGGTTGCCTTTCGATCCAATGAAGGAGGTTGTCATTCGATCCAATGAGGGAGGCTATCTTTCGATCCAACGAAGGAGGTTGTCTTTCGATCCAATGAGGTAGGTTGTTCAAAGTGCATGATGAACTGCACGTTGAGGGTACTGGTTCTGGATTGATGGGATCTACTAGTGTTGATTATGTGGTGTATGGTGTGCACGTTAGACCTGCAAGCATGGGATCTGGAATACAATTGTTAGAAAAAAATAAAATGCATGACCTGTGTGTCGAACCCAGGTTCTTCCCCTTAATTCGAACCCCCGCCTAATTCGAACCCCTGAGTCCAAATCTGAAGATATTTTGTCCTGAAACACCATGAATCCTGAGATTCGAAGGAACCAATTTCAAATGCCCTAGCAATGGCATTTTGTGTTTTGGGCACTAAAACTCACATGAATTAAGTTAAAACATTCTTAAATAATGACAATAACATGAGTATGCAATCAAAAGAGATTTAAATTAAATATTAAACAAGTTTGAGATTCAAAATTTTACCAAACAGAAGGATCGGATGAGCGTGTTTATGCATGCATTTTGAATTGCTTAAGGCCTGGGAATCACTCCCAGGACCTTCAGGGGGTGATTAGTGTACTTGGTTTGGACTGAGGAAGCTTACACTGTGCGTTTCGATTTTGACAGCTTTGATGTATTTCTTTTGATTTTTGATAGGCAATATGTGTGTCTTTTGCTTGCACTTTGGCTCTGTATTTATAGGGGAGTAGTGGTGAACGAATATGGTATGAATCAGCAATTAACTATGGCTTTGAAAGCAGAATCGAAAGATTTAAAAAGTTACCATTTTGAGATATTTCATGCCATTTTGAACTTTGAGTGAATCTGGACAGATTTCATCCCATTATATGTTTGTTTAGATTTGCATCTCCATTGTTCTTTTTGATGGCTCTGAGTTCTGATTCGAATTGTTCAAGGCTTCATCATCATGGCTTCTTCGATTAAGTCGCCATCTTCTTCGATTGTGTAATCTGGGAACATCAGCCTAATCGAACAGTTCTTGTTCTTTTCGATCTCCTTTCCTTCAATTTGACCAATCGAAGTATCACCTCTTCCTTTTGACTGGTCGAAGCTTCGTTCTTCTCCTTTCGATCTCCTTTCACTGAATTCGACCAATCGAAGTATCAAAGCTTCCTTTTGATTGGCCGAAGCTTCGCTCTACTCCTTTCGATCTCCTTTCACTCAATTTAACCAATCGAAGTATCAAAGCTTCCTTTCAAAATCTTCTTCTTTTCGAAGCGCCAATGCAATCAACATGGCAGTTAAAGTGTTTTTCCTTGTAATGCTTCGAATAGCCTATATTTTAGTATTTTGAAAATGAACCCTTTAAGGCTCTTTACTAGCTCTTCATCAATTGAATACTTCATAAAAGCCTCCTCGCGCTTTCTTTCGAGCTATCCTTCATTCAATCCTAGTGCTTCATTGGGCATCATATTAGACTGCATACTGTTGTCGAAGCCGCTTTGACCCAAAATCTCTTGGGCGTATTCTTAGCTTTTGACCTACACCTTTTCATGTACACTTCTTTTCTTTCTTTCAGCTATGCCATTATGCTGAGGCGTATAGGGTGTCATGAAAATCATTTGAAGCCCTTGCAAACCAAAATTCTTTGTGAGAAATGAAACCTTAGATGGAAATCCATTTCTTAGGAGGAATTTGTCTGGTCAATTCTCGGTCAACCTTGAGCAATAGGGGACCTCAATGAGAATGCCTTGAATAGAATGGTAGGGAATATTTTGGGATACAACAGTTGCCCCGATTCAATCTTCTTAAACCTGAAGATTTAGATTGGCTTATTTGCCTTTCGTGATCTGAAGGTGGAAGATGATTGAACACTAGAGTGCCCAGAAATTTGCACTGGTATGGAGTAACGCTGTTGGTTGATGATATTAGGAATGGGCTTACAGACTCCATTTGGAGAAGATGATTGAGAGTTGTCGAAGATGGGCTTAAAGATGCCATTCAATGTATATGCTGACTTCATAAGAGGTCTCTTTGTGGGGGGTTTTGTTCCTGTTGTCTGAGGAGGACTCTGCTGGGGACTGTTGATTTCTGTTCTTTTGCTTGAGGAAAAATTTGTGGGGAATAGAGTCTAGAAGCTTTAGTTATCCATGGCTCTACTGAGGATTTATCTCTGGACTAGAGAGATGAAAGTTAGATGTTT
Source organism: Vicia faba (assembly GCA_948472305.1). Taxonomy (NCBI): domain Eukaryota; kingdom Viridiplantae; phylum Streptophyta; class Magnoliopsida; order Fabales; family Fabaceae; genus Vicia; species Vicia faba. Next base: position 1,178,360,921 of record OX451740.1, read on the forward strand.
TCTGGTTGAAATCCAGGCTTCGTAGTAACTTACTGGGGAAAATTAAATTAACTGTTATCTGGAAATATATTAGAAGGAACCTGTCTAGGGCTGCTTCAGGATGAGTACGTGTTAAACTTCATCTGGAGATATATGAGAAGGAACCCGTGTAAGATTGCTTCAGGATGAGCCCGTGTAAAGTTGCATCTGGAGATATATGAGAAGGGGCCTGTGTATGGTTACTTTAGGATGAGCCTGTGTAAAGCTGCATCTGGAGATCATGAGAAGGAACCCGTGTAAGATTTCTTCGTCTGGTCGTTTAGATAGTCACCTTGTCTTATTTCGGGAATTAATCCACAATCAGATGTTCACAGATAGTTTCCATGTTTGGTTTCAGGAATTAATCTGGAACTTGCTTTGTGTTGGTCATAAAGATAGTTGCCCTGGCTTGTTTCAGGAATTAATCTTTGACCTTAGAGAAAGAAAGATAGTTTCCATGTTTCAGGAGTTAATCTTCAATCTGCTCATGTAGATAGTTGTCCTGTTTTGTTTCAAGTATTAATCTACAATTAGTTGTTCACAGATAGTTGTCTTGTCTTGTTTCAAGTATTAATCTGAAACTTGTTTTTTGTTGGTTGTAGAGATAGTTTCCCTGGCTTGTTTCAGGAATTAATCTCTGAACTTAGAGAAAGAAAGATAGTTTCCCCATCTTGTTTCAGGAGTTTATCTTTAATCTGCTCATGTAGATAATTGTCCTGTCTTGTTTCAGGTATTAATCTACAATCAGTTGTCCATAGATAGTTATCCTGTCTTGTTTCAGGTATTAATCTGGAACTTGTTTTTTGTTGGTCATAGAGATAGTTGCCCTGGCTTGTTTCAGGAATTTATCTCTGACCTGGTCTTGTAGATAGTCACCCCGTCTTGTTTCGGGAATTGATCTACAATCAGTCGTTCACAGATAGTTGTCTTGTCTTGTTTCAGGTATTACTCTAGAATTTGTTTTTGTTGGTCATTGAGATAGTTGCTCTGTCTAGTTTAAGGAATTAATCTCTAACCTGGTCTTGTAGATAGTCGCTCTGTCTTGTTTCGGGAATTGATCTAAAATCAATCGTTCACATATAGTTGTGTCTGGTTTCAGGAATTAATTTGGAACTTGATTTTGTTGGTTGTTGAGATAGTTGCCCTATCTGGTTTCAAGAATTAATCCCTAACCTTGTCTTATAGATAGTCGCCCCGTCTTGTTTCGGGAATTGATCTACAATCAGTCGTTCATAGATAGTTTCCCTGTCTGGTTTCAGAAATTAATCTGGAACTTGCTTTTATTGGTCGTTGAGATAGTTTCCCTGTCTGGTTTCAGGAATTAATCTCTAATGTGGTCTTGTAGATAGTTGCCCCGTCTTGTTTCGGGAATTGATCTACAATCAGTTGTTCACAAATAGTTGCCCTGTCTGGGTTCAGGAATTAATCTGGAACTTTTGAAAATTATTGATGATATTCGTCTGTTGATCTTTCCTGAAAAGGTAAAGAATTAGTTGTATGAAATATCATGATGCATGAAGTGCATTGGGTAATGATGTTCTCAAAATAAATGAGATTGTGATATATGCATTTGTGTTGCATATTCTATGACATTTGTAAAATGATGTATGAATGTAATGTATGAACGTATCAGTTTTTCTATTGCAGTGTCGTTGAACTGGGGAAAATAAGTCCCTGATTGTTGCTGGGGATGAAGAATGTAATTTTTCATTATTTGTTAAAGTTGAAATGCTGGGAGATGGATTTCCGTTGCTAGAGAAATAAACTCTATTGGGGAACGGAAACTCTACAAACCACTTGGGGATTGTCAGAATGAATCTATGTCATGATTGTATCTGGAGATGTGTTGAGTATGAGTATTAGAATGAATCTATATCTTGATCGTATCTGAACTAAAAGAGGTATTGAATAAGTATCAGAAGGACATCCATATTTGGAGTGTATCTGAACTGTATTTGAAAGATGTACTGAAATAAGTGTAACAATGTCATCCGTCTATGGATCGTATCTAGACTGTATCTAGAAGAGAAACTCGAATAATTGTCAGAATGTCATCTGTCTGTGGTGTAGCGGTAGAAATGTTCAAGACTAAGCCATTGGATTGACTAGACTTTATACAAATCAAAATCAAAATCACCACCGCGCTTTATTGTTTCGAAAGGAATGGTAAAAGAGCGAATAACCCAAAAAAAGGGGGAAAGATTCAAGGTAAGGGGGTTGGTTATGCAAAGGGAAGGTATTAGCACCCTAAACATCTACGGTACTCCGCATGAACCTCTTTGAAAAATTTGTATATTTCAGTTATAAAAAAAGTGTTATGTATAAAATGGATTGTGGAGGTGGGAAAAGAAATATTTTTATGATTTTTGCACCCACCGCGGTTGCGAACCTTTAGTGCCTACGTACCACCTTTCGTGCAATAGGGGATCAGGGTACACCTAGTTCCTCTTTTAAAAAATTTGAAACACAAGTGTGTTCGTTAATTTTATGAGATAAGACATCATTGTCATTGTCCGTATGGAAAACATACTTACTACCCACAATCATGAGAAAGGAGAATTTGCATCATCTCAAAGTGGAGGATATGGCTTAGATTTTAAAATCAACAATGCATCACTCAACACCCAAGTGGAAAATATCTCTCTTTACTACGTATTGTAGAAGTATAGTTTGTTTGCATCACTACAAGGATTGACAAGAGTCTAATCTTTTAAGAAAAGTTTTAAAATAAAAGCCAAAGCGGCAAAATGGTTTTGAATGAGATTGATTGACTTTTAGTCTTCTCACAAAAAATGTCAAGGTATTATTAAATTGATTGAAATTTATTTATTAAAATGTTTTGAAAATGCATGGACCTAAGTCCAAGTTTATTATGAAAGTAGTTCAAGTTTCAAAACAAGAAAAGTTTTCAAAAGGAGGGAGAAGATTTTTTGAAATTAAATAAGGTGGGAGGAGATGAAGAGATTATCCTAAAGCATAAGGTAAAAGCTAGGGATAAGAACCATCTAACCAACAAGAAGCCAAAGTTTGACAGTATGAGTCAATATAGAATTCCCATTCTTTGGATTGAAACCAAGCATGCAAAGATACTAGACCTCTTGAGAGAAACAAACTCCAAGTGTATTAAGTCTTCGCAAAAATTGGGCAAAGTAACGGCTGTATACGGGTGAATTCCAATTACAAACAAAGTATGTAATCACAACAACCTGCACATAAAACAAACAAACAACCCAATGTCTCGAGGTAAACCTCAAGAACTCCAGACAAAGTATCAAATAAAATTACAAAGTCTCCAAGATAGGCCAAGGTCTCTAATCCTAAGTCCAAGAAGTCCAATGCTCCATAATGCCAAGGATAGTAACCAAATAGTCCAAGTATCATTAAAGATTTTTATGGTTCATGTTGATTATTAGGTGTCTTTAAAAAGGAAAAGAAAAGCTCAAGTGAGCAAAATAAAAATGACATAAAAAATAAATGCTCAAATGAGCAAAAATAAAAAGAAAGGCATGAAATGTAAATGCTCAAATTAAATGGTACATAAAGCATAAAAAATAATAAAGCATAAAGTAAAGTCAATTGTTAGAAATTAGTGGTTAATTAGATAACCATCTTGAAACTTGCATTTGGAACTCATTAGAGGATTGGTAGAACCAAAGCCTTCACACAACAAGTTGCATTTGCTTTTTGTCAAGTATATCATCCATTTTGGAATTCTCAAAAGGGTAACATTTAATGATCAACGATGTTTAAGTGATCCGCGTTGACCAAAGGTATTGTAGATCCATTAGAGGATTGGTAGAACCAAAGCCTCCACACAATGAATCTCAAGGTTATTAGATCAAAGAGATCAAATTAACTTGCTTGGGCTTGCAATCATAAGTTTGGGCCACGAATGATCATTTATTCGAATCGAGACAAAATTTAGCACTATGTTAAGCAATCGTAAGTGGACTTATATAGAATTCGCACATATTTTGAGGTCGGTCAATAGCAATCTATGTACTTCATGTTTGGATAAATGATATAAAGATCACCATCCCTTAACATGTAGCACAGTTAAAAAAGAAAGGGACAAGATGAAGAGGGAGGGGAATGATAAGCTAATTTGGATTACCATTTCAAAATTCTTTCATCTTTAAATTCAACCACTCCTCTAGATGGATTAAAGTACTAAACATATCATTAATCTAAAGCACCAAAAATGAATTAAATAATTCATTCTTAGGTAGATTTGAATTGATGAACATTTATCCAACTTCCTCTACATCACAAAGTCCATTGAGTTTAAAAACAAATTGGACATTTTAAAATTGCAATCCAAATCAACAATCAAAGGAGTGAGCAGAAAAATATTTGAGTCAAAACAGTCCCAAAATAAGGTAGCAAAAGTATTTTTGGCACTGTTACAATCAATTGTGCTTAGACAACAACCTATTGCATCAGTGCAGTTTTTTATCAAATCAATTTTCTGTGAAAATCAATTGCAATGTTACAACAATTGATTGCAACCTGTTAAGAAAAATCAGTAGAAAACAGCATTTTAAAAAATCCAGTTCTTGTTCCAACTTTTCATCAAACACCTTATGATCATGGATCCAATTGAGCATGAAAATTCCAGCAAAAAATATGAGAAAATAGCACTAATGGAATTATAAAACAATGCTCAATGAATCAAAACAAGAAATCCACATGAGATCACATTGTGAAAGATGATGATCCAACTTACCAAAGGTAGAATTAGAGAATTATCAAACAACTTCAGAATTTGCTTCAATTCAACAACAAGAATCAATCACCAAAGCTTGGATGTAGAGAATTGATAGAGAAAAAGTGTTTGGATGAAGGTTTAATTCAAAGATTAGTAAGCTTCAATGCAAAGCTTACTAACTTTTTGAAAATGGAGCTTTGAGTGAATTTGGTAAATGGAGAGAATTGAGAGATTTTTAGCAAGATGATTTTGGCTATCAAAAGCTTGTGATTTGAATGAAATGAGGTATCTATTTATAGAGTTTTAGGATTGGGATTAGTGGTAATTTGGTAATTAATTCTTGGAGCTAAATTTGAATTAATGATATAATTTCAAATTATGCAGAAAAAATTGGAGCCAAAATGATAACAATTTGTATTTGCTGGCTTTTTTTCAAAAAGCACGTGCATTTTGCCATTATGAGTCGATAAATAGGGGTTATGTGTCGATACATGCTAGTTGTATAACACAACATGTGTCGATACATGCCTCTATGTGTCGATACATATTGTTGTTTCAACTCATTACAGAACCAGACAAACTGCATGAGTCGATACATAACACGTATGTGTCGACCCATGCTAGTTTTACAAGCAGGATGAGTCAATACGTACATGAATGTGTCGACACATGCAAGTTATGCACAACAAAATGATTTGATGCATACCTTTATGGGTCGATGCATGCTGGATTTTTTTGCTACAATAGGATCAATCAACTTTGCGTGACCTTATTTGTTGGATGCTTTGACTTGATACCTACAAAACACAAATTGTGCAAGGACAAAGACAAATATTTTTTTTGTATTTTGGTTAGAGGTTAGTCAACAACACATATACAAGATACACAACCAAGGTGCTCGGAAATTCCTCAAGGGAAAACTTAAAGATAGGAGATAGAGCAAGATGAAGAACCAACCCTAATGTGATCTTGTCATTAATCAAGTTAACATGATATGATAGGGGAATCTTAGGGGCAAAAATTGGGGTACAACACGTGGATCGTATCTGGATTGTATCTAGAAGAGAATCTGGAATAAGTGTCAAAATGTCATCCATCTTTGGATCGTATCTGGACTGTATCTAGAAGAGAATCTGGAATAAGTGTCAAAATGTCATCCGTATCTAGATCATATCTAGACTATATCTAGAAAAGAATATGGAATAAGTGTCAGAATGTCATTCGTCTATGGATCATATATGGACTGTATCTAGAAGAGAATCTGGAATAAGTGTCAGAATTCCATCTATCTCTAGATCGTATCTGGACTGTATCTAGAAGAGAAACTGGAATAAGTGTCAGAATGTCATCCGTCTCTAGATCGTATTTGGACTGTATCTAGAAGAGAATCTGGAATAAGTGTCAGAATGTCATCTGTCTATGGATCGTATCTGGACTGCATCTAGAATAGAATCTGGAATAAGTGTCAGAATGCCATCCGTATCTGGATCGTGTATGGACTGTATCTAGGAGAGAAACTAGAATAAGTGTCAAAATGTCACCTGTCTCTAGATCGTATATGGACTATATCTAGAAGAGAATCTAGAATAAGTGTCAGAATGTCATTCGTCTCTAGATCGTATATGGACTGTATCTAGAAGAGAATCTGGAATAAGTGTCAGAATTTCAACTGTCTCTAGATCGCATCTGGATTGTATCTAGAAGAGAAACTGGAATAAGTGTCAGAATGTCACCTGTCTCTGGATCGTATCTGGACTGTATCTCGAAGAGAATCTGGAATAAGTGTCAGAATGTCATCCGTCTCTGGATCGTATCAGGACTATATCTAGAAGAGAATCTAGAATAAGTGTCATAATTTCATATGTCTCGGGATCGTATTTGGATTGTATCTAGAAGAGAATCTGGAATAAGTGTCAGAATGTCATCCTTCTCTGGATCATATATGGACTGTATCTGGAAGAGAATCTAGAATAAGTGTCAGAATTTCATTCGTCTTTGGATTGTATCTGGACTGTATCTGTTCGGGAACCGACCTTATTTAGAATGTTTCCACTGGGAATTCATGTTTTGTTTTTTTGAGAAGAAGTCCACTGGGGAACATTGATTTTGCTTGATTGTACGTGCTCCCTTGGTTGGAAGTGTTTTTCCATTTGAAATGAATATGTTTATTAAGAAAGTTTTTGTTCACTGGATATTCGTCGTGTGAATTTCTCTGTTGTCAAACAAATAGCTATATGCAAACAACGATATTCAAATAATGCAAAGTTTATGTTTGTCTTGAAGTTTTTGAAAATTCATTTTTTAGTAAAACAAAATTTGCAAGAATGTGATATCAACTCAGGATTTATAGCAAACCTTACAGGAGTCAAGATACCTTTTTGTAACAATATGCTTTCGAACTAACCCATGCTTCAGCTAGGACTTATAAGGGTTGTAGCATGGTCTGGTTCGCGGTTTAAGAAACAAAGGATAAAGGCTCGAAATTTATTTGTACCCAACTCGTTCTTCGTGATGTTCTTCAGTCCTATAATCAGTTAATTGTCTGTTTAGATTTTAATTGAGTTCTAGAATCTTGCCCTAATGCTTGGTGATGGTTCAACAATTAAACATTTGTTTTGAGAAGACAGTCATTATTTTTTTTGTAATATTTTTTGTGGAGGATTCATAACGACCTCTTTTTTATTTTTTACTTTCCCTACTTTTTGCATGAACTGCTTCTTTTGTGATTATAGTCAGCGGGATGCCCCGGTTTTTTCTTAAGTCTCCTTCATAGGTTTTGACTTAGCGGGATTTTCTTTTGAGATATAATGACTGCCTGTTTGAATGATTATGTGGAACCATCAACATCTTTTGCGTGAAAAATAAAACTCCTACTTCTTAGGCTCAAATGGGTTGACTAGGGATTATCTTCCTTATAACTCCATTGTTTAAGATTTGAAGCAACGCCTGTACATCGCCATCCAAGTCTGTTCAAAAGCATACTGTAGAGATTATGGTATCATTTTCGTCATCCTCCCTCTAAAGGCTTATAGTTTTTTAATCGAGAGTTGAATATCACAAAAAGGAAGTAAAATCATAATTTCGGTATAGTGAAAACGAATGGACTAATTTAAGACAAACATATGTAATGCATTAATGAAATAACAAAGTTTGACATAAATAAGTGTTCGAACAATCAAAAGAAAATTACAATTTGAAAATTATAATGAACAAAAAGCCTTTATGTCTGAACTTGTCACTTCAGGTGGTGTGCCTTTGAGGGATGGCAGAAGAATTTAATCTGGCCATATTGTGTGAACTCCATCACTCCTTCGTTGATCAAGTCCTGAATCTTATTTTTCAACATCCAACAACTATTAGTGTCATGTCCAGGACTGTTGGAGTGGTACGCACATCTTGCATTTGGATTGTACATCGGAGAGGCAGTGTTGGGATTTGTAGGAGGATCCCGCAGAGAGATGAGTTCAGCTTTCATCAAGTGTTGCAGTGCCTGAGATAAAGGCGTAATAATCTTAGTGAACTTCCTTTCTTGAAATTTTTTCCTACTCCTATTACCCCACCGTTGTAAAACTGGTGCAAGATTCGAAATTAACACCACTCTCACCTTTGGACGGTGTTCAGTCTTACCCTGGTTTCTCTAGTCATAAGCAGTACTGACCTCTTTCTTCCTAGAGAAGGGTTTCTTCATTATACTATTGTTTGAACTCATTACAGAACCACACAAATTTCACGACTCGATACATAACACGTATGTGTCGACACATGCTAGTTTTACAAGCAGGATGAGTCGATACGTACATGCTTGTGTCGACACATGCAAGTTATGCACAACAAAATGAGTCGATGCATACCTTTATGGGTCGATGCATGCTGGATTTGTTTGCCACAATAGGATCAATCAACTTTGCATGACCTTATTTGTTGGATGCTTTGACTTGGTACCTACAAAACACAAATTGTGCAAGGACAAAGACAAATATTTTTTTTGTATTTTGGTTAGAGGTTAGTCAAAAACACATATACAAGATACACAACCAAGGTGCTCATAAATTCCTCAAGGGCAAACTTAAAGATAAGAGATAGAGCAAGATGAAGAACCAACCCTAATGTGATCTTGTCATTGATCAAGTTAACATGATATGATAGGGGAATCTTAGGGGCAAAAATTGGGGTACAACAGTTGCCCTTATTTAAGTGTCTTCTATCCGGAGATATGAAGGTTAAAAATCTTCGTGTCGACGCGATTGAAGATACTTAAATATAAAACAAGCCCTATTTTTGTCTCTAAGATGCCATGCAATGCTTATGATTATGAATGCATATGAATAGAACAAAAGAGACACAAAGTAACATTGGGGATGCAACCAAAATGAAGAAACAAAGGAGCAACCCCCCACCAGGAAAATAAATCACTGGTGGACCAAAAGAATTGTATCAGAGAGGAGGATAACAAGCATCGATGTTCACTGCTGATGTCTCCCAACGTTCACTGAAGGTAGATAGAAAAAGATATACCGACTCACAGATGACGATAAACTACCAACTCAATAGTTGAAGGTAGAAGAGAAAATATGCCATGCCATCGCTGTTCACTGACGATGAACCACCACCGTTCACTGACGATAGCAAAAAGATAAGAAACACCGACGTTCACTATCGATGCACTACCAACGTTCACTGAAGGTTGATTTGAAAATATCATCCCATCGCCGTTCACTAACGAGGAACTATCACCGTTCACTGATGATAGCAAAAAGATAACAAACACCGACGTTCACTGCCGATGCACTATCAACGTTCACTGAAGGTAGAAAGAGAAAATATCATCCCATCACCGTTCACTGACGAGGAACTATCACCATTCACTGATGATAGCAAAAAGATAACAAACACCAACGTTCACTGTCGATGCACTACCAACGTTCACTGAAGGTAGAAAGATAAAATATCATCCCATCACCGTTCACTGACGAGGAACTATCACCGTTCACTGATGATAGCAAAAAGATAACAAACACTGACGTTCAGTGTCGATGCACTACCAACATTCACTGAAGGTAGAAAGAGAAAATATCATATCATCGTCGTTCACTGACGAGGAACTATCACTGTTCACTGAGGATAGCAAAAAGATAAGAAACACCGACGTTCACTGCCGATGCACTACCAACATTCACTGAAGGTAGATTTGAAAATATCATCCCATCGCCGTTCACTGACGAGGAACTATCACCGTTCACTGATGATAGCAAAAAGATAAGAAACACCGACGTTCACTGCCGATGCACTACCAACTTTCACTGAAGGTAGATTTGAAAATATCATCCCATCGTCGTTCACTGACGAGGAACTATCACCGTTCACTGATGATAGAAAAAAGATTAAAAAAACACTGAAGTTCACTGCCAATGCACTACCAACGTTCACTGAAGGTAGAAAGAGAAAATATCATATCACCGTCGTTCACTGACGATGAACTATCAACATTCACTGATGATAGCAAAAAGATAAGAAATACCGACGTTCACTACCGATGTACTACCAACGTTCACTGAAGGTAGAAAGAGAATATCTCATATCACCGCCGTTCATTGACGATGAACTATCAACATTCACTGATGATAGCAAAAAGATAACAAACACCGACGTTCACTGCCGATGCACTACCAACATTCACTGAAGGTAGATTTTGAAAATATCATAAGTTTTCCCAAAATTCTGGTGTTTCACCTGGAACGGGTCTCAACTTCTTCTTTAACCAAGGCACTCTGCCTGGAATGGGTAATACGCAAACTTATCTCAAATAAAGAGACATTCACTCATTGTCAAGGGGAAATGCAAAGAAAGATGACTTTCTGGGGATAGAAATACAACTTCCTGGGGAAAGAGATATGACTTCCTGGGGAAAGAGATATGGCTTCCTGGGGAAATGCCACGACATTCTTGTTGAGGAGATAAAGTCTTCTTCGTGAAAAATAAATGCACCAACCAAAACACGAAGTTCTCAGAAATCCAAAGTAAATAATATCGTCATGCAACCACGAATCCAATTAGAAACAAATTGGAGCAAGACGACCAACGAAGATACATCCTTTGAGAAATAAACTCAAGAGGAAAAACCAAATCCAACTAAGCAAGGAGCGCTGCAGGAAGGTTAGAACACAATATTAATAAAAAATGATTTGTAGCAATGCATGATGCATGTACGAATGTATGAGTGATGTCGTGCGTATGCTGGTAAAAGGATACATAATCAGCACAAGCAAACAAAACCGCCTCAGGTACCAACAACATTGGGCTAAACTTCAACCAGAAATATCAATCCAAGAAAGGTAAAAGCAACTGCGGAAACCAAACCTATTTCCTGTCCTAACTTCACTGAGAAACATATTCCGGATCTAGCTAAATCAAACAGATACCGGGATAGAACATCTTTCTTCCGGTTTCATTGGAGAAATCAGCTTTTCAAAAGCAACATACCTACCGGAGATTGCAAGACCAACCTCAAATAAAGCAGACTGACACCGAGACAATCCAACCTCACTGGGGAATTCAAACCCACTTCCCTGGAGAGAAAACTGCGGATTGAAAACTTTTCATCATAAATACTCATTCCAACAAGAGATGCCCTGGGATAACCTTCCCGGGGAATGGCACACAGACTTCAATGGGGAAAACAAATGTTTCACGGTCCGTACTCCTACTGGGGATTTCAATACTGACCTTGAATAAGGAAGATGGAAACCAAATTGTCAAAACATTCACCGGGGAATTCAGGCCCACTTTGAAGGAATAAAAACATACGGATTTCACTAAGGAAGACAATGCTTCATCATCGAGACATCTAATGGGGACTTCATGCTGACTTCAATGGGGAGGTCAAAACCACATCATCGAGGGGAAACCAAGATACGTTCTTCACTGGGGAAACCGGAGATACGTTCTTCGAGAGTAATTATTGCACCAACTTCTTTGGGGAGAAAGGACTTTTGTCAAATAAACGAGACCTTCACTGGAGAATATTAGATTAAGTTTTCATATCAACCAAACCTATTCCAACACAAGATGCCCTGGTATAGTCTTCCTGGGAAAACAAGAAGTCAACACCAATGCCAATACTGCAAAATGAGCGATATCTTAGCACATCAAGGGAATAAAACCTTTCATCATATGAGGGAAAACTTTGCTGGGGAATCTGAGATGGAGGCTTCTAACCATGCAAACCCAAAATCAAAAGCGAACCAAGACTTGGTTGGGGATAAGGGGATCACAAACCTAATACTGCACCTTGCACCCCCTTGTATCGTCTTCAACTATCTGAGAAACACACAATGATTGCGCACACCAACAAGATGACCTGAGAAAATCCTTCATGAAGGAAGTAAATCTTCTTTTAAAACAACTGGAGTTTGTTCATTCCTGGGATCGCCATTTTTGTTGTCATTGTTTCATCACAAATCCCAAAGTAAATTGAATTGTAAAGATGTCTTTCTTTTTGAAAAGTCAATTTTGCTTTTTAATCTTTTTGATTTGGAAGTTATTATCAATAATAAATGAAGTCTTTGCAAGCTAAATAAAAATAAGAACACAAAGAATTAGGCAAAAGCTCGAATTTTATTAATAGAATGGTAGTCTGCGAATGGCGGGACTCCATGGATGATTACAAAGTTTGGGAAATGATAATATATAATGGAAAAGATACATTGAGATACAATGACCACTATTCTCCCTAACAACTTTTGAAATCCTGAGCAGTAGCTTTTGTTGAAGTATGATGAGGATCCGAGAAGATTGTTGCTTCAACGATCAAGTCTTGTCTGACGTAGCTACTTGCCAAGAAAAGATCCCTAACTTTTGCCTAAGCTGCCCTTGAGGGTTTTCAACTTAGCGAGAAATTTATTCTGTTTATGTCTCTAATTTTTTCCTAGACCGCCCTTTCGGGTTTTCGGCCTACCGAGACACTCCTTTTTTCCTAAGCCGCCCTTTCGGGTGTTCAACTTAGTGAGTTGTTCTTTTATTTATTTAGGCGAAGTATTTCTTGACTGCGTCATCATTCATGGGACGTGGGAACTCCTCGCCATCCATAGTTTCAAGAATTAATGCACCACCAGAGAAGGCTTTCTTGACAAAATATGGGCCTTCAAAATTGGGAGTCCACTTGCCCCTAAAATCAGTGTTAAAAGACATGATCTTCCTGAGCACGAGGTCGCCTTCTCTGAATTCACGAGGTTTGACCTTTTTATCAAATGCTTTCTTCATTCTTTTCTGATATAACTGCCCATGACACAAAGCTGCCATTCTCTTTTCTTCAATCAAATCCAATTGGTCAAACCTGTTCTGGACCCATTCAGCCTCTGACAACTTGGCTTCCATTATCACACGCAACGAGGGAATCTCTACCTCAATAGGGAGTACAGCTTCCATTCCATATACCAGGGAGAATCGGGTTGCTCCTGTTGAAGTGCAGACAGATGTCTGATATCCATGCAGAGCAAAAGGGAGCATTTCATGCTAATCCTTATAAGTAACCACCATTTTCTGGATAATCCTCTTGATATTCTTATTAGCAGCTTCAACAGCGCCATTCATATTTGGCCTGTACGGAGATAAGTTGCGATGGACAATCTTGAACTCTTCACATAGTTCTGTCATCATCTTGTTGTTCAAATTCGAGCCATTGTCAGTGATGATTCTACTCGGCACATCATACCGGCATATAAGATTGTTTTTGATGAAACACACAACCACCTGTTTGGTAACATTGGCATAAGAAGCAGCCTCTACCCATTTGGTAAAGTAGTCAATTTCTACCAAGATGAAACAGTGTCCATCGAAGCTTTGGGTTCTATCATCCCGATCATGTCGATACCCCACATAGAGAAAGGCCACGGGGAGGAAATCACATTGAGAAGTGTCGGGGGCACATGGATCTTGTCTGCATAAATCTGGCATTTATGGCACCTCTTTGCAAACTTGTAACAATCAGATTCCATCGTCAACCAATAGTAACCTTCCCTTAGCATCTTTTTAGCCATCGAATGTCCATTAGCATGAGTGCCAAATGAACCTTCATGAATCTCATGCATTAACATGTCTGCTTCGTGTCTATCCACGAATTTGAGCAATACCATGTCATAATTTCTCTTGTATAACACATTCTCATTGAGGAAGAAACTGCCTGCCAATCTTCTTAGTGTATTTCTATCTTTCCTTGATGCACCAATCGGGTATTCCTGAGTCTGAAGAAAATGTTGGATGTCATAATACCAAGGTTTTTCATCTGCTACCTCCTCTGTTGCAAACACATGAGCGGGCCTGTCATCGAACTTTAATACGGGATATATCATTCCAAGTATTCACTTGGTACATGGAAGCCAGAGTTGCCAGAGCATCCGCCATTTGATTTTCATCTCTAGGAATGTGATGAAATTCAACTTTATTGAAGAAGGGTAATAATCTTCTAGCATAATCTTTGTAAGGGATCAAGCCAGGGTGACGAGTATCCCATTCTCCTTTAATCTGATTTATTACTGTAGTTGTTTAGTTATTGGCATGCATTTTTGGTAAAACCAGGTGTGTGTGTGTGTGAATGTCATGACTGATGTCATAACATTCTAGTTTATTATGTACTGATTCATTAGGTACCTTTGCAAAAAAATATTGTCATACAGGTGCTGCTGTTTATAAGTGTGTATCTGAGCATTTTGAAAAAAGATCACATTTACCTAAATCAGTAGACAGGTTTTCAGATGTCATAACAAATGTTAAGACATCCTGTTCTGAACTAACAGTTATGCAGTTTGGGTAATTCTGAGTTTTTTCAGGAAAATGACTCAGTCTTTCCAGAACAGAAAATCTCGTGGACTTGGGGTTAACCTAGCTCAACCCTAACCTGGTTGATAAAGTCCTGTGACCTAGTCTTAAGGTCAAACGGAATTAACCCTAGCTTTTTGTGGAAACCCTAACTGAAGATGCAGCTGTTATATATTCAACAGAGCTGCTGTTTTGGAATCAATCCCTTTTTGACAGAAGATCATTTAGAAGCTGTATAGTTTTAACTATTGTAATCCAAGCAAGTATCATTGTGATAAGTGACTTGGAATAGGCTTTAATTGTAAGGGTTGTGTATCACTCAAAGCTTTGAAGCAAAAGTGTTTTTGTGTCTCTTGACTGGAGCTTTGAAGCAAAGTCAAGTTAGGTTTATGTATCACTCAAAGCTGTGAAGCAAGAGTGTTTGTGTTCTCTGATTAAAAAGCTGTGAAGCATAATCAAGTGTATGTTTTGAAGAGTGTCTTCAGCAATTCATTAGTCAATTGTTTTAAGTATCACTGCTGTGATTGAGGGGGTGTGAGTAGGAACTCAGGTTTAAGTTGTACTTAGATTGAAGTTGCATTGGGTAGGTCTTAAGTGAAGGAGATAAACTGGTTGGTTTATTCCTGAATTAATATCTCTTATAGTGGATTTCCTCCCTGGCTTGGTAGCCCCCAGAGTAGGTGTTGTTGCACACTGAACTGGGTAAACAATTGAATGTGTTCTTTACTGTTTTCTTGTATTTACTGTCTTATAGAAAGTCAGATACGGTGTCATAACATTGAACGTGACATTGAGTATCTGCAGCCAGAATTTCAATTGGCATCAGAGCAGATACCCTTCCTGTATTACTGGGTGAGATCTAGGGATATCACTTTCTGGCACTATGGACAAAGAAGGAGTTTTTGGAAATAGACCACTCATTCTGGATGGAACAAATTATGACTACTGGAAACCTCGTATGATTGCCTTCTTAAAATCTCTGGACAAAAAGGCTTGGAGAGCTGCTGACAAAGGATGGATCCATCCCACCATAACTGAGAAAGATGGGACAATCAGTCTGAAGCCTGAGGAAGATTGGAGTAAAGAAGAAGATGAGTTAGTCCTGGGAAATTCCAAAGCTTTAAATGCCTTGTTCAATGGAATTGATAGAAACATATTCAGACTAGTACATCAATATGAACTGGCCAAGGAAGTTTGGGACACTCTCAAAACTACCCATGAGGGCACTTCCAAAGTAAAAATGTCAAGACTTCAAATGTTGACTACCAAGTTTGAGAATCTAAAAATGATGGAAGATGAAACCATTCATGAGTTTCACATGAACATCTTGGAGATTGCCAACACCTCAGGAGCACTGGGAGAAAAGATGTCAGAAGAAAAATTGGTGAGAAAGATTCTCAGATCCTTGCCTAAAAGATTTGCTATGAAGGTAACTTCCATAGAGGAAGCCCAGGACATCAGCAAGTTGAAAGTGGATGAACTAATTAGGTCTCTTCAGACTTTTGAGATGGGGATCACTGATAATGGTGACAAGAAGAACAAGAGCATAGCACTTGTATCCAACACTGATGTTGAAAACAAGGAGGATGAAGAAGAAAATATTTCAGAAGCTATAGCCATGCTTGGAAGACAATTCAACAAACTCATCAAAAGAATAGATCCAAAGTCAAGGTCTAATGTTCATAACATTCCCTCTGACATTGACAGTTCCAGCAGAAGACCAAGGTCAGAAGAGAAGGGAAATCAAGGCAGAGGAATTCAATGCCATGGTTGTGAAGGATTTGGGCATATTCGAGCTGAATGTCCTACCTTTCTTAAGAAACAAAAGAAAGGAATGACTGTTACTTGGTCTGACTGTGATTCAGAAAGTAATTCTGAAGAAGAATCTGCCAAACTAGTTACTGCTCTAACTGGTGTTTGTACCTCTGAAAGTGACACTAGTGATGAAGAAGTGACATTTGAAGAACTGGCTGATACTTACAAGAAATTGTGTATCAGAAGTGCTGAAGTCTGTGTGCAGAATGAGAAACAATCAAAACTCATCATAAAGCTGGAGGCTGAAAAAAGGGCAGACCTTGAAACTATAAGTCATCTAGAAGGGGAAGTTCAATTGCTGAACTCACAACTGAACCAAATGACCAAATCTGTCAAGATGCTGACTAATGGAACAGACAAATTGGAAGAGATTCTTCAAGTTGGACAAAATGTGGGAAACAAATCTGGACTAGGATTTGTGGAAGCTAAGAAATCTGGTGCAGACAAGAAGATCAGGCCTGTTAAACAAATGTCAAAGCAAATGTCTCAACACAACTCTCAATATCATAAATAGAGATATATGAAGAAAAAGTACCAAAGATGGAGATGTCATCATTGTGGGAGGTATGGCCACATAAAGCCTTTCTGCTTCAAATTGCATGGATACCCTAATCAAAACTCAGGTGTTAAACCTAAGTCAAAAAGGGTACCACATACTCCTCAATGGAAGAAAAAGGCTACTGCCCTGATAGCCCACACTTCCCTGAGAGTCTCTGCAAGGGAAGGCTGGTACTTTGACAGTGGGTGCTCTAAGCACATGACTGGAATAAAGAACATTCTCAATCATGTTAAACCTTACACCACTAGTTATGTAACCTTCGGAGATGGTGCTAAAGGTGAAATCAAAGGAGTTGGTAATTTGGACTGCCCTGAAGTTCCAAATCTAAATGAAGTTCTATTGGTAAAAGGCCTGACTGCTAATCTCATTAGTATCAGTCAATTGTGTGATCTAGGATTCAAGGTCATCTTCTCAAAATTTGAATGTCTAGTATTTACTGAAAAACTAGAAGTGGTAATGAAAGGAATCAGATCTAAAGATAATTGTTACTTGTGGCAGCCTGAGAACACTAATAACTCCACTATGTGTTCCATTACCAAAGAAGAAAAAGAGATGAAACTGTGGCACCATAAGCTTGGCCATCTTCATCTAAGAAGAATGAAAAGAACTATCTCTATGGAAGCAGTCAGAAGGATTCCAAGTCTGCAAATTGATAAAATGAGGGTTTGTGGTGAACTTAAAATTGAAAGGCTTGGTAAAAAGAGACATGTCTATGATGTGGTGAATAAACTTGAAGAAGGATGTGTTGTCAGAACCAGAAGTAATCATGACAAAGAATTTGGAAACAACAAGTTTAATAAATTCTGTTTCCCAGAAAAAATGAGTCATGAAGTCTCTTCTCCTATAACTCATCATCAAAATGGAGTTGACAAAAAGAAAAATAGGAACATACAGGAATCTGCCAGAGCTATGATTCATGTCAAAAGAATGCCTTCCCAACTCTGTGCTAAAATAGTTGCAGCTAGTAGTAGCTGTTCTCAAAATATCTGGATAAAACAGATACTCACTGAGTATAATGTCTCACAAGATGTTGTGACATTGTATTATGACAATCTGAATACAATCAATATTTCCAAGAACCCTATTCAGCATAGCAGGACCAAGCACATTGACCTTGTAGAGAAAAAGATAATTAAACTGGAACATGGTGTCATCAAGCTTCAACTAGATGATTCTTCTACCAAGGCTCTTGTTGGAAATCAACTTGAAAACTTGAGGGGCAAGATGGGTATTTGCCAACGTGAAAAATTATAGCAATTAATTTTGCTTAAAACAAGGGTTGAAGGAGTTATTTGTGTTGAGTCTATTTTTAGTAGGTTAATCATATGTCTTTCCAATTCTATCAAAATTATTAAGAAGTTGAATAGACTCTCATTTGCCTCCTACATCTCTCGTCTTTGCAACCTATTCCTTTCTCTCAATCAAAGTTTTCTCTCAAATTGCTACTGGGGCTCTAAGTCAATCAAAATGTCTCAAACATCATCTTCAACCAAGGCGACCACTTCATCTTCATCATCTGACCAAGATTCTCGAGCAATCACCACATGCATAGTTTTTGATGTCCTGGAGATCACTCCTCTCAGAGAAATGGCAACTGACCCCTCCAAAGTCAAAAAGCTGAGAACTAGGCATGCAGGAAGAGCTCAAGCTACTGCTTCTGGTAATCCTTCTCATCCTTCTTCCTCTGTTCCAAATAGGGAAGGATCAGCTCAAGTTCATCAAGCAATTGCTAGGCTTGTGACAAGAATACTAAGCGGAAACCAATCTGTACCGGAGATTTCTGTCCCATTAAATTAAGAATCAGCAAGCCCAAATGTGGATGTCTCTGAGAATGTAGATGTCTCTGAGAATGTTGTGACACAAAATGACAACATTCAGAACCCTTCAGAAAAGACTATTGATCCACCTATCATTGATGTGGATGAGGAATACTCAAACAATGATCTGATTGCCAATGTAAACCCTAGCATAGCTAGGAGAATGATGAAAAGAAAGGGTAATCAAAATGATGCAAAATGTATGACCAAAGATAAACCTGCTGTTAAGAAATCCAAGGCTGAAGGCAAGGCTGGGGTGGAATCTGTGAAAACTGGTCAGTCCAAAGGGAAGGTGAAAGCCCAGGTGTATACTGGTAGACAACCAATTACAAAGAAGAGAAAAGAACCTGAATCTTCTGATTCTGATGAGGAATCAGAGTTTGAGATTGATGCTGAAGAAATTCCTATCAGAAGGAAACTCCCCTCCAGCAAAATTGCTAGAGTTCCTGAAGTCCCAACAGACAACATCTCTTTTCACCATCCTGACAATGCAAACAGATGGAAGTATGTTTGCTTGAAGAGAATAGCTTTAGAAAGAGAGCTAAACAATGATGCCATGGAGTGCAAGGATATCATGGACCTGATTAAGAATGCTGGACTGATGAAGACAGTGGTAAAATTTACCAAGTGTTATGAAAATCTGGTCAAGGAGTTCATAGTTAACTTGTCTAATGAATGTGCTGATGGAAGGTCAGCTGACTTTGAAAGTGTTTATGTTAGAGGAAGAAGGGTTAATTTCTCTCCATTAGAAATTAACAAATTTCTTGGAAGATCAAATGAGGATTGTCCTGAACTGGAAGTCACTGACAATGAAGTTTGTCAAACCATCACAGCAAGACAAGTGAAGTGCTGGCCCTTGAAAGGCAAGCTGAATGCCAGCAAACTTAGCATGAAATTTGCCATCCTGCACAAGATTGGTGCAGCCAACTGGGTCCCTACAAACCATAAATCAACTATCTCCACAGGATTGGGGAGATTTATTTATGTTGTGGGAACCAAGACTGTTTTTGACTATGGCAGGTATATTTTTGAACAAACTTTAAAACATGCTGGTAGTTATGCTGTCAAACGCCCAATTGCCTTTCCCTCCCTCCTTTGTGGAATTATCCTTGCACAATACCCTGATATCCTGGTGGCAAGAGATACTGCTTGCAAAAGAGCTCCTGCTCTTGGGTTACACTACAAGCTGTTTCAGGGATCTCATGCTCCTGATATTGTCCTAACATCAGCTGAGACATCTTCTGTGAAGACTCAGTCAAAAACATCTGATGTTATAGTTGTATTGAAAGAGACCTGCAAAGAGCTGGAAGCTAGGAAAAAGACCCTAGAAAACCTAATGTCCAGGTTAAAAAAGGAGGAAGCTGAAGGAAACAGAAGGGAAGAGGGTGTAGAAGCTGAAGATCATCTCAATACTGAAGAAACTAGCTCCTCTGAGTCTGATGACAGTGCTTAAAGGTTGGTGGAGTTGTTGATTGGTGGAGTTGATGCTGGTCCCTGGTGGAGTTTGCAAAGTGTGTTCAGTTTTTGTCTTGTTGTGTTACTTTTTCTGGATGACTTTATAATCTTTTAAGAACATATATCTTTGGCCCATTTGTGGCTAAAGAGGGGGAGATATATTTTGGTAGACTTTATTAGACATTCTATTTTTCTGCCAAACTATTTATTCTGCTGCTATCTATCTCTGATTGCTTAGGGTCTTTAGCCAAAAATCTACCAAAGGGGGAGTTTGTAGTTGTTTAGTTATTGGCATGCATTTTTGGTAAAACCAGGTGTGTGTGTGAATGTCATGACTGATGTCATAACATTCTAGTTTATTATGTACTGATTCATTAGGTACCTTTGCAGAAAAATATTGTCATACAGGTGCTGCTGTTTATAAGTGTGTATCTCAGCATTTTGCAAAAAGATCACATTTACCTAAATTAGTAGACAGGTTTTCAGATGTCATAACAAATGTTAAGACATCCTGTTCTGAACTAACAGTTATGCAGTTTGGGTAATTCTGAGTTTTTTCAGGAAAATGACTCAGTCTTTCCAGAACAGAAAATCTCGTGGACTTGGGGTTAACCTAGCTCAACCCTAACCTGGTTGATAAAGTCCTGTGACCTAGTCTTAAGGTCAAACGGAATTAACCCTAGCTTTTTGTGGAAACCCTAACTGAAGATGCAGCTGCTATATATTCAACAGAGTTGCTGTTTTGGAATCAATCCCTTTTTGACAGAAGATCATTTAGAAGCTGTATAGTTTTAACTATTGTAATCCAAGCAAGTATCATTGTGATAAGTGACTTGGAATAGGATTTAATTGTAAGGGTTGTGTATCACTCAAAGCTTTGAAGCAAGAGTGTTTTTGTGTCTCTTGACTGAAGCTTTGAAGCAAAGTCAAGTTAGGTTTATGTATCACTCAAAGCTGTGAAGCAAGAGTGTTTGTGTTGCCTGATTAAAAAGCTGTGAAGCATAATCATGTGTATGTTTTGAAGAGTGTCTTCAGCAATTCATTAGTCAATTGTTTTAAGTATCACTACTGTGATTGAGGGGGAGTGAGTAGGAACTCAGGTTTAAGTTGTACTTAGATTGAAGTTGCATTGGGTAGGTCTTAAGTGAAGGAGATAAACTGGTTGGTTTATTCCTGAATTAATATCTCTTATAGTGGATTTCCTCCCTGGCTTGGTAGCCCCCAGAGTAGGTGTTGTTGCACACTGAACTGGGTAAACAATTGACTGTGTTCTTTACTGTTTTCTTGTATTTACTGTCTTATAGAAAGTCAGATACGGTGTCATAACATTGAACGTGACATTGAGTATCTGCAGCCAGAATTTCAATTACCAAAGCTGAATCACCATACACATCTAGAATCTTGATTCTGAGATCAATAGCTTCTTCGAGACCCATGATGTAAGCCTCATATTCTGCCATATTATTAGTACAATCAAATGTTAACCTTGCAGTAAAAGGAATGTGCGATCCATGAGGAGTGATAATCACAGCACCAATTCCTTTACCATAAGCATTCACCGCTCCATCAAATACCATACTCCAACGATATTCAGGGTCGGGGACTTCCTCAGGCAATGGTTCATCACAATCTTTCACTTTCAGGAACATCACATCCTCATCGGGGAATTCATATTCTGCAAACTGATGATCTTCCACCGGCTGGTGAGCAAGGTAATCTGCCAACACACTACTTTTAATAGCTTTTTAACTGCGGTATTCAATATCATATTCAGATAACAACATCTTCCAATGGGAAATTCTCCTAGTAAGAACAGGCTTCTCAAAAATATACTTGATTGGATCCATTTTGGAGATCAACTAAGTGGTAAGATTCAACATATACTGCCGCAAATGCTTTGCCGCCCAGGCCAACGCACAACATGTTTTTTCTAGCGTGGAATACCGCAACTCACAATCAGTGAACTTCTTGCTGAGATAATAAATGGCGAACTCTTTCTTTCCTGTTTCATCCTATTGTCCCAGAATATAACCCATGGATTTATCTAACACTGTTAGATACATAATTAACGGTTTTCCTTCTACGGGAGGGAGAAAGATAGGAGGTTCAAGAAGATACTCTTTAATACTCTCAAATGCCCTTTGGCAGTCATTCATCCATACACAACCTTGATCTTTCTTTAACAACTTATTGATCGGTTCACACTTTGCAGTCATGTGGGAAATAAACCTGGAAATATAATTCAAACGCCCGAGGAAACCCCTGACTTGCTTTTCAGTTCTTGGTGCTGGAATTTCTTGAATTGCTTTGACCTTGTCAGGGTCAACTTCAATTCCTTTCTGGATAACAATAAAACCCAACAATTTCCCCGATCTAACTCCGAAGGTGCATTTATTTGGATTCAAGCGGAGACGATACTTCCTCAAACGCTGAAACAACTTCAATAAATCTTTTATATGCCCTTCTTCAGTTTGGGATTTTGCAATCATGTCATCAACATATACTTCAATTTCCTTGTGCATCAGATCATGGAATAGGGTCGTCATAGCCCTCTGGTACGTTGCACCAGCGTTCTTCAAGCCGAAGGGCATCACTCTGTAACAGAATGTTCCCCAGGGTGTGATAAACGTTTTTTTTTCATGTCCTCTGGAGCCATTCTTATTTGATTATACTCGGAAAATCCATCCATGAACGAGAATACCTTGAATTTTGATGTGCTGTCCACTAACATGTCAATGTGAGGCAATGGAAAATCATCTTTCGGACTAGCTTTATTTAAATCTATGTAATCTATGCACATGCGCACTTTTCCTTCTTTTTTCGGTATTGGGACAATATTGGAAATCCATTGAGGATACTCTGACGTCACAAGAAAACCAGCATTAATCTGCTTTAGGACCTCCTCTTTGATCTTTACTGACATATCTGGGTGGGTTCTTCTCAACTTTTGTTTAACTGGCGGACACTCTGGCTTCAACGGTAAATGATGCTCAACAATGTATGTATCTAGACCAGGCATATCTTGATAAGACCAAGATAAAATATCCACATACTCTCTCAGCAGCTCAATCAACCCGCTCTTTACATCAGGATGCAACGATGCTTTAATCTTAATTTCCTTCGGATCTTCTTCTGAACCCAAAGTAATCACTTCCAAAGGCTCCTTATATGGCTGAATGGTATTTTCCTCGTGCTTAAGCAACCGTGAGACCTCTTCTGGAATCTCATCATAATCTTCTTCTTCGGCCCCAAGCACGGGACAATCAAAGTTGGGAGAGGGTGCAGGGTCATTGTATTCAACAAGTTTTTTAATTAATCTGCACATGTGATTTATGATTGCTTTTAGAAACTGACACATATAACAAGTGATCATGCAGATTAATTTTCAGTTATTATTTATTTTGAAAGGGTTTTTTATTTGATTACCATTTCCCAAGAAAAAGCAGAAAATAAAGACATAATTTTGGAAGCAAAGACAACTTTTATTAATGATCTTAACAGTCAAAGCAAACAGATAAGCCCATACAATACTTTCACCTTAGGCAGAGTGAAAGCTTTTCAAAAGAAAGAAACAGATTAACAAAATAAATTACTTTGAAATATGTATGCAAGAAGGAACATCAATGGTGACCCAGTTCTGAACTCGGACTCCATGCGTCACATAATTTGGTACTTCCTGCTCTGCTTCATCCTCTTCAACAGCATTAACTCCATAACCAATTGGATGGAGGTAGCCTCCGCTGCGAAAAACATCATGATAATTGTTCACAGAAGACTTTGAATTCAAACTTTCGCCTTTGCCAATCTTCGAAGGGAAACCCAAACCAATTCTATTTTTTTTCACGGGGGGATCCACAAGTTGTCCCCAAACTGCATTATGACCATTGCGTACAACCTGTTGCGCGTCCTTCAGCGAAATCACAGAATTCTCATTCCTCCTTATGTTGTCAATAGATAGGGCTTGGAACTGGGTTCCAACAGCAGCCTCATCCGCTTCTACAATACTGAAAGAGGATAGATGGGATATCAACAACGCCTGCTCCCCATTTATGATCACTACTTTCCCTTCACGCATAAACTTTAGCTTCTGATGCAGAGTTGAAGTGATAGCCCTTGCTTCGTGTATCCATGGTCGTCCAAGCAAACAACTATATGCGGGAATAATATCCATAACCTGGAAAGTTATCAAGAACAAATTTGGTCCTATATGGATGGGAAAATCCACTTCACCGATGACAAATTTCCTCGACCCATCAAAAGACTTCACAATGATGCCATTCGGGCGCATAGATGATCCTTGATACTTTAACTTCAAGAGGGTACTTCTCGGTATAACATTTAGCACGGATCTGTTATCAATTAGCACATTGGACAGTGAATCATTCTTGCAGTTCATAGATATGTGGAGGGCCAGGTTGTGATTCCTCCCTTCATCCGGTAATTCATCATCACAGAAGCTCGAATTGTTACATGACGTAATGTTTCCAATTACGCTGCTGAGTTGATCTAACGGCATGTCATTCTCCACGAAAGATTGGTCTAGTACTCTCATCAGGGATTCTCTATGAGCAGAGGAATTCATCAACAAAGCTAGGATAGATATCTTTGAAGGACTCTGCAATAGCTGATCTTCAATTTTGTAGTCACTCATCTTAATTATCTTCAAGATATCATCCACTTCTTTCTCTAATGTAGCTCCACTAGTCTCTCCTGCAGCCTTCTTAGGCTCATCGTTCTCAGCAATTTTCTTTCCAGCAACAACATCCCTTCGAATAACCGGCGCAAACACACGACCACTACGGGTCACCCTGCTATCATCAGTTATATTCCCAACATCTGGCATTGGCTGGAGGGGAATCTCCACCCCGTCTTCTAAGATTGTAGCGTTGTATTTGTAAGGCACAGCCTTATCTGATTCATAGGGAACAGGACCTGGTAGACTAATTACCAATGGGGCAACAGCTGGTTTGCTATAGTGCTCCACCTCAAGATGAGTGAGTGCACCAAAAAAAGGTACAATGACATTCACCCCTTCCTCAACACAATCAGCCATCAAAAAGTCATTTCCGGCAAACAAATCTTCGTCTGAAGAGAAATACTCATCCACGGAGGCATACTCTTTCTCTGACTCTTCTTCTATCAAACAAACTTCAACCATATCAATCTCATGATAATCATCTCTCTGACCTGTGATCTTGATAGTTCCATTGTCTAACAGCAACTGAACACCTTCCCTCACAATTGAACATCCTCGGGGATTTCGACAACAAACTTTGCAAGATCCATACTGGTATTCCACCTGACCAGCAGTACGGCAGAAGGTAGCATGCAACTGCACTAGATCCTCATTCAAATGATCCACATCAAAAATTATGAATTCACCCGGACATCCAGAAACCATATTCACTTCCTCTTTGTATTCTTCCCTAGGCCTGATTATATGGATTAAACCTTCATCCATCATCTCCTGTAAATCAGCCTTTATCTTTTCACAACCCTGTTTATCTGTACTGCAAATAGCACAACCGGCATGGTCATGTGTATAATAATTGAATTCACAGATATCTGTGTGCATCTTCACTAAATCTCCTCTAACCAGATTAATGTCAAAAATTCAAAAGTCGCCTGGACAACCGGCCACCATATTTATAGCATTCACTCCTCCGTGCTTGGGTAGAGGATTGTCTTTCACATTAGGTCCCACGTCTTTGAAAGATAAAATTCCAGACTTTACCAACCTTTGCACTTCAGTCCTCAAAGGATAACAATTCTCAACACTATGCCCTGGTGCTCCCTGATGAAAGGCACACGTCTGGTCTGCTTTGTAATACCAAGGCAATGGTGATGGTACAGTTGGAGGTGGTCGTGTCTGGACCAACTTCTTCTGAACCAATGCTGGTAATAGCTCTGCATAGCTCATGGGAATAGGATCATAGTTTTCCCTTCTCTGATTATACCCTTGATTTCCCTGCTGGGATGGTCTTTGATAAGCAGCAGTAGTCGGAGCGGCATTCATAACAGGAGTAACTGAGGCGACTTGCTGATGATGCTGATAATTCTTTCTAGGAGCTTTTACTCTTCTCTCTTGCATAACAGCATTTGTATCCCCCTCTTTCTTCTTTGTAAACCCATAAGATGGATTTTTCACCCCTCCGGATCCTTCACCCTTTGTCAAACGGCCTTCTCTTACTGCCTCTTCTAGGCGGAAACCCATTCCTACCATCTCTGTAAAATCACTTGGGGAACTTGCTACCATTATTTCGTAGTAGAAAGCTCCCAGCGTCTTCAGAAAAATCTTGGTCATTTCCTTCTCTTCCATGGGCAGAATCACTTGTGCAGCCACTTCGCACCATCTCTGCACATACTCTTCGAACGATTCTCTGTCTTTCTGAACCATGGCCCTGAGCTGGTCATGGTCAGGTGCCATATCCACATTGTACTTGTATTATTTAATGAATGCTTCTCCCAAATCATTAAAAGTATGGATATTGGCGTTGTCCAAGCTCATATACCATTTCAACGTTGCGCCAATCAGACTATCCTAGAAAAAGTGAATCAGCAGACGCTGATCATCAGTGTGGGTAGACATTCTTCTCACGTACATCACTAAGTGAGCACGAGGGAAAGTGTTGCCCTTGTACTTCTCAAATTCCGGGAACTTGAACTTAGCAGGCACTTTAACATTCGGGACCAAACATAGCTCATTCTCATTCTGCCTGAATAACTCTTTTCCCCTAAGAGCCTTCATCTCTCTTTGCATTTTATCAAATTGCTCTTGGAAATCATCCATTCTGCCATAAAGACCCAAGTCTTCACTCGGCGGAGGGAGAGGATGACACACATCTTCATTAACAAACGGAACCAAATTCACCGAAGGAGGTGCAGCAGGAACAGTATGCACCACAGGAGGTGCATGAGTAACAACATTTTGAGCCACTGGAGCATCTTGAGGGCCAAGATTGAAACCTTCAGGTGCAAAATTCTCTAGTATTCCCCACGGATAACCTTTAGGCACACGGTTTTGAACGACAGCCGGAGTAACGGATACAGGAACAATAGGAACTTCAGCATTTGCCCTTGTTGGTTGAGGTTGAAAACTCAGTGGCTGATTCTGAGCAGCCACCATAGCTTCCATCAAAGTAGTCAAGTTGGCCAAGCCAGCCTTCAAAGCATAAACTTCTTCGCGTAGCTCGCGATTCTCCTATTCTAAGTTGTCCATCTTCTTTTTGAAGTTAGCCCGAGTGTTGTAGTGATGAGTCAGCTTGCTGAGTGAAGCAAAGAAACTGAGTAAGACACCTGGATATGCATAACAAATGCAAGAAATATGTACAATATGATGCATGATATGCAATGCATATGATTATTTTTACTTTATCATTTAATATTTTAAGGGATTTATGATTGAGACATATTGCAAACATCCAAGTAATAAAGCTTTTGAAGTACTGAAAATTTTTATTATAATCACTTCAAAAGGGATTACAATTTTCAATGATCCCAAGTACAAGATGAAAATAAAATCTAAAATCCTGAGAAGAGGAACTAATGGAGATCAATCTATACGCTGGCGCTTCCCTGTGAGCCTGGCGATCTGAGCCCTCAACCTCTGGTTTTCTTCCACCTCTCTGATGGAAACCTCCTTCCAATCATCTGAAGCAGGAAGTGACTAATCAGCACCTGTTTGAGGCCTAGGAGAAAATAAATCCCCTTGCCTCTCCATAGACTCCACTGCTCGACTCTCAAGGATCTCGATCAAATCATCTTTCTCCTTCAGGTCTGCTCTGTAGGAACTCTCTAAAGTCTGGAACTTGTTCTTCCAAGCATCCCTTTCCTATTGCATCCTAACCAAAGCAAGTTGCAGCTCTTCCAGATCATCTAATACAGAAGGAGTGGTCTTCACAAACAAATCAGGCATGGGTGTCTCCCGAGTATACGGCATCTTCAACTGAATGGCTCTCGATCGGACCCACTAAAAATATGGCTCCAAAGAAACAACACATCTAGATCCCAAATCCTTCCTAGTCTTCTTATGAATGTGACGCCAAGCTTTCACAATCTGCTCCTTACCTTCCCTGTGGTCTTCTCTTTCCTTTAGAAAGAAACTACTCAAATGAATGTTATTCGGTTTATCCCTCATTGGATAACCATGTTGTCGCCGTGCAAGAACAGGATTATAGTTAATTCCTCCCTTTATACCAAGAAGAGGCACATTGGGGAAACTACCACAACTGTCAATAATCTCCACATCCTGGTAAGCTCGATGATACCAATCAATATCCGAGTGAGTAAGTGCCATAATCTTAGGAGCCCAACGGGGTTCCTTCTTGACATCCCAAAAAGCATCAAACTGAGGCATATGAGAGATGAACCAACGGTACAACAAAGGCGTGCAACAGATAATCATTCCCCCATGATAGGAACTCCGAAGATGAACAGAGTAATAAGTATCACCCAACAGTGTAGGAACTGGGTCTCTAATCATGAAAATCCTGATAGCGTTAATGTCGACAAACTTGTCCACATTAGGAAATAAGAATAATCTATAGGCGAGTAAAGAAAAGTTGGCCTCAAAAGCAACCGTACTCTTCACCCTGGCAAAGTAACGAGCTTTCTCCAATAAGAACTGAGCTGGTAATCCTCTAATCCCTCATTTGGTAGTCATATGGGCTTCCACCTCAGACTTCCCTAGATGAATCAAAGCAGCAATCTCATGTGGTTTTGGCTCACCCTCTAAACCAGTAAAAGGAACACGATCGGTAATAGGTAAATCCAGTAGATAGGAATACTCTTCGAGTGTTGGCACCAACTGATAATCGGGAAAAGTAAAGCAGTGATGCACCAGATCATAGAGCTAGACCAAAGTCGAGAGAAAACCCTCCTTCATCTTCAGCTTTATGAGAGGAATAATGGATCCATACTTATTTCGAAAGTTAGCAGGACACTCGATCTCTGGAATTAGACTGATCAACTCATCTATCTTAGGATCCTTGAAATTGTATTTCCCGGTCTTTCTCTTTCCAGAATCCATGGTTTAAGGTACATGAGATATTCATAAATAGTCAACCTTTAAATCCCTTGAAATATTGTTTTTTTCAAAAGATGCTTATGAGTGCATGGATGCATGATGCAACAATCACACACAAGATCACACATATATGGTTCATAGGTTCAACGTCACGAGCATGGAGACGAAGGTACTACCCATAAGGTGTTGGTCTAAAAAGTTATCACCTGCCAAACAAGGTTCTAAGAGGTTCCCAGAGTCTACATCCTTCCTTCGGATATTACCAACTTCCCGATTAACTCGGTAATTAGTAATGTTCTCATGAAAGACTCGTCCGAGCGTAGTATCGCGTGACAACTACTTCCGGATTACTCCATCATAGCTTCTGCACTACACCTAAAAGGCCAAGATGGGTTAGGTAATCTACGGTCCTCAGCTTCAGCAGGCTCCCAGGTCGAAAGCAGTACGTCTTCCCGATTACTCGGTAAACGACACTACAGTCAAAGGGGCCTCCACTGAGTGGGGGATATCATGCCTCCTTTTTTGGGATTACTCCCTCAAAGTTAACATGACTATACCGCCCGTCCTATCTTAAAGTTTTCCCAAATCCGGGTATAGGACTTATGAGTAATCACCAAGCACCCTGAAAACCAGGAAAATCCAGACAAACATATATACAGTATATAACACATAAACACAATAACACATATACAGATATAAACAAAGATAGGCTCAACCCACTTAGGAATGGACCAGCAAGAGGTCAATCTTTCCCCATCAGAGTCTCCATTTTTCTGTAGCGGTAGAAATGTTCAAGACTAAGCCATTGGATTGACTAGACTTTATACAAATCAAAATAAAAATCTACACCGCGCTTTATTGTTTCCAAAGGAATGGGAAAAGAGCGAATAACCCAAAAAAGGGGGAAAGATTCAAGGTAAGGATGCAAAGGGAAGGTATTAGCACCCAAAACATCTACGGTACTCCGCATGAACCTCTTCCAAAAATCTATATATTTTGGTTATAAAAAAAAATGTGTTATGTATAAAATGGATTGTGGAGGTGGGAAAAGAAATATTTTTATGATTTTTTCAAAAGGAGGGAGAAGATTTTTTGAAATTAAAGAAGGTGGGAGGTGTGATCGGTGGAAATAGAACTGACTGTTTAAAGCTGGTTCGCGAAATATCGCGGAAGCAAGAGTCGTCACCGTCTTTTATTTTCTCCAACATGGAAAGGACAAAAGCACAACAAAATTCCTTATGAGAACGTTTCTCGGTTCGGGAGGTAGATTTATAGAAAGGGAAGGTGTTAGCACCCTTTCTATCCGTGGTTATCCACGGGCTCTTAGGTACTTGCTCACTATGTTTTCAAAAATGATGTTTGCTTTTCAAATGTGAGTGGGTTTGAAAAAGTTTCATTGAAAGATTTCTGAATGACTCTTGTATCTGTCCTCAAGAGTGTTTGAAAAATTTATTTTGAAAGCTTTTGAAAGTGTCAGTGTGAAAAGATTTTTTATTTGTTTTTGGAGAGAGAAAGTATCTATGAGTCATCTACCTACCCTAAGGAATTAGGCTGTGTAAAAGTCCTTAAGGTAGTGCCATCCCACCATTGAGAGGTAGGTAGCACCACCGTTGGAGGTGTTCGGGTCAATTCGATTGAGGGACAGTGTGGTCACCGAAGCAATATTTAGGACACCTTAGAAGTAACCCTAATGTCCTAAATCCTTTTTAATCTGAGGCAACCGTTTTGAGGCAACTGTTTCGAGGCAACTGTTTCGAGGCAACTGGATCTTGGACATAAGAGCGACCGCTAAAATGTCCTATACTTGACGACCACGTTTCGAAGGCAATGAGTGAGGCGTACCCTAGAAGTGGTGTGTGTATTGTGTGTTGATTTCATGTTATGTTTTATCTTTGATCATGGCATTGTGAGCTACGCGTTGTTTTTAGTTATCATACATTCTTTCATGGAATTTAGCAGTTAGGAGTGCGGAAAATTAAATACAGAAAGATAAAAGCTACGCTATTACAAGGCGCGGGTCTATACATCGCCAAAATATAAAGACCCGTTTTTGATAAAGATGCAGAAAGTAAAAAAAAAAGCAATAAACCTAATTACTATTACATCCGGAAAGCAGTTACATAATAATCAATAAGAAAATAATGCGCGAAAAGAATTAAACCGGGAACGTCCGAGGGTGTTGGACCCTTTTAAGAAATTAAATTAAATTAAGACCTAATTATTTAATTAAAGAAAAGAAAGTGTGTTTTATGTTTTTTTGTATTTAATGAAAATAAAGAAAATTAAAATCAAAAGAAACCCTAGATCTAAGTTTATTTTACTTATTAATGAAAATATTAAAGTTAACCTAATTTAAGTTAATTAATTAATTTACATGTTATTTACAAAAATAATAGTAATTAATAATAATAATAATAAATAATGATAATAATAATTAATTAAGAAAAAGATAAAAAATGTCAAAACCTAATTCTATGTAGTTTTTATTTATTAAGAAAAAGATTAAAATATAAACCTAAATTAAACTAAGGTAATTGTTAGTTATTTATTTACAAAAATATATTAATGGCAAATTTAATAAATAATTAAATAAACATTTTTGAGTTTCTGATTTTTATTAGAAAAAATTATTTGTGGTGAATTAATTATAATTAAAACAATTAAAAGTATTAAAAAGAAAAGAAAAGAAAATTTAAAAATGAAAAGCAAACCAAGGGGGTGTCTGGCCCAAAGTGGAGGTGTTTATGAAGTAATTCAGGCCCATTGAAGACCAAGCCTGGTTGACTTTCAGGGATCATGTGCACGCGCATTGACTGGAATGCATCATGGACTTCATTCTGTGGCCATTGGATTGTTGATCAAGGCCATCTGGCAAGCCTAGGCGTGGGTACGTATGGTGGGACATTTGATGAACGCTGCATTGGAATGCTTTAAAACAAAAATCAACAATTATATGGGGGGATCTGGGAATCGAACCCGGGTCCCAATGCTTGCAAGACACGTCCTCCACCATCTGAGCTATGAAGCGCATTTGTAGTATAATTGGACAATGAATATTATGTATAGAAAACAAATATTATGATGCAGAACGAAATAACGTGCGTTTGGATTTGAATTCTCCAACCACATAATGCCACGCATGCTGTCTTCTTCGTTTCACCTGCAACTGTAAACAAGATAGCGGGGGTTTTAAACCCCCACAAAATAAAAGTGCAAAAAATAGCGATTAGCATCATGCGCCATATAAATTGAGCGCGAGTATCTCATTCGATTCGTCTTGTTGCAACGAATTTGTCCATATATGGCTTGAGGTCTAATTTTACAGCATACAAAAAACCCCAATATGAAAGCTCTGAAACCCTAATATTCTTCAATGGTGGATTTTGATACAGGATGCTATAACTCAATTAATCCACACCAAAAGCTTCAGGAAGATGTCAGCAACATAAATCAATAATCAAAACATAGCAATGATGCATAGAAATTAGATTTCGATTATGGAAATATTTGTTAAAACCGTGACTCTGTTTTACCGTTTCCTTGGGTATGAGAGCTTGTTCTTGATAGTAATAGCTTCCTGGAGGCTTTGGCAATATGTTTGAATCACTTTTAAGCCTTGAATCCACCTGCGAATAGGATTTCAGTTTCACAATTTTCTTGAGTTTTTGAAAATTGGCTATGGAGTTTTTAGCAGCTTTCACGTGTGTCCAGCTTTAGGGTTTCACTCAGCATATGTATGTGATTGAATTTAGGTTAGAATTAAGCCCATAAATCCATTGCAATAATGTTTTCAATCCTTGATTTTTCATCATATAATTTCCAATCCTTTTTCAATGAAAACCTTGCCAATTATAGATGATTTTCCTTTTTTGATTGACAAACGGGTTTGCCAGCTTGCCTTGATATGATTTGCTTCACAAAAGATCCAAAAAACATATCTTTTTGATTTTCCTATAATTAAAACCAATTAAATGAATTAATATAAATATAAATTCAATTAATTAATTAAAAATAAGAAAATAAATTATTTTGAGCTCAATGGGTCGTGCATAGG
Organism: Vicia faba; assembly: GCA_948472305.1. NCBI lineage: Eukaryota > Viridiplantae > Streptophyta > Magnoliopsida > Fabales > Fabaceae > Vicia > Vicia faba. Next base: position 1,178,394,185 of record OX451740.1, read on the forward strand.
CTTTGGGTAAAGATTCAAGAAAGAATTTGAGGCCCATTAGCAAAATTGAAGTGTTTTAGGCAAAGTTGACTTTTGAAAGTTCCCAAAACTTTCCCAACTTCTCCAATGCATATCTTGCTCAATTTTGAAGCTATGAACATGTTCTTGGACATTTTAAAAAGGTCTTGAAGTACTCTAACCAATGCCTTTGGTCCCATGTCATTTTGATTTACCAATCTCAAGTTATGGTCTTTGACTTAAAGTGCCTTTTTGTTGACTTTTGAAAATGACCTATAATGTTGAAATTGATAACTTTTTGTGAGAGAATTTCTTGGACTTGGAGTGTGAAGATGAGTTGTAGGAAATGTCATCCCCTTCAAAATGAGCATTGGATGGGATTTTTCTGATGAACCATGAAGAAGTTATGCCTTGGTCAATTTGCAGTTGACTTTTTCAGCTGTCCAAAAATAGAAACTTTTGCATCTTGATGATTTTTGAGCCATTCTTGTGGAATCATGATCAAGAATTGATCAAATGATGATTGTGGCTTCAAAATAAGATGTTGACCAAAAATTTTGACTTTTGACTGTCAAATGACCATTTTGCCCTGCAGTTGACTATGAAGCATTTAGGGTTTTTGACTGTGCAACTTGATGCTGTGAGTCTTGAAACTTGACATATGGATGCTTGACAATGGATATAGGCATATGGGACTTGATTGGACCCTTGGAAACCTCAATTTCTTTGCAAGAACCAAAACCCTAATTTTGACTGTGTTAGGAGGCAATTGGACTGTGCAACCCTTGAGGGATTTTGAACCATTTGAGGTGATGCTTGTCAAAACTTTGAAGAATATGGGAGGGAAAATTTTGGGGTACAATAGTTTCCCCTGTTCAATCTTCTTAGACCTGAGGATGTAGATTGGCTTATGTGCCTTTCGTGATCCGAGGGTGGAAGATGATTGAACACTAGAGTGCCCAGAAATTTGCACTCACATAGTTGAGGTATCAGCAATGTGATGTCGGGAATGGGCTTACAGATGCAATTTGGAAAGATGATGGATAGGAGGATGGGCTTATAGATGCCATCTGGAGATGTGACAGAACCTTGTCGGGAATGGGCTTATAGATGCCATTTGGAGACTGTTGGTATGTGGATGGGCTTATAGATTCCATCTAGGTGTCGATCGCGTAAGAGATTCCTTAGCGAGAAACTTACGTACCTGAGAAAGAAAGATAATTACCTGGCCTGTTACAGGGGTTGATCTTCAAACTCTTTATGTAGATGTGCGCTGGCTGGATACAGGTATCGAATCTTTAAACTCTTCATGCAGATGTGCCCTGGCTGGCTACAGGTATCGAGTCTACAATCAGTTACTCACAGATGTGCCCTGGTTACATACAGGAATCGAATCTGGAATTAGTCGTCAACAGATATGCCCTGGCTGGATACAGGAATTGAATCTTCAAACTCTTCAGACGTGCCCTGGCTAGATACAGGAATCGAGTCCGGAAATAGTCGTCAACAGATATGCCCTGGCTGGATACAGGAATCGAATCTTCAAACTCTTCAAACGTGCCCTGGCTGGATACAGGAATCGAGTCCGGAAATAGTCGTCAACAGATATGCCCTGGCTGGATTCAGGAATCGAATCTTCAAACTCTTCAGACGTGCCCTGGCTGGATACAGGAATCGGGTGAATCTTCAAACTCTTCAGACGTTCCCTGGCTGGATACAGGAATCGAGTCCGGAAATAGTCGTCAACAGATATGCCCTGGCTGGATACAGGAATCAAATCTTCAAACTCTTCAGACGTGCCCTGGCTAGATACAGGAATCGAGTCCGGAAATAGTCGTCAACGGGTATGCCCTGGCTGGATATAGGAATCGAATCTTCAAACTCTTCAGACGTGCCCTGGCTGGATACAGGAATCGAGTCCGGAAATAGTCATCAACAGATATGCCCTGGCTGGATACAGGAATCGAATCTTCAAACTCTTCAGACGTGCCCTGGTTGGATACAGGAATCGAATCTGGAACTTGTCGTCTACAGATATGCCATGGCTGGATACAGGAATCGAATCTCTAAACTTTTCATGCAGATATTCCCTGGCTAGATACAGGTGTCGAATCAACAATCAGTTATTCACAGATATTCCCTGGCTAGATACAGGTATCGAATCTGGAATTAGTCGTCTACAGATATGCCCTGGCTGGTTACAGGAATCGAATCTGGAATCACGACAGTTGATAGTAATCATCTTTTGCATTGACCTTTGTCCTGAAAAGACAAAACGTTAGTTGTATGCAATGTCATGATGTATGAAATGCGTGAGGTTCTCAAAATAAATGAGATAGTGTGTTTATGATGCGTATATGCATATGTCATGTATGAAGATGTAATGTTTATGAATGTATTTTCATCTAGGAAAATAAATCCTTGATGCATGCCGGGAGCTTAAATCCTGGGCTGACGTTGAAGAGTAGAGTTCTTCGTCTCCGCTGGGGATGACGGTTGTAAGAATAAACCGGTAGGAGAAGATGACTCCGTTGGGGAAATTACTCTGCGGGGAGATTATTCTGCGGGGAATTACTCTGTGGGGAGAGATACTTCGCTGAGGTTTGATGATAACTCTGCTGGGGATTCCTGTTGATAAGTTTTGTTGAGGAATTTGATGAACTCCGTTGAGGATAGGAAGAATTTCGCCGAGGACGATCTTTCCGTTTGAAATTAGCTGAGGATAACCCAGTTAGGCTCTGGTGGGGAATAACCTCTGAATATGGTCGGGGAGAGATGCATGTACTCTGCAGGGGATAAGCTTCCAGAATATACTGGGGATAAGCTTCCTGAATCTACTGGGGGAAATTGATTGAACTCTCCTGGGGAAACTTTTCAGTTTGGACTGGGGAATGGCTCCACTGGATGTCCGGTATACCGCCGGGGAACAATCTTAGATCAAGATTGTCGGGGATGCTTGCTAGGAATGTTTGTGTGCTCCGTTGGGGAATGTTGAGATCTTATGGGGATACCCACTTCCTTGAGGCTGACTGAGGATAACTCTACTCGGGGAGAGTGTTGCTGACTCGCTGGAGATACGATGCCTTGTTAAGGTTGACGGGAGACCAACTCTGCTCGGGGGAGAGTATTGTTGAACCTTGTCTTACTCGGCGGGGAGTGAAGGTATCTGGGTTACATTCTTCCGCCGAACTTACCTTGGTACCTTGGTGGACAGAGCAATTAGATTGCTTAGACAACTCATTATTGCCCCTGTTTCTGATGTTACCTGTAATTAATCCTTTGTTTCGTATTCAGATATTTATGAGTTAGCAATTAGTGTCAAATGCATATATCATAATTGAACATTGGACGTTCTTTACAAAACAAAATAGAAAAAGGAAAAAACAATTGGCCATTGGTCTGAAAAGTGAATTTGTATTGATTTTTGAATTTGCCTGTAAATAGGCGTTTATGTACAAGAGGCTGGCTTCCTAGTAAGAGAACGCCGCCGAACAAACAGAGTTTATACATTTTGTGAAAAGGAAAACAAAACAGCTATGTGAAAAGAATAATCCCACTGGGTTCCAACTCTGCTATCGCCTTTATATCTTCGAGCGTCTCATCACTTGGCTGCTCAGTTGAAGATGAAGCTGATTGATCGATGCCGTCTGAACTTGATGTTGATACCGGATTCTGGATGCAAGGTGATCCAATGAGACATAGTATTACGCTTATCCCTAACTTTTTCCTGGACCGCCCTTTCGGGTTTTCAGTCCACCGGGATACCCATTTTTGCCCAAGCCGCCTTTTTAGGTTTTCGACTTGCCGGGTGTACAGATTTTTTCATTTCATCCCTTATTTTTGCCCGAACCCTTTTGGTTCGCCGGGAAGCCCTAATTTTTGCCTAGGTATGTCAACCTAGCGGGTCTTTTATCATGCGTAGTATCTTTTTACTATGTCTGCATTGGCGGGGTGAGGAAGGTCGTCACCATCCATGGTGGTTAGAATCATGGCTCCTCCTGAGAAGACATGTTTAACCACAAATGGCCCTTCGTAAGTGGGGGTCCATTTGCCCCTGGGATCACTTTGAGGAAGAATGATGCGCTTGATTACCAGGTCCCCAACTTGATACTCTTGTGGTCTGACTTTCTTGTTAAATGCCCTGATCATCCGTTTTTGATACGTTTGACCATGACATATAGCAGTGAGTCTCTTTTCGTCAATTAGGTTTAACTGATCAGGTCGAGTCTGGATCCAGTCATCTTCGCTCAAGCCTGCATCCTTCATTATTCGGAGCGAGGGTATCTGGACTTCAATCGGCAAGACTGCCTCCATGCCGTAGACCAAGGAAAAGGGGGTTGCCCCAGTTGACGTTCTTGCTGAGGTACGATACCCATGAAGAGCAAACGGTAACATCTCGTGCCAATCTTTATAGGTCACTATCATCTTCTGCATAATCTTTTTGATATTCTTATTAGCTGCTTCTACAGCCCCATTCATCTTCGGTCGGTAGGGAGAAGAGTTGTGGTGCTGTATCTTGAATTGCTCGCAGAGCTCAGTGATCATCTTATTATTGAGATTGGTACCGTTGTCCATAATGATCCTTTCCGGGACGCCATATCGATAGATCAGGTTGTGTCGAATGAACTGTGCCACGACGTTCTTGGTTACGGTAGCGTAGGAAGCTGCTTCAACCCACTTTGTAAAGTAATCGATCGCCACCAGGATGAAGCGATGCCCGTTGGATGCCGTAGGTTTAATCTCGCCGATCATATCAATGCCCCACATTGCAAAAGGCCAAGGTGCCGTCAAGACATTCAGAGGGACTGGAGGAACATGCACCTTATCTGCATAAATCTGGCACTTGTGACATGTCCGAGATTGTTGGTAACAGTCGGCTTCCATTGTGGACCAGAAATATCCTGCCCTAAGGATTTTCTTTGCCATGGTGTGTCCACTGGAATGCGTTCCGAAGGTACCTTCATGCAGTTCTGCCATGATCTTTTCTGCTTCAGTCTTATCCACACAATGCAGTAAAGCTGAATCATGGTTTCGCTTGTATAGAATGCCATTGTTGAGGAAGAACTTCGCAGCGAACCTTCTCAGAAACTTCTTGTCATTGACAGATGCACCCTCGGGGTATTCTTGAACTTCCAGATACCTTTTCACCTCATGATACCAAGGTTTTTTAGTTACCACCTCAGCCTCAAGATCACAGCAATATGCAGGTTTGTCCAACTTCTAGATAATGATCCGGGGAGCCTCGTTATCCCATTTGACTTTGAACATAGAAGACATTGTAGCCAGCGCGTCCGCCAACTGATTCTCCTCTCTTGGGAAGTGTTCAAAAGTTATCTCTGTGAAATGGGGGATCAATGTCAACATACACTATTTGTAAGGAATGAGGTTTGGGTGTTTCGTATCCCACTCGCCTTTGACATGATTGATCACGAGAGCGGAATCTCTGAAGACACTCAGAAACTTGATCCTTAAGTCAATCGCAGCTTGAAGACCCATGATGCATGCCTCATACTCTGCCATGTTGTTGGTGCAGTTGAAACATAGCCGGGCAGTGAGTGGAGTATGAGTGCCTTTAGGGGATATGATCACAGCGCCGATGCCGTTACCAAAAGCATTTGAGGCTCCGTCAAAGTGCATAGACCATCGGGATCCTTCCTCAGGTCCTTCATCCAGTCCAGGTACTTCACAATCAGTCACTACCATGATGTTCTCGTCAGGAAATTCAAAGTTCATTGACTGGTAGTCGTCCACTGCTTGGTGTGCCAAATGGTCTGCCAATACACTTCCCTTGATAGCTTTCTGAGTTGTATACTGGATGTCGTATTCTATCAAGATCATTTGCCATCTTGCTATTCTTCCAGACAGAGCAGGCTTTTCGAATATGTACTTGATCGGATCCATTTTTGAAATCAACAGAGTAGTGTGAGTCAGCATATACTGTCTCAGTCGGCGAGCAGCCCATACCAAAGCGCATCAAGTTTTCTCGAGCAGTGAGTATCGGGTCTCACAGTCGGTAAACTTTTTGCTAAGGTAATAAATGGCGTGCTCTTTTCGGCCAGACTCGTCATGCTGCCCCAACACACACCCCATTGAGCTGTCAAGTACTGTCAAGTATAGTATTAGAGGTCTCCCTTCAACCGGTGGCATAAGAATGGGTGGTTCTTGGAGATACTCTTTGATTCTGTCGAAAGCGGCCTGACATTCATCATTCCAACGTACTACTTGATCTTTCTTCAGTAGCTTGAAGATTGGTTCACAGGTAGCAGTTAGATGCGAGATGAATCGGGCAATGTAATTCAGACGTCCTAGAAAGCCTCTGACTTCTTTCTCTGTCTTGGGAACCGGCATCTCTTGTATGACTTTAACCTTGGCAGGGTCCACTTGAATACCTTTGTCGCTCACGACGAAGCCTAGCAACTTTCCAGATCTTGCCCCAAATGTGCACTTGTTTGGGTTCAACCTCAGCTTGTACAACTTCAGACGGTCAAACAGCTTCTGTAGATGGTCAAGGTGTTCCTCCTCAGTTTGAGACCTTGCAATCATATCATCGACGTATACTTCAATCTCATGATTGATCATGTCATGAAATAAAGCAACCATGGCACGTTGGTAGGTTGCCCCAGCATTTTTCAATCCAAAAGGCATGACCTTGTAACAGAAGGTTCCCCACTGAGTAACAAAGGTAGTTTTTTCCATGTCTTCTGGAGCCATCTTGATCTGATTATAACCTGAAAACCCATCCATGAAGGAGAACACCTTGTGTTGAGCAGTATTGTCAACCAGAACGTCGATGTGAGGCAGAGGGAAGTCATCCTTGGGGCTCGCCCTGTTCAAATCCCTGTAATCAACACACATTCGGACCTTACCATCTTTTTTCGGTACCGGAACCACATTGGCAACCCACTGAGGGTAAGAAGTCACTGCTAGAAACTCGGCATCAAATTGTTTCATAACCTCAGCTTTGATCTTCTCGTACATCTCTGGACGCATACGGCGGACCTTCTGTTTAACCGGAGGGCATTCTTCCTTGGTAGGCAGGTGATGGACCACAATGTCGGTATCCAACCCAGGCATGTCTTCATAGGACCAGGCAAAGATTTCCACATAATCATGCAACATCTGAATCAACCGTTATTTTACGTTGAGCTCTAGATTGGCACCAATATTAACTTCCTTTCTGTCTGTCTCAGTACCCAGATTTACCGTTTCCACTGGCTCTTCATGTGGCTGAATGGCCCTCTCTTCTTGGAGTAACAGTCTTGCAAGCTCACCAGGCACTTCGCAATCATCTTCACCTTCGTTTCGGCTAAGTTGATCAGATTTTCAAAGTCATAACTGGCAGTAGCAGAGTCGTTACCAGTGAGATCCAGAGTGGATTGAAACCTGTATAGGTGAGTGTGTGTAAATATAGTTGTTTTGCAATATAGAAAGAAAGAAAGGGAGCACAAGATTTGAAATGCGAAAAACGTCCAATGTTTTTATTCATGATATATGGAAATGACAAGTAATAAGCCCTCACAAATGAAGCCACGGTGCCCCGGGTAAGACACCGGGCCATGAAGTTTCAATTTATTGTTCATTACAAATTTAAAAACAAAGGAATTCATTACTGAGTAACAAAAGTAACAGGTATGTAGTCTTTTGCAGTCCAATTGTTCAGTCCACCGTTGGTCGTCGGGTAGATCCAGCTATCAAACTCAGATTCCTCCGTATCACCTTCAACGGCATTCACTCCCGGGTTGGTGATGAACACGAGAGGTCTTCCGATCCTTGCTTTGCGTACAGCCCTCTGAGCCTCTGCAGTGAAACCCAGCCCAAACTTGTCAGTTTTTGGAGTAAAATCAGGGAGCCTGCCACAGTTTGCACATTCACCTTTTTCAATCACAGCCCGGGCATCCTTCAAGGAAGCCATCTTCAAAGGAGAGTCTTCTTCAACCACTGTCTCTACTGACGCCAATGTTGGAGGCACCTCTTCAAAATGTTGAAAGGGGGTCTCAATGAACTCCCCGTCCATCTCTATATACCGGAACGAATTAAGATGACTAACCATGTATTCTTCCTCCCCCTGCACTGTAACAATCTTCCCTCTTACAGGGTATTTAAGCTTTTGGTGTAGAGTGGAGGTCACAGCCCCAGCCTTGTGGATCCAAGGACGACCCAGCAAACAAGAATAGGATGGAAGAATGTCCATCACATAGAAAGTTGAATCAAAGACTTGAGAACCAACCCGGATTGGCATGTCCACTTCACCATGTACCATCCTCTTCGACCCGTCAAAGGCTCGGACGATGATATTACTAGGCCTCAACTCCAAACCCTCACAATCCAACCTGTCTAAGGCCTTCTTGGGTAATACGTTCAATGAAGAACCGGTGTCTACCAACACGTGTGCAAGAGTAGTGCCCCTGCATTCAATGGAGACATGCAGGGCATCATTGTGGTTCTTTCTCTTAGCGGTCAGATCAGCATCCGAGAAACCCAAGCCATTGTCAGCGGTCAAGTTGGACACACAATCAGTAAATTGATCCGCAGACGTTTCTTGTGGCACGTGAGCCGTCTTTAGGAAGGAAATCAGGGCCTTGGCATGGGCCTCTGAGCACAACAGCAGTGATAGCATAGAGATCTTAGAGGGGGTTTGCCCCAGCTGTTCAAAGACGTTGAAATCACTCTTCTTGATGATCTTGAGAATTTCCTCCATCTCTTGCTGGGAGGCTTCAACATTAACGGTCTTAGGTGCCTCCATCTGGGCAGGCACATCAGCAATCCCTTTGCCCCGAGTGTCAGATGACTCGGCAGCAGGGGTAGAAACTTGATCAAGAGGGGAAACAGGTGCATTTGTAGGCGTGATGATAAGAGGTCTTTGGATAACTGGTGGCGCAATGTCAGGCGAGAAGAGCCTGCCACTGCGAGTAACTTTAGCGAGACCGGTGATGTTACTGATACCGGTACTAGTGTTGAACTCCTGCTTCACTCCAAGCACATACACCTCTGCCCCATAGTGCCATGGGACAGCCTTATCAGATTTATAGGGGAGGGGCCCCGGAACAGTAATGATGATAGGTGCAACAGACATGATTTTGACTGGCTTCCTCGGGGGAGCCTTGGTAGAATTGTTGAAAATGGTGACAACAGATACTTCTTCAGTAGGAACAATAGGAACAACGGTCTTCTTGAACAAAATCTCTTTACTATCCATCAGGTTTTGGATGCCTGACTTCAGCAACGGACAACTAGTAGGGGAAACAGCACACAGAAGGCAACCCTTGCTACAACCCGGAAATAAACCGGCCAGCAATAGGTTCCTTTTGACAGTCAATAAAGGGGTAGCAACATCATCCACAGAAGCTACATACAGATTGTCCTCAATAGCATTTACTCCATGCTGGGGCATAGGAGCAGTCACAACGTTGGGCCTTTCGGGCGCCTCAAATTGTATTTCCTTGGCATCGATAAGGTCCTGGACCTTATTCCTCAGGGCCCAGCAATCATCAGTAGAATGCCCCGGGCTATCAGAGTGATAAACACAGCGGGTGTTGGGATTATACTTCGGAGAGGTTGTGTTTACCACCTTCGGAGCTTCTCTGATAGTTACCAGGTTGGTTGATAACAGTTGCGGCAAGATCTGCGACAAGGTCATACTAAGCCGAGTATATTTTCTTCTGGGTCTCTCACCCCTTGGTTGGTTAGGTTGCCGAGGAGCGGCAGCAGGCTTTGCAATTACCACCGCGTTGACAGCTTGGCGGCATTCTGGCTTGTTTTGCCTTCTGGATCCAGTTAGGGTTTCCTCTGCTCAAGACTTCTCCTTGCACTGTGGACCCAAATTAGGGTTTGTGGTTGAACAAAGATGTTTTGACCTAAAATGTCTAAGATTACTTTCATGCTTCATGTTGGACTCCCAAGTTTATCCATGCCAAGTTTCAAGTCTTGATTCCAAGTTTTGCCCAGTCAATTGGACAGATGACCTAGAAATCAGCTGTATTGGGGAAAAAGTCAACTGTGGCCAATTGACAGTCAAATCTCATGAAAATTGACCCACATCAACATTATGAACTCATATGGACCATTTGATCAAGTTTGGATCACAATTCCACAAGAAATTTGATCAGATCATCAAAAGGGCAAAATGGTCATTTTTAGGGTTTTGACTGCACAAAGGCAATTTTTGACTGTTTGACCTAGCCAATGGCAAACCAAGCTCACATATGGACTCAAGGACCCCATGGAATTATCTTGACATGCTCAACAAACTCAAAAAATCCCAAGTACACAAGATTGACAGTTGAATTTCCCAGTCAATTGATCAATTTTGATTGTATACTGAAAAGTCAAACTTTGACTTTTTGGTCAAAATCAAGAGTCAAGATTTATTTTTCATCAAAACATGCCAAATCATGAAACTTGTTCACCAAGAAACCAAGAAATGCAAATTAGGGTTTGAAATGGAATTTTTCATAACTTAGAATTTTTCTAAGTTATGGAAAACCCTAATTTTTTTCCCAACTTTGCCCCACTTTCTCACCAAGATTCATTTGGATTCAAACAAAAGTCAAAACATGAAAGTTGTAGCTTGTTGCATAATATACAACTTTGATTCACAAAGTTTTCCCAAATGAGGCTTGTATCTCAAGTTACAAATTTTTGAATAAGGGCACTAAACCATTCATAACTTAGTGAAAATTTGACCTTTTTGACAAGGTTTTCTACCTAACTTCAAGGCCATTTTCCATGCACTTACACTTGGAATTTCAATTTGCATTTCAAATATGGATTGTAGTACACATTCCAAGCTTTCCAAAATGTCCAAGAACTTCTCAAACAACCTCATGGTTAGGGAGAATCGAATTTTGCAAAATGGGAAAAAGTCACTTTTGTTCTTGGCCATGTACATGTTCATAACACTATGCATTTTAATCTCAGCATGCTTAAGCTACATTACAGGTCTTAAAACCCTTTGACACTCATAAATTTAATGCAAAACCATTGTGCCAAGTTGTTATTCTAAGCATTTGGACATTACATGGAGAATTAACCCTAAACTAGAAAAAGCACTATTTCCATTTTTGAAAAGGAGAACTTTATGTCAAGTTTGCAATCCAAGTGGTACAGTCCAAATCTTCTTGGCACAAGTTTGTGAGCAAATTGCACTGATCAAGGCAAGGGATTGCAGCATAGTGTGAGGGCCTGTACAGGCTAGAATCATCAAGTGGCCTTTGTTTGCTTCAAGTTCAAGTAAGATAGCATAACTTGTACCAACTTCCATATCAGCTTAGAAACACTTAGACAAACTTATCAAACACATTCCACACATTGATCCAAAGCTAAAGCACGAGCCTTTCACCTCCAATCCCTCCCAAAACTCAGAATCACCTTGAAACTGCTCAAACAGAGCAACCTCTGCAGATTGAGTTCCAACTCTCAATCCTTTCAAGCATTCTTGCCCAAACCAGTTCATACACCTTCCCTACCATCTATGCAAGCTAACCAAAAGCAAAAACACGACCTGTAATCCCTCTAACTGGTTCCACCATTTTCACATTTCTGATTTGCAGGTGAAGTGCTATAGCTCGATTCAAAAGGTTTCAAAGCAAAGTAACACTTGGAATAGTATCCCTGGACCTCAAGGAAGCTATACCAATCATCACTTTGCACTGAGAGCTTCTACATTTCCAGATAGAACTTCAGCTGAACAGGTAAGTTTTTGAATTCGTATCTCTCTTATTAGGCATCATTAGCTTTAAGTTTGTGAATAAACAATGTTCTACTCATGCCACTGAACATGTACATGTTTTTACTTTTCATTTCTTTTGCTTGAGCTGTGAGAATTTAAGGTTTAAAAATGGCAGAAAATCTAGGTTAGGATTTGGGGGAGAAGAAATTATCCCTCATCTTAGAGAGTTAGATCAAGTTCTGCATATGGTTGGATTCGTCTCTTGATGCTGAACATTTTTTATGTTATGAGTTTTCATTAATAAGCCAGGAATCAGGAGTTAGAAGTTTGAGAAGAAGGGCGCGCGTTTTTTGAACGTTTCTTGCTGGAGGTTGAAGAAGGGTCTATTGGGCTGGGCTTGTTTCATATTTCTTATTCACACCATGTTTTTGGTTTTGCACCCCCCAAGCCCATTTCTTTCATTTTAATGTTTTTTTGACTTTTCTTTTTTTGGCCTGATTTATTTATTTTTCCTCATCATATATAAAACATAAAAATATTTTTTTATACCATTTTCCTATTTATTGGATATTTATTTGGTTAGAATAGTTATTTGAACATAAATAGATAAATAAATATACTTTTATTTAAAAAATGATAAAATGATGTAAATACATTTTTCTTTTTATTTTATTTCATTTTATATTCTGAAAATATTTTATGTGAAATATACCCTTTTTTTACAAAAATTAAATATTATTTTTTTTGTGCATATTTAAGATAATTTGTGAATAATACAAATAAATACATATATATTAATATACTTAGAATAAAATGCTAAAAATATACATATTTTATTTTATTAATATTAAACACTAAAAAATCATTTTTTACAAATATACTTTATTTTTATTTTATTTTTGTACACAAATAATAAATATTATATATATTGAATAAATAATACATTTTATTTAATAGAATTAGGGTTTTGCCCTAAACATGAAAAACTCCAAAAAATAATACTTTCCCTTTTTCTTTATTTTTGACATGTAAAAATACCTTTTTCCATACATACAAAAACCATTTTTTTGGCATCTTGCACATTTGTTCTATTTTATTTAATTCATACAAATTAATCACCTTGTAAATAATTCAATATTGATGTAATAGTTTTAGGTTTAAATTCCTTGTCAAAATCCACATTCGAACATTTGTACCCCCTTCCCATATATGGTTTTGTAATAGCTTAGTAAATTTATTTCCGCACTTTATTGCTTTCTAATTATACCATGTTAGAATTAGGGCTTGTATGCGAAAAACGAAAAAATAGTTATGACCTAATCTCAAGACAAACAAGCATGAAAATGGACACACAAATCACACTTGCACCCCCTAGGGTATTCCATTTGTTGCCCTTCAAAATTGGGCCATATTGCATGTTAGGTCTCTTTGGGCAAAACAAACAAATCAAATGATCATAGTCCCTCGATAACACTTTCAAAATGTTTGCCTAAACGAATGATCAAGTCCCCTAAAGAAAATGCCCAAAGATACTTTGCACCATTGCAATTATGGTCTAAACGATGACCCGCGCCTGTCCCTTTCACATCCTAACATGAGATTGTCCACCAAATACAATGGTGGAACAAACTTATTAAAAGGGTTAAAACATAGCAATGAAACTTTGAGAAATTTAGGAGTAGATAACCTCTTAGTTACTTGAATCAAACTTGCAAACTAAAACACTTGCCTATTTTCTAAATCACACATCACTACACTTTCAAAACAACTTTCAAAAAGCAAATGAAAACCTTTTCAAAAGACATACACCTTTGTATACATCCCCACATGGATCATTACAAAGGTTGCCACCACAATGGCTTCTTTTCAAAACATTTTTCAAACCCACACACACAAGCACCATTTCAAACAATTGAAAATAAAAGGCAAGTGATCTAAGCAAGTAACTAAGAGCCCATGGATAACCATGGATAGAAAGGGTGCTAATACCTTCCCTTTCTATAATCTACTCCCCGAACCCAAGAAAACATCTCAAAAGGTTTTTGCTGTGCTTTTTAACCTTTCCTTAGGATAAAATAAAAATTCGGTGGCGACTCTTGCTCAACCGAAACATTTGTGAAAACAAACGCAAAACCTCAAGTCAGTTCTCCCACCGTATCACAGAACTGGCGACTCTGCTGGGGATAAATTAAAAGTGGAGTAACCTTAGGGTTTAGATCACCTTTGTTTTCAATTGTTTGCTTTGTTTGCTTTTATATTTGTGGGCTTTGCATCGGAGTTTCATAGATCCTAACCCGGATCTGGGAAATACCCTTTTTAGGTAGCATAATCTGTGAGGGACCTGTTCGGCGTAGACCGACATGGGTGAAGCAGTGACTACGTTGGTGTGGCATCTTGGTCTGTACCTATATCCCTTGTGTTGCAACAGGGAGAATATAGGTCTTCTAAGGAGTCATTAAACACCAACCAACCATAGAACCCTGAATTGACCAACTTGGCTATTAGGACAGTAGCAGTATGCTACACTCATTGAGGCTAAACTCTCGAGTTGGTTCTGGCCGCAAGAAAAGATTGCGATGCTGGAGTTATGACCGATTGAGGGTAGCCAATGATTTGAGATCCTCTAGAACCCGGTTACTTTTGATAGGACAGGTTTTAACCAACAAAACCAAAAGAGGGTAATACCTGAAATTCATGCTGGCCTGAAACCTAAGGGTGTCTTGTGTGATTTGTGTGCCTTACCATGCTTGCCTATGTGAATACTTGTGGTGTGCTTCATCATAACATCATGCCATCATACCATTGCATGCATCCTGTATAAAGGACTAACCCATTTCAAAGACAAAAAGTTTCATCTTTGCTCTGTTTTGTAGGACATCATGATGCCCGTGCGTAGGAATACTGTCCGGCTCAACTTTGTTCAACCACCAGTTTTGCTCAAGGATCTGGTTGGCAGGATTCCAAACACTTCTTCCTTCATCAACAGACATGGTTCTCTCCTTGGCTTGATCACTGCAAAATGGGACCAACAACTGATGAGTGTTCTGACCCAGTTTTATGACCCTCTGTATCATTGTTTCACCTTTCAAGACTTCCAGCTGGTTCCTACCCTGGAAGAATTCTCTTATTTGCTTGGGATCCCTGTCTTGGAACAAACTCCATTCACTGGTTTGGAAAAGACTCCTAGGCCTGAAGAGGTTGCTGCAGTCCTCCCCCTGACTAAAGAAGAGGTATTAGCTAACTGGGAAACTAGAAGTGGAGTTAAGGGATTTTTGGTCAAATTTCTGGTTGGCAAGGCTAATGATTTCTGGAATGACTTGGACTTCAAGGCGTACGAGGATATTCTGGCTCTTTTGATCTATGGTCTGGTATTGTTTCCCAATCCTGACACCTTTATCAGTACCCATGTCATAAGGATCTTCATGTCTCGGAATCCTGTACCCACTCTTTTGGGTGATATTCTACAACAACTCTATGCTCGTACTGCTCGAAAACGGGGAACTCCGTGGTGTTGTGCTCCTTTGCTAGTAAGGTGGTTTATTTTGCACCTTCCTAAGTTCGTGCTGAAGAATGAAGAAGGAAAAGGTTGGGCTCGGAGGTTAATGTCTCTCACTGATAATGACATCACCTGGACTCTCAGAGGTTTGGATGAGGTAGCTGTTATTGATCGTTGCGGAGAATACCCGAATGTTCCGTTGATTGGTATCCAAGGAGGAATCTCTTATAATCCATGCTTAGCTCTCCGTCAGTTTGGAAGAGCCAGAGGAGTTGGGCCTCATGAAATGCTGGTTCCTCACTTCCATTTTGAGTTTCAGGCAGACAGTGACAAACTACGCCATGGATTCATTAGAGCTTGGGACAGAATTCACAAAGCTGACCCACATGAGTTGGGACCAAAAACTTCTCTACCAATGGAGCCCTATTGCAAATGGGTCCGCGTCCGTGCTCAGAGGTTAGGTATGCCGTACGAAGCTGTTAGACCTCTCATTCTTGAATCTCCTGATGAAGATGGGGTTCCTCCAACTGTCCTCCCTCCTCAGATACCTACTGATTTTGACACAATGAAGAGATCTTGGGCGCAGCTAAAGGAAGAATGGGATTTCTATCGGGAGAAGTTCAACGAGCAGGAACGGAAGATCCAGAGGCTGACTAAGCAATTGGAGGAAGAGAGGGTCCTGAACAACTACATCAACACTGAGAAAAGGAGGCCATGGGAGCATTGATGGGCTTTGGATATTTCCCTTTATAGCTTTTATTTCCTTTCCAGTATTTTTCATTCCTGTAATGCCTAAGGGCAAATTGATGAACAATTGAAAATTTTAATCTAATGAAGTGTGTTTCCCTTTTTGTCTACAAAGTTGAATCTTGTTTGTCTTTGAAAACATAAAACATACGCATTCCATTGCACCATATGCATAGCAGGTACCCTATTTCACAGGTTGCTTAATCTCCTTCGCTGTTTATTTTGAACAGTCATCATGAATCCGGACTCGTCCAGTGAGCAAGCCATCAAGGCCCTTCAGGCCCAAAGTGCCCAGTTTCAAGAAATGGTCCTGAGCCTGGCCCAAGGTCAGCAAGAGTTGAAGACTCTACTCCTGAAGAAAAAGAAGAAAAAGAGGACTGCGTTGTTCAACACCGGACGCAGATTTGGGAACACACTCCATAATGAAGCTGATCCAACTACTTCTTTTGCTGAGAAAAACAGTCCCCAAGGGGGAGGAGCTCCTAGTCCCGCAGTCTCCGACAACGAGACAGACTATAACGACGAACAATACCCACCTGCTGTTGACAGATACAAGCAATTGGAGGACCGCTTGA
Source organism: Vicia faba (assembly GCA_948472305.1). Lineage (NCBI taxonomy): Eukaryota > Viridiplantae > Streptophyta > Magnoliopsida > Fabales > Fabaceae > Vicia > Vicia faba. The sequence continues at coordinate 1,178,410,668 of OX451740.1, forward strand.
GCGCCATGGAAATTTAGAATGTGCCGGGGCTGGATTTCAGAGATCTGGGGTTATCTTCTGGGGTAGTAATTCCACACAAGTTTAAGGCGCCTGCCTTCGCCAAGTATGATGGGGTCTCCTGCCCAAAGCTGCATCTAAGGTCGTACGTAAGGAAGATCCAACCTTACACGGCGGATAAGAACCTTTGGATTCACTTCTTCCAAGATAGCCTTTCGGGGTCGCAGCTTGAATGGTTCTACCAATTAGATGGAACTAGCATCCGACACTGGGAAGATTTGGCAACCGCATTCTACAGACAATATCAATACAATTCTGATCTCGCTCCAACGCGTACCCAACTTCAGGGTATGTCTCTAGGAACGGGTGAAGGGTTCAAAGAATATGCACAAAAATGGAGAGATTTGGCTGGCAGGGTGCAGCCTCCATTGACTGATCGTGAGCTGGTTGATATGTTTCTAGGGACTTTGTCTGGTCCATTTTTCAATCATTTGGTTGGTAACTCCTCCGCTGGGTTTACGGATTTGATTTTGACGGGAGAAAGAATTGAAGCTGGCATCAGGTCAGGAAAGATACAAAAAGCTGCCTCCACAAGTACTGAGAAAAGGCCTTTCAAGAAAGAAGCAAGTGCCGTCTATGGTCCTAGAAGACAAGTCAAGCCCGAAAGTCGCCAAGCCGTCAATGCTTTGGTCATTTCAAAACCTGTTGCTGCTCCTCAGCAGTACAATCAACAAAGAGGTGAAAGGCCCAAGAGGAAATATACTCGGCTGAGTATGACCTTATCTCAAATTTTACCCCAACTGTTATCAACCAACTTGGTGACCCTCAAAGAAGCTCCTAAGGTCGTCAACACTGCGTCTCCTAAGTATAATCCAAATGCCCGGTGTGCTTATCATTCTGATAGTCCCGGGCACACTACTGATGATTGCTAGGCCTTGAGAAACAAAGTGCAAGATCTTATCGACGCAAAGGAAATTCAGTTTGAAGCGCCTGAAAGACCGAATGTTGTAACTGCTCCTATGCCCCAGCACAGAGTAAATGCCATTGAGGAAGAGTTGTATGTTGTTTCGGTGAATGAAGTTGTTACCCCTCTTTTGACTGTTAAGAGGAACTTGCTACTAGCCGGTTTATTTCCGGGTTGTAGTAAGGGTTGCCTCCTGTGTGCTGTTATCCCTACCGGTTGTCCACTGCTAAAATCAGGCATCCAAGGCCTGATGGATAGCAAGGAGATTCTGTTTAAGAAAACTGCTGTTCCGTCTGTTTCCATTGAAGAAATATCTGCTGTCACGATTTACAATCCTGCCAAAGCTCCCGTAAAGAAACCCGTCCAAATTATGTCTGTTGCACCCATCACTATTACTGTTCCAGGGCCTCTCCCATATGAGTCTGATAAAGCGGTCCCATGGCATTATGGAGCCGACGTGTATGTGCTTGGGGTGAAGCAGGAGTTCAACACCAATACCAGTATCAGTAACATCACTGGTCCCGCCAAGATTACCCGCAGTGGCAGGCTCTTCTCGCCTGACATTGCACCGCCAGTTATCCGAAAACCTCTCACCATCACACCCGCAAGTGTGCATGTTCCAATTCAAGTTCCTGTGTCTACTACTGCCGCCGAGTCCTCTGTTGCTCGGGGCAAAGAAGTTGCTACCGATTTGCCTGCCAGGATGGAGGCACCAAAAAAGAAGACTGTTGTGGAAGCCTCCCAACAAGAAATGGAGGAAATTCTTAAAATCATCAAAAAGAGTGACTTTAACGTTGTTGAACAATTGGGGCATACTCCCTCCAAAATCTCTATGCTATCATTGCTGCTATGCTCAGAGGCCCATGCAAAAGCCCTGATTTCATTTCTGAAAATGGCCCATGTGCCGCAAGAGACCTCCGCGGATCAATTCACCGACTGTGTGGCTAATTTGACGGCTGACAATGGCTTAGGGTTCTCGGATGCTGACCTTACCGCCAAGGGGAAAAATCACAATGATGCCCTGCATGTTTCCATAGAATGCAGGGGCACTACTCTCGCACACGTGTTGGTGGATACCGGTTCTTCCCTGAATGTTTTGCCCAAGAAAGCATTGGATCGCTTGGATTGTGAGGGCCTGGAGTTGAAACCTAGTAACATCATTGTTAGAGCCTTCGACGGTTCTAAGAGGATGGTGCACGGTGAAGTAGACATCCCTATTCGGGTGGGTTCCCAAGTTTTCAACTCAACGTTCTATGTAATGGATATTCGTCCATCTTATTCCTGCTTGTTGGGTCGACCCTGGATTCATAAAGCTGGGGCAGTAACTTCCACTCTGCACCAAAAGCTCAAATACCCTGTCAAAGGGAAGATTGTTACAGTGCAGGGTGAGGAGGAATACATGGTTAGTCACTTGAATTCATTCCGGTATATCGAGATGGACGGGGAGTTTATTGAAACCCCCTTTCAGCATTTTGAGGAAGTACCTCCAGTGTTGGCATCGGCTGAGGCAGTGATTGAAGAAGATTTTCCGTTGAAGATGGCGTCCTTGAAGGATGCCCAGGCTGCAATCGAGAAAGGCAATTATGCAAATTGGGGTCAGCTTCCTGACTTCACTCAAAAGAACGACAAGTTTGGGTTGGGCTTTACTGCAGAGGCTCAGAGGACTGTGCGCAAGGAAAAGATCAGAAAGGCTCTGGTGTTTATCTCCAACCCAAGGGTGAATGCTATCGAGGAGGATGTAGAGGAAGCAGAGTTTGACAGTTGGATCTACCCGACTACCAGCGACGGACCAAGCAATTGGACGGCAAAGGATTTTACACCTATCACATTTGTCACGCAGTAATTAATTTCTTTTGATTTCCAATTTGTAATAAACAATATGTTAAAACTTTGTTGGCTCGGTGTCCTACCCGGGGCATCGTAGCTCCATTTGTGAGGGCTTTTTGTATGACATTTCCATATATCATCAATCAAAACATTGGACGTTTGTTGCATTTCAAATCTTGTGCTTTTTTTCTTTCTGTGTTATATATATTGCAAAACAGCTATATTTACACACACTCACTTATACAGGTTTCAATCCACTCTGGATCTCACTGGTAACAGCTCTGCTACCGCCAGTTATGACTTCGAGAATCCGATCAACTTGGCCGAAGATGAAGGTGAAGATGATTGCGAAGTGCCTGGTGAAGTCGCAAGACTGCTACTCCAGGAAGAGAGGGTTATTCAACCACATGAAGAGCCGGTAGAAAAGATTAACCTGGGTACTGAGACAGATAGGAAAGAGGTCAAGATTGGGGCTAATCTAGAGCTCAGCGTGAAGCAACGATTGATCCAGATGCTACATGATTACATGGAGATATTTTCTTGGTCCTATGAAGACATGCCTGGTTTGGATGTCGACATTGTAGTTCACCACCTGCCAACCAAGGAAGATTGCCCTCCGGTAAAGCAAAAGGTCTGCCGTATGCGTCCAGAGATGTCTGAAAAGATCAAGGCTGAGGTTATGAAGCAATTCGACGCCGGGTTTCTAGCAGTAACTTCTTACCCTCAATGGGTTGCCAATGTGGTTCCAGTGCCGAAGAAGGACGGTAAAGTCAGAATGTGTGTCGACTATAGGGACTTGAACAGGGCAAGCCCCAAGGATGACTTCCCCTTACCTCACATCGACGTTCTTGTTGACAATACTGCTCAACACAAGGTTTTCTCCTTCATGGATGGTTTTTCAGGGTATAATCAGATCAAGATGGCTCCAAAGGATATGGAGAAGACTACCTTTGTGACTCAGTGGGGCACCTTCTGCTACAAGGTCATGCTGTTCGGGTTGAAAAATGCTGGGGCAACCTATCAACGTGCCATGGTTGCTTTATTTCATGATATGATCCATCATGAAATTGAGGTATACGTTGATGACATGATTTCAAGGTCTCAAACTGAGGAGGAGCACCTTGATCATCTGAGGAAGCTGTTTGACCGACTCAAGTTATACAAGCTGAGGTTGAATCCCAACAAATGCACCTTTGGGGTAAGATCCGGAAAATTGCTAGGTTTCATTGTAAGTGATAAAGGTATTCAGGTGGACCCTGCCAAGGTAAAAGCCATACAAGAGATGCCGACTCCAAAGACAGAGAAAGAAGTCAGAGGCTTCCTGGGACGACTGAATTACATTGCCCGATTCATCTCACATATGACTGCTACTTGTGAGCCAATCTTCAAATTACTGAAGAAAGATCAAGTAGTACGCTGGAACGATGAATGTCAGGCCGCCTTTGAAAAGATAAAGGAATATCTCCAAGAGCCACCCATTCTTATGCCACCAGTGGAAGGAAGACCTCTAATATTATACTTGACAGTACTTGACAATTCAATGGGGTGTGTGTTGGGGCAGCATGACGAGTCTGGCCGAAAAGAGCACGCTATTTATTACTTGAGCAAAAAGTTTACCGACTGTGAGTCTCGTTACTCACTGCTTGAGAAAACTTGCTGCGCTCTAGTATGGGCTGCTCGCCGGCTGAGACAGTATATGCTGACTCACACTACTCTATTGATTTCAAAGATGGATCCCATCAAGTACATATTCGAAAAGCCTGCCCTGTCTGGAAGAATAGCAAGATGGCAAATGATCTTGACAGAATATGACATCCAGTATACAACTCAGAAAGCAATTAAAGGAAGTGTACTGGCAGATCATTTGGCACACCAACCTGTGGACGATTACCAATCATTGAACTTTGATTTTCCGGACGAAGACATCATGGTGGTAACTGACTGTGAAGTACCTGGACCGAATGAAGGACCTGAGGAAGGATCCCGATGGTCTATGCATTTTGACGGAGCCTCCAATGCTTTGGGTAACAGCGTCGGCGCTGTAATCATATCTCCCAAAGGAACTCATACTCCACTCACCGCCCGATTGTGTTTCAACTGCACCAACAACATGGCAGAATATGAGGCATGTATCATGGGTCTACAAGCTGCAATCGACTTAAGGATCAAATTTCTGAGTGTCTTCGGAGATTCCGCTCTCGTGATCAATCAGATCAAAGGCGAGTGGGATACGAAACACCCAAATCTCATTCCTTACAAGGAGTATGTGTCAACCTTGCTCCCCCACTTTGAAGAAATAACTTTTGAGCACTTCCCAAGAGAGGAGAATCAGCTAGCGGACGCACTAGCTACGATGTCTTCGATGTTCAAAGTTAAATGGGACAATGAGGCTCCCCGAATCATTATCTGGAAGTTGGATGAACCAGCATACTGCTGCGATCTCGAGGCCGAGAAGGTGACTGAAAAACCTTGGTATCATGAGGTGAAGAGGTACTTGGAAGCTCAGGAATACCCTGAAGGTGCATCTGTCAATGACAAGAAGTTCATGAGGAGGTTTACGGCAAAATTCTTCCTCAGCAACGACATTCTCTACAAACGAAATCATGATTCGACTCTACTACGTTGTGTGGATAAGGCTGAAGCAGAGAAGATCATGATAGAACTACATGAAGGCACATTTGGAACACATTCCAGTGGACACACCATGGCTAAGAAAATCCTTCGGGCAGGATATTTCTGGTCCACAATGGAAGCTGATTGTTACCAACACTCCCGAACTTGTCACAAATGCCAGATCTATGCTGACAAGGTGCATATTCCTCCAGTTCCTCTGAACGTCCTGACGGCACCTTGGCCTTTTGCAATGTGGGGGATTGATATGATCGGTGAGATCCGACCAACGGCATCCAATGGGCATCGCTTCATCTTAGTGGCGATCGATTACTTCACGAAGTGGGTTGAGGCAGCTTCCTACGCCACAGTAACCAAGAGCGTTGTGGCACGTTTCATCCGGCATAATCTGATATGTCGGTACGGCGTCCCAGAAAGAATCATTACGGACAATGGTACCAATCTTAATAACACGATGATCACTGAACTCTGTGAACAATTCAAGATACAGCACCACAATTCTTCTCCCTACCGGCCGAAGATGAATGGGGCTGTAGAGGCAGCTAATAAAAATATCAAGAAAATTGTGCAGAAGATGACAGTGACCTATAAAGATTGGCACGAGATGCTACCATTCGCTCTTCATGGGTACCGTACCTCAGCAAGGACGTCAACCGGGGCGACTCCTTTCTCCTTGGTCTATGGCATGGAGGCAGTCTTGCCAATTGAAGTCCAGATACCCTCTCTCCGGATAATGAAGGATGCAGACTTGAGTGAAGATGACTGGATCCAGACTCGACTTGATCAATTAAATCTGGTTGACGAAAAGAGGCTCACCGCTATCTGTCATGGTCAGACGTATCAAAAACGCATGATCAGGGCATTTAACAAGAAAGTTAGACCACAAGAGTATCAAGTTGGGGACCTGGTAATCAAACGCATCATCCTTCCTCAAAGTGATCCTCGGGGCAAAAGGACCCCTACATACGAAGGGCCATTTGTGGTTAAGCATGTGTTCTCAGAAGGAGCCATGATCCTAACCACCATGGATGGTGACGACCTTCCTCACCCCGCCAATGCAGACATAGTGAAAAAATACTACGCATAAATAAAAGACCCGCTAGGTTGACATACCTAGGCAAAAATAAGGGCTTCCCGGCGAACCAAAAGGGTTCGGGCAAAAATAAGGGATGAAATGAATAAAAATCTGAACACCCGGCAAGTCAAAAACCTGAAAAGGCGGCTTGGGCAAAAATGGGTATCCCGGTGGACTGAAAACCCGAAAGGGCGGTCCAGGAAAAAGTTAGGGGTAAAGCGTAACACTATGTCTCGTTGGATCGCTCCACATCCGGAATTCGACATCGACTATCTGGCTCAGATTTCGGCATTGACCAATCAGCTTCATCTTCGACCAAGCAGCAAAGAGATGAGACGCTCGAAGACATAAAGGCGATAGCAGAGTTGGAACCCAGTGGGATTGTTCACATGCTGTTTTGTTTCCTTTTCAAAATTGTAAATTCTATGTTATTTGGCGGCGCCCTCTTACTAGGATGTCAGCCTCTTGTACAAAAACGCCTATTCACAGGCAAAGTTCAAATCAATACAAATTCACTTATCCATACAAATTGCCATTGTTTTCCTTTTTTCTGTTTTGTTTTGCGAAGAACGTCCAGTGTTCATTTTTGATATATGCATTTGACATTAAATTGCTGATTCATAAATATTTGCATATAAAACAAAAGATTAATTACAGATGACATCAGAGACAGGGGCAATGTGAAGTTGTCTGATGCAGTCTGGTTGCTTTGTCCGCCAAGGTACCCAGGTAGATTCGACTGAAGAATGTGACCAAATCATCTCAACGCCCCGTAGGGTAAGACAAGATTCAGCAATACTTTCCCCAAGCAGAGTTGGTTCCCCGTCAATCCTGAAAAGGCACAACATTCCCCAGTGGAATATAGGCATTCACTAGCAAGCGTCCCCGGCAGTCTTGACCTAAGATGGTTCCCCGACAGAATATCAGTACCCCAGTGCAATTCCGAAAAGTTTCCCCCAGGAAAGCGGAATTCCTATCCCCATCCGGTCTTAAAGCTTATCCCCAGTAGATTCTGGAAGCTTGTTCCCTGCAGAATACGGACGTCTCTCCCGAGCTTTATTCAAAGTTATTCCTCACAAAGGCTTATAATTGGGTTATCCTCAGCTATCTGCCACAGAAGATCGCCCTCGGCAAAGTTCTTCCTTTTCCCCAGCGGAGTTTATCATCATTATCCCCAGCGGAATCCATCATTGAAGTCCTCAGCAGGCCTCTCATCAAAACTTCAGCAAAGTATCTCTGCCACAGAGCAACTCCCCGGCCGTTCGTCAAGGATTTATTTTCCTAAGACGAAATTACATTCATAAACATTTTACATTTTCATACATCTTGCTTACATACATGATAAAGTGCATACAACATTATCTCATGTTGAACATCATGACATCATGCATATCATACATCATGACATTGCGTACAACTTATGTTTTTGCCTTTCAGGGAAAAAGACAATCCCAAAGACAACTACCTTCAACTGTCACAATTCCATATTCGATACTTGTATCTAGCCAGGGCACATCTGAGAGTGATCAGTTTCCAGACTCGATTCCTGTATCTAGCCAGGGCACGTCTGAAGAGTTCGAAGATTTGATTCATGTATCCAGCCAGGGCATATCTATCAACTATCACAATTCCAGATTCGACTCCTGTATCCAGCCAGGGCGTATCTATCAACTATCACAATTCCAGATTCGATACCTGTATCTAGCCAGGGCACATCTGAGAGTGATCAGTTTCCAGACTCGATTCCTGTATCTAGCCAGGGCACGTCTGAAGAGTTCGAAGATTCGATTCCTGTATCCAGCCAGGGCATATCTATCAACTATCACAATTCCAGATTCGATTCCTGTATCCAGCCAGGGCATATCTATCAACTATCACAATTCCAGATTCGACTCCTGTATCCAGCCAGGGCATATCTGTTGACCACATTTCCAGACTCGATTCCTGTATCTAGCCAGGGCACGTCTGAAGAGTTCGAAGATTCGATTCCTGTATCCAGCCAGGGCATATCTATTGACGACTATTTCCATATTCGACTCTTGTATCCAGCCAGGGCACATCTGTGAACAACCGATTGTAGATTCGATACCTGTATCTAGCCGGGGCATATCTACATAAGGAGACTGAAGATCAAACACCTGTAACAAGCCAGGAAAACATCTGTCTTTCTCAAATACACAAGTTTTCGCTAAGGAATCTCTTATGCGATCAACACTTCCAAATGGCATCTATAAGCCCATTCCCGACAAAGTTCCGTCACATTTTCAGATGGCATCTATAAGCCCATCTCCCTATCCACCACCTCTCCAAATGGCATCTATAAACTCATTCCCAACATCACATTACTGATACTTCAACATGCGAGTGCAAATTTCCGGGCACTCTAGTGTCCAATCTCCTTTTACCCTCGAGTCACGAAAGGCAAACTTGCCAATCTAACTCTTCAGGTTCAAGAAGATTGAACAGGGGCAACTGTTGTACCCCAAAATTTGCCCTCCCATTTCCTCAACATTTTCTCATCACAAAACCCTTGAAGATCAAGATCCAGTTAGGGTTTCCTCTGCTCAAGACTTCTCCTTGCACTGTGGACCCAAATTAGGGTTTGTGGTTGAACAAAGATGTTTTGACCTAAAATGTATAAGATGACTTTCATGCTTCATGTTGGACTCCCAAGTTTATCCATGCCAAGTTTCAAGTCTTGATTCCAAGTTTTGCCCAGTCAATTGGACAGATGACCTAGAAATCAGCTGTATTGGGAAAAAAGTCAACTGTGGCCAATTGACAGTCAAATCTCATGAAAATTGACCCACATCAACATTATGAACTCATATGGACCATTTGATCAAGTTTGGATCACAATTCCACAAGAAATTTGATCAGATCATCAAAAGGGCAAAATGGTCATTTTTAGGGTTTTGATTGCACAAAGGCAATTTTTGACTGTTTGACCTAGCCAATGGCAAACCAAGCTCACATATGGACTCAAGGACCCCATGGAATTATCTTGACATGCTCAACAAACTCAAAAAATCCCAAGTACACAAGATTGACAGTTGAATTTCCCAGTCAATTGATCAATTTTGACTGTATACTGAAAAGTCAAACTTTGACTTTTTGGTCAAAATCAAGAGTCAAGATTTATTTTTCATCAAAACATGCCAAATCATGAAACTTGTTCACCAAGAAACCAAGAAATGCAAATTAGGGTTTGAAATGGAATTTTTCATAACTTAGAATTTTTCTAAGTTATGGAAAACCCTAATTTTTTTCCCAACTTTGCCCCACTTTCTCACCAAGATTCATTTGGATTCAAACAAAAGTCAAAACATGAAAGTTGTAGCTTGTTGCATAATCTACAACTTTGATTCACAAAGTTTTCCCAAATGAGGCTTGTATCTCAAGTTACAAATTTTTGAATAAGGGCACTAAACCATTCATAACTTAGTGAAAATTTGACCTTTTTGACAAGGTTTTCTACCTAACTTCAAGGCCATTTTCCATGCACTTCCACTTGGAATTTCAATTTTCATTTCAAATATGGATTGTAGTACACATTCCAAGCTTTCCAAAATGTCCAAGAACTTCTCAAACAACCTCATGGTTAGGGAGAATCGAATTTTGCAAAATGGGAAAAAGTCACTTTTGTTCTTGGCCATGTACATGTTCATAACACTATGCATTTTAATCTCAGCATGCTTAAGCTACATTACAGGTCCTAAAACCCTTTGACACTCATAAATTTAATGCAAAACCATTGTGCCAAGTTGTTATTCTAAGCATTTGGACATTACATGGAGAATTAACCCTAAACTAGAAAAAGCACTATTTCCATTTTTGAAAAGGAGAACTTTATGTCAAGTTTGCAATCCAAGTGGTACAGTCCAAATCTTCTTGGCACAAGTTTGTGAGCAAATTGCACTGATCAAGGCAAGGGATTGCAGCATAGTGTGAGGGCCTGTACAGGCTAGAATCATCAAGTGGCCTTTGTTTGCTTCAAGTTCAAGTAAGATAGCATAACTTGTACCAACTTCCATATCAGCTTAGAAACACTTAGACAAACTTATCAAACACATTCCACACATTGATCCAAAGATAAAGCACGAGCCTTTCACCTCCAATCCCTCCCAAAACTCAGAATCACCTTGAAACTGCTCAAACAGAGCAACCTCTGCAGATTGAGTTCCAACTCTCAATCCTTTCAAGCATTCTTGCCCAAACCAGTTCATACACCTTCCCTACCATCTATGCAAGCTAACCAAAAGAAAAAACACGACCTGTAATCCCTCTAACTGGTTCCACCATTTTCACATTTCTGATTTGCAGGTGAAGTGCTATAGCTCGATTCAAAAGGTTTCAAAGCAAAGTAACACTTGGAATAGTATCCCTGGACCTCAAGGAAGCTATACCAATCATCACTTTGCACTGAGAGCTTCTACATTGCCAGATAGAACTTCAGCTGAACAGGTAAGTTTTTGAATTCGTATCTCTCTTATTAGGCATCATTAGCTTTAAGTTTGTGAATAAACAATGTTCTACTCATGCCACTGAACATGTACATGTTTTTACTTTTCATTTCTTTTGCTTGAGCTGTGAGAATTTAAGGTTTAAAAATGGCAGAAAATCTAGGTTAGGATTTGGGGGAGAAGAAATTATCCCTCATCTTAGAGAGTTAGATCAAGTTCTGCATATGGTTGGATTCGTCTCTTGATGCTGAACATTTTTTATGTTATGAGTTTTCATTAATAAGCCAGGAATCAGGAGTTAGAAGTTTGAGAAGAAGGGCGCGCGTTTTTTGAATGTTTCTGGCTGGAGGTTGAAGAAGGGTCTATTGGGCTGGGCTTGTTTCATATTTCTTATTCACACCATGTTTTTGGTTTTGCACCCCCCAAGCCCATTTCTTTCATTTTAATGTTTTTTTGACTTTTCTTTTTTTGGCCTGATTTATTTATTTTTCCTCATCATATATAAAACATAAAAATATTTTTTTATACCATTTTCCTATTTATTGGATATTTATTTGGTTAGAATAGTTATTTGAACATAAATAGATAAATAAATATACTTTTATTTAAAAAATGATAAAATGATGTAAATACATTTTTCTTTTTATTTTATTTCATTTTATATTCTGAAAATATTTTATGTGAAATATACCCTTTTTTTACAAAAATTAAATATTATTATTTTTGTGCATATTTAAGATAATTTGTGAATAATACAAATAAATACATATATATTAATATACTTAGAATAAAATGCTAAAAATATACATATTTTATTTTATTAATATTAAACACTAAAAAATCATTTTTTACAAATATACTTTATTTTTATTTATTTTTGTACACAAATAATAAATATTATATATATTGAATAAATAATACATTTTATTTAATAGAATTAGGGTTTTGCCCTAAACATGAAAAACTCCAAAAAATAATACTTTCCCTTTTTCTTTATTTTTGACATGTAAAAATACCTTTTTCCATACATACAAAAACCATTTTTTTGGCATCTTGCACATTTGTTCTATTTTATTTAATTCATGCAAATTAATCACCTTGTAAATAATTCAATATTGATGTAATAGTTTTAGGTTTAAATTCCTTGTCAAAATCCCCATTCGAACATTTGTACCCCCTTCCCATATATGGTTTTGTAATAGCTTAGTAAATTTATTTCCGCACTTTATTGCTTTCTAATTATACCATGTTAGAATTAGGGCTTGTATGCGAAAAACGACAAAATAGTTATGACCTAATCTCAAGACAAACAAGCATGAAAATGGACACACAAATCACACTTTCACCCCCTATGGTATTCCATTTGTTGCCCTTCAAAATTGGGCCATATTGCATGTTAGGTCTCTTTGGGCAAAACAAACAAATCAAATGATCATAGTCCCTCGATAACACTTTCAAAATGTTTGCCTAAACGAATGATCAAGTCCCCTAAAGAAAATGCCCAAAGATACTTGGCACCATTGCAATTATGGTCTAAACGATGACCCGCGCCTGTCCCTTTCACATCCTAACATGAGATTTTCCACCAAATACAATGGTGGAACAAACTTATTAAAAGGGTTAAAACATAGCAATGAAACTTTGAGAAATTTAGGAGTAGATAACCTCTTAGTTACTTGAATCAAACTTGCAAACTAAAACACTTGCCTATTTTCTAAATCACACATCACTACACTTTCAAAACAACTTTCAAAAAGCAAATGAAAACCTTTTCAAAATACATACACCTTTGTATACATCCCCACATGGATCATTACAAAGGTTGCCACCACAATGGCTTCTTTTCAAAACATTTTTCAAACCCACACACACAAGCACCATTTCAAACAATTGAAAATAAAAGGCAAGTGATCTAAGCAAGTAACTAAGAGCCCATGGATAACCATGGATAGAAAGGGTGCTAATACCTTCCCTTTCTATAATCTACTCCCCGAACCCAAGAAAACATCTCAAAAGGTTTTTGCTGTGCTTTTTAACCTTTCCTTAGGATAAAATAAAAAGTCGGTGGCGACTCTTGCTCAACCGAAACATTTGCGAAAACAAACGCAAAACCTCAAGTCAGTTCTCCCACCGTATCACACTCGTGCAGTAGGCGGGTGAGCTCCAAGACCTTCTTCTCACTGGCATGCAGACTGGATTCAAGAGAATTTTGTTCTTCCTTAAGCTGGATCCAGCTCTTCTGCATTTCTTCCTAGGATGTGGGCATGTCAGGATGTTGAATGGTGTATGAGACCTCTCCTTCCAACACTGGCTCTTTGATCACAGGTAGAACATGAGGATATGGCATCACCAGCTTCTGGGAGCGGGCTCGTACCCACTTGAGATAAGGCTCCAACGGGATGGAGTTCCTGTGCCCCAGTGTCTTGCTGTCTACCTTGTTGGGCATCCTCCAAGCTCTGATAAACCTCTGGCGAAGCCCTTGTGCATCGTTGTCGAAGTCAAAAACTATGTCAGGAAGCAACATGTCATGAGGGCCATCCCTCCGAGCATATCCAAACTGTCTCAAAGCCAAGCACGGGTTGTAAGTAATACCTCCTATGATTCCAAGTAAAGGAACATTAGGAAACTCCCCGCAACGATCAATGATAGTGACGTCTTCTCTGGACCGAGAACACCAATGTATATCCGCATGTGTAAGAGTCATTAATCATTGTGACCATCTCAAACCCCGCTCGTTCTTCAAAACTGATTGTGGAAGGTGCGAAATAAACCACCTTCCCAGGAGAGGAGTGCAGCATATAAGAACACCTCTTTTTCTCATGGTTCGAGTGTAACATGAGTGAAGGATGTCCCCAAGCAACGTAGGTATAGGATTCCTGGACATGAAGATCTTGACAGCATTGATATCTATAAGCTGATCAGGATTCGGGAACAACACTAACCCATAGACAAGGAGAGCCACAACTTCCTCAAAGGCTTGTAGGTCAAGGGAATTCCAACATTCTTGGGCCTTCTCAAACAGGAACTTTGCCAAGAATCCTTTGATACCACTTCTAACTTCCCAATGTCCCTTGATGTCAGATGGTTATAGGCGTAATGCTTTAGCAACCTCTTCAAGTTTGGGTTCCCTTTCCGTACCGTTGTAGGGTAGTTGACTAAGGATAGGGATCTTCAGAAGCTGGGAGAACTCTTCCAATGTAGGCACCAGTTGATAATCCAGGAAAGTAAAACAGTGGTGCAGAGGGTCAAAGAACTGGAAGAGGACCTTTATCATATCTTCCTCAATGTTGGTGTTGACCAAGCTGATGAGTCTTCCATGTTTCTCACTGAAAGAAGAGCTCTCGAGAATCCTGGATGTAAGCTCCTTAAGCTGAGGAGGGACCCTTACAAGGTTGATCTGAATTGTCTTTCTGCGGATAGTTTCCATGTCCTACAAAACAAGAACAAAGATGAAGATTCGAACCCCTGAAGTGGTTAGTGGATGCATATGATGTTGTATGATGTTATGATATTATGATAAAAACACACCACAAGTATCCACAAAAAGCAAACATGGTAAGGCACACAAGTCACACAAGACAACCCTTAGAGTTCAGGCCAGCATGAGGTTTAGGTATTACCCTCTTGAAGTTGGTGGGATCAAAACATGTCCTATCAGAAGTAACCGGGTTCTAAGGATCTCAATATCATTGGGTTGTTTTCTGTGTTCATTGTTTCGATTTAGCCACTGAATTGGCGATCAAAATATTCCAAGAAAACAACCCTCAATGAGTGTAGTATCGAGTATAAACCAACTTCGAACTGCACCAAAGTCAGTTATCTCACTATCCTAAAGAGGCCAGGATGGTCAAGTAAGGTTCCTAAGATCAGTTGATGCTTCACGACACCACGCGGCGGCCCCATACTCTCCTTGACTTGACTCAAGGGTTACCGGTACTCACCAAAGTGACACATCAACGTAGCTGACTGCTTCAACCGTGTCAGTATACCCCGCACAGTTCCCTCACAGTCTTGTTGCTACTTTCTAAGAGGTATCCCCCATATCCGAGTTAGGATCTATAGAACTCCCAAAACAGGCCCACAATATTAAAGCACACAAATCAGGAAATTGAAAACATAAGTATGATCTATCCTAAGGTACACCTCACTTTAAATTCTCCCCAGCAGAGTCGCCAGTTCTATGATCGGTGGAAATAGAACTGACTGTTTAAAGCTGGTTCACGAAATGTCGCGAAAGCAAGAGTCGCCACCGTATTTTATTTTCTCCAACATGGAAAGGACAAAAGCACAGCAAAATTCCTTATGAGAACGTTTCTCGTTTCGGGAGGTAGATTTATAGAAAGGGAAGGTGTTAGCACCCTTTCTATCCGTGGTTATCCACGGGCTCTTAGGTACTTGCTCACTATGTTTTCAAAAATGATGTTTGCTTTTCAAATGTTAGTGGGTTTGAAAAAGTTTCATTGAAAGATTTCTGAATGACTCTTGTATCTGTCCTCAAGAGTGTTTGAAAAATTTGTTTTGAAAGCTTTTGAAAGTGTCAGTGTGAAAAGATTTTTGATTTGTTTTTGGAGAGAGCAAGTATCTATGAGTCATCTACCTACCCTAAGGAATTAGGCTGTGTAAAAGTCCTTAAGGTAGTGCCATCCCACCATTGAGAGGTAGGTAGCACCACCGTTGGAGGTGTTCGGATCAATTCGATTGAGGGACAGTGTGGTCACTGAAGCAATAGTTAGGACACCTTACAAGTAACCCTAATGTCCTAGATCCTTTTTAATCCGAGGCAACCATTTTGAGGCAACTGTTTCGAGGCAACTGTTTCGAGGCAACTGGATCTTGGACATAAGAGCGACCGCTAAAATGTCCTATACTTGACGACCACGTTTCGAAGGCAACGAGTGAGGCGTACCCTAGAAGTAGTGTGTGTATTGTGTGTTGTTTTCATGTTATGTTTTATCTTTGATCATGGCATTGTGAGCTACGCGTTGTTTTTAGTTATCATACATTCTTTTATGCAATTTAGCAGTTAGGAGTACGGAAAATTAAATACAGAAAGATAAAAGCTACGCTATTACAAGGCGCGGGTCTATACATCGCCAAAATACAAAGACCCGTTTTTGATAAAGATGCAGAAAGTAAAAAAAGCAATAAACCTAATTACTATTACATCCGGAAAGCAGTTACATAATAATCAATAAGAAAATAATGCGCGAAAAGAATTAAACCGGGAACGTCCGAGGGTGTTGGACCCTTTTAAGAAATTAAATTAAATTAAGACCTAATTATTTAATTAAAGAAAAGAAAGTGTGTTTTATGTTTTTTTGTATTTAATGAAAATAAAGAAAATTAAAATCAAAAGAAACCCTAGATCTAAGTTTATTTTACTTATTAATGAAAATATTAAAGTTAACCTAATTTAAGTTAATTAATTAATTTACATGTTATTTACAAAAATAATAGTAATTAATAATAATAATAATAATAAATAATAATAATAATAATTAATTAAGAAAAAGATAAAAAATGTCAAAACCTAATTCTATGTAATTTTTATTTATTAAGAAAAAGATTAAAATATAAACCTAAATTAAACTAAGGTAATTGTTAGTTATTTATTTACAAAAATATATTAATGGCAAATTTAATAAATAATTAAAAAAACATTTTTGAGTTTCTGATTTTTATTAGGAAAAATTATTTGTGGTGAATTAATTATAATTAAAACAATTAAAAGTATTAAAAAGAAAAGAAAATAAAATTTAAAAATGAAAAGCAAACCAAGGGGGTGTCTGGCCCAAAGTGGAGGTGTTTATGAAGTAATTCAGGCCCATTGAAGACCAAGCCTGGTTGACTTTCAGGGATCATGTGCACGCGCATTGACTGGAATGCATCATGGACTTCATTCTGTGGCCATTGGATTGTTGATCAAGGCCATCTGGCAAGCCTAGGCGTGGGTACGTATGGTGGGACATTTGATGAACGCTGCATTGGAACGCTTTAAAACAAAAATCAACAATTATATGGGGGGACCTGGGAATCGAACCCGGGTCCCAATGCTTGCAAGACACGTCCTCCACCATCTGAGCTATGAAGCGCATTTGTAGTATAATTGGACAATGAATATTATGTATAGAAAACAAATATTATGATGCAGAACGAAATAACGTGCGTTTGGATTTGAATTCTCCAACCACATAATGCCACGCATGTTGTCTTCTTCGTTTCACCTGCAACTGTAAACAAGATAGCGGGGGTTTTAAACCCCCACAAAATAAAAGTGCAAAAAATAGCGATTAGCATCATGCGCCATATAAATTGAGCGCGAGTATCTCATTCGATTCGTCTTGTTGCAACGAATTTGTCCATATATGGCTTGAGGTCTAATTTTACAGCATACAAAAAACCCCAATATGAAAGCTCTGAAACCCTAATATTCTTCAATGGTGGATTTTGATACAGGATGCTATAACTCAATTAATCCACACCAAAAGCTTCAGGAAGATGTCAGTAACATAAATCAATAATCAAAACATAGCAATGATGCATAGAAATTAGATTTTGATTATGGAAATATTTGTTAAAACTGTGACTCTGTTTTACCGTTTCCTTGGGTATGAGAGCTTGTTCTTGATAGTAATAGCTTCCTGGAGGCTTTGGCAATATGTTTGAATCACTTTTAAGCCTTGAATCCACCTGCGAATAGGATTTCAGTTTCACAATTTTCTTGAGTTTTTGCAAATTGGCTATGGAGTTTTTATCAGCTTTCACGTGTGTCCAGCTTTAGGGTTTCACTCAGCATATGTATGTGATTGAATTTAGGTTAGAATTAAGCCCATAAATCCATTGCAATAATGGTTTCAATCCTTGATTTTTCATCATATAATTTCCAATCCTTTTTCAATGAAAACCTTGCCAATTATAGATGATTTTCCATTTTTGATTGAGAAACGGGTTTGCCAGCTTGCCTTGATATGATTTGCTTCACAAAAGATCCAAAAAACATATCTTTTTGATTTTCCTATAATTAAAACCAATTAAATGAATTAATATAAATATAAATTCAATTAATTAATTAAAAATAAGAAAATAAATTATTTTGAGCTCAATGGGTCGTGCATAGGCTTTGGGTAGAGATTCAAGAAAGAATTTGAGGCCCATTAGCAAAATTGAAGTGTTTTAGGCAAAGTTGACTTTTGAAAGTTCCCAAAAATTTCCCAACTTCTCCAATGCATATCTTGCTCAATTTTGAAGCTATGAACATGTTCTTGGACATTTTAAAAAGGTCTTGAAGTCCTCTAACCAATGCCTTTGGTCCCATGTCATTTTGATTTACCAATCTCAAGTTATGGTCTTTGACTTAAAGTGCCTTTTTATTGACTTTTGAAAATGACCTATAATGTTGAAATTGATAACTTTTTGTGAGAGCATTTCTTGGACTTGGAGTGTGAAGATGAGTTGTAGGAAGTGTCATCCCCTTCAAAATGAGCATTGGATGGGATTTTTCTGATGAAACATGAAGAAGTTATGCCTTGGTCAATTTGCAGTTGACTTTTTCAGTTGTCCAAAAATAGAAACTTTTGCATCTTGATGATTTTTGAGCCATTCTTGTGGAATCATGATCAAGACTTGATCAAATGATGATTGTGGCTTCAAAATAAGATGTTGACCAAAAAATTTGACTTTTGACTATCAAATGACCATTTTGCCCTACAGTTGACTGTGAAGCATTTAGGGTTTTTGACTGTGCAACTTGATGTTGTGAGTCTTGAAACTTGACATATGGATGCTTGACAATGGATATAGGCATATGGGACTTGATTGGACCCTTGGAAACCTCAATTTATTTGCAAGAACCAAAACCCTAATTTTGACTGTGTTAGGAGGCAATTGGACTGTGCAACCCTTGAGGGATTTTGAACCATTTGAGGTGATGCTTGTCAAAACTTTGAAGAATATGGGAGGACAAATTTTGGGGTACAACAGGAGGAGATAAAGAGATTGTCCTAAAGCATAAGGTAAAAGCTAGGGATAAGAACCATCTAACCAACAAGAATCCAAAGTTTGACATTATGAGTCAATATAGAATTCCCACTCTTTGATTGAAACCAAGCATGCAAAGATACTAGTCCTCTTGAGAGAAACAAACTTCAAGTGTATTAAGTCTTCACAAAAATTGGGCAAAGTAACGGCTGTATACGGGTGAATTCTAAATTACAAACAAAGTATGTAATAACAACAACCTGCACACAAAACAAACAAACAACACAATGTCTCGAGGTAAACCTCAAGAACTCCAGACAAAATGTCAAATAAAATCACAAAGTCTCCAAGATAGGCCAAGGTCTCTAATCCTAAGTCCAAGAAGTCCAATGCTCCATAATGCCAAGGATAGTAACCAAATATTCCAAGTATCATTAAATATTTTTATGGTTCATGTTGATTATTAGGTGTCTTTAAAAAGGAAAAGAAAAGCTCAAGTGAGCAAAATAAAAATGACATAAAAAATAAATGCTCAAATGAGAAAAAATAAAAAGAATGGCATGAAATGTAAATGCTCAAATTAAATGGTACATAAAGCATAAAAAATA
The DNA here is from genome assembly GCA_948472305.1 of Vicia faba. Classification (NCBI taxonomy): domain Eukaryota; kingdom Viridiplantae; phylum Streptophyta; class Magnoliopsida; order Fabales; family Fabaceae; genus Vicia; species Vicia faba. Next base: position 1,178,430,210 of record OX451740.1, read on the forward strand.
ATAAAGCATAAAGTAAATTCAATTGTTAGAAATTAGTGGTTAATTGGATGACCATCTTGAAACTTGCCCTTGGAACTCATTAGAGGATTGGTAGAACCAAAGCCTCCACACAACAAGTTGCATTTGCTTTTTTTCAAGTATATCATCCATTTTGGAATTCTCAAAAGGGTAACATTTAATGATCAACGATGTTTAAGTGATCCGCGTTGACCAAAGGTATTGTAGATCCATTAGAGGATTGGTAGAACCAAAGCCACCACACAATGAATCTAAGGTTATTGGATCAAAGAGATCAAATTAACATGCTTGGGCTTGCAATCATAAGTTTGGGCCATGAATGATCATTTATTCGAATCGGGACAAAATTTAGTGCTATGTTAAGCAATCGTAAGTGGACTTATATAGAAGTCACACCTATTTTGAGGTCGGTCAATAGCAATCTATGTACTTCATGTTTGGATAAATGATATAGAGATCACCATCCCTTAACATGTAGCACAATTAAAAAACAAAGTGACAAGATGAAGAGGGAGGGGAATGATAAGCTAATTTGGATTACCATTTCAAAATTCTTTCATCTTTAAATTCAACCACTCCTCTAGATGGTTTAAAGTACTAAACATATCATTAATACAAAGCACCAAAAATGAATTAAATAATTAATTCTTAGGTAGATTTGAATTGATGAATATTTATCCAACTTCATCTACATCACAAAGTCCATTGAGTTTAAAAACAAATTGGACATTTTAAATTTGCAATCCAAATCAACAATCAAAGGAGTGAGTAGAAAAATATTCGAGTCAAGACAGTCCCAAAATAAGGCAGCAAAAGTATTTTTGGCGCTGTTACAATCATTTGTGCTTAGACAACAACCTATTGCATCATTGTAGTTTTTTATCAAATCAATTTTCTGTGATAATCAATTGCAATGTTACAACAATTGATTGCAACATGTTAAGAAAAAATCAGTAGAAAACAACATTTTAAAAAATCCAGTTCTTGTTCCAACTTTTCATCAAACACCTTATGATCATGGATCCAATTGAGCATGAAAATTCCAGCAAAAAATATGAGAAAATAGCACTAATGGAATTATAAAACAATGCTCAATGAATCAAAACCAGAAATCCACAAGAGATCACATTGTGGAAGATGATGATACAACTTACCAAAGGTAGAATTAGAGAATTATCAAATAACTTCAGAATTTGCTTCAATTCAACAAGAATCAATCACCAAAGCTTGGATGTAGAGAATTGATGGAGAAAAAGTGTTTGTATGAAGGTTTAGCTCAAAGATTAGTAAGCTGCAATGCAAAGCTTACTAACTTTTTGAAAATGGAGATTTGAGTGAATTTGGTAAATAGAGAGAATTGAGAGATTTTTTAGCAAGATGATTTTGGCTATCAAAAGCTTGTGATTTGAATGAAATGAGGTATCTATTTATAGAGTTTTAGGATTGGGATTAGTGGTAATTTGGTAATTGATTCTTGGAGCCAAATTTGAATTAATGATATAATTTCAAATTATGCAGAAAAAATTGGAGCCAAAATGATAACAATTTGAATTTGCTGGCTTTTTTTTCAAAAAAAACACGTGCATTTTTCCATTATGCGTCGATACATAGAGGTTATGTGTCGATACATCCTAGCTGTATAACACAGCATGTGTTGATACATGCCTCTATGTGGCGATACATACTGTTGTTTCAACTCATTACAGAACCACACAAACTGCATAAGTCGATACATAACACGTATGTGTTGACACATGCTAGTTTTACAAGCAGGATGAGTCGATACGTACATGTATGTGTTGACACATGAAAGTTATGCACAACAAAATGAGTTGATGCATACCTTTATGGGTCGATGCATGCTGGATTTTTTTGCCACAATAGGATCAATCAACTTTGCATGACCTTATTTGTTGGATGCTTTGACTTGGTACCTACAAAACACAAATTGTGCAAGGACAAAGACAAATATTTTTTTTGTATTTTGGTTAGAGGTTAGTCAACAACATATATACAAGATACATAACCAAGGTGCTCGGAAATTCCTCAAGGGAAAACTTAAAGATAGGAGATAGAGCAAGATGAAGAACCAACCCTAATGTGATCTTGTCATTGATCAAGTTAACATGATATGATAGGGGATTCTTAGGGGCAAAAGTTGTGGTACAACACGTGGATCGTATGTGGATTGTATCTAGAAGAGAATCTGGAATAAGTGTCAGAATGTTATCCGTCTCTGGATCGTATCTGGATTGTATCTAGAAGAGAATCTTGAATAAGTGTCAGAATGTCATCCGTCTCTAGATCATATCTAGACTATATCTAGAAGAGAATATGGAATAAGTGTCAGAATGTCATTCGTCTATGGATCATATCTGGATTGTATCTAGAAGAGAATCTGGAATAAGTGTCAGAATTTCATTTGTCTCTGGATCGTATCTGGATTGTATCTAGAAGAGAAACTGGAATAAGTGCTAGAATGTCATTCGTCTCTAGATCGTATTTGGACTGTATCTAGAAGAGAATATGGAATAAGTGTCAGAATGTCATCTGTCTATAGATCGTATCTGGACTGTATCTAGAAGAGAATCTGGAATAAGTGTCAGAATGCCATCCGTCTCTGGATCGTATATGGACTGTATCTAGAAGAGAAACTAGAATAAGTGTCAAAATGTCACATGTCTCTAGATCGTATCTGGACTGTATCTAGAAGAGAATCTAGAATAAGTGTCAGAATGTCATTCGTCTTTAGATCGTATATGGACTGTATCTAGAAGAGAATCTGGAATAAGTGTCAGAATTTCATCTGTCTCTAGATCGTATCTGGATTGTATCTAGAAGAGAAACTGGAATAAGTGTCAGAATGTCACCTGTCTCTGGATCGTATCTTGATTGTATCTCGAAGAGAATCTGGAATAAGTGTCAGAATGTCATCTGTCTCTGAATCGTATTTGGACTTTATCTAGAAGAGAATCTAGAATATGTGTCAGAATGTCATATGTCTCTGGATCGTATTTGGATTGTATCTAGAAGAGAATCTGGAATAAGTGTCAGAATGTCATCCGTCTCTGGATCTTATCTGGACTGTATCTGGAAGAGAATCTGGAATAAGTGTCAGAATGTCATTCGTCTTTGGATCATATCTAAATTGTATCTGTTCGGGAACCGGCCTTATTTAGAATGTTTCCACTGGTAATTATTATTTTGTTTTTTTGAGAAGAAGTCCACTGGGGAACATTGATTTTGCTTGATTGTACGTGCTCCCTTGGTTGGAAGTGTTTTTCCATTTGAAATTAATATGTTTATTAAGAAAGTTTTTGTTCACTGGATATTCGTCGTGTGAATTTCTCTATTGTCAAACAAATAGCTATATGCAAACAACGATATTCAAATAATGCAAAGTTTATGTTTGTCTTGAAGTTTTTGAAAATTCATTTTTTAGTAAAACAAAATTTGCAAGAATGTGATATCAACTCAGGATTTATAGCAAACCTTACAGGAGTCAGGATACCTTTTTGTAACAACATGCTTTCGAACTAACCCATGCTTCAGCTAGGACTTTTAAGGGTTGTAGCGTGGCCTGGTTCACGGTTTAAGAAACAAAGGATAAAGGCTCGAAATTTATTTGTACCCAACTTGTTCTTCATGATGTTCTTCTTTCCTATAATAAGTTAATTGTGCGTTTAGATCTCAATTGAGTTATGGAATCTTGCCCTGATGCTTGGTGATGGTTCAGCAATTGAACATTTATTTTGAGAAGGCAGTCATCATTTTTTTTGTAATATTTTTTGTGGAGGATTCGTAACGACCTCTTTTTTATTTTTTTACTATCCCTACTTTTTGCATGAACTGTTTCTTTTGTGATTATAGTCAGCGGGATGCCCCGGTTTTTTCTTATGTCTCCTTCATAGGTTTTGACTTAGCGTGATTTTCTTTTGAGATATAATGAATTCCTGTTTTAATGATTATGTGGAACCATCGCCATCTTTTGCGTGAAAAATAAAACTCCTACTTCTTAGGCTCAAATGGGTTGACTAGGGATTATCTTCCTTATAACTCCATTGTATAGGATTTGAAACAACGCTTGTACATCGCCAGCCAAGTCTGTTCAAAAGCATACTGTAGAGATTATGGTATCATTTTCGTCATCCTCCCTCTAAAGGCTTATAGTTTTTTAATCGAGAGTTGAATATCACAAAAAGGAAGTAAATTCATAGTTTCGGTATAGTGAAAACGAATGGATTAATTTAAGACAAACATATGTAATGCATTAATGAAATAACAAAGTTTGACACAAATAAGTGTTCGAACAATCAAAAGAAAATTACAATTTGAAAATTATAATGAACAAAAAGCCTTAATGTCTGAACTTGTCACTTCAGGTGGTGTGCCTTTGAGGGATGGCAGAAGAATTTAGTTTGTCCATCTTGTGTGAACTCCAGCACTCCTTCATCGATCAAGTCCTGAATCTTATTTTTCAATGTCCAACAACTATTAGTGTCATGTCCAGGACTATTGGAGTGGTACGCACATCTTGCATTTGGATTGTACATCGGAGAGGCAGTGTTGGGATTTGTAGGAGGATCCCGCAAAGAGATGAGTTCAGCTTTCAGCAAGTGTTGCAGTTCTTGAGATAAAGGCGTTTTAATCTTAGTGAACTGCCTTTCTTGAAATTTTGTCCTACTCCTATTGCCCCACCGTTGTAAAACTGGTGCAGGATTAGAAATTAACACCGCTCTCACCTTTGGACGGTGTTCAGTCTTACCCTGGTTTCTCTAGTCATAAGCAGTACTGACCTCTTTCTTCCTAGAGAAGGGTTTCTTCATTATACTTGAAGATGCAGTCCCCTGAATTTCATCGCCCCTGAGTTTATTTTCAACATGCTCCCGCATGAACATGTCACCCAATTCCCTATCTGCCAAGAGAGATTGATCATTGATTAGGCCTCTAGCTCTAGCAGTTTTCCCCAGACGGTCGTATCTGTCTTGATGAAGCTTGCTGATGAGAACCCTCAACTCTTCTTGTTCCCGAGTTAAATTTTACATAAGAGCCATCTGACTATTCATTTGGATTCTCATCCTTTCCATCTCAGCTTGCAGTTGTTCCAACTGGTCATCCTTGTTGTTGTCAAGATTTTTCTTGGTCAGGTTACCAGCGAGGAGTGCTTTCAATTCTTCTTGCCCCTTGGATAAATTTAGGAACATTTCCTTGAACTGAGCATCTTGAGTCTGGAGATCTCTGTCGTTCTGTTTGAGAGCCATTTTCCTTGTTGAAATAAACAGCGAGAAAATGAGAAACCTATACTGGAAGACCTGTTATGTAATGACATGCATGCAATTCTTTCAATGATCTCGTGGGGTAAACATAAGAAGCTGTTAGCAACCGAATCTGACTCCAGCTTTGATTGAAGAACTTCGTATCGTTGAAGGTCCTTCTACGAGAATCAAGCACACCATGTCGAGTGGGTCATAGCCTCTGACTGAAGTTATCGTTCTTTAGTCTTTTGATGGCATTGGCTAGAGGAAAATAAATCCCCTTTCCCCTTGCTAGACATATGGTTCATCATAACCTACATCACAGGCCCTTGAGATCCTTGAAATGGTTAAGGAAATGCTATGGCATGATGTAATGATGTGTATGTTATGCACCAAGCAAAAGTGTAAGGTGATGAAGACGAGTGAATCTTGCAAGAAGTCAAGGTTATTGGATAATTACTACAAACAAGTCCTGCAAGGAACTCACATTGTTAGATAATAAACAAAATCTTGCAAGGATTTCAAGTTGTTAGATAGTGAAAGCAAACAAGTCACACAAGTAGCCTTAGGATCAAAGGCTTGCATGAGGTTTAAAGGCAAGTACCTCTTGAAGTTTAGTTGGTTCAACCTGTCTTAGAAAAGTAACAGTGATCTAAGGAGTCTTAATATCATTGATCTTTCTTTATCAGGCATTGTTTCAGCTCAGGCAATCTTTTCTCGTTGCCAAAATATCCCGAAAGTCCAATCTCAATGAGTGTAGCATCGAGTATCAACCAATCCTTAGCTTTATATTGAGGCAGACTATCTCGCTACTTTCTAATGGCCAAGTTTGTTCAACTAAGGTTCTAAGGTCCGTTAGTTCCTTATGACACCATACAATGGCCTTGTATTCTCCTCGATTTAACACAAGGGATATCGGTACCAACAAATGTGTCACACTAATGCAGCTATCGCTTCAACCATATCGGTCTACACCTTATAGTATCCACGATCTATTGTTGCTTACCTAAAAGTGCCCCAGATCCGGGTATAGGATCTTTACAAATAAACCCGAACAAACCCTTAAAGTAAAGAAAGCTAAGCATACAAGGAAAGCAATTTTAAAATGATCTATCTCTAAGGTAATCCCACTTTTTATTATATCCCCAACAGAGTCACCAGTTCTGTAATACGGTGGCAGAACCGAATGTTATACTGGTTTTACATTTGTGTTCGGAAATGTTGCGGTAAGCAAGAGTCGCTACCGACTTTTCTTTTATCCAACAAAGGAAAGGGTGAAAAGAACAGAAAAAGACCTTTCGAGAGTTTTCTGAGTAAGGGGGTAGATTATGGAAAGGGAAGGTGTTAGCACCATTTCCATCTGTAGTTATCTACGAGCTCTTAGATGCTTAGCTCATTTTGAAATGCTTTGTGCTTTGTGTCTTTTTGAAAATTATTTTTGAAATGCCAATAGTAAGGCAACTTGCTTTATGATAACTCTTGTATCAGTCCTCAAGAGTGTTGATAAAGCATTTTGAAAATGTTTTTAAAAGAAGTTTTGTGTAAGTGTAAAAATTTGTTTTGAGCATAGCATCTAGGAACTATCTACTTTTACTAGAAAGGGTTTTTCTTTTCCTCTTTTCCTTTAGACAATGCTATCCTACTATTAGTGAGTAGGTAGCCCTAGTCGTTGGATGTTTGAGGGACATTCGAAGGTATGTTTATAGTCACAAAGGAAACTAGGCAAGAAACTTAATAACTACCCTAGGGTTTTAAGATCATTTTTACCGAGGCAACGTCGAGAGGGTCATCGAGGGACATATGATCTTTAAACCGGAGGGTATCCACTAAAATCTCTCACGTTTAGAGAGTTGTGACTGTTTTTCCGAAGGCAACCAAAGTGGGGTACCCTAGAGGTTCCATGTGCAATTATGTTATATTAACTTATTTATCTTGTGTTAGGTTTGCTAGCGTTTGTTTGTTAAACTCTTGCCATACAATCCTAATTAGCATACATCTAAACAATTAATAATTTGCAGTAATTAAAAGTGCGGAAATATAAATCTAGCTATTACAAGGCTTCGGGGAGGGGATTATTTACATCTCCAAAATGGGGAATAAAGAAGAAAAAATAAAAGTCATACTTTAAACTATTATAACCAGGAAGCAGGTACAATAATATGAAAAATAGAATGTGAGAGATAATAACACGCGCGAAATGAAAATAACGTCTAAAACTTAAAAAGGAAAAATCTTTTTGTTTGATTTTGATCATGGAAAGAAATTTAATTTAAAATCCTAAGTCCATTTATTTTTAAATTAAGAAAAGGGTTAAAATAATTAATCAATTAATTTACAAAATTAATTTATTTGAGAAAATACTAACCTAATATTTTTTGTGATTTTTTTATTTGACTTTACAATGTTATAAAAAAATACAACAATTAAAAGAAAATAAATAAAACAAAATAAAAAAAGAAGTAAACGGGCCAAGATAGTAAAAGTAACAGGGGGTAAGTTTAAAAACAGAGGCCCAGATCAAGAAGAGACCCAAGTTGCCTTTCGATCCAATGAGGGAGGTTGTCCTTCGATCCAATGAAGGAGGCTGTCTTTCGATCCAATGAGGGAGGTTGTCTTTCGATCCAATGAGGGAAGTTGTTGAAAGTTCATGGTGGACTGCACGTTGAGGGTACTGGATCTGGATTGATGGGATCTACTGGTGTTGACCACGTGGTGTATGGTGTGCACGTTAGACTTGCAAGCATGGGATCTGGAATACAATTGTTAGGAAAAAAACAAAATTCATGACCTGGGTGTCGAACCCAGGTTTTTCCCTTAATTCTAACCCCCACCTAATTCGAACCCCTGAGTCCAAATCTGAAGTTATTTTATCTTGAAACACCATGAATCCTGAGATTCGTAGGAACCAATTTCAAATGCCCTAGCAGTGGCATTTTGTGTTTTAGGCACTAAAACTCACATGAATTACGTTAAAACATTCATAAATAATGACAATAACATGAGTATGCAATCGAAAGAGATTTAATTAAAGATTTAAACGAGTTTGAGATCCAAAATTTTACCAAACGGAAGGATCGAATGAGCATGTTTCTGCGTGCGTTTTGAATTGCTTAAGGCCTGAGAATCACTCCTGGGACCTTCAGGGGGTGAATAATGGACTTGGTTTGGACTGAGGAAGCTTACACTATGTGTTTTGATTTTGACATCTTTGATGTATTTCTTTGTGATTTTTGATAGGAAATATGTGTGTCTTTTGCTTGCACTTTGGCTCTGTATTTATAGAGGAGTAGTGGTGAACGAATATGGCATGAATCAGCCATTAACTATGGCTTTGAAAGCAGAATCGAAAGATTTAGAAAGTTTCCATTTTGAGATATTTCATGCCATTTTGAACTTTGAGTGATCCTGGACAGATTTCATCCCATTAGATGTACGTTTCAATTTGCATCTCTGTTGTTCTTTTTGATGGCTCTGAGTTCCAATTTGAATTGCTCAAGGCTTCATCATCATGGCTTCTTCGATTAAGTCTCCACCTGCTTCGATTGTGTAATCTGGGAACATCAGCCTAATCGAACAGTTCTTGTTCTTTTCGATCTCCTTTCCTTCAATTTGACCAATCGAAGTATCACCTCTTCCTTTTGACTGGCCGAAGCTTCGTTCTTCTTCTTTCGATCTCCTTTCACTCAATTCGACCAATCGAAGTATCAAAGCTTCCTTTTGACTGGTTGAAGCTTTGTTCTGCTCCTTTCGATCTCCTTTCACTCAATTCGACCAATCGAAGTATCAAAGCTTCCTTTCAAAATCTTCTTTTTTTTGAAGCGCCAATGCAATCAACATGGCAGTCGAAGTTTTTTTCCTTGTAATGCTTCAAATAGCCTATATTTCAATAGTTCGAAAACGAACCCTTCGGAGTTCTTTACTAGCTCTTCATCAATCGAAGACTTCATAAAGCCTCCTCACGCTTTCTTTAGAACTATCCTTCCTTCGACCCTAGTGCTTCGTTGGGTATCAGATTAGACTGCATACTGCTGTCGAAGCTGGTTCGACCCAAAAGCTCTTAGGCGTATTCTTAGCTTTCATCCTACACCTTGTCATGTATACTTCTTTTCTTTCTTTCAGCTATGCCATTATGCTGAGGCGTATAGGGGGCCATGGAAATCATTTGAAGCCCTTGAAAACCAAAATTCTTTGTAAGAAATGAAACCTTAGATGGAAATCCATTGCTCATGAGGAGAATTTGTCTGGTCAATTCATGGTCAACCTTGAGCAATTGGGTACCTCAATGAGAATGCCTTGAATAGAATGGGACCTCAAATTTTGGGGTACAACAAGGGGCTTTGAGAATCATTTCGTTGGTGTCTCTACGGAGGAGACTGGGAGCGGTCCTCACGTCATCAGGGGGACGGGGTCTGTAGTCCGGTCTTCTATGTTTTTTGGGGGATCGATGATGCCTTTCCAGTAATTCAAGGCATTTACCCTATGCAAAGATCATGTAGATAGTTTGGTTTAACGTCGGGAACAAGGCCTTGGTCATAGGGTTAACATTATCAGGCATGGGGATCTCCTGATATACCGCAGGCTCGTAGTCTTGTCAAGGAGGATTGGCATTATCGCGCGGTTGCGAGTAGGCTGAAAAGGACGCGATCGTCCCATCCCTGATGTCGAGCTTATGACCGCCAGCATCGTTGTTGTTGTTGTTAACATTAGTGAAATGAGAATTTTGATCATCGTTGTTGACTTTGTCGGTGTAACACGGTGGGAGAACTGACTTGGTTGTTTTACATTTGATTGCAAATTTTGCGGATAGCAAGAGTCGCCACCGACTTTTCTTTTATCCAAAAGGAAAGGTTGAAAAGAACATGAAAGACCTTTGAGATGTTTTCTTGAGTTCGGGGGATAGATTATGAAAAGGGAAGGTATTAGCACCCTTTTCATCCATAGTTATCTACGGGCTCTTGGTTGCTTGCTATATCACTTGCTTTTGTTTGAAAATATGCTTGTAGTGTGGGTTTTGAAAGTATTTTGAAAACGTCTTTATAATGGCTTTGATTTCTATAAGAACACGTACAAAGTGTTATTTTAAAAATGGTTCAAAGAGGGTGTTTGTGGAATGTGTTTTTGAAAGTGATTTTGAAAAGGTGTCTTTGTAATGGCTCTCGTTTCTATAAGAACGCGTACAAAGTATTTATCTTTTGAAAATGTTTCAAGTTTGTAAGATGTTTTGAAAATGTTGGTGTTTGTTTTGAAAATAGCAAGGATGTTTTGGTTTGAAATGAGCAAGCAACTAGGAGCATTCTACCTACTCAAAAGTCTTTCTTGTTTATTTCTTCTTTCCTTTGACATTGTTATCTTACCATTTATTTGGTAAGAAATCCTATCTTTGGATGTAAAAGAGACGGGCATGGGTCATCGTATAGCCATGATTAGCAATGTTGTAAGATATCTTAGCATTTTCTTTAGGGACTAAGATCATTTTTGAAAGGCAACTTTGATAGCGTCATCGAGGGACTATGATCTTGTATTTTTTGATTGCTTTTGATAAGATACCCCACATGCATAATATGGCCATTTTACAAGGCAACAAAGTGGATTTACCCTACGGGTGTAAGTGTGCAAGTGTGTTGGTTTACATGCATTGTTTTGTCTTTGAATTAGAGTTTTCTAAACATTGATTTTATCTTTCCATGCAAACCTTAATTTACTAGCATTTATATATAAAGCATTAAATTGCGGAAAATAAAAATACTAAGCTATTACATCAATAGGGGAGGGGGTGTACAAATTTACAAATGGGGAAATTGTAAGAAAATTAAATCTAAATAATTATTACAACCATATTGAATATTGTACAAAAATAAAGATAAAAATGCAAGAATGCAAAATGGAAAAAGAAATGATTTTTATTTGGTTTTATGGAAGGGTTTAGTCTTGACCTAATAAAAAAATGATTAATGGAAATTAACTAAAATTAAAACCTAAATTGATTAACAAAGAAAAATAAGTTAAAAATGGTTTTCTAGGATTTTTTATGAAAAGATTTTAAATAAAAAGGAAAATTAATTAATCAAAATAGACCTAAGTTCTAAATTAATTTTAATTTACAAGAAAAAATATAATATAATAATTAAACCTAATTATCTAAATATTAATTAAAAAATTAATTTGGTTAAGAAAATTGTTTTTGTTCTTTTTAGTTTTTTATAATGAAAAATAAAATATAAATGAGTGTAAAAATAATAAAATAAATATTTTTTGGATTTTTATTAATAACAATAAAAAAATAATATTAATAATAATAATTATAAGAAAATATGAAAGTAAAATAAAAATAAAAATGAAAATAAAATAAAGAAATAAAATGGGACAGGGGGTGCTGAACATAGCCAGGGGTTAGTAAAAGAGAAAAAAAACAGACAGGCCCAATGTTGGAGGCCCCAAACCTGTTCAAACAAAAAAGGAAACAGAAAAATATGAAGAAAAAAAAGAAGCAACATGGACGCTGGGGCTCAAACCCAGGTCCAAGGGGTGACAGGCGCGCGCTTTAACCACTGGGGTGGTGATACATCCGTTAACATTGGCACAACAATAAATACATAACACATGTTTTGCCCTGATTGTACTTTATCTTCAACCTCCAGTCAAAGGATTTCAAACTTGCTCATTCCTCAACCATTTTCAGAAATGTAAACATGAAACTTATGTATTTTTCACCACGAATCCAACCATGTAACTAATTTAAGCTAACATTCAAAGATAAAGATAAATTTATGAAAGTACCAAATTCTGACCTAAATGTTTCAGCAAGTTTAAACTCAAAATTCTTCATGCTCAAGCAACATAAATGAAATCTATGGACATGTATAGTTTCAGGGCAATGATATCTACATTCTATCTTCACAAATTCAAGCGTAACAATGCCTATATGAATAGTTCAAAAGTCAGAAAACTCACCTTGTAAGAGAGTATCATGTTTTTAGTTTGAGAAGCTTTCAATGAGTTCTAGTGATTGGGTTAGCTTCCTCAAGTTCCCAGGAAGCTAATGTGATGTTTGGCTTGAGCTGAAAATGGCTGAGGAGTTCTGGAGAAGTTCACTTGTAGTGCTCTGTTTTTGAGTTTGGACAATGGTGGAAATGGAATTACAGAACTGTAACAGGGATAGGGATGACTTATGTATGATGTTTGGAAGCTTTTGGAAGCAAAAGGCCAAGAAGTGCACGAGTGAAATGAAAGTTTGAAGTTCTTGGTCAGAATATGCAGCAATGGTGGTTTGTGATATAGTTCTGAGTTTTTGGGCGTTTGAGGGCTTAAGCATGCGTGTGTTTTGATGCAAACAACTTGTGCATAAGTAAGGAAAATATCGTAGCACTTGAGAGGGTCAGAAGTGCAAGGTATAGACTTATGGCTATGTTACTTGATTTTGAAGAAAAGTGGGAATATGGTTTCAAGGAATAGTACAAGCATGGCCTGAGTTCCAAGAGGATTTAGACAAGTTTATTTTGGGTTATAGGTTGTGTGTGATCAGAAGAAAACAATTGCAAAGCTCAAGAACTGATTTTGTGCACAAAAGCTACTTTTCCAAAATGGCAATGTGCACTTTCTTCCTAAAATGGTATTAAGCATGGGCAATGCATTGAATGCTTGGATTAAAGCCTCTAACAGTTGTGCCAAACATTAATTATGGATAGCCAAGCAAGTTTGAGGCCTGCAAAGCAAAGATTGTGCAGCCTAGCATGGATTTGAATTCTTGATCATCATGAAAATGACCTATAATTCAAGAAGGAAATGCCAACTTCATGCCTTCGATTCTCCTTGCTCAAACATGATCTCAAAGAGTTCTTTGACATTTTATAAAGCTTGTAATGTTCTATACAACCCATATTTTAATCACTTTTGAAAATTCCCCTTGGAACTATGTGAAAAATTGCCATGAAGTTAGGTCAAAATCCTGCCTAAACTAGGGCAAAATTTCACTAAGATTCCAAGTTTCATGAACATGTATTCACAAAATCATAACTTGAAATCAATGCATTTTTAGGAGAAGTTGTGTAAAGAAATGTTTTAGGTCTCATTGAGATCTACAACTTTCATGTTGAAAGTTTCCTTTGAATCATCTTGCATCATGGTGAAAAATTGGCTCAAAGTTGTGAAAAAATATGAAGTTTTCAACACTTAGAAAAATTTCTAAGTTTGGAAACTTTGACTTTTCAAAATAAAATCTTGACTTTTTGATTTCTTGATGAACAAGTTTCATATTTTGACATGTTTTGATGAATTGTGATCTTTGACACTTGATATTGACCAAAAAGTCAAAGTTTGACTTTTTAGTGTACAGTTGACTTTTGATTAGTTAACTGAAAATCAACTATCAATCAATTGATCTTGAGGGAAGTTTTGAGCCATACTATTAGGTCAAAATGATTCATTTTAATCCTTGATATCATGTCCCATACGAATTAACCATCTGCTAGGTCAAAAATCAGAAATTGCCATTTCCCAGTCAAAACCCTAATTTTGACCATTTTGCCCTTTTGATGATCTGATCAAATTTCTTGAGGAATTATGGTCCAAACTTGATAAAATGACATATATGAGTTCACAATGTTGATATGTATAAAAAATTATGAAGTTTGACTGTAAATTGGCCATAGTTGACTTTTTCCCCAATACAGTTGATTTTTAGGTCAATTGATCAATTGACTGAGCAAAAATGTGATCCAAGACTTGAAACTTGACATGAGAAATCTTGATGGGCCATAATGATACATTAAAGTCAAATGAGGCATTAAAATTCAATTATATTTGTGCAATCCCAAATCCTAATTTCAGTCATCAGTGCTTAAGGAGGTGTCTTGAGCTGATCAACCCTTGTGGAGTCTTGAACCAAAGGAGATCTTGTGAGAAAATACTTGATAAGTGGGAGGGAAAAATTTTAGGTACAACAGCCGTCCATGAAGATCGAAAGTTTGACATTTGCTTTAGTCATGAGCTAAGAAAAGACGGGGAAGCAGTTTTCCCATTGACGGTGCCACTGATCGTACTTGATTAGGAGGAATCGTCACTGGCCCATGAGCTTGAGTTGAATGGTAGTTGTTAAGAGTGAATTGGAGGGGGGTGTACCTGCAAGGTACTTCGAAGCCAAAGTGAGAATAGGAACAATTAGAGTGCAAGTACTATCATGATAGTGAATGAATGAATACCTGACCTTCTCGAGTGAGAGGGTATTTATAGCCTCCAGCATTGGGCCAAGGTCCCCGTGTTGGGCTGGTTAAACAGGCCTAAAATAGAGACTGTCATGACCTACATGTGTAGTGGATACCAGCACACGATCCCCATCCTGAATGAACTACTCTGAACTATGAGGGGGATGTGGATGCGGTCATTTCAGGGTCAATAGAACTTTGTGATATTCTGAGGCATCAGGTGTCTGCCCTATGAGGAGGGTACATCACGAGGACCTCTTAGGTGCCACTGATCCTCCTCGATAGTCATACGACGAGGATGTCCTCAAAAGACATGTCCTCGGTGTGAGGAGTGGAATCACTGCCCGACATGGTTAAGGGAAGACTCACTCCTGTTGGTCTTCTCATGCAACATAGTTGGATTGGACCTTGTATGATATTTGGGCCAAGTGAGGGCCCAACCCAAAACATAATCCTTTAGGATTCCGCTTGATAAGTTCTCTAGGAACTATATAAAAAACTCAATATTATCCTTTAGAGATATTTCATAAGTTCTTCAGGAACTATATATTAAACTCAATATTATCCTTCAGTGATATTTGATAAGTTCTTCAGGAACTATATAATATACTCATTATTATTCTTCAGAGATGCTTTATAAGTTCTTCAGGAACTCAAAATGCTTTATAAGTTCTTCAGGAACTATATAATGTTATTTTGCTATCATTTAGGGATGCTTGATAAGTTCTTCAGAAACTTATATAAATATTATTTTTCTATCTTTCAGGGATGCTTGATAAGTTATTCAGAAACTTATATAAATATTTAGAAAATATATATTTTAAAAGGAAGGATAAATAATGTACCTTAAAACACCAAAAGATTCTTTCAAGTCTTAGAGCTTCGTGTTGATAACATGTTATAAAATAAGAAGAAAGAAGATACAAGAGAGGAGAGAAAGATGAGAATAATTCTGTATTATTTCATTGTTGTGTCTTTCTACAATGACATTGGTCATATTTATAGGACAACATAGAGACAATGTAATAAATACAAATGGTTATAAATAAGAAATAAAATCATTGAGAGACAATCGTCCAATTATTCACATTTCCATTTAGGAAAAAGGGTCAAATTAACCAAGCGAGAATCCCAGATTCCTAAACCCCATCACTACTAAAAATATGACATTTGAGAAAAGGTCTTTACATTAGATATAAAAATATATGATGTTAAAAATATTTGTCAAAAGATTTTACACCAGACCTTTATTTCCAATGATATAAAAAATATTTGATTTAAGGGAAAATATAACACGGTGGCAGTTTGGTAAATAAAAAGAAATTTCGTTATAAGGGATTTCACATCGGGCCTAGATTTCCCTCGATGTGAAAAGTTCAGTGGTAAAGAAAATAAAAACACGGTGGCAATTTTGTAAATAAAAGGATTTTGTTATAAAAGGCCGTTACATCGGGAAAATTTCCTAACCGATGTAAAAAAACATTAAAAATGGCTGTTACATCGGGCCATAGGCCCAACCGATATAAAAAGTATGGCCGTTACCTCAAACCATAGGCCCAACCGATGTAAAAAAAAGGCCTTTTATAACAAAATTCTAAACCATTTTCCTTGCACTGTATTCGCTCATCTTTCTCCTTCATCGTTCTCCTTGCGCCGCATTCGCTCATCTTTCTCCTTCATCGTCAAACTGCCTCCGCACTGTCAACCTCCACCAACCTGTCTCTGCATTGTCAACTTGCCTCTACTATTATGCTATTCCTCTTTCTTGCAACCATCCGCACCGTTTGCACCGTCAATCATCAACACCTCCAACCTGCCTCCGCGTCTTCCTCCGTCATTATGCGACAACCTCTGTCATTCTGCTACCTTTGTCGGAATCTCTCATTTTTTGAAACAAACAACCCTAAATTTGTGTATGTCTCCCTTAGTGTTGGTGTTTGGCATCAACATCATCGAAAATCAAGTAAGTAAGTAGTCTTGTTCTTCAATTCAATAAATATGCAATTGAGATTGATTCAAGTAGAAAAAAAATCAATTTGTTTCTCATTAATCTGTAGAAAAGGCTTAACTCTTTTATTGGCTTTAATTCTTGACGAGTGTTCAACAAATTAAACTCATCTTAGATCACTGTTAGATTAAAAAAAACAAATTGTATAAGCTTTTTGAAATGAATTAAGTTGGAAATTTACTGTATATAATATATAAGGATAATGATTCTGGATAATAATAAGGTGCAACTTTCCTATGCAAGTGATAGTTATTTAGATTATGTATTGCTCATGGTTTATATCAAATTATAAAATGATAAACTTAATGTGTGGAAAATTTACCTACTTAAATCATGTGACAGTTAATAAAGATTAGTTTTTAATTTGATGAAAATGTAAAGAGAAGAGTCGTGTTTATCGACAATAATGAAGTGATATCTAAAGGTTTAGAAAATTACTGATGCAAAATAAAGATGGTTAAGAGTTCGTCACTAGTTATGTCTTATGTTTTCGAATTACAAAGAGAAATTTTATTAATCTTGGTTAACTGCTAGAAACGAACTATTCTAAAAGAACCTTTGTGAATCAATGAGACTTTTAAAATTGGTTCAATTTCTACATCGTAAATAGATAATCTTAGGATTGTCCGGTTACTAATAACATGATAAAGCTTGGTTCAAATGTTGCTTTTTTTCATATTTTTTGAATGAGATTATAAAGTACGAACATTCTTAGAGTTTGAATGATGAAGGAAAGTACGAAAATATTATTAGAGTTTATAAATTAGTGTATTCTATTGAACTGCATATTATTAGAGTTTATAAGTATGCTATTGAACTACATATTATTAGAGTTTAACAAGTAAACAATGTTAAAAAATATGACTTATTAAAAAAGTATATTAAAAATAAAAATTTCTAATGATTTAACTCTGTACGCATTAATTTCGGAACATAGGTATGAATCGTAGTAGGATGAGAGCTAATCGATTAAGTGTTGAGTACGAACATGCAGTGATGAAATTTCTACAGTTTGCTGAAAGTAATGCTAAAAAAATTATTCATTGTGTATGCATTGATAATTCCACATCAGAAGTATATGGATTTATGGATCCTGCTAGGTGCATGTATGTTGATAATGTACCGAAATCTAAAGCAGATGTTAAAAAATACATACTAGATAAGTTACGTGACGAAAACAGAGTGTGTCACTTACTACCATTAGTTCATGGATAAGTTTTTATAAAATTGTGTTTTCTATTTTTTAATTTTGATAACAAAGATATTTTATGTGACTTTTGTGTTTCCACATACACGTACAAATCTCATTGAAAATTAATAGTCATTTGTCCAAGAGACAATATTGTGATCGTCTTTTGTTCACTTCATCGAGAAATTGATCAAATCACGAAGAAAATTGTTACAAAGTAAGTTTGTCTTTTATGTGATTTTTGTTATAACATATTATATATTCTATATACATAAATTGTTACAAAAGTAATTTCATATTTTATGTGGCTTTATATGAATTTTTTCTGAATTAGTGTTTTTGGAGTTCATCAAATGGCAAACAGAAATAGAAAAAAGGCTACATGACTTCATCCAAATGTAAGCGTGATGTAAATTATAATTCTATATTTAATTTTATGATAAGTATTCACTAATTATGTCATTCATTTGTAGACAAGACTACAACATAACCCTAATGATTATGGATACTATGTTATGAAAAATATGTTGGATATTATCTCTGGCAATATAACCGAGTCTTGGATGCAGGTAATACAAAAAAACATTACTTTGTTATTCACTTTGCGTTTTGCAACTTAATGTGAATTTTCAAAGAATAACTTTATATTGTTATTTACGTATTGTAGGTATTTGATGACCTAACAGAATTAATACAAGATGATTTATATGATTTATGACTCAGTGGGAAAAATGTTTCTTTGAGTTATATAAAAATTAAGCTTTATTTGGTGAGTTATATATATATATATATATATATATATATATATATATATATATATATATATATATATATATATATATATATATATATATATATATATATATATATATATATATATATATATATATATATATATATATATATATATATATATATATATATATATATATATATATATATATATATATATATATATATATATATATATATATATATATATATATATATATATATATATATATCTGATTTGAGTTTCTTGATTTTTGTGTTGTCAATTGATGTTAATTGGTATTATTATTTATTGTCAGCAAATGTAATTTTGGTGTTATCTACTGAAGCTACAACTCATCTTCTTGTGGATTGTATGTTGGTGTTTCAAGTGTGGAAAATGACTTATAAATGGTTTAATATTTTTGTATAATTTCACTGGTTTTGTTATTGTAGTAGTCCACCATGTGTAAACTTCCTTGTAATTTTGTACACTAGTGGGTGTTGTACCCCAAAATTTTACCTCCCATTTTCTTCAAATCATTCTTTCAATTCTCTTCAAAGGGTCAAGGTACCCAAGGGTTGACTAGTCAAGATGCACCTTGTGATCGGTGGAAATAGAACTGACTGTTTTGGAATGCTGGTTCGCATTTGCGTTTGTTTTTGCAAAATGTCGCGGTAAGCAAGAGTTGCCACCGTCTTTTATTTTATCCAACAAGGAAAGGACAAAAGCACAGAAAAATTCCTTTTCGAGATGTTTCTCGGGTTCGGGAGGTAGATTATAGAAAGGGAAGGTGTTAGTACCCTTTCTATTCGTGGTTATCCACAGGCTCTTAGGTACTTGCTCACTGTGTTTTCAAAAGTTTTCTTTTCTTT
The DNA here is from genome assembly GCA_948472305.1 of Vicia faba. Taxonomy (NCBI): domain Eukaryota; kingdom Viridiplantae; phylum Streptophyta; class Magnoliopsida; order Fabales; family Fabaceae; genus Vicia; species Vicia faba. The sequence continues at coordinate 1,178,449,506 of OX451740.1, forward strand.
GTGATTGTGGGTTTAAAAAGAGTTTTGTTTGAAAACTTCGATTTAACTCTTGTTTCTGTCCTCAAGAGTGTATGAAGTGTTGTTGAAAACTTTGTTTGAAAAGTGTAAGTGCAAAAAATTTGTTTTGTTTTGAAAGAGCAAGTACCTGAGAATCTCTACCTACTCAAAAGGGAATTAAACTGTGCAAATGTCTTTTAGACAGTGCCATCCCACTATTGAGGAGTAGGTAGCACCGTCATCGGAGTTTTCGGGTCAATTCGATTAAGGGACATGTGGTCACTAAAGCAACGTTAGGATGCCTTAGCGGTAACCCTAATGTCTTAGATCATTTTTTCCGAGGAAACCGTTTCGAGGCAACTTATGATCTTTGGACAAGAGTGCGACCTCTAAAACTTCCTATACTTAATGACCACATTCGAGGCAACCAAGTGAGGCGTACCCTAGGAGTGGCATGTGCAAATGTGTCAATTTTCAGTTATGTTATCTTTGTACATGTTATGGTGAGCTACGGTTGATTTTAAGTTAAGATAGATCTTGTCATGCATAGCCTATTATTCATACATCTAGCAGTTAATGGTTGCGGGAAATAAAACTAAGCTATTACAAGGCGTCGGGTATTTACATCGCCAAAAACAAACCCTTGAAAAGTAAATGCGAAAAGATAATAAAAGCAATAAAAGGTCCTAAGTTAAAACTATTACATCCTTGGAGCAATTACAATTATATGGATAAAAAATCAAAAAAATAATAGGCGCGAGAAAAATTGAATCAGAGAGTTTTTAGGGTTTTGACCCTTTTTAAGAAAGAAGGAGATTTTTTGTTATTTTTTGAATTAAAGAAATTAGTCTAAAATAATAATTGAATTAATTAATTAAAATAAAAATATTTTTGGTTTTTTGTTATTTAAGGAAATAAAAAAAAATAAAAAATGGTTAAAAGTTATTAAAAACCCTAATTCTACATTAATTTTATTTTGTTGCAAAAATGTTAAAAGTATACCTAATTAGAAACTAAATTAATTGGTTAATTTTTATTTACAAAAAATAATGAAATAGTGAAATTAATAAAAATATTATTTTTTTAGGTTTTCTGATTTTATTAGGAAAATATTAATTATTTTAGTTAGTAGTTAATAAAAATAAATCAAGTAAATAAATAACATGTTAAAAGAAAACAAATAAAAAAAAAAAGAGGCAAACTCAGGGGGTTTGGGCCCAAAGAGGGTGTTTGACCAGCAGTTTTTGAGGCCCACTTGCTGCTTGCCTGCGTTTGACTTTTGTGATTTGCTATGCGTGCGCTGACCTGTGATCATGGTGAGGACCCCCATTCTGGTCATTGGATTTGGTTTGAGACCACCTGGCCAGCATCTGGAGAAGGGCGTATGATGGACCCTCCTTTGAGAATTACACACGAATACCTGAAGAAAAAATTGAACAAAGTTTTGGGGGACCTGGGATTCGAACCCAGGTCCCGTTAGCCAATGAACAAACGCCCTAGCCACTGAGCCATTTGCTTGTTTTGTAATTATAATATACAATGATTAATATATATCAAACAAACACTTATGCTTGGAAAAAAAATAAAAAGCACGCTATTTCAAATGGGCCAATGGGAGGGCGACGTGTGGTCGTCTTCTCCAACGAAACTATGGTTTTCTTACCTGTGGATTTTTATCCGCAGGAAGATTCGTGGGATCGTTCAAAAATGCGTTTTAGGCCATAATAATCCCATCCAAGCACATGGACGTGGTCGCCTCTTCCTCCTGAGTTCAACCATGGCCAAGATTCATCCTAATTGTCCCTGCAAAACGAAACCCCAAATGGAAACCTCCAAAACCCTAGGTTCGGGTAGGGAGTTATAGGCTACAAAAAAGCAATTGAATGATGCAGAATGAATGGAAATTTAAAGGCAAACATGATTATACAAAAATATTGGCAAGAGGATGCAAGGAAGTGGTTTTACGATATCATGTTCAGAGCCATAATCGTGACGACTTAGAGTGCGTTTCAGGGGGTCTTAAGGTCCGGTTCTGGTTGCTATGGCTTCAGGAGATTGCAAGCAAGAACACCACGTTGAGATTTTTGATTGAAACAAGCTCTAACCAAGAATTCGATTTCTCCCTTTTCCACCCTTTTTTCAGTTTTGGTATGGCCGTTTTAACATAGCTTAGGTCGTGAATTAGGTTTGTGAGGCTTGTGTATGTATATTAGAATGATTTTAGGTTAAGAGTTGGACCAATATCCTTGTGCATTGAAGATGGAAGATTTGTTTGACCACCATTGTTAACCTTTCCAAAAATAAGCCAAATCTGAGATTTTGTGCTTGAATGAGCCTTGGCACGATTTGATTGAGTGAATAATGATAATTGCAAGCTGTACAAATCACAAAGATCCCTTTACATCAATTTTTGGATTTTATTTGATTTAATATTGATTAATAATGAATTAAATCAATAAAAATGAAATAAAATAGAAAAATAAATGTTTGGTCATGAAATTATGTATGGGACACGTGTGTGGCAATACAAGACCATATCAAGTGGAAAACAGTGGGCCCTTTTGTCAAAAATTGGAGTTTTGAGGATAGTTGACTTTTGGCAATTTTGGAAAAATGCCCAACTTCAACAATGCATAACTTCCTCAATTTTGAACTTTTGGAGGTTTTCTTGGACTTTTTAGAAACCTTGAGATGTCCTCTAATCAACACTTTTGGTCTCATATCATTTTTATCTTCCATTATCAAGTTATAAGCTTTGGAAAAAAAGGTGTTTTTGTTGACTTTCAAAAATGACCTATAATGTCCAAATTTGTAAATTTTTGTGAGAGCATTTCTTGATCTTGGGGTGTGAAGATGGATTGTAGGAAATTGCATCCTCTTCAAAATTAGCTTTGGATGGGTCATTTCTCACAAATTATGAGAAAGTTATGCTTGGTCAAAGTTGAGTTGACTTTTCCTACAAAACCCTAATTTAGCAACTTTTGAATCTTGATGAATTTTGAGCAATCCTTGATGAATCATGATCAAACCTTGATAAAATGATTAATTATCCTTAAAAATGAGAATGTTGACAAAAAATCTGGAGGTTTGACTATTTGTAGGTCACAGTTGACTTTTGCCCTAGCATAGTCGATTCTTGGGCTTCTTGAGCAATTGACTGACCAAACTTCCCCTGCAAGGCTTGAAATTTGTCATGGGTGAACTTAAGAACATATTAAGACATTGGGAAGTACTTGAGGCCATTTGGATGTAAGGACCTTGATGCAACACAAAACCCTAATTTTGAATTGACTGCCTTAGGAGGTGATTTGACTGTACAACCCTTGAGCCATTTTGAGCAATTTGAAGATCATTCTTGACAAATCTTGAGGAATATGGGAGGGCAAATTTTGGGGTACAACAGTTGCCCCTGTTCAATCTTCTTAAACCTGAGGATGTAGATTGGCTTGCGTGCCTTTCGTGATCCAAAGGTGGAAGATGATTGAACACTAAAGTGCCCAGAAATTTGCACTCGCATGATGTAGTATCAGCATTGTGATATCAGGAATGGGCTTACAGATGCCATTTAGAGATTGTTGGTAGGATGATGGGCTTATAGATTCCATCTGGAGATTGTTTGTTGAATTGTAGTTTTGTAAGTTGAAAGAAGGAACCTGTGTAGGGTTGCCTGATGATGAGTCCGTGTAAAACTGCATCTGAAAGAGAAGGAACCGGTGTAGGGTTGCCTGATGATGAGTCAGTATGAAACTTCATCTGAAAGAGAGAAGGAACCGGTGTAGGGTTGCTTCATGATGGTCAAGTAGATAATTGTCCTGTCTGGTTTCAAGTATTAACCTACAATCAGTCGTCCACGGATAACTTTCCTTGCTTGCTACAGGTATTAATCTGGAACTTGAAAAGGTTGGCCGATGTGATAGTTGTCCTGGCTGGTTACAGGTATTGATCTCTGACCTGAGAAAGAAAAATAGTTTTCCTGGCTTGTTACAGGTATTAATTTTCAATCTCTTCGTGTAGGTGGTTTTCCTGGCTGGTTTCAGGTATTAACCTACAATCAGTCGTCCACAGATGTTTTTCCTGGCTTGCTACAGGTATTAATCTGGAACTTGAAAAGGTTGGCCGATGAGATAGTTATCCTGGCTGGTTTCAGGTATTAATCTCTGACCTGAGAAAGAAAGATGGTCTTCCTGGCTTGTTACAGGTATTGATCTTCCATCTCTTCATGTAGATAACTTTCCTGGCTTGTTACAGGTATTGATCTACAATCAGTCGTCCACAGATATTTTCCTGGCTTGTTACAGGTATTGATCTGGAACTGCAAAGGTTGATGGTAATCATCTTTTGATTGATCTTTTCCTGAAAAGGAAAAACATTAGTTGTATGCAATGTCATGATGTATGAAATGCATGATGTTCTCAACATAAATGAGATCGTGTCGTATGCACTTTATCATGTATGTAAATAGGAGGTATGAAATGTGAAATGTTTATGAATGTATTTTCGTCTGGGAAAATAAATCCTTGACAAATGCCGGGGAGTTTGTTAAATCCTGGGCTGATGTTGAAGAGTATGGTTGAATTCTTCATTTCCACTGGGGATGATGCACGAAGAAGGTTGCAAGAATAAACCTGTAGGAGAAGATGACTCCGTTGGGGAATAAACCTGGTGAAGAAATTACTCTGCGGGGAATTACTCTGTGGGAAGAGATGCTTTGCTGAGATTTTAACGATAACTCGGCTGGGGATTCCGTTGATAAGCTCTGTTGGGGGTTTTGATGATGAACTCCGCTGGGGATAGAAAGAACTTCGCTGGGGATGATCTTTCAGTCGTAACTTGCTGAGGATAACCCAGTTAGACTCTCGTGGGGATAACCTCTAAATTTGGCTGAGGAGATGCATTTGTATTCTGCAGGGGACAAGCTTCCAGAATCTACTGGGTAAGATGATTCAATTCTCTATTGGGGAAACTTTTTTAGACTGAGTTGGGGAAATGGCTCCACTGGGGGTATCTTGTATTCCACCGGGGAACATTCTTATATTTCGTTGAGGAATATTAAGACTGTCGGGGATGCTCTTTACGCTTGCTGGGGAATATCTTTATACTCTGTTGGGGAATATTAATACCTTCTGGGAATACCGAGCCTTTTCAGGACTGACGGTAGACTAACTCTGCTTGGGGGAGAGTATTGCTGATTCCTTCGTAGTTGCAAGTCTCAGTGGGAAGAGCTACCATTACTGTCTTACTCTGCGGGTAGTGACGATATCTTGGTCATATTCTTTAGCTGAACCTACCTTGGTGGACAGAGCAACTAGACCTCTCAGACAATTCTTATTGCCCCTACTTCTGATATCACCCGTAATTAGTCCTTTGTTTCGCATGCAAATATTTATGAGCAGCAATTAATGTCAAATGCATATATCAAAAATGAACATTGGACGTTCTTTGCAAAACAAAACAGATAAGGAAAAAAACAATTTGCAATTTGTCTGAAAAATGAACTTGTATTGATTTTGAAGTTTGCCTGTAAATAGGCGTTTTTGTACAAGAGGCTGACGTCCTAGTAAGAGAACGCCGCCGAACAAATAGAATTTATACAATTTGTAAAAAGAAAACAAAACAGCTATGTGAATAATCCCACTGGGTTCCAACTCTGCTATCGCCTTTATATCTTCAAGCATCTCATCACTTTGCTGCTTAGTTGGAGATGAATCTGATTGATTGGTGTCGTCCGAGCCTGATAGTTGATACCAAAGTCTGGATGCAGAGTGATCCAATGAGACATAGTATTACGCTTATCCCTAACTTTTGCCTGGACCGCCCTTTCGGGTTTTCAGTCCACCGGGATACCCATTTTTGCCCAAGCCGCCTTTTCAGGTTTTCGACTTGCCGGGTGTACAAATTTTTTTTATTATTTTCATCCCTTATTTTTGCCCGAACCCTTTTGGTTCACCGGGAAGCCCTTATTTTGCCTAGGCCAGTCAACCTAGCGGGTCTTTGATTATGCGTAGTATCTTTTTACTATGTCTGCATTGACGGGGTGAGGAAGGTCGTCACCATCCATGGTGGTTAGAATCATCACTCCTCCTGAGAAGATGTTCTTAACCATAAATGGCCCCTCGTACGTAGGGGTCCATTTTCCCCTGGGATCACCTTGAGGTAGAATGATGCGCTTGATTACCAGGTCCCCGACTTGATACTCTTGTCGTCTGACTTTCTTGTTAAATGCCTTGATCATCTGTTTTTGGTACGTCTGACCATGACAAATAGCAGTGAGTCTCTTTTCGTCGATTAGGTTCAGTTGATCAAGCCGGGTCTAGATCCAGTCATCTTCACTTAAACTCGCATCCTTCATGATCCGGAGAGAGGGTATCTGAACTTCAATGGGCAGGACTGCCTCCATGCCATATACCAAGGAATAGGGTGTTGCCCCTATTGACGTCCGTGCTGAGGTACGGTACCCATGAAGAGCAAATGGTAACATCTCGTGCCAGTCTTTGTAGGTCACTGTCATCTTCTGCACAATCTTCTTAATGTTCTTATTAGCTGCTTCTACAGCCTCATTCATCTTCGGCCGGTAGGGAGAAGAGTTGTGGTGCTGTATCTTGAATTGCTCGCAGAGCTCAGTGATCATCTTGTTGTTAAGATTGGTACCATTATCCGTAATGATCCTCTTTGGTACACCGTATCGATAGATCAAGTTGTGCCGAATGAACCGTGCCACGACATTCTTGGTTACGGTGGCAAAGGAAGCTGCTTCAACCCACTTCGTAAAGTAATCAATTGCTACCAGGATGAAACGATTCCCGTTGGATGCCGTAGGTCTGATCTCGCCGATCATATAAATGCCCCACATTGCAAAAGGCCAAGGTGCTGTCAAGACATTCAAAGGAACCAGAGGAATGTGCACCTTATCAGCATAGACCTGGCACTTGTGACATGTCTGAGAATGCTGATAACAGTCGGCTTCCATCGCGGACCAGTAATATCCTGCCTGAAGGATTTTCTTTGCCATGGTATGTCCATTGGAATGAGTCCCGAAAGTACCTTCATGCAGCTCTGCCATGATCCTTTCTGCTTCAATCTTATCCACACAACGCAGTAAGGTTGAATCATGGTTACGCTTGTAAAGAATGTCATTGCTGATGAAGAACTTTACCGCGGACCTTCTCAGAAACTTCTTGTCATTAACGGATGCACCCTCGGGGTATTCTTGAGTTTCAAGGTACCTCTTCACTTCATGATACCAAGGTTTTTCTGTTACCTCTTCGGTCTCAAGATCACAACAATGTGCAGGTTCATCCAATTTCCAAATAATGATCCGGGGAGCCTCGTTGTCCCATTTGACTTTGAACATAGAAGACATCGTAGCTAGCGCGTCCGCCAACTGATTTTCCTCTCTTGGGAAGTGTTCAAAGCTTATTTCCTCGAAGTGGGGAAGCAACGTCAACACATACTCCTTGTAAGGAATAAGATTTGGGTGTTTCGTATCCCACTCGCCTTTGATCTGACTGATCACGAGAGCGGAATCTCCGAAGACACTCAGAAAATTAATCCTTAGGTCAATTGCAGCTCGAAGACCCATGATTCATGCTTCATACTCCGCCATATTGTTGGTGCAGTTAAAACACAGTCGGGCGGTGAGCAGAGTATGAGAGCCCTTAGGAGATATGATCACAGCGCCAATACTGTTACCCAAAGCGTTTGAAGCTCCATCAAATTGCATAGACCATCGGGATCCTTCCTCAGGTCCTTCATCCGGTCCAGGTATTTCACAATCAGTTATCAATATGATAGCCTCGTCCGGGAATTCAAAGTTCATAGACTGGTAGTCATCCACTGCCTGATGTGCTAAATAGTCTGCCAATACGCTTCCCTTGATTGCTTTTTGAGACGTGTACTGGATGTTATACTCAGTCAAGATCATCTGCCATCTTGCTATTCTTCCGGACAAGGCAGGCTTTTCGAAGATATACTTGATTGGATCCATTTTTGAAATCAATAGAGTAGTGTGAGTCAGCATATACTGTCTCAGCCGGCGAGCAGCCCATGCCAAAGCACAGCAAGTTTTCTCGAGCAGTGAGTATCGGGTCTCACAGTCGGTAAACTTTTTGCTAAGGTAATAAATAGCATGCTCTTTTTGGCCAGACTCGTCATGCTGCCCCAACACACACCCCATTGAGTTGTCAAGTACTGTCAAATATAAAATCAACGGTCTCCCTTCAACTGGTGGCATAAGAATAGGTGGATCCTGGATATACTCTTTGATTCTTTCGAAAGCGGCCTGGCATTCATCGTTCCAACGTACCACTTGATCTTTCTTCAGTAGCTTGAAGATTGGCTCACAAGTAGCAGTTAGATGTGAGATGAATCAGGCAATGTAGTTCAGCCATCCTAGGAAGCCTCAGACCTCTTTCTCAGTCTTGGGAGCTGGCATCTCTTGTATGGCTTTCACCTTGGCAGGGTCCACTTGAATACCTTTGTCGCTCACGACGAAACCTAGCAGTTTTCCAGATCTTACTCTGAAGGTGCACTTGTTCGTGTTTAATCTCAGCTTGTACAACTTCAACCGGTCAAACAGCTTCTATAGATGGTCAAGGTGTTCCTCCTCCATTTTGGATCTCGCAATCATATCGTCGACGTATACTTCAATCTCATGATGGATCATATCATGAAACAAAGCAACCATGGCACGCTGATACGTTGCCCCAGCATTTTTCAACCCAAAAGGCATGACCTTGTAGCAAAAGGTACCCCACTGGGTAACAAAAGTGGTCTTCTCCATGTCTTCGGGAGCCATCTTTATCTGATTATAACCGGAGAAACCGTCCATGAAGGAGAATACCTTATGCTGAGCAGTGTTGTCAACCAGAACGTCGATGTGAGGCAGAGGGAAGTCATCCTTAGGGCTCGCCCTGTTCAAATCCCTGTAGTCAACACACATTCGGACCTTACCATCTTTCTTCGGCACTGGAACCACATTAGCGACCCACTGAGGGTAAGAAGTTACTGCTAGAAACCCGGCATCAAATTGTTTCATAACCTCGGCCTTAATTTTCTCGGACATCTCTGAATGCATACGGCGAACCTTCTGTTTTACGGGAGGGCAGTCTTCCTTGGTAGGTAGGCGATGAACCACAATGTCGGTATCCAACCCAGACATATCTTTGTAAGACCAGGCAAAGATTTCCACGTAGTCATGCAGCATCTGAATCAACCGTTGTTTTACACTAAGCTCCATATTTGCACCGATCTTGACTTCCTTTTTGTCTGTCTCAGTACCCAGATTCACTGTTTCCACTAGCTCTTCATGTGGCTGAATGGCCCTCTCTTCCTGAAGTAACAGTCTTGCAAGTTCGCCAGGCACTTTGCAATCATCTTCACCTTCGTCTTCGGCTAAGTTGATCGGATTTTTGAAGTCGTAACTGGCGGTAGCAGAGTTGTTACCAGTGAGATCCATAGTGGATTGAGACCTGTATATGTGAGTGTGTGTAAAATAGCTGTTTCGCAATATATAATAAAGAAAAACAAGGAGCGCAAGATTTGAAATGCAAAAAACGTCCAATGCTTTTATTAATGATATATGAAAATGGCACACAAAAGCCCTCACAAATGAAATCGCGGTGCCCCGGGTAAGACACCGGGCCATAAAGTTTCACAATATTATCTGTTACAAATTCAACACAAAGAGTTCATTACTGAGTAACAAAAGTAATAGGGATGAAGTCTTTTGCTGTCCAGTTGCTTGGTCCACCGTTGGTCGTAGGGTAGATCCAATTGTCGAATTCAGATTCCTCCACGTCATCTTTGATGGCATTTACTCCCGAGTTGCTGATGAACACAGGAGGTCTTCCAATCCTTGCACTACGAACGGCTCTTTGAGCTTCCTTCTCGATAACAGCCCGGGCATCCTTTAAGGAAGCCATCTTCATAGGAGAACCTTCAATCACAGTCTCAGCTGATGCCAGTGTCTGAGGAACCTCTTCAAAGTGTTGAAATGGGGTCTCAACGAATTCCCCATCCATCTCTACGTACCGGAACGAGTTGAGGTGGCTGACCATGTACTCCTCCTCCCCTTGAATTGTCACGATCTTTCCTTTGAACGGGTACTTCAGCTTTTGATTGAGTGTGGAGGTCACAGCTCCAGCTTTGTGGATCCATGGACGACCCAACAAACAAGAATAGGATGGCCGAATGTCCATCACGTAGAATGTAGAATTGAAGACCTGAGAACCAACTTTAATTGGAATATCGACTTCACCATGCACCATCCTTTTAGACCCATCAAAGGCCCGGACAACAATGTTACTTGGCTTTAGCTCCAACCCTTTGCAATCCAACCTGTCTAGATCTTTCTTGGGAAAGACATTCAATGAGAAACCAGTGTCAATCAACACATGTGCAAGAGTAGTGCCCCTGCATTCAATGGAGACATGCAGGGCATCATTATGGTTCTTCCCTTTAGCAGTCAGATCAGCGTCGGAGAAACCCAAACCGTTATCAGCAGTTAAATTGGCCACACAATCGGTAAATTGATCAGCTGATGTTTCTTGTGGAACGTGGGCCGTCTTCAGGAAGGTAATCAGAGCCTTGGCATGGGCCTCTGAACACAACAACAGTGATAACATAGAAATCTTGGATGGGGTTTTCCCCAGTTGCTCAACTACATTATAATCACTCTTTTTAATAATCTTCAGAATCTCTTCCATCTCCTGTTTGGAAGCTTCAACAGTGGTTGTCTTTGGCGCCTTCGTCTGGGCAGGCATATCAGTGGTGATTCCTTTGCCCTGAGCGTTAGATGACTCGGCGACAGGGGTAGAACTAAGAACTTGATCAGGAATGGCATTAGGCACACTTGCAGGTGAGATGACAATAGGTCTTCGGACAGTTGGTGACGCAATATCAGGTGAGAAAAGTCTACCACTGCGGGTGACTTTAGCTGGCCCGATAATGTTGCTGACGCTGGTATTAGTATCAAGCTCTTGCTTAACTCCAAGAACATAAGCATCTGCCCCATAGTGCCAAGGGACAGCTTTTTCAGAGGTGTAGGGAATAGGCCCCAGAACAGTGATGATTATGGGTGCAATCTTCTGAACAGGCGTAATTCTGACAGGCTTCCTCGAGGGAGCCTTGGGAGAATTGTTGAAAATGGTAATAATGGAAACTTCTTCAGTAGGGGTGGCAGGAACAACAATCTTCTCAAACGGGATCTCCTTGTTATCCATCAGGTTTTGGATGCCTGACTTCAAAGATGGCCAACCAGTAGGTGAAACAGAACACAGATGGCAACCTTCACCACATCCCGGAAATAAACCGGCTAGCAACAGGTTCCTCTTGACGGTCATCAGCGAGGTAACAATATCATCCACAGAGGCTACAAACAAGCCTTCCTCTACAACATTTACTCCATGTTTGGGCATGGGAGCAGTCACAACATTAGGCCTCTCGGGCGCCTCGAACTCAATCTCCTTTGCATCGATTAGGTCCTGAACCTTATTCTTCAAAGCCTAACAATCATCCGTATTATGCTCTGGGCTGTCAGAGTGATAGGCGCAGCGGGCGTTAGGATTGTACTTTGGGGATGTTGTGTTTGAAATCTTCGGAGCTTCTTTTAGAGTCACCAGATTGGTCGTCAATAACTGTGGCAATATTTGAGACAAGGTCATGCTGAGACGAGTGAATTGCCTTCGAGGTCTCTCACCCCTTTGTTGGTTGTGATGCTGAGGAGCACCAGCAGGTTTTGAAATAACAACCGCGTTGATAGCTTGGCGGTGTTCCGGTCTATTCTGTCTTCTTGAACCATAAACAACACTGGATTCTTTCTTGAACGGCTTCTTCTCAGTGCTCGATGAGGCACCCTTCTGTATCTTCCCAGCCTTGATACCAGCTTCAATCCTCTCACCAGTCAAGATAAGGTCTGTAAACTCGGCTGCAGAGTTTCCATTCAAATGGTTAAAGAATGGACCAGACAGGGTCCCCAAAAACATATCAACCAGTTCACGATCAGTTAAAGGTGGTTGCACCCTTCCGGCAAGGTCTCTCCATTTTTGAACATACTCTTTAAATCCTTCACCCGTCCCTATTGACATACCCTGGAGTTGGGTACGCGTAGGAGCGAGGTCAGAATTATATTGATACTGCTTATAGAACGCAGTAGCCAAATCTTCCCAGTTACGGATACTGGCTACATCCAGCTGATAGAACCACTCAAGCTGAGTCCCTGAAAGACTGTCTTGAAAGAAATGGATCCATAAATTCTTATCAGCGGTGTAAGGCTGGATCTTCCTTACATACGATCAGAGGTGCAGCTTTGGACAGGAAGCTCCATCATACTTGGCAAAGGCAGGTGCCTTGAATTTATGGGGAATCACCACCCTAGAGGATAGACCTAGGTCTCTGAAGTCCAGCCCGGGAACATTCTGTATCTCCATAGCGCTCAAGCGGTCCTCCAACTGTTTGTACCTATCCTCAGCAGGAGGATACTGTTCTTCATCATAATCCGTCTCGTTGTCGGAGACTATGGGGCTAGGAACCCTTTTCTCTTGTGGACTGTCTTTCCCTCCAGATGAGGTGGTCAGATCAACCTCATTCTGCAGTCCATTTCCAAACCTGCGTCCAGTGTTGAACATGACGGTCCTCTTCTTCTTCTTCTTCCTCTCTTTCAGAATCAGGGTCTTCAAGTCCTGTTGACCCTTAGCTAGGCTCATAACCAACTCTTGAAACTGGGCATTCTGGGCCTGGAGGGCCTTGATAGCTTGCTCAGTGGAAGGTTCAGTCGACATGATGATTGCTGAAATAAACAGCGAAGAAGATAAGTGACCTGTAAAAGGGTACCTGTTATGCATGTGATGAATGGTATGCTATTTATGTAATGCATTCAAGGGTTCAAAAATTCAAATTCGTTGCAGATAAAAAAAGAACACACGTCATATTAAGAAGAACTTTGTTTAGTACATAAGTGCCTCATGGGCGAAATATTACAAAATACTTAATGTAAAAAGACATTGCGCATCCTTTTTGGAGCGATGTAAGTGTTGAGGGTCTCTTCCTCGTGAAGTCGGCGGGTGAGCTCCAAAACCTTCTTCTCACTGGCATGTAAGCTGGCTTCAAAAGCATTCCGTTCTTCCTTGAGTTGGATCCAACTCTTTTGCATTTCTTCCCATGATGTTGGCATGTCAGGATGTAGAATGGTGTATGGAACCTCTCCTTCCATAACAGGCTCTTTGATCAAGGGGAGAATGTGAGGATATGGCATCATAAGATTCTGGGAGCGGGTTCGTACCCACTTGAGGTAAGGCTCAAGGGGGATGGAATTCTTGTGCCCCAGTGTCTTACTATCCACCTTGTTAGGCATCCTCCAAACTCTGATGAACTTTTGTCAAAGTCCTTGCGCATCGTTGTCGAAGTAAAAAACTATGTCAGGAATCAACATGTCATGAGGGCCATCCCTCCGAGCATATCCAAATTGTCTCAAAGCTAGACAGGGGTTGTAGGTAATGCCTCCCATAATTCCAAGTAAAGGAACATTAGGAAATTCTCCACAACAATCAATGATAGTGACATTTTCTCTGGATCGAGAACACCAATGTACATCAGAATGTGTGAGGGTCATCAATCGTTGTGACCACCTTAAACCCTGCTCATTCTTTAAAACTGATTGTGGAAGGTGAGAAATAAACCACCTTGCCAGGAGAGGAGTACAGCACATGAGAACACCTCTTTTCCTCATTGTTCGTGTGTAAAATGAGTGGAGGATGTCCCCAAGCAATGTAGGTATGGGATTCCTGGACATGAAAATCTTGACAGCATTCACATCTATAAGTTGATCAGGATTTGGGAACAACACCAACCCATAGATAAGGAGTGCCACAACCTCTTCAAAGGCTTGTAGATCAAGAGAATTCCAACATTCTTGTGCCTTCTCAAACATAAACTTTTCCAAGAATCCCTTGATACCACTTCTGATTTCCCAATGCCCCTTGATGTCAGATGGTTGCAAACGTAATGCTTGAGCAACATCTTCAAGTTTTGGTTCCTTTTCTGTACCGTTGTAGGGTAGTTGACTAAGAATAGGAATTCTCAGAAGTTGAGAAAATTCCTCCAAAGTAGGCACCAATTGATAATCAGGGAATGTAAAACAGTGGTGTAGGGGGTCAAAGAACTGGAAGAGAACTTTCATCATGTCTTCTTCAATGTTGGTGTTGACCAAGCTGAGGAGTCTACCATGTCTTTCACTGAAGAGAGAGTTCTCGGGAATCCTGGATGTAAGCTCCTTGAGTTGAGGAGGGATCCTTACAAGGTTGACTTGAATTGTTTTCCTGCGGAGAGACTCCATGTCCTACAAAACAAGAACAAAGATGAAGATCCAAACCCTTGAAATGGTTAGCAGATGCATATGATGCTTTATGATGTTATGTACATGTATGCAAAAGTAAGCAAGTGTATATACAGGCAGTCATATTCACACAAATCAAACAAGTCCTTAGGTTTAGGCTTGCATGGGGTTCGTAGGTAAGTACCCTCTTGAAGTTAGTTGGCTCAAAACCTGTCCTATAAATAGTAACCGGGTTCTAAGGAGCTCAATATCATTGGATTGTTTTCTATGTTCATTGTTTTGATTTAGCCACTTAACTGGCGACCAAAATATTCCAAGAAAACAACCCTCAATGAGTGTAGTATCGAGTATCTACCAACTTCGGACTGTACCAAAGTCGGTCATCTCACTACTCCTAAAAAGGCCAAGATGGTCAAGTAAGGTTCTAAGGTCAATTGATGCTTCACGACACCACGCGGCGGCCCTGTACTCTCCTTGACTTGACTCAAGGGTTACCGGTACTCACCAAAGTGCCACATCAACGTAGCTACTACTTCAACCATGTCGGTATACCCCGCACAGTTCCCTCACAGTTTGTTGCTACTCCTAAAGTGTATCCCCAGATCCGGGTTAGGATCTATAGAACTCCGATACAAACCCACAAAATTTAAAGCATACAAAGCATACAATTGAAAACACAAGTGATCTAATCCTAAGGTACACCTCACTTATAATTCCCCAGCAGAGTCGTCAGTTCTGTGATCGGTGGAAATAGAACTGACTGTTTTGGAATGCTGGTTCGCGTTTGCGTTTGTTTTTGCAAAATGTCGCGGTAAGCAAGAGTCACCACCGTCTTTTATTTTATCCAACAAGGAAAGGACAAAAGCACAGAAAAATTCCTTTTCGAGATGTTTCGGGAGGTAGATTATAGAAAGGGAAGGTGTTAACACCCTTTCTATCTGTGGTTATCCATGGGCTCTTAAGTACTTGCTCACTGTGTTTTCAAAAGTTTGCTTTTCTTTGTGATTGTGGGTTTAAAAAGAGTTTTGTTTGAAAACTTTGATTTAACTCTTGTTTCTGTCCTCAAGAGTGTATGAAGTGTTGTTGAAAACTTTGTTTGAAAAGTGTAAGTACAAAAAATTTGTTTTGTTTTGAAAGAGCAAGTACCTGAGAATATCTACCTACTCAAAAGGGAATTAAACTGTGCAAATGTCCTTTAGACAGTGACATCCCACTATTGAGGAGTAGGTAGCACCGTCGTTGGAGTTTTTGGGTCAATTCGATTAAGGGACATGTGGTCACTAAAGCAACGTTAGGACGCCTTAGCGGTAACCCTAATGTCTTAGATCATTTTTTCTGAGGCAACCGTTTCGAGGCAACTTATGATCTTTGGACAAGAGGGAGACCTCTAAAACTTCCTATACTCAATGACCACGTTCGAGGCAACCAAGTGAGGCGTACCCTAGGAGTGGCATGTGCAAATGTGTCAATTTTCAGTTATGTTATCTTTGTACATGTTATGGTGAGCTACGGTTGATTTTAAGTTAAGATAGATCTTGTCATGCATAGCCTATTATTCATACATCTAGCAGTTAATGGTTGCGGGAAATAAAACTAAGCTATTACAAGGCGTCGGGTATTTACATCGCCAAAAACAAACCCTTGAAAAGTAAATGCGAAAAGATAATAAAAGCGATAAAAGGTCCTAAGTTAAAACTATTACATCCTTGGAGCAATTACAATTATATGGATAAAAAATCAAAAAAATAATACGCGCGAGAAAAATTGAATCGGAGAGTTTTTAGGGTTTTGACCCTTTTTAAGAAAGAAGGAGATTTTTTGTTATTTTTTGAATTAAAGAAATTAGTCTAAATTAATAATTGAATTAATTAATTAAAATAAAAATATTTTTGGTTTTTTGTTATTTAAGGAAATAAAAAAAATAAAAAATGGTTAAAAGTTATTAAAAACCCTAATTCTACATTAATTTTATTTTGTTGCAAAAATGTTAAAATTATTCCTAATTAGAAACTAAATTAATTGGTTAATTTTTATTTACAAAAAATAATGAAATAGTGAAATTAATAAAAATATTATTTTTTAGGTTTTCTGATTTTATTAGGAAAATATTAATTATTTTAGTTAGTAGTTAATAAAAATAAATCAAGTAAATAAATAACATGTTAAAAGAAAAGAAATAAAAAAAGAGGCAAACTTAGGGGGTTTGGGCCCAAAGAGGGTGTTTGACCAGCAGTTTTTGAGGCCCACTTGCTGCTTGCCTGCGTTTGACTTTTGTGATTTTCTATGCGTGCGCTGACCTGTGATCATGGTGAGGACCCCCATTCTGGTCATTGGATTTGGTTTGAGACCACCTGGCCAGCATCTGGAGAAGGGCGTATGATGGACCCTCCTTTGAGAATTACACACGAATACCTGAAGAAAAAATTGAACAAAGTTTTGGGGGACCTGGGATTCGAACCCAGGTCCCGTTAGCCAATGAACAAACGCCCTAGCCACTGAGCCATTTGCTTGTTTTGTAATTATAATATACAATGATTAATATATATCAAACAAACACTTATGCTTGGAAAAAAAATAAAAAGCACGCTATTTCAAATGGGCCAATGGGAGGGCGACGTGTGGTCGTCTTCTCCAACGAAACTATGGTTTTCTTACCTGTGGATTTTTATCCGCAGGAAGATTCGTGGGATCGTTCAAAAATGCGTTTTAGGCCATAATAATCCCATCCAAGCACATGGACGTGGTCGCCTCTTCCTCCTGAGTTCAACCATGGCCAAGATTTATCCTAATTGTCCCTGCAAAACGAAACCCCAAATGGAAACCTCCAAAACCCTAGGTTCGGGTAGGGAGTTATAGGCTACAAAAAAGCAATTGAATGATGCAGAATGAATGGAAATTTAAAGGCAAACATGATTATACAAAAATATTGGCAAGAGGATGCAAGGAAGTGGTTTTACGATATCATGTTCAGAGCCATAATCGTGACGACTTAGAGTGCGTTTCAGGGGGTCTTAAGGTCCGGTTCTGGTTGCTATGGCTTCAGGAGATTGCAAGCAAGAACACCACGTTGAGATTTTTGATTGAAACAAGCTCTAACCAAGAATTCGATTTCTCCCTTTTCCACCCTTTTTTCAGTTTTGGTATGGCCGTTTTAACATAGCTTAGGTCGTGAATTAGGTTTGTGAGGCTTGTGTATGTATATTAGAATGATTTTAGGTTAAGAGTTGGACCAATATCCTTGTGCATTGAAGATGGAAGATTTGTTTGACCACCATTGTTAACCTTTCCAAAAATAAGCCAAATCTGAGATTTTGTGCTTGAATGAGCCTTGGCACGATTTGATTGAGTGAATAATGATAATTGCAAGCTGTACAAATCACAAAGATCCCTTTACATCAATTTTTGGATTTTATTTGATTTAATATTGATTAATAATGAATTAAATCAATAAAAATGAAATAAAATAGAAAAATAAATGTTTGGTCATGAAATTATGTATGGGACACGTGTGTGGCAATACAAGACCATATCAAGTGGAAAACAGTGGGCCCTTTTGTCAAAAATTGGAGTTTTGAGGATAGTTGACTTTTGGCAATTTTGGAAAAATGCCCAACTTCAACAATGCATAACTTCCTCAATTTTGAACTTTTGGAGGTTTTCTTGGACTTTTTAGAAACCTTGAGATGTCCTCTAATCAACACTTTTGGTCTCATATCATTTTGATCTTCCATTATCAAGTTATAAGCTTTGGAAAAAAAGGTGTTTTTGTTGACTTTCAAAAATGACCTATAATGTCCAAATTTGTAAATTTTTGTGAGAGCATTTCTTGATCTTGGGGTGTGAAGATGGATTGTAGGAAATTGCATCCTCTTCAAAATTAGCTTTGGATGGGTCATTTCTCACAAATTATGAGAAAGTTATGCTTGGTCAAAGTTGAGTTGACTTTTCCTACAAAACCCTAATTTAGCAACTTTTGAATCTTGATGAATTTTGAGCAATCCTTGATGAATCATGATCAAACCTTGATAAAATGATTAATTATCCTTAAAAATGAGAATGTTGACAAAAAATCTGGAGGTTTGACTATTTGTAGGTCACAGTTGACTTTTGCCCTAGCATAGTCGATTCTTGGGCTTCTTGAGCAATTGACTGACCAAACTTCCCCTGCAAGGCTTGAAATTTGTCATGGGTGAACTTAAGAACATATTAAGACATTGGGAAGTACTTGAGGCCATTTGGATGTAAGGACCTTGATGCAACACAAAACCCTAATTTTGAATTGACTGCCTTAGGAGGTGATTTGATTGTACAACCCTTGAGCCATTTTGAGCAATTTGAAGATCATTCTTGACAAATCTTGAGGAATATGGGAGGGCAAATTTTTGGGTACAACACACCTCCTAGACCAAAAGCCTACAACTAGGGTTTGGAGTTTCTCAAGGAAATTTGGTCTGCAAAAGTCTCAAGTGGCTCTCATGTTTCTTCATAGGTCCTAAACAAGGCACATGTCAAGTTTCAAGCCCTACATCACAAGTTTGCTCAGTCAA
Source organism: Vicia faba (assembly GCA_948472305.1). Taxonomy (NCBI): domain Eukaryota; kingdom Viridiplantae; phylum Streptophyta; class Magnoliopsida; order Fabales; family Fabaceae; genus Vicia; species Vicia faba. The sequence goes on from OX451740.1 coordinate 1,178,468,379, forward strand.
TGGCACAAATGCTTGAAAATCAATTGTATTGATCAAAAAGTCAACTATGGTCAACATACATTCAAACTTCAAGATTTTTGGTCAACATCAACATTTTTTGAAGTGATATTCATCATTTGATCAAGGGTTGATTATGATTCCCCAAGAAAAGTCCTCATATCATCAAAAGTCAAGAATTTTCCAAATTAGGGTTTTCTTTAGGAGAAGTCAACTGAACTTTGACCAGGAATAACTTTCACATGCTTCATCAACTTTTCCCCAACCAAATTCCATTTTGAATAAAATTCAATTCTATACATCTTTTCTTTTATTCTCAAGTCCAAAAGATGCTTCATTTGGAAGATATGATCTCATATGTTATAGGTTATTTCCAAAAAGTAAACAAAAGACACTTTTTGTCAAGGCAACTTACATCAAGATAATATCTCGAAATTCAAAAATGATTAAAAGAGAAAGTATAGAAGACATCTTGGGATTTCCAAAAAGTCAGAGATCATCTCCAAAATGTGAAAATTGAGCAAGTTATGAGTTGCATAAGTTGGGGAATTTTGAAATTTTAGACCCATTGACCTAATTGTTTAGACTCATACATGTTCATGATATAATAGAGGACCCCTAAAACCATTCCCTTATTTTTCATGATTTTTATTTATTTTATTTGATTTTTTCATTTAAAACAAATAAAATCAAGAACAAAGTGTAAAGAAAATGGGATTAGGCGTATGATTGGACTTATGGGTCAAGATTAAAGCCCAAATTTCGTACAAAGGCCAGCAAGGAAGTCCAGGTTCAATTCATGTCAAAAATGGCAAGGATTTCACAAGTTTGTAAACATTTAATATGTTTTACCTTGTTTTGAAAATGACCTTAATGCCTTGATTCTTACCTTACTTGTTTGTTCTCCTCTCACTCCTCTATATATACCACACTATGTAAGCTACAAAGGGACAAAAAAATCATTGTCTAAGAGCATGAAAAAATCATTTCCTAAGAGAGAGCTCGAAATTCACAAAAAATTCTAAGAAGTTGTAAAACTCATAACCCAAGTTCCATCTCCTCTCACTCAAAACCAGTGACTCCCTCATCCTTCTGAGGCCCTTAGGAGGCGATCCACATCATTATCCAACCCCCACGCATCTCAGAATCTCTTCATACCATCCCTCTGATTTGGTAAAATTTTGATTTCGAATCTCTTTGATTTCGTAATTTAAATCATTTTTATGCGTATATTCTTATTACTATTGATGTGTTGAGCAAGTCTAACATTTTACATGCAAGCATGAAGGCAGAAATAACATGATGTCATCATTAGGGCATCAAGAACGTTTGGTTTCAGATCTCAGGATATGGGACGATTCAGACAAAAATAAGCTCAGATTCGGAATCAGGACATTTTTTTTAATAATATTTATGTTGTCTTATTAACTTTTTTTTTAGATAATTAACTCAATCATAAAAATCTCATAAAAACAAAAATCCAAAAAAAAATTAGATTTAATTTTAATTAATAATCACTTTCTTTTTTAATTAAAATCAATTAGACATTAGATTTTTTTATTATCATTAACTTAATTTTCTTAAATCAATTAAAAAAATCATAAAATTGAAATAAAAAAAAATAGATTTAGGTTTTTTTTTAGATTAAAATTAATTTTTGAAAAATTAATTTTAATCCCATTTTAATGTTTATTTCATAATTAATTTAGAATTTAAAAAAAAAAAATATTAAGATCAAATCACAAAAATACCAAAAATATTTAGGCTCTTCTTTTTAGGATATTTAATTTTCTTTCTAAATAATCTTTCCTATTATTTTCTATTTATTTACCATTTTAGAAATAAATATATAGGTCGCACATATGATTTTGTAATAGTTAGTTTATCTTTTTAGTATTTTCTTTTTAAATATTGTAACTTCTCATGGGATGTAATAGTTTAAGATTTATTTTTCTGCACCTCTGTATATACATGTATATTACTGTTAGTAATTAGGTCGTGTATGACAAGATAAAAGCAAACGTTAGAAAACCTAACACTCAAGATAAATAATTGAAACACAGCACACTCGCACACGCCCACCTCTAACGTACCCTGACTTGTTGCCTTCGGATAAATAAACAGCCAAGACTCTCGAACGTAAGAGATTTTAGTGGTAACCCTTTGATTCAAAGATCATAAGTCCCTCGATGACCCTTTTGATGTTGCCTCGGTATATGATCTTAAAACCTTAGGGTAACTACTAAAGTATCTTACTAGCTGCTTTCGTGATTGTACGATGACCCTCGCCCGTCCCTCAAAAATCTAACGATAGGGCTACCTACTCACTAATAGTAGGATAACACTGCATAAAGGAAAAGAGGAAAATAACAAACTTTTCGAGTAGATAGATAACTCCTAGTTGCTTGCTCATAAAAACAATAAAAAAATAATTGTTTCACACATACACATACTCTTTTCTAAATATTTTCAAAGACAAAAAATACTTTGTATACGTTCTCGCTGAAACGAGAAACATTACAAAGTTCGCCGCACTAAGGCGTCTTTTCAAAATATCTTCAAAATACACTTACACAAAAAAAAGCATTTTCAAAGCGAGCTAGCAACTAAGAGCCCGTAGATAACTACGGATGGAAAAGATGCTAACACCTTCTCTTTCCATAACCTACCCTCTTACTCAGAAAATAATCTCGAAAGGTATTTCCTGTTTTTTTCATCCTTTCCTTTGTTGGATAAAAGAAAAGTCGGTGGCGACTCTTGCTAACCGCAACACTTGCGATAAAACGCAAACTAGTAAAGTCATTTCTCCCACCGTATTATAGTGTATATCTTAGATTAGTACTTTTACAAATCAATTGTTTATTTTAAAGAATATATATGTGCATCCTAGCTATTTGCTGCAATGAAATTACCATTCACTGGTTATAAAAATATGACAATAGTGACCTAAATGTGGTCTGCGTGATGTGGTAAATATGAAAAATTGCGACCTAAATGATGTCTGTGTGATGTTGAAAAAATATGAAAAATTAGGTACAAAAAAATTATAGGAAATCCACCTCGATTCCGCTAAAAAAAACAAACATATTACATCGGGTCATTGAGGCAACCAATGTTAAAATCTATATATTACGTCGGGCCATTGTGACAACCGATGTTAAAAATCATATATTACATCGGGCCAGTTAGACAACCGATGTAAAATATTACATATAAAATTATCTTTGATGTGGTATGTGGTATGTGGATTTTTCACATCAGACCTAACATCCAACCGATGTGGTATGTGGATTTTTCATATCGGGCTGTTATCCGATGTAAAATATCTTTGATTTACTACATTACTTGAATTTACATCAGATTCAGACGCGATATAAAATATACTTTTCACCTGATATAAAAAGTCTTTCCTACATAGCATTTTTTAAAGTAAATACATGTCACAATTGTTTTCTTGAACAATATTTAATAATTTTCTCATTTTAAATATTAATAAAACTATCATTACATAAATATTTTAACAATCACAAAAATCAAGAGATTCATTTATGACAAAAAAAAAATTTTATGTGTGAGCAACTTATTTAATTATTTAAGTTGTTCAATGTGTAATTTTTTAAAGATATACCTTTATAAAAATTCATTTGCTAAACATAGTCGGTCATAGCCCACACATAATTTAACCTGTTTGTTTTTGGAGAAAAATTCTTCCGCAAACACTACACTGTAACAACTGAAAAAAGCTAACTACCAAATTTAGTTGACTATAATAATTAGTATATGTGTAAATTTACTATTAGGACACCTTTAAAAAAAATGGAAAATATAATATATTTAAAATAAGTGAATTAAATATATACTACAAAATTACATAACAATATATGATTTTTTTAAATGAATAAATTATTATTGAATTGCTATATATACATAAAACATAGTATTTCATAAAATTTTAAATATATTTTTAAAAAAACTTTAATATTTTTATCTCAAATCGACTTTAAAAAGATAAAATATAATAAATATGTATTGACAGCGTAAAATAGTTTTATATTATTATCTAATAATAAAACAGTATGTCATATTATTAAAAAATTTAAAATAAAAAATAATATGTCTTAATACATGATTCTGATTGATCGACAGATTTTACACAATAATACACAATCTATTTTTCCAAATAATATTATATTTTTAACAATAATTATCATATTTGAAATATAATTTACATCAATGTGAATATATTAGTTTCTAATTTATATTTATGAAACTAAAAATATAATAAATATTAGTAAAATAAAAAAGTTGATGGTCAAATGCACAATTATGGTACAACAAACAAGTAACATTAAAAAGAGCATAGTAGCATAGTACATGAAAAAAGTAGGAAAGGAGTAATGGTGGGAAATGGGAACACAGTACATCCTCCACCAGCAAAGTGGTGGGGCCCACATGTCTCTGAAATTTAACGTACAAAAAGATAAGATTAAGATGCCTTCGGTTTCCTAATCTAACAATCCTGTTCCTGGGACTCTGTGGGTGCGTTTCCTCCTTCCCAGGTCAGGTTACCTTGTTTGTTTTTCTGTTTTTTCTTCTTCATCGTGTGAGTAAAAAAAACGTGACATTTTCACTCTAGTGCTTTTTCTTCATTTTTCAAAGATTCTGTTCAACACGTGCCACGTGTCAATATTACACGTGTGAAATGAATCTTCTCACCCATCACTTTTTACTACTGTACTTTTTTTGGATTTGAAAGTCACTTCTGGTTGAATGCAGAATATTATGTGTCAGCAAAGGTGACAATGCATTAAATACAATATATTTTTGTTTTTAAAATATTGAAGTGACATGATGAACGTAAATTTTTTTATTAACTGTATATGTATATGTAAAGTTGTTTGATAGTAAATTACTTTTAAACTCATTTTTTTAATGAATTTAATTATTTAAGAGTAGTTAGTTATTTTGAATTGTTTGATTAGTATTTTGTTTCAAATTATTAACTCTCACATGTTAAGATATGGTAAGATATTATATTTTTATAAAATTAATCTTATTAATATATTAAAAGTAATGTAAAGAGTACAAGTAAATAATACAAGTGAAAAATAATAATTATTATTATATTAAAAGTGAAAATGATAATTATTTTAAAATAAAATTTATTTGTTAAAACGACTGTCATTTTAAAATAGAGAGAATATTTTACTGTGCTTGTCTCATTCAATTAATTCAATTTTCTTTTTCATATTTTTTATGTGTTAGAGTTATTTGCGAGTGTTTCAATATTTAGTATAAAAAATTAATAGATATTGAAGCAACAACTTTCTTGCAAGAATAAATGATATATGAAAATAGCAATTTTCTATTACTAGCAATTTTACGTTTTGATAGTCACCATAATGACTATGTTGAAAAAAAATTGCGACGAAAAGAGTATTTGGACATTAGTTGAAAATATCATCACAATTTATCTAAAAGGGGCCATGTTGACAACCTCTTAGGAAAAACATAGGATGAACAAAAATTGAAGGATTTGAAGATGGAAAATTATTTGTTTCACACTATTGATGGCACAATCTTGAAAGCTATTCTTCAGAAAGACACCAACAAGAAAATTTGGGACTCAATGAAAGTTAAATATCAAGATTGTGGAAAGTTTCTCCGATCAATAGTTCTCAAGACTGTGAAATTGTGGAAAATTCTTCGATCAATGACAGTGAAATTTGATTATCTAGTTGACTCGATTGAAGAATCACACGACATTTATACATTTTTCATTAATCAACTGCAAAGTTCAGTGTTGATCTGTAAGAAAAGAAATAATAATCACTCTATAACTTAACAAAAAGATTTGAAAGACTTCACTAATGTCCCAATTGCTTATGAAGGTTTAGGACATGGTCAAGGAAAAGGAAGAGGCAAATTCATTTCTTATTTCAGAAGCAAGGCATGTGGTCAAGAATCAAGGTTTGATAAATCCCGCATTGAATACTCCAATTGTCATCGATATGGCCATTATAGGTTATAGTGTCATAATTTCATTAGAGGTCGGGAAAACAAATCAAATTATGATATGATAAAAAAATAAACAGCGTTGTTGATGGCATGCAATGACAAAGAAGAATAAAAAGTAATCATGTGCGGAGTGTTATATTTGTGAGAGTCCTAAACAAAGGCGGCTCGAGCGTCCTCGCCTAAGAGTGATATCGCCTAGACAACATCTTCACAAAATAGGGGAGCTCACCCTTGACACTGATGACGTGTACAATACATTTGTCTCCCGTTAGTTAGACGAGAGGAAGTCCACCATAAATTTTGAAGAATAGGTGGTAAACAATCTCCCCTAGTCACGAGGGAGTAGTTGCCGCCCATAAGGGTTTCCTAAACCTTAGTCCCAAAGAGCATCTATAAATACATATCCCCCATCAGAAGAAAAATGGATCCTAACTCATACTTTTATACCTACACACTCAATACATATACAAAGCCTCTGACCTCACGTGAGCATGTCCTCTAAACCACCATAAACACTACCTTACAGGGGTTCTCATCATCATGGGATAACCCTAACCACCACTATTTTTTATACACCTACTAAGGTCTCTGAGTGTCCATGCCCTTGGAGGGGTAACATACACACTTGTATTTTTGACCAATATAGTGGTGCCTATGCAAAACTAACTTAGATCACACCTTCTTTATCACCATCACCCTATTCACTGTTACCCTCCACTTCTACACCTAACAACTAAAGGTTCAAAGAAACACAAGAAATTGGGGATTTGAATTGGGTTTCTAAATTTGAAACTTTTTGAAACTCCCAAAAACAAACAACACAAAATCAACAATGATAAAGGACACACGTATTTTATCCTGGTTCACCATTAACTAGACTACTCTCAGCCCACCGACCAAGGTGATTTTGCCTTACCACAAGAACTTAATTCACTAATCAAAAACTTTGATTATAATTACAAAGACTACCCGTCAATGTCTTCTGAAGGATTCTAACTATATCCTAGTCCCTTAAGGAAATAAACTCGAAGATAACATGTTAATGACTTCTCGAGTATTTTGACTAAACACTTAATCACTTAAGTAAATTAATCAACTGGTTAATATTACATGGTTTTGTGTTTACAAAATGTTTCTTAATAATATGATACACATAGTTTCAATACAACAATATTTACAAAGAATGAGAGTTGTAAAGCTTTGAAGATAATAACAACTTTCTTCTTTGTGTAGCTTCTCAACTTTGTGTTCTCACTAATTTTTCTTTTCTTTGAATATGAACATTATAGTTCTTCGTGTTCTTTTGTATATCTCTCGTTCTTGTTTTCCAATGCTCAAGATCTCCTTTATATAGATGAAAAATATATTCGTTGGAGGGTGAAGTTGGAATTTCACAAATCAAATTTGCATGGAGACATTTGATGCAAAGTAGTAGAGTGGCGCTAGCAGCGACACAAGGAAGAGTGTGACTTATTGAAAAGGTTGGTATTGAGGCAAAATCCTTTTGCAGAGTAGTGTAGAGTATAATGATGTTGTATTATTATAATATCTCCATATTATCTTTCTTCAATGATGATATATTGAGTCAGAGGCTTCTGAGTAGAGGGAGTTGAAGCATGATCAGAGTTACTATCCTTCCTCTATTAACTTCTTGAGTAAGATGCTTCTGAATATAAGTTGTTGAAGCTTGATCAAAATTATCATCTCTCTTTAGTTAACTTCTTGAGTCAGAGGCGAGGCTTCTGATAAATTTAATTGAAGCTTGATCAGAGATTCTTCATAGTATTGAGAATGTTAAGTCTTCAGAGTCTTGAGTCATCAGAGTCATTCTGGATACTATCCTTTCACGATTTGACTTGATGCCTTCAGATGCATATTTTCTTGTAAACACATATTGCGACTTCATTGTTCAGAGTGTGTTAGATTGCCCAGAGTCCATAGTTGTTTGTTCAAATTCCAGAACTTTCACCAGTCCAGAGTCCACAACTTACAAGCTTAGAGTCAGAGTCTAGATCATAATCTACACACTTAAATAAGCCATTAGAGTACAAAATTGTTCTCTATAAATTGTATTCTTTTTTATCATCAAAACTCAAGGATTATTTTCCAAACCAAACTTGTTCCAACAATCTTCCCCCTTTTTTATGATGACACCATCATGTATTTTGATGAACGATTTTCCTTAAATAAAACACATAATAATTTAAAACATCAGTGTTAGGTTTGTAAGCTCCCCCTGAGTTTAAACCTTATTAAAATTTTTAACTTCATCAGATTAAGGTTGGCAAGCCCCCTCTAAGAATAATATCAAATATTTTCATGACTTCTTTAGAGTGAGGTTTGTAAGCACCCTAAGAGTAAGACTTAGAAATTTTTTATACACTAGAAAAATTTTAATCAGAGTAAAAGTGTTTGGTTAATCAAGGATCCATATGATCAGATTTATCAAAGTCATCACAAAGATCTTTTCAGCATAAAATTAAATAGATGTTGTAATTAGATTTGCTCTAGACTGGCCCAATGGCTAGAATTAGCGCGATCTGCTTCTACCTTCAACACGACCCAACAACTTTGGCCCACTAACTCTGGTCTTTGGTCAAGCATACATGGTTGATCATAACATGAGAATAGCAAGGATAATGATGCTCTGACCATACATCTGTCCGCATCAACTTCCACCCTTAAGTATGCTCGACACCTAAGGAGCAGACAACCAAGAAGCGCCCATAAATGCCCATGCCCATAATATCCTCCTTGCTCGGAGCAACGACTAGTTACAAGCACGGTTGCCCATTTTGACAAAGTCCTGGCAGTTACCTATTTTTGAGGAACACAATATTTAGGACTAAGAATAGGAACCAATGGCCAGGCATCGGGAGCATTATATAAACCCTCACACTTGTGAGGGACAGGTTTCTAATATTCACTTAAAAAAACCCTAATATCTTTCTTGTATCTCTTTACACCCATACTTACTTGATCGTCATAGTGCCTTACAAGTACACCCCTTCTTCTCCTCAGTTTTCCAGCCTAGTAGATGTCATCCTTCGGTCCACTTCTAGGTTCTAATCAATCGCTAAGATCAGTGGTGCCGTATGTGGGAATTTTGTCTTCCCCGTCTTCTTTTCTTCGAAAAAGAATATCAAAGCCACATTCAAAGACTCTGATCATGGCCAATCATGAATACTTCCATATTTATGGAAAAACCATCATTTCCCCTGTCCACAAGATAGACAAGAACGAAAAGCCTCCTCACCTCGAGGATATTCTTGACACCAGAGATGGTCGAACCGCTTCCCCCGACTTAGTCGATGTGGATCACGATGACATTCAATTCTTGGAGAATTAGATGTACAAGAAATCCACCAAGGACCCACCAGCGATCCTCCAGCCAGTTCCAATCCCGCCCAACACTGATTCGGCCATAGTGGCTCTGCTTGACGCTCTCAACCAAACCAATGCCCTAATCCTGCAATAGAGCAACATGACTGGAGCTTGGGAGAATAAGCACCCTTCAAGATCTACTCCTCGGAGATACCGACGACACGACTCCGTAGTACTTCACCAGCAAGGCGTAGCCACCATCCCACGCGAGAACAACAAGAAGTCCTGTTTCTCAGGAAATGAGGTTGCACCCCTCCTAGAAAAGACCGACGCCCTTCGATCACCAAGATAACTAGGGGTACTCAACAACCAGATGACGACCTTTTTCCATCCCCCAAGTCGAAGCGTCACCAAAGGAGCATTTCTCCCCGTCGGGACGACAACCCCCAACGAGGAAAAATAACTACTCTCCACCAGTATCTCGTAATTGCAGTGATGACGATGAGCCATGCGGCCTGTTATCTAGAGAAATCATGGAGACCCCACTTCCTGTCGGTCTAGAGAAACCCCCAAACTTGGGGACATACAACTGGACAATAGATTAAGATGACCACATCGAGAACATCGATGCCTTGCTCGACTATAAAGGATGTCAATGAGCAATCAAATGCCGACTCTTCCTGATGATGCTCACAAAGAGAGCCATGGATTGGTACAAGGTCCTCCCTTATGAGTCCATTAATTCTTAGAAGGGCTTGGGGAGACAATTCTCTAGGCATTTCACGGTATCTCGCCGACACCCCAAGTCAGAGGTTGCGCTGAAGGCCATCATCCAGGGGAAGGATGAGTCCCTTCGAGCGTACATTGAAAGGTTTAACCAGAAAGCCATCCAAGTCCCCACAACGGACACACTGAAGAAATATCTCCTCGAGCGAGGCTTTCACCCTCGCAACGAATTTTCTAAAGCAGTTTGCATTGAGACCCCTATAATGCTAGATTCCCTCCCTCCCAAAGCACAAGTGTACATCCAGTACGAGGAGAAGGAGGCTGCAAACATCGTGCGAGACTCGTGACATTGTGAGAATGAAAAAGTCTCGAAGAATGACGAGCCCTTGACATCCCATAGAGGAGGAGAAAAGAAAAGAGAGGAAAAATGTCGTGATTCAAGAGACTACAAGGGGACCGTTTCTCGTTCGACGGCTACACCCCTCTCAATACTTTACGCGAGCGTATTCTAACAGAATGTGCCAACTCAGAGTTTAGACAAGCTGGGATATGCTTCCCTCGTCAAAAACCGTCCAAGGAGGGGACAAACAAAAGCAAATACTACCGGTATCATAAAAGTCATGGGCATAATATAGAAGATTGCATCCATCTAAAGGATGCCATCGAGATACTCATTCGAGACAGGCATCTCAAACATTATGAAGAGAAGGAAGGTTCCCGTAAAGACACCTAAGAATACAAGAAAGTGGAGGAGGAGAAGACTTCCTCCAATGAGAGTCTCATGCCCGTCGCCTTGAGCATCACTCAGCTCGAAGACTTCTACTTCCCCGACCTGGACGAAGCCTCTCTATACTTCGTAACCCATAGCCCTTAGGAATCTTTTTCAGCTATAATGGTTATATCCGACGAGGGCTTCAACAAGTGTATGGTGGGCTCAGTCAAGAGAAGATTCGAGAAACTTATAGATTCCAGCTCCGACCAGAATGCCACCTTCGATAAGATCAGGGGAAGCTTCGTCCCCATTGCATTTTACAGAGAGGAGCTGCCCGGTGGGGCTCTTAACTCCAATATTCCTCTGTTGGTAAGGGCACAAATGACCAATTTTGACGTCAGGCAAATTTTGATCGATCAAGAAAGCTCGGTTGATATAATGTACTCCCATTTTTCACCACTCTACAGATGAATGAGACTCATGACCCCTTATGTTAGCTCTGACCTCTAGAGGTTCAACAGACCAGTCACTAAGCCTTGGAGATATGTTGAGCTGATCGTCATATTCGAGGAGACATAAACATCCAGGTCGATTAAAATGAAGTTCCTCATGGTGGACTTCCCTTCACTGTATCAATGAATTTTCAGGAGGCCTACCATGGCCGAGTTAATAGCAGCTCCCTCCACTGTGCATCTGAAGATGAAATACTACACTGAGAAGGGTCTCGTCGCCACCCTTCACGGGGACATACAAGCAGCGAGAAGATGCTTTATAGAAGCGGCCAAAGGTATAAGCTCCATCAGCATACAACCTAGAACAGTTAGCTGACCTGTCCATCCCAACAGTCCTGAAGAACCACAACCACTACCGCACGTCAACACGATCGACCTAGACAGTCGGTTCACAAAGAAGGACCTTTGAGAATTGAAGAGGAAAGGGAAAAATCCACTACTAAACGTAGAAAGCTCTTCTTCATCAATGATCCACAAAGAGCTCGTGCACCCTGTGCGCCTAATCCTGGAAGGGGACTTCGAGATCATTCCCCTCAGTGAAGATCCATCCAAAGGAGTAAAAATCGGTGCTGACCTCCCTGACTTGGCAAAAAGACAATTGAAAGTGTGCCTCAGAGAAAATGCGAACTTGTTCGCCTGGAGCATAGTAGAAATGCATGGCTTAGATCCAGAGATAGCTTGCCATCATCTAACAATTGATCCTATCATTAAGGTAGTTGCTCAACATAGGCGCCGACAGTCCCCGAAAAAAACCGAGGCTACCGAGCAAGTTGTTAAAGACCTCCTAGAGGCAAATTTTATTTTTGAAGCCCGATATACAACCTGGATGCGTATTCTGGATACAACCAGATCCCCATGGTAAAGACAGACAAGAAGTACACAACCTTCATAACCGATTCGTGCAACTATTACTTCAATGTAATGCCCTTCAGTCTAAAGAACGTCGACACTACATACCAACGAATGATGAACAAGGTCTTTCGAGGAGAAATAAGAGACATGATCAAGGTCTACATGGACGAAATGATCGTCAAGTCCAAAGAAGAAACCAACCATTCTCTCCACCTAAAGAAAGTCTTCGACCAAGTAAGAAAGTGCAGAATGTGTTTCAACTCAAAAAAATGCACCTTCGGTGTGCGTGCGGGCAAGTTCCTCAGTTTCTACCTAACAGAACAACGATCAAAGCCAACCCTGACAAATGTCAAGCATTTTCTGAGTTCCCAACACCAAACTCGAAGAAATCAATTCAAATCCTAAATGGAATGATCACCTTATTGTCATGTTTCATGCAAAAATCTTCCCAGCATGCACTTCCTCTTTTAAAACTGTAAGTACGAAGTGCGCCTAAGAGGGGGGGTGAATTAGGTACTTTAAAAAATTCTGGTTTTAGTGATGATGGATATTATTTTTTTTGGATTATGGTGAGTTTAGTAAAGAGTAAAGTGCAGAAAAATAAAGAGACACGAGCGACATATCCTGGTTCCCCTCACAGTCCGAGAGTACTCCAGTCCCCTTTCAACATGAAAGAGATTTCCTTATTGTGGCAAACTTAAACAAGAACTACCAAAAAGCCAAGAACAATCCTCTTGGACCAAGAACAATCCTCTTGTATTTTCACTATGTCAACAATGAGAACAATCCTCTCAAAGTGACTACACTTGTATCCAACAATCCTAGAAAGACAAGATTTAAAAAACCACTTAAACTTATTTCCAACAATCCTGAAAAATAAGTAAGTATATATCAATATTTGATTTTGAGTGAGTTAAGTAGTAATGATCACTTAGAATGATTTAATCAATGAAAGATCTTCTCTTCCAATGATAATAATGTACAATGACTCAAGATATAATGCTCAAAGTTTTCTGTTTAACAATATGTGAAAATGTGCAGAAAACTTATGTATGAAAGTGAAGAAAAGCTTGAGTTTGTATTTTGAAAATTCAGAAAATATATTTGGAAGAGGTGTTGAAAATGATTTTGAAAATGAGTATTTATATGTTCATAGAACCTTTTTGAAACATCATAAAGTTCTGTAAATGAATCATGAACAATTGCCAAGATTGAGTGAAAGGTTTCAATGAAAAGGTATTATGAACAGGCATGTGCAAAGCTGCTGTTTTTCAAAATCGTGTAGCATGCAATCGATTGCACCCTTTGTGTAAATCGATTGCACGGGGTTTCAACAGCTATATTTTCAAAAATTTTAAGTGTGCAATCGATTGCACAAGAGTGTAAATCGATTGCATGTGAATTTAGTAGCAAAAAATGATTGAGTGCAATCGATTACACAAGCAATGTAAATCGATTGCACTGAGAAACAGTAGCAAACATTTTGAAAATTTTAAGCATGCAATCGATTGCACAAGCAATGCAAATCGATTGCACTGAGAAACATAAGCAAATGATCTGAAAAATTGAAGCATGCAATCGATTGCACTAATATGCAAATCGATTGCACTCAAGTGAAAAATGAATTTTAACTTAGAAAAATGAATTTTAACTTAGAAAAACTTGACTAAGGATTTATAAAACATTTCTTTTCACCATTGAGCATCTATGTCTTAAGTTCAAAGTAAGTATTATCATTATACCTTGAAAGTTGCTAAGATCTTGAACTGAAGACTTTTTCCATAGATGCCTTGATCTTGATAAAAAAATCTTTGCCTTCTTTGTCAATCATGGTCTGTCTTCATCAAAACAAAAGTTCATTTGAGAAGCTTGATTTTACACTCTCCCCCTTTTTGATGATGACAAACAATCTTGCTTTGTGCGTTGTAATTTCCGGAAAGAGCTTCTCCCCCTAAGATGCATAACTCCCCTTTATGTATGAGAAGGTTGGAATCCTTTGTATTTGTTCATCTTGGTTGGAGAGTACCTTAAAAAATTAAGACAAGGAAATATACAAGCATAAAGTACCACATCCTTCTCCCCCTTTGACATTATCAAAAATAAGGGAAAGATGCAAAAAACAAACAGTAATAAAGCAATATATCAAGAAAACATTAATTAAACACGCAACACAAATTGTATAACGATTACACAGAAAATTTAACAAACAGAACATAGAATAACAGGACAAGGACATAACAGAAAATAGAGTTGGCCAGAACTTTATTATTGATGCATGTCCCAGTTGTTATAGGACCAATATCCTTGATTCAGAAATTGTTGTTGTAGAGGGGGTTCTGTGTAATGTTGTGGAGGTGTAGCTGGATTATTTGGATCATATGGTGGAATATGAAGATGAGAGTAAAGGTAAGAAAATTGTTGATTCACATCTGTGCGGAAGTCATTAATCCGGGTTATTGTAGAATCATTGATCTCATTCCATTGGTTGTTTATGTTGGTGTTCATGGAAGCAAATTGTTGAGACATGAAATCCATAAGCTCTTGATTGCTTGATCCAGAGGGAGTAGTAGGTGGAGAAGGTACAACTTCACCACCTTCGACTTCTTGATCGTTCCTGTTGTACCCCAAAATTTGCCCTCCCATATTCTTCAAGAAATTGCCAAGTCAAGCTTCAAAATCTCCCCAAAGGTTGCACAATGTAAGGGCCTCATAACAGTCAAAATTAGGGTTTTGGTTCTGATCAAGAAAATGAAGTTTCCAAGGGTCCAATCAAGTCCCACATGCCTACAAATATGGTCAAGCATCCTCATACAAAGTTTCAAGACTTTCAGCACAAAATTGCACAGTCAAAACCCTAATTGCACTACAGTCAACTGTAGGGGCAAAATGGTCATTTGACAGTCAAAAGTTCAAATTTTTGGTCAACATCTCATTTTGAAGCCACAAACATCATTTGATCAATGCTTGATCATGATTCTCAAAGCTTGGCTCAAGAATCATCAAGATGCAAAAGTTTCCTTATTTGGACAGTTGAAAAAGTCAACTGTAAATTGACCAGGGCATAACTTTCACATGGATTATCAGAAAAATTCCATCCAAAGCTCATTTTGAAGAGAAAGACATTTCCTACAACTCCTCTTCATACTTCAAGTCCAAGAAATGCTCTCACAAAAAGTTATCAATTTCAACATTATAGGTCATTTTCAAAAGTCAACAAAAAGGGACTTTAAGTCAAAGGCCATAACTTGAGATTGGTAAATCAAAATGACATGGGACCAAAGGAATTGGTTATAGGACTCAAATACCTTTCCAAAATGTCAAAGAACATGAGCAAAGCTTAAAAATTGAGCAAGTTATGCCTTGTGGAAGTTGGGAAAATTTTGGATATTTTGAAAAGTCAACATTGATTTAAATGACCTAAAATTGCTAATGGGCTTCTTTTTCTTCCACAATTCATTATCCAAAGCATGCACACGACCATTTGGCCCAAAGGGAAGTTTTTTTTTTATTTTTATTTATTTATTTGAATTTTTTATTACAATTAATTCATTTAAACTAAATAAAATATGGAAAAATGCTAAACTAATGAAATAAAATCCTTTTGTGCAGAAAATACTCTCATTGGACACTCAAAATTCGTGCATGATCAATTAGGGAAGGATTGGATATGATTGAGAGCAAATGTGCATGAAAAGATTTGAAAATATCATGGCTTAAAAATCAAATATTACATTCATCAATTCATGGATTTTGGACCAATTTTATTTGACCTAATCATTCCATACATAAGCCTGATCAAAACCCTCGTGCTCATTGACTGCAAGTCGTGCCATACATAGGAAACAAAACTTGAATTTTTTGTGAAAAAAGTGAAATCTGAAAACCAATTTCCAGGGCGATTCAAGGCAAGATTTTTATCCCATCACCTTCCTGAAGCTTCAAGGAAGGATTTCCAATCAAAATCATCCACTCTAACGCCCTAAATTGGTAACACGACCTCACCCTGTACCGAAAATATTTGAAACTCTTGCATCTCGATTCATACACTTTTCATAATTTTTGATGCTTGGTTTGTGTTCATTATAAGATTCTGAAGCTAACCACATAAATTAATTGCGTTTTCATGCGATATACATGATTATACCATTGATGCAGGTTAGGTTTTCTTGAAATCCAAATTAGGGGTTTCTTGATACTGTAAAATTAGGGGACCTAAATGCCATGACTATGTTCAGCACGCTTGGACGAAAAGAATAGCATTCTCGCGCTTAATTTATATACCCAGATGGCTTAATCGCTATTATGGGATATGGCTTATTTTGAGGGGGTTCAAAACCCCCGTTAACTGTCTTTATATTTTCAGGAAAACAAAACCATGAGGAAGACGATGAAGTGGCATAAGCTGAATGACTGGTTCAAAATCTCGCGCGAAAAAAAGAAGCGTTGGTGCTTGTTTGTTTTATTATATTTATTGATTATCTTATTTACAGATAGACAAAATAGCACGGTTGGTGAAGCGTTTGGTTGGTAATGCTCAGGACCTGGGTTCGAGTCCCAGGTCCCCCACCCCTTTCATGTTATTTTTCATATAATATTCTTGTGCAGTTTCAACGCTAAGGGGTATCATGCACCCTCAAAATCCAGCTGTCCACGTGCCCAATGGAACGATCAGAAGGCCAAGAATTGAAGAACAGGATGCACTCTAGTCAATGGGGATCCATGCCAACGCAATAGTCAACCAGGCCAAGGACAAATGGGCCTGAATCACTACAACAAACCCTCACAATTAGGGGCAGACCCCCTAGGTTTGCCATTATTTTTTATTCTTTCTTTTGCATTATTATTATTTTCTTTTAATTATTGACTTTTAATTCAATTATTTTCATAAAAATACAAAAAATAAAAAAATCAGAAAAGATGAAAAAATAATAAATATTTTTATTTTAGTAAATAAATTACATTAATTAATTTTAGTTTTAATTTAGGGTTTAATTATAATATTTTCATAATAAAAAACCTAAAATTGGTGGACTTAGGGTTTAATTAATTTTTTATCCCTTTTTATTTTCTTTCATAATAATTAAATATTAAATATTTATTTTTGTAATTAAATTGCATGTAAATTAATTAGGGTTAATTTTAGGTTAAAACTTTAACATATTTTCATAATAAAATAAAAATTGTAGAATTAGGGTTAGCATGTTATTTTAATTAATTCTTTTTCATTAAAACCAAAAAATACCAAAAACAATTTCTTTTTTTTTAGTTAATTAATTCCATCATTTAATTTAATTTTGCAAAAAGGGTCCAACGCCCTCGTTTTTTTATTCTTATTTAATTCGCATATTCATTTTATTTCTTATAATATTGATGTATCTCTCCCAAGGCCATGTAACATTTTAATTTCTCGCACTTTACCTTTACTTTCTTTATTTTCTGTCAAATCGGGTTCAAGAAATTTTGGCGATGTGGACCCGCGCCTTTTGTAATAGCTTTAGAACTTTTTATTTCTCGCAATTTTTAACTGTTAACAAATGTATGAAAGAATGAATGGACAAAAATAAAAACAAACGCTAGATCACTAATAACATGACAAGATAAATGCAAATGAACATGACACACAATTCACACACCACCCCTAGGGTACGCCTCACTGTTGCCTTGCCTCGAAAGGTGATCGTCGAGTAGAGGATGTCTTAGTAAGTCCTCATGATCCGGGAACCTGGCATGAGGGTAGCTTCTAAGGTGTCTTCCCATTGCTCTGGTGATCACCATGTCCCTACAACCTCGAATTGACCCGAACACCTCCAACGGTGGTGCTACCTACCTCTCAATGGTGGGATGGCACTACTTTAAAGGACATTTACACAGACGAATTCCTTAGGGTAGGTAGGTTCTCGTAGATACTTGCTCTAATTTCAAAACAAATTCAAAAAACTATTTTCACACCAACACCTTTTCAAAAAGCTTTCGAAAGCAATTTTTTCAAACACTCTTGAGGACCGATACAAGAGTCAAACTGGAATTTTCAAAGAAACTTTTTAAAACCCACAGTTGAAAAGCAAACAAACCATTTTGAAAACACAAATGAGCAAGTATCTAAGAGCCCATGGATAACCATGGATAGAAAGGGTGCTAACACCTTCCCTTTCTATAATCTACCTCCCGAACCGAGAGCAATCTCTATAAGGAATTTTTCTGTGCTTTTGTCCTTTCCATTTGGAGAAAATAAAAGACGGTGGCGACTCTTGCTTCCGCGACATTTTGCGAACCAGCGTTAAACAGTCAGTTCCAGATCCACCGATCACAGTTCCCTTCATCACCAACCACATCTTCACCAATGTAAGTGATAGTTTTTGTTTCTGGATTATAATGCACGCCCATTCTTGAGTCAACATTCTTGATGGAAATCTTATGAAGATTTGGATCCATATTGACTTTCTCAAACCCAGCAAAATCCACTCCAAATTCCTCCATAATTAATGTAACAAAATAAGCATATGGTAGAAATTTCGATTTTGCATCGACTTTCAACATATGCACCATTATAAGTCTTGCCCAGTTAACACTTATTCCTTTCTTTCTTGCATAAATTAGCTGCATTTCCAGGTCGGTCACAGTGCAGTGGTTTCCAACTCTTGGAAACATAATATAGACCATAAAGTAATGAAATAGTCGATCGTCTATATAATAGTTACCTGCACTCTAGGAGTCTCTGGATGGAATTACTCCGCCTAGACCACGAATCTGTTTGGCATGGAATTCAAGTTCACTTAATCTCCCAATGCTGTAATAGAAATCCTTTTTCTGGTAGTCATCCCATGCGTCATTTTCAGGATCATACAGGGAACTTCCAGTGTAGGGAATATGAAGAATCTCACCAACAACCTCAGGAGTTAAAGAGATTCGAGTACCCAACACATATGTCACCATTTTGCCTTTGTGGGGAGTTAAATTGCTGAAAAACACTCTTACCAGATCTTGATAATATGGACCAAATGAAGAAATTAGTGGTTCTAGACCATAAGCAGTTAAATCATTTTGAAAAGAGAAGCATTCTTGGGGAAAGGATGATAGCATACCATATTTAGGATTAGACACTATTTTCCTTTGAAAGTCCTTTGTGAATCTTGCTTCTTGTTCTTATGTGAGAGATGAAAGTAATGGATTAGAGGATGAATTGACCTTTTTCTTCCCTTTTTCTGAAGCTGGCACCTTCCTTTTTTGTCTTGAGCCATGGGTAAGGTATTTTAGGGTTTTGAGGATTTTAGGTTTTTTTGAGAGAGAAGGGTTTTTGATGAGCTGAGGTTTGGATATAATTTGAGTAGATAGAAATGCGTGGGTTGTATTAAAGTTAATTTGACTTGGGAATATGAGAGAGAGAGGAATTTTGACCAACAAAAATTTATGTCAGAAAAGCAAGTTACAGTAGGTGCAATCGATTTGCATACAAGTGCAATCGATTTGCACATAAAACAGAACCCAAATAAAACTGAAACGCACAGAGTGCAATCGATTTGCACTTATGGTGCAAACGATTTGCACTTGAAACATAAAGGTCGGAATTAAAAACACTCAGTGAGCAATCGATTTGCACTATTGTGCAATCGATTTGCATCAACAAAAAAAAGACCAAAAACATATTTTTCTTAAATTTAAACACCACTTAACATATATATTCACATATAGATTGGTTAATAACATATATATAAAAACATAACAAGGATATAAAGCATCTTATATGTCGTGTTCGTCAAGTATGCCAAGCTCTCGTCGAATCTTGTAGAACGACTCTCTTGCCAAAGGTTTAGTGAAGATATCGGCAATTTGATTATGAGTATCTACAAAGGTTATCTCGACATCTCCTTAAAGTACATGATCACGAAGAAAATGATGTCGTATGTCTATGTGCTTAGTTCTTGAATGCATGACTGGATTCTTCGTAATGTTTATTGCACTTGTATTGTCACACCGTAGAGGAATGCATCCTAGATCGAGTCCGTAGTCACGAAGTTTTTGTTTGAGCCACAAAATTTGAGCGCAACTACTACCTGCTGCAATATATTCTGCTTCGGCCGTGCTAACAGCAACGCATGCTTGTTTCTTGCAGGCCCATGATACTAATTCATTTCCAAGGATGTGACAAGTACCACTTGTGCTTTTTCTATCAGTTTTATAACCTGCATAATCTGCGTCAGAATAACCAACTAAGTTGCAAACACTACCTTTAGGATACCATAATCCGACACTTGTTGTTCCTTTGAGATACTTTATGATCCTCTTCACCGCCGTGAGATGAGATTCCTTTGGATTTGCTTGAAAGCGAGCACAGAGACAAACACTAAACATTATGTCCGGACGGCTTACCGTCAAGTATAATAAGGAGACAATCATACCTCGATACTTTGTAATATCGATGGGAACACCTAATTCATCTTGATCAACATATGTACCAGAACTCATTGGTGTAGACATTGCCTTACATTTATCCATGTCAAATCTTTTCAAGAGTTCCTTGCAATACTTGGATTGGTTGATGAAGATGCCATCTTTTAATTGTTTGATTTGAAGTCCAAGAAAATAATTCATTTTACCCATCATGGACATCTCAAATTCTCCTTGCATCATTGCTGAAAATTCTTCACACATTTCTTAGTTTGAAGATCCGAAAATGATATCATCAACATAGACTTGAGCTAGCAAGGTGTCATCTTTGATTTTATTGATAAACAGAGTCTTGTCAACTTTTCCCTTTTCAAAACCTTTTTCGCATAAGAAGTTGCTTAAACGATCATACCATGCCCTTGGTGCTTGTTTCAATCCATAGAGAGCTTTTCTCAATTTAAAAACATGAGATGGATTCTTGAAATCTTTGAACCCCGGGGGTTGCTTAACGTAGACTTCTTTAGTGATATATCCATTCAAGAATGCGCTTTTGACATCCATTTGGAAAAGCTGAAAATTTAATGAGCAAGCATAGGAAAGTAAGACACGAATAGCTTCTAACCTTGCAACCGGAGCGAAAGTTTCTTCAAAATCGATTCCTTCTTCTTGATTGTAGCCTTGTGCTACCAACCTTGCTTTGTTCCGAACAATTATTCCATTTTCGTCAAGTTTGTTTTTAAACACCCATCTTGTTCCAATAATGTGTTTGTTTCTTGGCCTAGGGACAAGTTCCCAAACTTGTTCCTTTCAAATTGATTTAATTCTTCTTGCATAGCGATAATCCATTGGTCATCTCCTAAGGCTTCATCAACTTTGGAAGGTTCAATTTGAGAGACAAACGCCATGTTTAGGCAATCATATTTGAGATTTAATCTTGTTGTCATACCTTGACTTAGATCACCAATTACTTTATCGATAGGATGATCTCTATGAGTTCTCCATTCTTTGGGTAGATCATTGAGATTTGATTCTTGTTGGGGTGATTCTTCGTGTTGATTTGGTTGATCTTTGGAAGTATTTTCTTGAGGTCCTTCTAGTATTTCATCATCATTATCACAAACAATATTATCCTCCTTGGAGGGGTTAGATTCATCAAAAGATACATGCATTGATTCTTCAATTGTTAAAGTTCTTTTGTTGTAGATTCTATATGCCTTACTAGAAAGAGAGTAGCCAAGAAAAATACCTTCATCGGATTTTTCATCAAACTTACCAAGGTTATCTTTGTCATTGTTTAAGACAAAGCATTTTCATCCGAAAATGTGAAAGAAAGCAATGTTTGGTTTCCTCCCTTTGAAGAGTTCATATGGAGTTTTCTTCAAGATTGGTCTTATGTTAACTCTATTGCCAACAAAACATGTCGTGCTCACCGCATCCGCCCAAAAATATTTTGGAAGATTTGAGTCGCTAAGCATCATTCTAGAAAGTTCCACAAGAGACCTATTCTTTCTTTCTACCACTCCATTTTGTTGAGGAGTCCTTGGTGCTGAGAAGTTGTGAGATATTCCATGTTCTCCATAAAATTCTTCAAATAGAGCATTTTGAAATTCTCCGCCATGATCACTTCTTATGGAGGCAATTGTTAGGGACTTCTCATTTTGAATTTGTTTAGCATACTTATTGAACGCCTTGAATGCATCACTTTTCTGCACTAAAAAGAATGTCCAAGTATATCTAGATAAATCGTCAACAATAACCAAAGCATATACATTACCTCCAAAACTTCTTGTTCTTGATGGACCAAATAAGTCCATATGTAACAATTATAGTGGCCTTGTAGTAGACACCACATTTTTAGATTTGAAAGTTGATTTTGTTTTTCCCCTTTTGACAAGCATCACAAAGTCTATCTTTGACGAAATTTCTCTTAGGCAGCCCAATGACAAGATCATGCTTGATTAGTTTATTCAAGTGTTCCACGTGAATATGAGAAATTCTTTTGTGCCACAGCCATGAATCATCGTTGTTCGCCATGAGACATTTTACCTTCAAATATGGATCATCAAGGGAAATCATGAATATATTATTTATTCTTTTACCTTTAAGTATAACCTCATGTGTGACTTCGTCTTCTATCAAGCATTCATCCTTAGTGAACTTGATCTTGAAGCCTTTGTCACAAAGTTGGCTAATACTAAGAAGATTATGCTTTAGTCCTTCAACATAAAGAACATCTTCAATGGATGTGAAAGGTGGAGCACCAACTTTGCCTTTGCCAAGGATTCTTCCCTTATTATTGTCTCCATAAGTGACAAAACCCTTGGCCTTTAGCACTAGATTTGAAAATTGGTTTATGTCTCCCGTCATATACTTTGAACAACCACTATCAAGATACCAAAGATTGCATGTGGTCTTCAAGCATACCTGCAAAACAAATTAGGCTTTGTTAGGTACCCAAGTTGCTTTGGGTCCTTCTTAATTAGTGTCTTTCTTTACCCATACATAATGCCCACTTGCCACACTAAAGTTTCTAACATAACAAGCATTATGTGTATGGCCTTTAATGCCACAATAAAAACAAGTAGGTTCAAAGTTACTTCTATATCTAGAAGGATAAGATTTCTTCTTAGGAAATGTTTTCTTTTTAGGATAGTGATGAACTATTTTAGGTTTGTTCACTTTCTCTTTGGATGATTGATCACTAGCCTTAACAAAGATAGTTTTATTAGAACTTGGTTTTGAAAACTTCGAATATCTAAGTCCACTTTTATCATTGGAGTATCTTTGTTGGATAAGAACACCTTCCAATCCAATTTGGCCTTTTTCATATCTTTCAATGACTCTTTTTAATTGGATAATTTGGAAAGAGAGTGATTCACAATTTTTGCATACAAAATTCTTTTTTTGTTCATCACTTGATTTTTGTTTTTCTTCTTTGAAATCTTTTTCCATAGATTCACATTTTTTCTTCTAAGCATGAAATTTGTTTCTTTTGTGATGAAATAGTTTTATACAGAATTTTGCATTCATTCAATAGTTCATCTATAGCACCTTGTGCATCACTACCAAAAAGAGAAAATTCATTACTAACCTCATTGTCTTCATCATCGAAATGGTGTGAGGCCATCAACGCTAGATTTGCACTTTCATCACTATCGGAATCAGATGAGGAACTTATTACATTATCTTCCCATGCAACATAGGCCTTTTTGTTCTTGAATCCCTTATTTCTTTTGAAGCCACCTTTCTTAGAGAGTTTTGGACAATCCGGCTTGATATGACCTTGCTTATGACATTCATAACATGTGACTTCTTGTGTTGATGTGGAAGCTTCCTTTTTCTTAAATTGTTTCTTTCCTTTTGAATGAGAAAAGGATTTGTCATTTCTACCAAAGAAGTTACCAAGCCTTTTGACAAGAAGCATGAAATTTTCATCTTCTTCTGGATTGTCTTCCTTTTCAACTTCCTTGGAATCTATCTTCAAAGCAATATTCTTGGATTTTTCTTCTCTTGATTTTCATGTTTTTCAAGTCTTCTGAGTTCCGTTTCATATTCTTGAAGTTTCCCAAACAATGTTACGGACGTCATGGAGGAGAGACTTTTCTTTTCTGAAATTGCCGTTACCTTTGGTTGCCATTCCCTAGTTAAGGACCTAAGCGCTTTCAGATTTAGTTCATCATTCGTCAAAGTCTTACCAAGATAACTTAGATGATTTGTCAAGTGCACAAATCTCTTTTATAGGTCAAGAATGGTTTCTCCGGGCTGCATTTAAAATAATTCGTATTCATGACTCAGGGTATTTAGTCTTGATCTTTTTACTTCAACCGTTCCTTCATGAGTTTGTACCAAGGTATCCCTTATTTCTTTTGTTGTCTTGCATGCCGAGACACGGAAGAATTCATCCATGCTAAGTACACCTTGAAGAAGGTTTATTGCCTTTTTATCATAGAGAACTCTCTTCTTATCATCATCGTCCCATGCAGTTTTAGGCTTTGATGAGCCAACACCATTGATTACCGTTATATGGATAAATGGACCATTCTCGACGGCATCCCATATTTCTTCTCCTTGTGCTTCTAGATGTGTCTTCATGCGTATTTTCCAAAAGTCAAAATATTCACCACAAAATAGAGGAGGCTTGTTGTTACTACCACCATCTCTGAAAATGAGATTTGGATTTGCGGAAGCCATTCTGGATCTTTTAGGAACATGTTACCTATAACCTGCTCTGATGCCAATTGTAAGTACGAAGTGCGCCTAAGAAGGGGGAGGGGGGTGAATTAGGTGCTTTAAAAAATTCTGGTTTTAGTGATGATGGATATTATTTTTCTGGATTATGGTGAGTTTAGGAAATAGTAAAGTGCAGAAAAATAAAGAGACACGAGTGATATATCCTGGTTCCCCTCACAGTCCGAGAGTACTCCAGTCCCCTTTCAACATGAAAGAGATTTCCTAATTGTGGCAAACTTAAACAAGAACTACCAAAAAGCCAAGAACAATCCTCTTGGACCAAGAACAATCCTCTTGAATTTTCACTATGTCAACAATGAGAACAATCCTCTCAAAGTGACTACACTTGTATCCAACAATCCTGGAAAGACAAGATTTAAAAAACCACTTAAACTTATTTCCAACAATCCTGAAAAATAAGTAAGTATCTATCAATATTTGATTTTGAGTGAGTTGAGTAGTAATGATCACTTAGAGTGATTTTATCAATGAATGATCTTCTCTTCCAATGATAATAATGTACAATGACTCAAGATATAATGCTCAAAGTTTTCTGTTTAACAATATGTGAAAATGTGCAGAAAACTTATGTATGAAAGTTAAAAAAAGCTTGAGTTTGTATTTTGAAAATTCAGAAAATATATTTGGAAGATGTGTTGAAAATGATTTTGAAAATGAGTATTTATATGTTAATATCACCTTTTTGAAACATCATAAAGTTCTGTAAATGAATCATGAACAATTGCCAAGACTGAGTGAAAGGTTTCAATGAAAAGGTATTATGAACATGCATGTGCAAAGCTGCTGTTTTTCAAAATCGTGCAGCATGCAATCGATTGCACCCTTTGTGTAAATCAATTGCACGGGGTTTCAATAGCTATATTTTCAAAAGTTTTAAGTGTGAAATCGATTGCACAAGAGTGTAAATCAATTGCATGTGAAGTCAGTAGCAAAAAATGATTGAGTGCAATCGATTGCACAAGCAATGTAAATCGATTGCACTAAGAAACAGTAGCAAACGTTTTGAAAATTTTAAGCATGCAATCGATTGCACAAGCAATGCAAATCAATTACACTGAGAAACAGAAGCAAATGATCTGAAAAATTGAAGCATGCAATCGATTGCACTAATATGCAAATCGATTGCACTCAAGTGAAAAATGAATTTTAACTTAGAAAAACTTGAGTAAGGATTTATAAAACATTTATTTTCACCATTGAGCATCTTTGTCTTAAGTTCAAAGTAAGTATTATCATTATACCTTGAAAGTTTCTAAGATCTTGAACTGAAGACTTTGTCCATAGATGCCTTGAGCTTGATCAAAAAATCTTTGCCTTCTTTGTCAATCATGGTTTGTCATCATCAAAACAAAAGTTCATTTGAGAAGCTTGATTTTACAAAAACTCCTCCGTAAATAGGAAACATTTGAGTGGACCGAGGAGTGTGAGCGCGCCCTCTTCCCCCTAAACCAGGAACTATCACAACCACCAGTCCTTTCACGACCAAATAAGTAAGAAATTCTCTATCTTTACCTGGTTGTGGCATTAGAGGCTGTGAGCGCCACCCTCATCCGAGAAACCCCTGAGGGGCAGAAACCCATTTATTTCACGAGCAAGGCCTTACAGGTCCCTAAAGTAAGGTATCAACAGATCGAGAAAGTAGCCTTGGCACTCATTAATGCAACAAGGAGGCTGAGACATTATTTCTTGGCACACACGATTGTAGTCCGAACAGAGCAACCAATAAAGAAGTTACTCGGTCGACTATATATGGCAGAAATATTGCTCAAATGGTCGTTAGAACTCTCTGAGTTTGACAATACATATGAAATTAGAAAAGTCCTTAAAGCTCAGGTACTGGTCGACTTTGTGGCAGAAGCGGGGATGGACCATCTTCGTCGATGAGGCTTCCAGTTTGACAGGGAGCGGAGCGGGCATCATATAAACGAGGAAGGGATCTTGGCCAAAGCCTCTTTCACACTCTCTTTCTTGACCTCAAACAACCAATCCGATTACGAAGCATTCCTAGTAGGATTATGCCTAGCCAAAGATTTAGGGGCTGAAGAAGTGAAAATCTTCACATATTCCCAATTCGTTGCGACTCAGGTACGAGGATAATATTAGGTCAAAAACGATCATCTCTATGAATACTAGACTTTGGTCTAAGAAGGAATTAAGAAATTTGAGTCTATAGACGTGTGGAAATACAGAAAATACTTCCTCGGCCGAGCATTGAAAAACCTTTCTCGACTATAGACGTGTGCACCATTAGTGACAGTAACTACTGGATGACCCCAATATATAAACACCTTACGAAAAGGGAACTTTTGACTGATCAGAATAAGGCCAACATAGTCAGGAGTAAATTTTGTTCCTACGTTCTGGTCAAAGGCTGATTGTACAAAAGGGGATTCTTCATCCCTCTCCTCAAATGTGTCGAACAAAACAAAATAGCCCACATCCTATGTGAAATCCACGAAGGAATCTACGACCAACACCTATGTGGGATATCCCTTGCCAGGAAAGAATTATGGGAAGGATACTACTAGCCTACCATTCAGCACGACACCAAAGAGCATGTAAAAAGTGTGACAAATGCCAACGCCACGGGGAGATGCACTTGGCGCCTCTAAACGAACTCTAGTCTCTCTCATCTCCTGTGTCGTAACCGGTCAAAAAATAAAGAGTCGCCACCATTAATTATTGTCTTAAGGACGGGAGAATAACAGGTAACCCTAATTTTCTCAGAGATTCTAAATTCGTGAGTCGGTTAGATAAAGGGAAGGTGTTAGGCACTCTTCACCTCCCTTGTTCCCAAGTGGCTCCACTTTTAGGTTTAAGGGTAAAATGGGGAACTTGGTAGTTAATCTTTCTATATATTTAAGAAAAGAATTTAGTTTTTTATCTATGAACTCGGCTTGGTTAAAATCGTGTGCCTACGTATCTCCTTATGAAGAATCAGAGTCCAATTCGTAGTTTGAATGTATTTGGTTAGTTTTTTTTATGGATTGTGAAAATATTTTGAATTCTCCTTGAACCTTGTCTGGGTTTGAAAATAACGTAGTCGTAGACGCAGTTACTATAAAATATATCCACAATCTTATTTTTTGAAAATAAGTTGAATTTGAATTAAGTTAGTAAGAAAATGTTAGTATTTGATGTGTTAGATGTCTTAGAATTTATGATGCAATATGTAGAAAAAGAATTTGAATGATAAAAGTATTTGATAAAATATAAAGAAAACATGATTAGTATTTTAGAAAAATATTCAATAAATAACTATTTTCTTATTATTAAATATATATTCATATTTTTAATATTAATCCAATATTTATTTATCAATATGTTTATGAAAAAATGCACAAAAATATTTTAAGGCAATATGCTAAAATATGTCATGGGATAATATATATAAAAAATAAATTAAATAAACAAAGCAAATTATTTAAATAAATAAATTAAATAAATATTAAAATTATGCAGGGGGTGCAAATAATAAATTCATAGGGTGTAAGTATGAAGGCCTAAGCCCAACATTAGTTCCGAGTCCAAAAGCGCACAAGGGTGTAATTTTGAACTGGCTAGTAAAAACAAGGGGTATAGATAGACTTGGTTTGAGCCCAGTGTTGTACCCCAAAATTTACCCTCTTCATTTTACCTTACATGGCTTATACTTTACCATACATACTCATG
Source organism: Vicia faba (assembly GCA_948472305.1). Taxonomy (NCBI): domain Eukaryota; kingdom Viridiplantae; phylum Streptophyta; class Magnoliopsida; order Fabales; family Fabaceae; genus Vicia; species Vicia faba. The sequence continues at coordinate 1,178,496,828 of OX451740.1, forward strand.
CATTCTCATGATAGGATCAAAGTATCTTGGTTCATAGTTTCTTCTACAGGCTATAAAAGATGTTTGTTTGGTCAGTCAGTACAAAATGGGGGGGGGGGGGGGGTCTGTGATACGGTGGCAGAACCAACTGTTTTGAAACGCTGGTTTACGTTTTTCATTTTATGTTTGCAAAATGTCATGGTAAGCAAGATTCACCATCGACTTTTATTTCATCCAACCGGAAAGGAAAAAAGTACAGAAAAAATCCTTTTTCGAGATTTTGAGTACGGGGGGTAGATTATAGAAAGGGAAGGTGTTAGCACCTTTTCTATCCATGGTTTTCCATGGGCTCTTAGGTACTTGCTCATCTTTAAAATTTCTTGTGTACGTGCTTTGTTTTGAAAAGAGTTTTAACTTCGTGATAACCCTTGTATCAGTCCTCAAGGGTGTGACGAAGTTGTTTTGAAAATTGTTTTGAAATGTGTAAGTGTGAAATTTTTTGATTTGAGCAAGTACCTACTATCATCTACCTACTCGAAAAAAAGATCGTTGCTATTCTTGTTTACTTTAGACAACGCTATCCCACTATTGAGAAGTAGGTAGCAGCATCGTTGGAGTTGTAAGGGTCAATTCGAAAGGGACGTACGATCACTAAAGCAATGTTAGGACGTCTTAGTAATAACCCTAAAGTCTTAAGATCATATTCGAGGCAACACTTCCGAGGCAACATTTCCGAGGCAACATTTATGAACGGGACATTTGATCTTTGTGAGACAGGAGGACAATCACTAATACACCCTATACTTAATGATTGTTTACCAAAGGCAACCGAAGTGTGAGTATACTCTAAGAGTGATATGTGTGAGTGATCTGTTTTCAATTATTTAGTCTTTGCACATTAGGGTTTTCTAACTGTATAAAATTTTCATGCAATCTTATCATTCAATCCTATTATCATACATCTAGACAGTTAAATATTTGCGAGAATTAAAATGCGAGAAAGTAAATCTACCCTATTACAAGGCTTCGGGGAGAGGGGTTAATTACATAGCCAAAAAATCGGGAAAACGCGATAAATAAAAGCCCTAGATTAAACTATTACAAACCATGAACAGTTACAACAATATTGGCAAAAATAAATAATCAGCGCGCGGTGAATTAAATGAGAAGCGACTAGGGTTTTGACCCTTGACTAAACCTAATTTGTAATTGATTAAAGTAAACATGTTTTTTTGTCATTTTTGTTATTTAAGAAAGTAATGAAATATTTGAATTAAAAAAGAAAATCCTAAGTTCTAATTAATTTTAATTGTGAAAGAAATTAGAATTGCCTTAAATTAATTAAACTAATTACTTAAAAAACATGTATTAAGCAAATAAGTCTTCTTTCTATGATTTTTGGTTGGTTAATTTTAGAAAAAAAATAATTTTGGTGTTGATGAAAAAAAACAGAATAATTAAAGAAAAGAAAATTTAAAGAAAATAATGGAAATAACCAAGTGAGCCTGCTGTCAGCAGATCTGGTTCTGGCTGATGGGGTCTAGAAGATGTTGGCCCTCAGAAGATGGGGGTACTGGATCTGATCCTGGAAGGTGGATCCAACAGATGATGACCCTCAGAAGATGGGGTGCGCTGTATCTAGTTCTGAATGGGATCCAGAAGATGATGGCCTGCACGTGTTGGATCTGGTTCTGACTGGGATCCAGAAGATGATGCGCTGGATCTGATCCTGGCTAATGGATCAGAAAGATGGTGCATTAGATCTGATGCTGGCTAGGGGATCCAGAAGGTGATGATCCTCATAAGATGCACGTGCTGGCTCTGGCGAAAACAAAGGAGAAAATACCAAAAGCTCACACCTGGGATCGAACCCAGAATAATGAGCTTCTGACTTCCTTCTTCTGACCAATTGCGTTAGACGTTAGTTTATTAATGTAATAGAAACAAACAATATATATCAGATCTACAGGTTTCTGGCCAGAATGACGCGCCCGAATTTGAATCAGCCAATCAGGTTGTGACACGCTATCGTCTTCTTCCCTGGAACCGTCGTTTAAAACTCTGAACCTTTACCTACATACATGGCGCTGTAGCTATAACCCTGTGTATTTCAAAAATCGTGTGTGTTCAAGATAAATCTCCAAGGCTGGTACCAATCAACTCGTTTCATCCTCACGAGTCTCATGGTACCCGAATCAACGCCCAATTTCTCCTGTATAAAAAACCCCTAAAAACAACGAACAAACCCTAGCCATGACATCTGCACATACAGGTGTCAAAAATGCAATTGAATCATGGTGTCATGTTGCAAACATCTCAAAGGTTATAAATATGCCAATCAAATATGCTAAATATGCAAGAATTAGTGTATTTGATTTCAAGAAATCAAGCAAACCGTATGAATGTTGTAGGGTGATTCTGAGTGTCTCAGGCCTTGAAAACGATCTTGTTGGCTTCAGGGATGATCCAAGAATATGAATTGATCTTTTGAAATGCTTGAAATGGCTTGCGGAGCAAGATTTGATCAACACTTTTCTTTGAAAAATTTGAACTTTTTCTGCCTTTTCACGCCTCAAATCCCTCTGTTTTTGGTCTGCCTTTGTTCACTATCTATAATAGAGTGCATTAGGGTAAAAATTTGCATCAAATATTTGCCATTTATGAAGATTGACCATTGATTTATTCCATGCACCAAATCTTTCCAAAACAAGAATTTTCAATCTTTTTCTGTCCATATGAAGCCTTGCACGATTTGATCTTGCCACCAGCTGTATAATGACTCTAATCATGCATAAAATCTCAAGGTTTAATTGATTTTTGATATTTTCATTATTTTATATTGATTTTATTTGATTTAAATGAAATAAAATCAAAATAAATAATAAAAATAAAGAATGACAAGTGGAAGGGCTCATGGGCCGTGGATCACATCACAAGCTCAGTGCAAGCATAAAAAGTTAGGCCCATTTAGCAAAAAAAAATGCAATTTTGGACACATTTGACTTTTGGCAATTTTGCAAAAATGGTCAACTTTGACAAGGCATATCTCTTTCAATTTTGACCCTATGAGGGTGATCTTGGACTTTTTAGAAATATTAGGATGTCCTCTAAGCAACCCTTTTGGTCTCATTTCAATTGAGTCTTCCATGTTCATGTATGAAGCTTTGACCCAAAAGGTATTTTTGTTGACTTTTCAAAATAACCTATAATGTCCAAATTCACATCTTCTTGTGAGTGCATATTTTGAACTTGGGAGCCGAAGATGAATTGTAGGGGATTGCATCCTCTTCAAAAATGAGCTTTGGATGAGTTATTTTTGATAAAGTACGAGAAAGTTATGCTTGGTCAAAGTTGAGTTGACTTTTCCTACAAAACCCTAATTTAGCAACTTTTGGGTCTTGATGAATTGTGAGCAATCCTTGAGGAATCATGATCAACCCTTGAGAAAATGATTAATGATACTTAAAAATGAGGATGTTGACCAAAAATCTTGAGGTTTGACTGTATGTGAGCCACAATTGACTTTTGACCTAACACAATCGATTTCTAGGTATTTGAGCAATTGACTGAGTAAACTTCCTCTGCAAGGCTTAAAACTTGACATGGATGATCTTGAGAACATATTAGGACAATGGTGATAATTTGGGATCCTTTGGACTCAAGCATCTTGATGAAAAATGAAACCCTAATTTGAGGTAGACTGCCTTAGGAGAGAGTTTGTCTGGTCAACTCTTGGACCTCCTTGAGCAATTTGAGGACCTCACTTGACATGTATTGAGAAATATGGGAGGGAAAATTTTGGGGTACAACATGGTCCATATCCATAAATTTTGATTCTCTCAAACCAAAAGGTTTTCTTATATTTCCAGACATCTCATGTGATCATTAGAAGAGGGGAATTTGCAAAGTTTTGAGGAGAAATTACATTTATACTATTCACCTCTCAAAATTAGGGTTTTGACTAATTGAGGAATTTGAGGCTAAGCTAGAGTAAAATCTTTGAAGCATCACCTTCTCATCATCATAAGAAGCATCTTTGTTCAAAGGTTATCTCAATTTTCCCAGATAAATGAGAGTTTTGAAGATTGGTTACTATCTTCTAGCACAAAGGGTTAAATTTAGGGTTTTGATTTTAATCAAAAAATATCTTATTTCTTGGGAAAGAATTGATTCCATGCTTCTCTATATGTTGATAAACACCTATGATTGAAGGTTTGAGTGCCAATTTTGATTGGAAGAGGTTCAATTGATCAGAAGGGGCAAAATAGTCAATTTGACTAAAAGTCAACCATTGTCAAAGTTGACCAAGTGGACTTTTGATCAACCATCAATTCAAATATCCTATTTTCATATCTCATGATCATCGATGTCATAAAATCAAGAGAAAAGGTCAAATTAGAGATAACTTGTTCAAGAAGTTATTTAGACACTTAGAAAAATTCCTAAGTCCCTATAGTACTGAATTGTAGACATTCATAAATTTCTCATTTTTTATCCAATGGAGGAAAACCCGACATGATTGGAAAGCTTGAGAAAAACCCTACAAGATTGTCAATGTGTGTTCAAGTCCCAGAAGTGAAGCATTTGTGAGATATGGAGCTTAGAAGTTAAAGGCATAAAGTTGTCAAAAGTAACAAGTCACACACATATTAAGCTAGGCATTTCCACAAACAGTTGGTGCACCATTTTCATGATTGAATTTATTTTAATTCAAGCATTGAAAAATTGGAAAAAAAGCATGTTGAAGTCTGATATGTGAGTTTCATCTAGCTTTTTGAATTATACCAATTGAGCCATTATTGAGGAATATATAGTCAATCAAAGTGAAGACTTCAAGGGTTGCGTTTCTGGAAAGCCATGCATGCCCATGCATGCGCACGCGCCCTGACCTGCCAGGCTTATTTTTCCAAACTTCTCATTGAAATATCTCTCACTTATAGGCATCATTTTCAATAATTCAAAGATCTATGATGATCTACGTTAAGAGAGCTTCCCAAAGGCCTTCTAAACAAAGAAATCGCACGAGAAAATTAAGAGCAATTGAAGAAGGAAGTGAGCTAGTTAGTATTGTTTGGCATGCAACCAGTCTGCTTTCCCATGTTCTGCTTATGCCAGGTCATTAAGCATGCTTCCTTCACCTCTTTCCAAAACGATCATTAGCTCATTTAGAAACAACACAAAATGCAGCAAGAAAGTTATTTCCAACGGCTACAAATTAAAAAAGACTGTCCTACCCCCTAGCAAAGCTTCTTCTGCACACTTCATTGCTTTATATAAACTCACATTCATTCTCATTTCAAAGGAGGCTTGATCAATATTAATACAAAACCTCTAAAATTTTTCTTCGAAGTACAACTTCTCTCTCAAAACAGAATTTCATTCTTCAAATTTTCTCTCAAGATTATTTGTTCAAATATTCGATTCGGGGATAGTTACACAATATTGAATTGAAAGGGAGAGGTTCCTTGGATTTCTTTCAATTTCAGAGGCATAGAGTGAATTTATTTTTCACTAAATTATGGTAAGTGAATTATTAAGCTTCGATATGACATTTCATGTATGTATAAGATGTAGATCTTAAATGATAGCATAGCTGGCCAGATCTTAGATCTGATGAGTGTATACATGCAATTTAAATCTTGAAATTATGCTCTGTAACTTATGTTCAGACTATTTATCACAATGACTTAATGTCCATATTTCGTTTTACTCTAGCAACTTTTGAAAAATCTAATAGCATAATCGTGTTCCTTGGATTTTCTTGATGAACTTTGATGTTTGGATCTTTAGAATTGATGAAGAAACGAGAAAGATCTGTAGATCTGAAAATAGCATAATGAATCATGTTTTACATGTTCACAAAATTGTTGCAATCAATGGTTTTCGCGCGCGTTTTTCTCATTGAATCATGGATCATTTTTGAAAATTCTTGTTTTTATGTTATGGACCTCCACGAGACCTTTAATTTGATTAAAGTTTCATGAGTTTTCATCAAGAAACGAAGGAGAAATTGCAAGCTGAATTTAGCATACCAAACTGAAAAGAAGCATGTTAGGGCATGGTTTAATGACATGGACGATTACTTGGCGCGCGCTAATTGAACATGTTTTGTATTTCTTTTACAACATGTTTGCTTAAAAACAGGTGTAGTAGACCTTGGCAATTTTTAAATTTTAATTCATTTTTATTTTGTTTCTTTAATTTTGATTTAATATTTTCTATCATTAAAAAATTATCAAACATATATTAGACTCCTTTTTTTAGTTTCTTTTCATATTATGAATTTTTTTTAATATTTTTTTTAATCATTTTTAGAATAATAAATAAAAAAATGAATTCAATTAGGGTTTCTATTACCTTCTTAGTTCTAGAATTTTATTTTCCAAGTTTTATAAATATAAAAAACCCACAAAAAATACAGCAAGTTTCAATTTTAGTCAATTTCATAAAAAATATTTTTTGTTTAATTTTTACAAAATTTTGTGACAAGTAAATAAAATCAATCAATGGTTATATCATGTTTTTAACTTGTTTTTGCTACATGGTGTGAATAATTTTTGTTTGACATTTTCCTCTATTAATAAAATTTCACAAAAATATGCTTGTTGACCCTTAGGTATTAAGTCGTTTTTCTATAATTTTTAATTTAATTTACATTTCAATTTTCTTTTCTTTTTCTTCCAAATTTAGGAACTAATATTAGTTTTTTTGAACTCTTCTTTGTTAAAACCAAAAGGAACCTTTGAAACCCTAATTTCCTTTACTCATAAAAATTAAAAGAAATATGTTTAAATTTTTTGGATGACTTAAAATCACAAAAATAATTTTTGTTGAATTTTGACTTTTGATTTTAGATTTTTTTCACAAATATTTTGCTAAAAACCCTTCTAGTTTGATCCTTTTGTCAACTAGTACTAAAAATTCTCAATCATTTTCACCTCTTCAAATTAATCCAAGAGATTTAAACCATGTCTTTGACTTTTATAAGTCTTTAGGAAGCTAGGGTTCAGTTGTTTTAATTTTTACAAGTTTTCTTTAATTTTTAACCTAATTAGGATTTAGGGCTTCCATCCCTTTCAAAACTTGAATATTCTATTATCCACCTCTCTTGGTATGTTTAAGAGTCTCACTCATAACTTATGTTTATCAAAGATGTAAATCATGCTTGGTGATTAGTTTTTCTTGTGTGTGGATTTTACCCCGTTTTTGTTTGCTATACCATGCTCCCCATAAGATCTCCAATTCACTATTTTCAAAGTGTGAATTGAATAAACCTTAGGCCTATATCCATGTATTCCAATATTAGGTATATATTCCCCTCTTTTATCCTCAACTATATGATCAATAGTGCATGTTAACTCTAGGGTTATTTTTGCTAATCTCCCCTTAGAATTTTCTTTCTTCTTTTGCATCTCATTAAAACAAAAAAATCTTTTGTAAAAACTTCAAAATACTTAAGATTACTGATGAGAATCATATCTTTGTTGAGTACGAAAGATGATAAGCGAGTTTCTTCTCGATCTTATTTTTCTTCCATTCTAGGCTTTGGTGTGATTCAAGTCTCAAAGACTTTTTTTCATGAATAAGTGGAGAATTGGTTAATATCTCTCTTTTGAGATCAACTAGCTATTATCCGCAACAAAAACACCAACCAACACAAACTCTTCTTGCCTTTGTTCTTTTCTTTCAAACTTTTCAAAAGAACATCTTAATTCACTTCTGTGGTGACGCGTAAGTTTCCAAAGGTCGAGTTGCGGCATAAGGAGAAATTAATAATGTTCATTAAAAATTACAAAGAAAACAGAAGCTTTTTAGCCAAACTACGGTGCTCTGATTCCTTAAAGGGGATAGGTAGGCATTTGGTCACAGGGGCTCAGCCGAGCGACCTTTGTAATATTTCCTTCTTTTCCCGTGTTTTCTCTTTTGCATGCATTCCCCCCCCTTTGTATATTTATTTTTAGCTCTTAAGCTTTAAACCTAGATTTTATACACCCTTAGATTAGAACAACACAAGTGTATCCTGTGGAGTACCACAGACGTGTGGGGTACCAATACCTTCCCCTTGCGTAACTGACTCCTTACCCGATCTCTATGGTCGCAAGACCATGATTTCAATCTCTCAGGTTTTCTTGATGTTTCCCCTTTCCCTTCCCGTGGGATAAAATACATTCGATAAAGACTTCATTGAAATTTACCTTTGATGATTTGTCCAGCTGTTTCACCCAGTGCTTTGCTTTAGTCCAATAAGGCGCACGGGGTGTTAATTATCTCTAAGGAAATAAAAAGAAATAAGTTGGGGTGTTATTAGAACACGCCTAAGGCTCATAAGCTTGCACAAGGGCCCAAAATAAACTCTGGGTTCATTTGAGTGTGATGTGGGAAGGAGCATGCCTTATGATGAGGCAATAAGATCTCGTGCATTGATTTCATCCAACGGCCTCCAAGATCTGGTCTTGGAGTGTTGGCATGTTGGTAATCAAAATGGGTGGCTGAGATTTAAAGTGGACCGAGGGAGTAATGTATGCGGAACACAGGTGACTGGTCAACAGTCACCTCATCCGGGGGCTCTCAAGGAGCCACCCAGAATGCATCCAGAGACGAGAAAAGTATTATTTAAACAAAATAATGAGCTCATAACTCATTTTCTCTCTTCTTTTCTCTCTCCACACCAAACAAACGAAACCCTTGTATATTTTATAGAGAGAGGCTCTTCCTTCTCTCTAGAAATCCAGCGATCAAAAATCGCCCCGCCTTGGGCACCACCGGCAATAAATCGCTTATGCTGGCAGCTACTCCAGGGCAGCATTACCTTCATCAATAACCATTACAGATCTTCATACATTCATCCCATCTTCAATCCAAAATCCCAGAAACGCAACCCAAACCCAAAAAATCTTCATGCCTTCATCTAGGTTCACATGAACCCTATGAAGGATAACCCTAACCCTAAACAACTTCATCTAAACCCTAACCTTACTTCTAAACCCTAACTAAATCACTAAAACCTAACATGTTCGTCCCTAAACCTACCCAAATCACCAAAACCTAAATTATTTTGCCCTAACCCTAACCCAACATAAAAAACCCAGAAACCCTAATCCAAGCAAAAATCATAGAAGAACAACGCCAATCATCATCAGCAAAATTATAACCTCTAAGCTAAGTGATTAAGCTAATCGTCCACACAGTGATTCTTTTCGTTAAATTTCCTCTTCTGATTCCCTGGTCTTCTCCTTCTAATCTTTTCCTTCTTTTCTCTCCGCAGGTAATGTGATAAGGCTCAACTTAAAGAACTTGGAGTTTCAGTCGTGAAACCCAAGTCTTTACTGATGCAGAGCTCTTGTGGAGGTGAAGGATGAATAACAATAATAAAGATCTCCAAGGGTTTTTTGTATGTCCTTATTTTAATAGCTTAGGTCTAAATTTATAGTTTTAGGACTTTAGCACTTATAGGTTGAATTAGGAAATTAGTTAGTGATTTCCGTTACTTTTGTATGATTTATGTGATTGATTCAATCAAAATCAATTTAGGATTAAATTTAATTTTATTGTAAATTAGATTAGGGGTTGCGAATTTTGTAATGTACTTGGACTTGTTATTGTATAAATTCAAAACAAAATCAAAGAAAATTCCAGATTTAATTTGATTTGGCTGCAGATTTGATCCAAAATTTGTTTAAATTCTGGGCCTGGATACCTTGGGGACGAAGATGACAGATTGGGCGCAGCTTTTGGGAATTAGGGTTTTACCCTAATGTTGACTTGGTCAACAAAATTTGAAATAATAATAATAGTAATAAAATAACAAATAATAGTAATATTATTAGTAATAATAAATATGAATTATAATATTAACCATAACAACGATTAATAATTAATAATAATAATAATAAGTATTAATAAATAATCACTAATAAAAAATCAGAATTATACACAATGATAGTTGACTCGGTCAATTTTCAGAAAAATTAGAAATAAGCCCAAAAATATTCTATTGACTTCGGCCCCAAAAACAAATGAGTTAGTTAGGCCCCAAAACATACACCCTTTTATTAGCCAATACACCCCTCCTCTCTAGAGGGTTCACACTAATTTGCTAAGCCCAATTAATTACACCCCCTATTACCAATTTAAGATATATACACCCCCATCTAGAATATAAGACTTATTTAAATGTGTATCCCGTGACCTGTTTACAAAAAAATAGCCCAATTAAATGTTAATGAAATAATTCAACTGTTAATGCCTAAGGCAGGCAAATTTGGGTATGATAGCTACCCCTATTTAATCGCTCTCCGATTGAGGGTGCAAGAATATGAAGGTCTCACACATTTAGATTGGAGGGTTATTAAATAATGGAAGAACCCAAAAATTTGACCGCAGACTTGAACATATATGAAAAGATAAACCCCAAAAGATAAATGACCTAAATACAATGACACGGATGACCCGTCAACACCTAGAAAAAGTAACTGCAGACTTTGTGCCTTTACCATGACCTAGGAGATAAACAACACAAGCTTAAAAATTAACTTACTATTGCTTTGAGACTAACATAGTAACCTATAACGTAGATTTTTCCTACCCATCATAGTCTAGGGGATGAATAATACAAAGTTTCATAGCTCATTGTTGCTTGGAGACTAACACAATTGACCATATCGCAGAAAAATAGATAACTTAATGCTTATTCGAGACTGGGACAACGAGTTATATCGTAGATTTCGTATACTACTACAACATAGAGAGTAAATGATATGGGTTTGAAAATATTTTACTAACACTTCTAGACTAACATAGTAAGGTATAACGTAGAATTATGCATCTATCTCGGCCTAGAGGATAAATACCACAAACTTGATGATTCATCGTTGCTCGGAGACTGATACAATGAATCGTGTCAGAGGTCTTCGCCTATCTACTGCAACATAGGGGGTGAATAATACGAGTTTGAAAATAGATAACTTACTAAAGCTTCGAGACTAACATAGTATGCTATATCGCAAATTTTCATATCTATCACATCCTAGGGGATAAATAATGCGAACTTTGAGAAAGTGTTTTGATAATTGAATCTTAGATAACTAAACCAAAGATATAAGTCAAAGTTTACCAATTGTGTCTGTTCTTAACCAAAGTATCTATTTCTCTTGCGTAGGTTTGAACTTTTGGTCCGCGTAGACAAGTTATCTTGTTATAATCCCCAAGGTATTTCACAATATTGTTTACTAAATAAATCTTGAGAATGCAATGCACAATGTATATGAACAATGCCCTAAATATGATACCCAAATGTGTTATTTTGTATATGCACCAAGTGTCTCGTATGTACATGCTGCAAGTGTTTTTTGTAAATTGTTTTGATAATTTCCCGCTTTTAAATCATTGGATTCTTCCTAAGCAATCAACCTTCTGATGTTGTTTGTTGTCTCGTCGTGGTGTCTCCAAGTTGATTTGAATTTTGATATATCATGGTGAACAGTGTTAACAAGGTATTGATGATTGTATCATAGGCGTAGGCATATACATAAGTGTAGTCGTGGATGTAGATGTGGGTTTTATTTTAATGTTTTTCTAACCAAAGTGCTTTTTGATGTTTTATCAAATGCTTTTATTTGCTATGTCAAATCCCCAAGATAATTTCAATGCAGTGTTTACAAGAAATATTTGTATTATTTTGCAAACAAGTCGAAAAAAGAAAAACACAATTGAATTTGAATTTGAAAAACATATTGTTTTATTGATGAAAGTTCCTTTGAATAGGTGCGAGTATAAGATATAATTCCTAAAAATAGATAATTACAGAAATTTTAACAAAACTTGAAAATGACAATGAAAATGATAATTCATACTGTTGTTTCTCCAATATCCTTTGATAACTCCAATCTCCTTTGCTCCTGATTCAGATGATTTAAATCGATCATTCTATTTCATAGTCATGGTAATAGATTCTCGAATCGTAGTCTATTTGTTCATTTTTTGAATAAGATCCCTAACTTTTCCCTGGACTGCTCTTTCGGGTTTTCAATTCACTGAGATAATAATTTTTTTATATGCCCTTAAGTTTTGCCTGGATCTCTCTTTAGGGTTTTCAATCCACCGGGACGTCCCTTTTTGCCTAAGTCACCCGTGTAGCATTTTGACTTAGCGGGCCTTTTATATATAACATTTTTTGACTGTGTCAGAGTTCGTCAGATGTGGTAGTTCTTCCCCGTCCATTGTTGTGAGGATAAGACCTCCACCTGAGAATGCTGTTTTAACCACATATGGATCTTCTTAGTTAGGTGTCCATTTACCATATGAATCTAGGCGGGGTATTAGAATCTTCTTGAGGACCAAATCCCCCTTCGTTGAACACTCGAGGATTGGCCTTTTTATCGAATGCCTTCTTCATCCACTTTTCGTATAACTGACCATGACATAAAGCCGTTAAGCATTTTTCTTCAATGAGGTTGAGCTGATCCGGTCATGCATGAACCCATTCTAAATCTTCAAGTTTGGTTTCCATTAAAACTCGTAGTGATGGAATCTTTACTTCAATAGGGAGTACAACCTCCATGCCATATACGAGAGAAAAAGGAGTTGCCCTCATCAAATTACATACTAAGGTACGATAGCCATGTAGAGAAAAGGGAAGCATTTTGTGGAAATCTTTATATGTCTTCACCATTTTCTGAATGATTTTCTTGATATTCTTATTGTCGGCTTCAACGGCCCCGATCATCTTGGGTCGATAAGGTGATGAGTTATGAAGTTCAATCTTAAAGTCGTCACATAACTCCTTCATTATTTTGTTGTTCAAGTTGGACCCATTGTCTGTAATAATTATTCTTGGAATCCCATATCTGCATATAATGTTTTGCTTGATAAACCGAGTAACCACCTGTCTTGTCACATTTGTGTAGGAGCCAACTTCAACCCACTTGGTGAAGTAATCAATGGCGACTAGTATGAATTGGTGTCTGTTAGAAGCCTTTGGTTCAATCATTCCTATCATATCAATTCTCCATATCGAGAAAGGCCAAGGTGAACTCAAGAAATTCAGAGGAGTTGGTGGCATATGCATTTTGTCAGCATAGATTTGGAATTTGTGACATTTCTTTGTATAATGGTAAAAATCGGCTTCCATTGTTAACCAATAATAACTCAATCTCAAGATTTTTCTAGCCATGGCATGTCCATTTGTATGAGTCTTGAAGGTTCCTTTATGGATATCTCTCATAAGTATATATTCTTCATGTTTCTCCATGAACTTGAGTAACACCATATCATAGTTTCTTTTATACAACACATCACCATTTAAAAAGATCTTCGCAGCTAGCATTCATAAAGTTTTCTTGTCATTTATTGAGGCATTTTCTGGATATTCTCGTTTCTCCAAATACCTCTTGATTTCATAGAACCAAGGTTTGTTATCTGGCCCTTCTTCAATGACAAGAAAATGTGAAAGTTCTTCAAAATGTCTGATCGTGATGCATGGTTCGTGATTTGGCTAAGTTACCTTGAACATGGCTGATAAAGTTACCAAGGCGTCTGCCATATGATTTTTCTCTCGCGGAATATGAGTGAAGTGATCTCAGTGAATTCCGTAGCTAGCTTCAAAACATGATCCCGATATTGAATCAATTCGGGATGTCGAGTGTCCCATTCACCGTTGACTTGGTATATGACCAATGCTGAGTATCCATACACTTCGAGGTATTTAATCCTTAGATCAATAGCAGCTTCCAGACCCAATATACAAGCTTCGTATTAAGCAATGTTGTTGGTGAAATCAAAATATAACCTTTCAGTATAAGGTTTGTCAAAATTATTTGGAGAAGTCAGTAAGGCCCAAATTCCATGTTCTAGAACATTTGAAGCACCGTCAAACATGAGTGTCCAACGTGCCCCTAGTTTAGGTCCTTCGTGGAGTCCTGTTATTTCTTAGTCACCTATAACCATGACGTCTTCGTATTAGAAGTAGAACTTCATTGGTTGATACTCTGGTAATTATTAATGAGCTAGATGATCATCTAGTACACTACCTTTGATGGCCTTTTGAGTAACATATTGGATGTCATACTCAATTAGCAACATCTTCCATCGAGCAATTCTTCCTGTAGGAGATGGTTTTTCAAACACATATTTCAGGGGATCCATTCTTGCTATTAACCATGTGGTGTAAGTTAACATGTATTGTCTCAGTCGTTTAGTAGCCCAAGCCAAAGTGCAACAAGTCTTCTCGAGGAGTGAGTACCTGGTTTCACGATCAGTGGATTTCTTGCTAAGGTAGTAGATTACATGTTATTTTCTACCTATTTCATCGTGTTACCCCAATACACATCCCATAGATCCTTCAAGCACTGGTAAGTACATAAGTGGTCTTCCAGGAACTAGTGGCATCAAGATTGGTGTCTCTTGTAAATATTTCTTTACTGTTTCGAAGGATGTCTGATAGTCATCATTCCACTCCATAGTTTGATCTTTTCGAAGTAATTCGAATATACGTAGCGGTTAGGTACAATATGAACCTTGAGATGTAGTTTAATCTTCCTAAGAAAACACGAACCTCTTTTTCTATTCTTGGAGCTGGCATTTCCTATATGGCCTTCATTTTGTCGGGATCCACCTCTATACCTTGCTGACTTACAATAAAACCCAACAATTTTCCTGACCTAACACCAATTGTACATTTGTTCGGATTCAGCCTTAGTTTGAATTTCCATAGACGTTTGAATAATTTTTGCAAGTGAAGGATGTGATCCTCCTCCGTATGGGATTTGACAATAATATCATCCACGTACTCAACTTCTTTGTGGACCATGTCATGAAATAACATGACCATTGCTCATTGATAAGTTGTCTCTGTATTCTTCAGACCGAAGGGCATTACTTTGTAACAGAAAGTTCCCCAAGGAGTCATGAAAGTAGCCTTTTCCATATCCTCGGGCGCCATTTTGATTTGATTATAACCTGAGAAACCATCCATAAATGGTCGAGGCTTGAATTTTATTGTCCAACAAAACATCCATGTAAGGTAACGAGAATTTGTCTTTGGGACTTGCTTTGTTTAGATCCTGATAGTCTACACACATGCGTGCTTTACCATCTTTCTTGGGCACTAGCACTATGCTAGTTATCCAAGGTGGATAATATACCACGGCTAAGAACCCTGCATAAAATTGTTTAAGGACCTCTTCTCAAATCTTGTCAGACATGTCCGAACGAGTTCTTCTGAGCTTCTGTCTAATTGGAGAATAACCTTCTTTGAGAGGTAGTCTGTGCACCACAATATATGTATCTAATCCTGGCATATCTCTGTAAGACCAGACAAATATCAACATACTCGTGCAAAAGCTTGATCAACCTTTCTTTGACGCTTTCCTCCAATGTTGCCCCTAGCTTGATCTCTTTTGGATCTTTTTTTGTGCCAAGGTTGATGATCTCAGTAATTTCTTGGTAAGGTTATATATTGTCTGCTTTTTGCTCTAACACTCTTGCCAATTCTTCGGAGGGTTCAATATCTTCTTCCTCTTCCTCTTCAGCTTGGTTAATTGGTGCATCAAAGTTAAATCGGATAACATCAGTAACATTATCGGTGGGTTTAGATATGGATGTGCATATTTGATCATGTTTTGGTGCATTTTAGAATGTGAATTTGAAAAATGTATATGAAGAAAAGTATTGCCATTTGAAAATAAAAGAGAAATGCAAGAGAAAGACATGGATCTTAATTGAATGCACAACATTACTTTTATTAATTGAAAATACTATTTGAAAACAAATGGGGGGCCCTTACAAGCTAACCCTATGCCTCGAGCGTGACATAGTTTTTTTTTTTAAAATAGAAAAATTACTTTGGAAAGAAAAAGATCTCTGGAATCTCCACAGTTGTTCAATTCTTGAGCTCTTTGCCTAGATCACATTCAAGGATGAAGTTAGATGCTCCTTTAGTGTTTCTCTTGTTGGATATCATTTCTACTTATCCACCATGCTCTACTCCTTTGATGACGAAGGTTTCCTGGATGGGAGGAAATTCCCCCTTTGCCTTTCAAAGTAGCCTTTGACGGTTTGTAGCCCAAACCAAAACGATCTTTATTCTTAGGTATCTCTATAAGTTTACCCCAACCTTTTCAGGTATGATCCTCCACTATTGTTTGTAAATATCTCCATGAAGCCATAGTAGTTCCTGTTTTCTTGATTTTCTCTACCGGTAGAGTTACCATGGAAACAACTTCTAGGGCTTGGAACGGTGTTGCTACATAGTATTCATCCACACTCATGTATTTGTAGGACTCTAAGTGGATTACAAAGATGTCCTCCTCTTTGTCGATCACAACTAACTTTCCTTCAATAAGGAACTTTAATTTTTGATGCAAGGTTGAGCTAACAACCTATACCACATGAATCCAAGGTCGCCCGAGCAAGCATGTATATGTGTGTTCTATATCCATCACCTGAAAGGTAATGTAGAACATATATGGGAAGATCTTGACAGGAAGATCCACTTCTCTAAACACTATACTTTGAGAACCATCTAAAGATTTAACTATCATAAAACTTTGATTTATGACAACACCGTCTAGCGTTAGCTTCATCAAACTAGTTTTTGGTAGTACGTTGAAGGTGGAACCCGTATCAGTGAGCACCCTAGATAGGCTGGTTGTTCTTATATGAATAGAAATATGCAGCACTTTGTTGTGAGCTCTACCTTATGGAGGAAACTCACTGTCATTGAAGCCTACGCGTGATCCTGATGTCAGATTCTCCATGACTCCATTAAATTGATTTACTATAATCTCCTTTGTAACATGGCAGAACTTAGAATCTTCATCAGAGAGTCTCGTTGCACTTCTGAGTTAATGAGCAACGAGAGTATTGAAATCTTAGATGGGGTTTGATGTAGATTATCCACCACCCTATAATCACTTTTCTTGATTATTTTTAAGAATTATTCCTCCTCTTGGTCGGTAAAATTCATACTTAGAGGTTCTTGTTATTGACTTTCCTCCACCATGTTGTACCCCAAAATTTTCCCTCCCATATTCTTCAAGATTTGCCAAGATCATGCTTCAAAAACTCTCAAGGGTTGCACAATCCAATGGCCTCCTAACAGTCAAAAATTAGGGTTTTGGTTCTGGCAGAGAAATTGAAGCTTCCAAGGGCCCAACAAGTCCCACATTCCTATAAACATTGTCAAGCATCCACATGCCAAGTTTCAAGACTCACATCATCAAATTGCACAGTCAAAAACCCTAATTGCTTCACAGTCAACTGCAGGGGCAAAATGGTCATTTGACAGTCAAAAGTCCAAATTTTTGGTCAACATCTTATTTTGAAGCCACAAACATCATTTGATCAATTCTTGATCATGATTCTCAAGGCATGGCTAAAAAAGTCTCAAGATGCAAAAGTTTCTATTTTTGGACAGCTGGAAAAGTCAACTACAAATTGACCAGGGCATAACTTCCACATGGTTTATCAGAAAAATTCCATCCAAAGCTTATTTTGAAGAAAATGACATTTCCTACAACTCATCTTCACACTTCAAATCCAAGAAATGCTCTCACAAAAAGTTATCAATTTCAACATTATAGGTCATTTTCAAAAGTCAACAAAAAGGCATTTTAAGTCAAAGACCATAACTTGATATTGGCAAATCAAAATGACATGGGACCAAAGGCATTGGTTAGAGGACTTCAAGACCTTTCCAAAATGTCCAAGAACATGATCAAAGCTTAAATATTGAGCAAGATATGCCTTGTGGAAGTTGGGAAATTTTTGGGAATTTTGAAAATCAACTTTGCTTCAAATGCCTCAAAAATGCTAATGGGCCTCAATTTCTTCCATGAATCATCACCCAAAGGCCATGCACGACCCATTGACCTAAAGGGGAGTTATTTTCTTATTTTTAATTAATTAATTGAATTTTTAATCCTATTTATTCATTTAATTAAAATCAATTATGAGAAAAATACTAAACCATGTGCTTCAAATCTTTTTGTGCATAGAATTCACTCAATATTTCGTGCACCATTCAATAAGGAAAGATTCAATATGATTGGCAATGATTGGCATAAGAAAGGCATGAAAAAGATTGGAAAAGATTGAAAAAAGATCATGAAAATCAAATATTCAAAATCATCAATGCAAAGGCTTTGGGCTTGGTCTTTTTAACCTAATTCATTCACACATATATACACAACAAAAACCTAATGCCAAGAACACAAGAGCTGCGCTGCAAGATCAAGAACACATTGCACTTTTTTTCACAAAATATCAAAAACTGTTTTCATACTTAGAAGGCAATTCAAGGCTTGAAAAGTATTCCAAACGATTGCTGGGACCTTTCTGAACGTGTCTCAATACCTTTCCACTCTCCACGCATAAGGAATTGGTAGAATGAAGCCTCCCTGTTCATAAATATTTTCATATTCGTGTTTGAATTTGCATACATTTTTCATACGTTTTAAGCATTGATTTATACTAACATGAGTGTTCTGAAGCTATTGGCATTCTTTGATTGAATTATTAAGCCCTGTACACGAATCCACCATGAAAGCTGCTTAGGGTTTCAGAGCTCCAATTTTGGGGTTTCATTCATCTGGAAAAATTGGGCAACAAGACCAGCACCATTAAAATCGTGACATTCTGACGAATAGATCTCACACCTCACGCCCTTTTTCTTTTTAACCATGATCTAATCGCTATTTTGCAGGTTTGAGTTTAGTGGGGGTTTAAAACCCTCGCTATCCATTTGTATTTTCAGGCAAAAAATGAAGAAACAATGGAGAAGACGCTGAGCTGTTGGATTATGGTTGGCCAATTTGAAAGATTGGCGCGTTTTTTATTTATCCAGCATAGTATTGCTTTTCCCATTATATTAATTGTGTCCCATTTAACTAACAAATAAACGCGCTAGTCCAACTGGTTGGTGCGTTGTCATGCAGGAAATGGGACCTGGGTTCGATTCCCAGGTCCCCCATATTTCTTCATAATTTTGCTTGTAACGTGATCAGGTGTAATTCCTACCCAGTGACCCACCATACATGCATATGCCTGTGCTTGCCACCTATGCATAAGGATCAATCCAAAGGCCAAGATGTGGAGACTATCATGCATGCTCAGTCAACCACAAGCACGTGATCACTGGAAAGTCAAGAAAAGGCCAGATTTCTTGGGCCAAACTGCTTCTACAACACCTCCAAATTGGGCAGAAACCCCTCATTGTTTGTATATTCTTTCTCTTTTTTTTATTGTAATTATTTTAATTGTTTTTATTTAATTCACAAAATAATTTTTCATAACACAAAAAAATAAGAAATCATAAAAATAAAAATGTTTATTTAATATTTAATTAATTAATATTTTTGTAAATAAATTCTAATAATTAATTTAGTAACATTAGGCCAAAATTTTAATGCTTTTTCCTAAATAAATAAAATGTGTAGAAATTAGGTTTTTTAGTATTTTTTCCTTATTTTTCTTAATAAATAATTTCTTATTATTATTATTAATAATTATTAATTAATTTTGTAAATAAACTTGTAATTAAATGATTAGTGTAAATTAGGTCAAAACTTAAACATTTTTTTAATAATTAAAAAGCAAACTTAGAATTAGGGTTTTATTTAATTTCTAATTTCAATTAATTTTCTTTATTTCATAAATACCAAAAAACATCAAAAATGACTTCTTTTCTTATTAAATAATTAATTTCCTTTTGATTTCAATTTAATTTCTTTAAAGGGTCCAACGCCCTCGCATATTCGATTCTAATTTCTTTTTGCGCGTTTGTCTTTATTTTTTGTTTCAAGTATTGTGTAATTGCCCCAAAGCCTTGTAATAGTAATTAGGAAATTCATTTACTTTCCGAATTTTTATTAAAAACGGGTCTTTGTTAATTTGGCGATGTATAGACCCGCGCCTTGTAATATCGTAGGACCTTTATTTTCTGCATTTTAATTTCCTCACCTTTAAACTGTTAATCACATGAAAGAATGAATGTCCCAAATAAAATCAAAGCGTAGCTCACCCAATGCATGATCAAGATAAAACATAATTGAAAATGACACACAATTCACACACCACTCTTAGGGTACGCTTCACTGTTGCCTTGCCCCTCGAAACGTGGTCGTCGAGTATAGGACGTTTTAGTAAGTCCTTATGTCCATGAACATGGCATAAGGGTAGCTTCTAAGGTGTCCTACTATTGCTCTGGTGACCACATTGTCCCTAACCCTCGAATTGACCCGAACACCTCCAACGGTGGTGCTACCTACCTCTCAATGGTGGGATGGAACTACCTTAAGGACATTTACACAGCCTAATTCCTTAGGGTAGGTAGATGACTCATAGATACTTGCTCTAATTCAAAACAAATCAAAAACCTCTTTTCACACCGACACTTTCAAAAAGCTTTCAAAACAATTTTTCAAACACTCTTGAGGACTGATACAAGAGTCGATCTGAAATCTTAAACGAAACTTTTTCAAAACCCACTCACAATTGAAAAGCAAACAAACATTTTGAAAACACAATGAGCAAGTATCTAAGAGCCCATGGATAACCATGGATAGAAAGGGTGCTAACACCTTCCCTTTCTATAAATCTACCTCCCGAACCGAGAGCAATCTCATAAGGAATTTTTCTGTGCTTTTGTCCTTTCCTTGTTGGAGAAAATAAAAGACGGTGGCGACTCTTGCTTCCGCGACATTTCGCGAACCAGCTTTAAACAGTCAGTTCCAGATCCACCGATCACACACCACAACTTTTCCTTTATCCTTAACCATAATATCATCCTTCCTTTGTTGTTCAGGGCCATATATTTGACCGTTACGGGTTATGCCCCATGTCCCTGCTATATTTGTAATGGAAGGTCCTTGGCTAGTTGATGGTTCACATTCTTGCTTTAAACCATTGGCATAGACAGTCGTATCATAGTTTCATGGCATGGCTTTGTCACTTTCATAAGGAGTGGGAGATAGTCCCCTAATTACCATTTTAGTCTTCAAAAATATTGGTATCCTCAGAGTCTGGCGTGGTATCATTGCTGGTGCTTTTGTCGTATTTGACTCTGTTTACGCATAAATTTGGTAACCAACCACTAGTCCTTCAAACTAAATATTTTGGTAACTTGCAAGATCGACTAGATTGATACTAGGACATGTGTCTAGGTTTCTAAGATTAAACTTATAATGGGATTCATGTTTAACATTATTTTATTAATAACAATATAAAGATTAGAATTACAATTTAAAATAAGTTCGAATAAAATGGCTTCGAATAAGCAATGCAAAGGTTTCGACTAGAAACGTAGAGAAACATAAAGGAACTACATAATAAATGTAAATGACTTGAAAAAGTATTTTTTTTAATAAAAAGTAAAATAAATACTGGAAATGTTAAAAGAATTGATATTGATAAGGTAAAATGATTCGAAAAGAACAATAATGGTGTCTATAAGTACATTTTCTGCAACTCTTTTCTCTAACACTTGCTACTTAGAGTATATTGAGTAATTTTTACAAAACGAACACCCTGAATCCTAACATTAAGATCCCTATTTATACTAATTTGACCCTGTGATACGGTGGGAGAACTGACTTGGTTGTTTTATGTTTTATCGCAAATGTTGCGGTTAGCAAGAGTCGCCACCGACTTTTCTTTTATCCAAAAGGAAAGGCTGAAAAGAACAGGAAAGACCTTTGAGATGTTTTCTTGAGTTCGGGGGGTAGATTATGAAAAGGGAAGGTATTAGCACCCTTTTCATCCGTATTTATCTACGGGCTTTTAATTGCTTTCAAGATCACTTGCTTTTGTTTGAAAATATGCTTTGTGTGGTTTTTGAAAGTATTTTAAAAAGGGGCCATCGTTTAGGCAAACTATGTAATAGTTCTTGTTTGTAAGAACGTATACAAAGTGTTTAATATTTTGAAAATGTTTCAAGTTTGAAAGGTGTTTTGAAAGTGTTGGTGTTTGTTTTGAAAATAGCAAGGATGTTTTGGTTTGAAAATAAGCAAGCAACTAGGAACATTCTACCTACTCAAAAGTCTTTCTTGTTTATTTCCTCTTTCCTTTGGCATTGTTATTTTACCATGGATTGGTAAGTAACCTTATCTTTGGATGTAAAGGGACGGGTATGGATCATCGTATAGCCATGATAGAAATGTTTTGAAAATATCTTAGCAATTCTCTTTGAGGGACTAAGATCATTTTTGAAAGGCAACTTTGGATAGCGTCATCGAGGGACTATGATCTTGTATTTTTTATTGTTTTTGCTAAGATACTTCACATGCATAACATGGCCATTTTTGTAAGGAAACAAGTGGAGTTAACCCTAGAGGTGTAAGTGTGCAAGTGTGTTGATTTACATGCATTGTTTTGTCTTGATTAGAGTTTGCTAACTTGTTGATTTTAATCTTTCCATACAAACTCTAATTTACTAGCATTTATATATAAAGCATTAAATTGCAGGAAATAAAAATACTAAGTTATTACATCAATGGGGGATGGGGTGTACAAATTTACAAAATGGGGACTTTGCAAGAAAATTAAATCTAATTAACTATTACAACCATATTGAATATTGTACAAAATTGAAAATAAAAGGCATGAATGTAAAAATGGAACTTGATGTTTTTTTTGGGTTTTTCTATTAATAATAAAAAACATAATATTAGTAATGAAAATATGAAAATGAAATAAACTAAAAAAATAAAAATAAAATAAAATAAAGAAATAAATGACCAGGGGGTGCTGAAGCAGGACCAGGGGTTAGAAGCCAACAAAAGACCAATGCCCACTGCATTGATGCCCAGACGTGTGTGTTTGTCAAAAAAAAGAGTGAAAATGTGAAAAATGATCAAAAGGTAGCACACTGGGTGTTGAACCCACGCCCTCTTGGTTACCAGCGTGTTGCCTTACCACTGGGGTGGCTATACATTCGTTTATTAAAATGAAACGATAAATACAATAATGCTTCCAAGGCCTGTACTTCGTCTTCAACCTTCAGCCAACCAGAGCACCTGTAACTTGTTCATCTCTCAACAAAAATGGAAAGTACAAACATGAAAGTTGTGGCATTTCTTCCCACAAATCCAACTATTTAAATAACTAAAGCTATAAATCCAAGATGAGTGAGAATTTTTCTGGCCCTAATTTAAAACCTAAAAATTTCAGAAACTTCAACTCCAAAATTCTCTAAGCTCAGGCCATATAAATGCAAACTATGGATATGTACAACTTCGTGGCAATGAGGTATACATTTTAACTTTGAAAATGAAAGCTTAACAATGCCTATATGAGGAGTTCAAAAATCAGAAAAATCACCTTGCAAGAGGGTATCGTGTTTTGAGTTGGAGCAGATTTCAATGAGTTCTAGTGACTGGGTTAGCTTCTTCAAGTTCCCAGGAAGATAATGTGATGCTTGGCTTGAGCTGAAAGTTGCTGGGGAGTTCTGGAGAAGTCAAGTTGCGGACCCCTGTTTTTGAAAATGGAACTTGATGATTGAAGTGTTACAGTTGGGAAAAAGGACTTTGGATGGTTTGTATTTGATGTTTAGAAGCTTTAGGAACCAAAAGGCTTGGAAACACACGAGGGAGATGTGAGTTTCAAGTTTTTGGTCAGATTATGTAACAATGGAGTTTTTGTGTGTGATTCTGGGTTCTAGGGAGTTTGAGGGCTTAAGCATGCATGGGTTAGCTTGCAAATAGTGTATGTATTTATAGGCAAGAGGTTTTGTGTTCTACAACAAGTTAGAATTTGAATTTACATGTTGTAAAACCTTTACTTGTTTTTGAAGCAAACATGACAAACATCTTCCCAAAGCTTGCACCATGCTATTGTAGAGTGGTTGAACTTTAAACAAGCTTGCTTCTGACTTGTAGATGTTGTGTGTGCAGAAGGATTCATTGAGAGGCTCAAGAAGGGTTGACATTTTCAAAAGCATACTTTTCCAAAATGGAAGTCTTTCCTTTCTTCCAAAAATGGCAAGTTAACTTAGACAAAGCTTGCATTTAATGGATAATAGCCATAAAGTTTGTGTAATCTTCCGATTAAGGATAAATACACAAGTTATAGGGCCTGAAAAGTGGGATTATGCAGCATGGCTATGGATTTGGTTCATGTTCATCACAAAATATGTCTTGCAAAACAAGTTTGAAACCCTAACTTCTTGCCTTCGATTCTCCTTGCTCACAAATTATCTAAAGGAGTTCTTGTACATTTTAGAAAGCTTGTAATATGATCTATAACCAATCTTTGAATCACTTTTGCAAAATCCAAATGGAACTATGTGAAACTTGGCTCAGAAGTTAGGTCAAAATCCTGACCAAAATGCTCAAAATTTCACTAAGTGTTTTAGTTTCATGAACATGATTTCATGGATTAATAACTTGAAATCCAAGAATTTCTAGGAGGAGTTTTGTTCAGAAATGTTTTAGATCTCATTGAGATCTATAACTTTCAAGTTGAAATTTTCCTTTGAATCATCTTGCATCATGGTGAAAAATTGGCTCAAAGTTGTGAAAAAATATGAAGTTTTCAACACTTAGAAAAATTTCTAAGTTTGAAAACTTTGACTTTTCAAAAATGAAATCTTGACTTTTTGATTTCTTGATGAACAAGTTTCATATTTTGACGTGTTTTAATGAATTGTGATCTTTGACACTTGATTTTGACCAAAAAGTCAAAGTTTGACTCTTCAGTGTACAGTTGACTTTTAATCAGTTGACTGAAAATCAACTATCAATCAATTGATCTTGAGCAATGTTTTGAGTCATGCAATTAGGTCAAAATGATGCAATTTAATCCTTGAGATCATGTTTCCAACCAATCAACCATTTTCTAGGTCAAAAATCAGAAATTGCCCTTTCTCAATAAAAACCCTAATTTTGACCATTTTGCCCTTTTGATAATCTGATCAAATTTCTTGAGGAATTGTGGTCCAAACTTGATCTAATGACATATAGGAGTTAACAATGTTGATATGGATAAAAAATTATGAAGTTTGACTGTAAATTGGCCGTAGTTGACTTTTTCTCCAATACAACTGATTTTAGGTCAACTGATCAATTGACTGAGCAAATATGTGATCCAAGACTTAAAAATTGACGTGAGCAATCTTGAGGGCCCATAATGATTCATGAAAGTCATATGAGGCATTAAAATTTCAATGATCCTTGTGCAATCTCAAACCCTAATTTCAGTCATCAATGCTTAAAGAGGTGTCTTGAGCTAATCAACCCTAGTGCAGTCTTGAACCAAAGGAGGTCTTGTGAGAAAATACTTTATAAATGAGAGGGAAAATTTTGGGGTACAATAGACCCTAACGGTATTTCTATGATAGAGTGCCACGTTCGATGATTTCATGTCCTTCAAACCCACCAGACTTCCACGTGTCCTCTGTGACTCAAACATTCAATTTCAAATTCGAATCCTTCTCTTCTGTTGGCGCCACGTTTTCGACGTATATATCCAAAAACTTTTGATTTTAAAATATACTTAACAAATATTTATTATATTCGTTTTGTTTGTCCATCGAATCATCCCAAATGCTTGGGCTTTTAGTCAATTCAATCCAAATGAAGCCCAAACACCAAAAACAATATTGATGTGTTAAAACAAACGCTGTAATCGAAATTCCAAGATAACAAATTGCCCCTCAAAAATTTGTATTTCGTTATGTAGAGAAATATGCATTTTTGAATAATAATCTTGAATTTCGATAAACCATATACTCATGATAACCTTTTACTTTCGTGACATCATAAAAGCAATCACCTTTTCCCAAACGTCTATTCAGACGTGCACATATCAATTCATCATTACCACTTATGAAAACGGTTCCCAAGAAAAAAATAAATTAACCTTTTCCTCTTCTCTCGCTGATAAAACCCTATGTTTTATGGGACCTTTGATCTCTGCTGAAAATCTGGAAACATTCGTAGAGTTTTTTCCCGTTTACCATGAGACTAAACCAATAGCTAATGGAGCCAATACTCCTAAAAAAAATGATGACGATTCTGCTAAGAAACCCACAAAAAATTTCAAAGAAAAAACTTCTGAGGAGACCTTAATTTCTAAGGCAAAGAGAGAAGTTTTTTAATTACCTTACATAACTGAAAACTTTAAACCCTTTTGATCATGCCCATCATTAGATAAGATTTATCTTTCTTGGCTTTCCAAAATCGAAAAGAAAAAATCTCAAGACTGGAAAGATTTGAGTATCTTTGACTTAATTCAAATGTCAAAATTGTGATTTAGTTATTGTCAACCTTTGCTATTAGTGTCTTTATATTTTTTGGATAACATATATAATACTTTTCATCTTCCTTGTGGGATGATAACTCCCACTCTTTTTGACATAGCTGCAATAATTGGACTTCCTCTAACTTGAGAAACCTTTGAACCTTACATGTAATCAGACAACACCATTAACTTTCAAGTTAAAAACTCTAGTTTCACTGCTTATATGAATCTGTATCATACTGAGGGGGATGAAGTCACAGATGTTGAACACATAGCTTTCCTAGCCTTATGGTTATCAAAGTACATTTTTTGCTGCAAGTTTCTAGGAGATTTTTAAACATAGCCAACCAATTGCATTCTGGTCGAAAGGTATGTTTGAGTGAATTATTCTTAGCTGATCTTTATGAGAGCTTAGGGTCTGCTACTTCTAAATTAAAAATCTATGAAACTGGTACCAACCCGCTCCTTGCTGACCCATATTGGCTTCTTCAGTTGTGGCTAAATTACACTTTCGAGCCATCACTTAGTACTTTTAAGACCATAGATGAAGAAGATCTTGATATTTCCAATCAGACCATTGAAGGAGTCAGACTTCTACAATTAACCTCAAACAAAGAGGCATGAACTCTCCAAAAAATTTTCACCAATTATATGATGATGTTTTCGAATTGTCATGATTTTGTCCCAACTATGGCTCCTTTTGCTTATCGAACCCATGGTCCTGCATGGTTTACCTTATCCATCGAAGATGCTTTGAAGAATGTTAATTCAGAAATCGAAATCATAAGGCATGCATTCCTTTTACCAAGGCTTCTAATCTCCAGGATCATGCCAGTGAAAAGCCATGTTTGTTTATTGGCCTACCAACCCAATTTTGTATCCCGCCAGTTTGAGTTATGTCAACTTGTTCCTGAACCTATCTTTAATTGAAAGAAAGATATTTGTGTAGTAGGAGTGGATTATGTCTTTTAGGACATCACAAAGTATCAAGACTATCATGCCAACTTTGCTGAATTTAAACTTACTTTGTTTCAACCATCTTTCTACACAACTTAAAGTTTTTACTCTTGGTGGACTAAATTTTATACCAAGAACATGTTCAACACTTCTCAGATAAGCAAACATTTAATGAAAGCTTTTTCGTTCGTGTAGGAAAATATTCAAAAAGGTAAGTTCACACACATCAAAGAAATCCTGGCGTTCCAGAGATACTTTGAAACTGTCTATGATCCAACTAATATTAGTCGAACTGTTTTTGACGCAACAAAAACATTGAAAGAGAAATTTACTAAAAAACTTCCAAGCCTAAAAATTCCATCTTCTATAAAGCCTGAACATAGATATGAACTAGCTTTTTGATTACAACCACCAAAATTTCCAAAAATACCAAATGTTGACTTTGGTTTAGCGTTTTTTCCGTCTTATCCAAATTGGTTTACTTGTGGAAATATTTTTAACATCCTAAAAAATGATGCTCAAAAACCTGCTAAGAGAGTGGTTTCGACTAAGCATACTCTGGATAGTTTCAAAGGTCACCTTCACTATGACTTATTAGCAGTCTCTATTGTATCTGATACATATGAAGGTGTGGAACCAAAGGACTCCTTAATCCTTTCTATTATCCTTTCAAATTCAATCAATATTGTTCATTTAACCAACTTCAAATGTATATCTATTGTTAGATGTCGAGAGAAAAATAGCCAAGAAAGAAAAACCTGGATTGAAGGAAAGTTTGACTTCCAATCAAACTACAACCACAACCACCAAAGAGCCTTCTTCCGCACAGGACAAATATCCATACAACCCAAAATCAAAGAAATTTAAGGTATGATTTTCAGAAACAAAACTTCCTTGAAATCCCTCACACAATGCCTAACTATGACGTTTTTCAGGCTAGTGGTCTTCCACCAAAAACTCTAGGAAAAAGGAAAGCTGATGACGAAGACCTAGTGACTGTCGAAGACAAAGAAAATAATAATGAAGATGCTCCTCCTGCTACTTTCAAAACCAAGAAGAAAAAGAAGAAGATCAAGAAAACTATTGACAGTCCCAAACAATCAATTCCATAAGATCCTAAAACAACAACCTTGCCCGTAATCCAAAAATAAATTCAACCTCAACCTATTATTCAAGTTGCTCTGGAACATATTGGAAGTAATTCTTTAAATGATGATGATCCAAAGGTATGATTGAAATTCACAAGCCTTTCCTTCGAATGCTTTACTATTTGAACTGACTATATTTATTTGCAGAATAAATAAACAACTTCTCTGGATTCTTTTGCAAATTTTGAGATTCCATCTCAAATTGGTAATGCTTCGCCTCAACTCAATCCTAGTGGTGCAGCCCTCAACAAAGGCTCCTCTACTGCTGCTCCTCAACTCGAGACTGGCAATGTTCAAGGTGAACAAGAGATTTCTTCTCCTATGACAATGTTTTGAAGGAATCTCAAAGAGTCGGCAAGAGGAAACAAGATCCAAACGAAGATATCCCTAGCGATTCTTCCCCATAAAGGGCCAAATTTTCTGAAGACTTTCTTGATAATGAGGAACACTTTTCAGAAGACGTTACCCATAATTTTTCCAATGAAGGCGAAGGTGATGTGTAGTAAATAAAAGATCAAGAAAATAAGAACACTCTAGAGACAATTCCTACTGTTGCTGAGATACAAACTTCTGCTCAACCACAAATTCAAATAACTTCAACTCAACTTCCAAAGCCTCTTACAAAAGAAGAGAAAGAAACTTTGAAGAAAAATGATCCTTTGGGATATGTAAGGATGATGATGGCAAAGAGAGGACCTCTTCTGAAAAGGGACAATATGACATTTCTACCCATTCCAGTGAAGGTACCAATGAGGCTTCTTATGATGAACTCCTTCGACAAGTGAAATCAACTGTTTTTGAAGTTGATTTGTTTGATGTATTAAAGAAAGACATCACTGCTTGCTATCGAATGAAGAAATTGATTGGCCAAATCAATATCACTTCTTGTCCCTCAAACATAGGTGAGGCTTTGATTGATACTCAGTATATGATTGACCATATTAGTGTTGATAAAACAGGGAAAGGGGTATTATATTAAATATCCAAACGAAGCAGCAAACTCAAGCAAATGAATTTGACGATGCTCTCGAGACTTAGCAGGAAGCTGAGTGATTGAAGGCTTCGTATTAGGAAGTGAAAACATAGTATGACACGTATACCAAATCAACTTCTCTTTGGAGGCTCAAATTAAGGAATTAAAGGAAAAAATTGTTGAAGCCAAAACCAAACAAGCTAATATCAAAGGGATGGACAGAGCTAGAATCGAAGAGTTGGCGTCAAAGAGTGTGGATCACGTAGAGAAATCCACTTCCATGACTAATGAAATTGCCGTTGTTGAAAGTCTCAAATGCGCTGTTGATTATAAGCTGAATTTGGCCAAGATCAAATATGATAGGTTAAAGAACAAACTACCATTTTGATTTGTCATGTAATATTGAACTTATTTTCTGTTGTGCTTCGTTTAAAGTTTCTAACTCCTTAGAATAAAAACCAATTTGGCAACTTTACTTTTATTGGTACCATTTGGCTTACGCTAAAGCACTTCACATTATTCTGTTTAAATTCTAACATCTCGAAGACATGCTCTATACTTCTTTAAGTATTTACCGTTTACTTTTAGGCTCCTCCGATCCTCTACTAATTCTTCAATCTCATAAGTGTTTTTTAAGAATCCTTATAATATTAGAAAAGGTCCTTCCCAATGTGGAGACCATTTACCTAATGACTTATTCTTTCGATCAAAAGGCAAAATTACTTTCCATACTAAATCATTGGTTATGAATTTTTTACCTTTAACTCTTTTTTATATGCTCAGATTATTCTTTCTTTTTGTCTTCTCAAAGTTTCCAACGCAAGCACCCTTTCTTCATCCAGATCGACTAATTCATTCATCATCATTTCCCAATAATGCTCAGAAGAAATTTCTCCTTGCCTCTGAATTCTTACTGATTATAAGTGGATTTTGACTGGCAAAACTGCATCATGTCCAAACGTGAGTTGATATGGTGTAGTATTAGGTGCTTCCTTGGGAGACATTCGACAAACCCATAGATCTTGTCTAAAGTTTTATGCCAATTATTTGGTTTTCTCCCCACATGTTTCTTTATTAGACCAATTATCACCTTGTTGGCTGCTTCTACTTGACCATTTGTTTGAGCATAGTATGGTGATGGGGTCAACAATTTGAAACCCATTTCCTTAGCAAACTCTTGCAATTTTTGACCAGTGAAAACTAATCCTTGATATGTTGTAATACTTTCCGGGGTTCCAAACCTATAAATCATATGCCTTTGACTGAATTCGATAATAACCTCTTGATCTACATTCATCAAAGGTATTTATTTGACCCATTTTGTAAAATAGTCTATTCCTACCCAAATATATATTTGGCCTTTGGATGAAGCAGGATGAATTTCCCCAATTAGGTCTAATGCCCAACGGCTAAAAGGCCATGGCTTGACAATTGAGTGAAGTTCGCTTGTATGGGCATGTTGAATACCTGCATGTATTTGACATTCCTGGTATCCCTTGGCAAACTTTATGCAATCTTTGAGCATTATGGGCTAATACATTCCGTATCAAAATAATAACCATTTCATTTTATGGCCTGCTTGATGCGCTCCACATGCCCCACTGTGCACACCAGAAAAAGCTAAGTATGCTTCAATTTCTCCTAAACATTTAAGCAAGACTCCTTCTACGGTTTTCTCAAACAATTTGTTTTCCATCAAGATATAGGATTACACTCTATACTTGATCTTCCTTTCTCCACCTATCGAAGGATCTTTAAGATAACTTTTGATTGGGCTACGCTAATCTGTACCCGTTAAAGCATCAATAGATAATACTTCGAATTATTCTTCGTTAGTGTATCTTACTTTTGATCTTTCCAAATTAGATGGGGATAACCTGGAAGCCATTGATTTTCCTCTTACTTCGATAAGATCTTCTAAACTTTATGTTGATACTTTATATCCTGAAGCTATTTGTGCCAAGTCATTTTCTTCCTAATTTTTAACTTTGGGAATGTGTTTAATACCCACGTACTCGAATATTTTGAGCAATCTATTGGCAATAACAAAGTATATGATCAAATTTTCTTTTATACTTTTTTATTTCTTTGTTATTTGGTTGATAACTAATTCAGAGTCTCCTTTGATTTCAACTCTTGTTTCCCAGAATTCCAACAAGGCTTCGAGTCCAGTAATTAATGCTTCATATTCTTCCTCATTATTCAAACAAAGAGGGCCTTCAATCTTATACTTGAGTCTTGTTGGAATTCCTTCAGGAGAGATGATTAAGATTCCAATTCCACTACCTTATTTATGGGTAGAACTATCGACAAAAAGTTTCCAAGGTTTCAACTCAACACATTGTTGAGGGTTTTCGACCACTGCATGGTCCACAATAAAATCTGAGACTACTTGACCCTTCATTGCTTTTAAAGGCAAGAAAGTCAAGAATTACTCAGTAAGGGCTAAAGTCCATTTGCCAATTCGACTGTGCAGGATTGGCTTTGATAGCTGATAACACTGAATTGTACTACATATTTGACTCGATTCACACATGTTTATTAGGTTTTTATTGTTATGTTATTGTGTTATGTTTTCATTTTGTTTTATTTTCAGTTTTTTGTCTTTCCTAAGCATTGCTTGAAGAAATGAAGAAAAACGAGCTAAAATCAAGATTTTGGAGTTTTTGCACTTGTGGCTTCCACCATGGCGCCCGCCATAGGGTCATCCATGAGGTGGCCATCTTCAAACAACTTCCAACTGCCACGTTCTCCAATACTTCTTCATTTTTGGAGCATGGAGGCCGCCACACCCCCATGGCGGGCGCCACCTTTACAAATTTGTTTCCCAGTCAAAAGAAGTTGGAGGGCATTCTTATAATTTCCAAAATCCTCCTAGGATTATAAATAGAAGTGATTTCAGTTCTTCTTCTTCATCCAAGCTTAATTGAACTGACTTAAGCCTTATATTATCCAATTGTAAGCGGTAATCTCTTCACATCGAAGAGTTATCGCACGAGTCATTGAGTCTGCAATCAAGTTTGGAGCACTTTACAATCTTTCCGCCATTTTAATTCAAGTTTCCTTTATTTCAGTCAAATTTACCTTCCAGTCAAGTTGCTTTAAAGCCCTCTATTTGGAGAAGGTTTCCATTTAAGTTTCTGCATTTATCGCACTTATTTCCTCGCACTTGCTTTACTTTGTTTATTTTCTCGCATCACACTTACTTTACTTTATCTATTTTCTTGCATCGCATTTACTTATCTTTTAACATTTTTACTTTATGCTTAAACATGATTTGCTTTAATAATTTTATTTCCATGTCTTGCTAATTTCCTTTAGGGTTAGAATGTAATGATCATTATTAAGGTAACTATCTAAACATTGCACCTGTAGGAATACTTTAGGTGATATTTTGGTTTTTAACACAAGTTTTCTGCACTTTATTTTTTGTTGGGTAAGATCGAAAGCCGTCCAACCATTAATAAACTTGGTTAAATTTCTCAAAGAGAGCGAAAGCGTTTTGTTCAATTAAGTAAGAACCTTTAACTTTTTAGAAGAAATGATTTCAAAACCTTTTCCGGACGCGTTTATAGGTTTAAAAGTCTAATCATCTCTTGGTTAGAAGTTCTGAGTCAAAATCATTTTTCAACTTAGTCAAGTAACTATATTTCTTAAAAATAGGTTTATTACTTTAACACAATACGCACCTTTTATCTGTGATAATAAAAAGGCATTATTTAAAGAATAAACTCGGTTCTGAATACGTGAAAGCGACAGTTCCTGTTAAATTAGTTCTTTTCAATGTTGGAAATATTTCCCCATAAGTAGTTTTATTAGAAGCATTTTAGAGTATTATCTGACTATTGTGATTCGCATTCGAACTCGTTGCTTTTATCTGAATTAATATCTTTTACTTTATTTACTCTGCCTACTATAAAACCCTGATTTGATCTGCCTTAGATAAACATAGTGACAATAGAATTTGATAGATTGATGTTTGGTCTATGTGGGATCGGTAATCTTTTATATTACTCTGACACGTTTCTTATACTTGCAAAAACTATGCATCGAGTTTTTGGCGCCGTTTCCGGGGACCAATTACGTCAAATTTTGTACCCTACTGTTACACCGTATAGACTAAGGCACTTTTATCTCTATTACTATGTATCACCAACATTTTATCTACAATTATCACTCCCAGTATTTTGAGGAACCACAAGATGCTCATAAATCTGACCTCGAAATAATAATGGAGAACTTCCTTGAGACACAAACTCTCTCTAGGCTAGAATCTATGATGGTGTGCTTTGTAGCGACACAAACTATCCAAAATGAAGAGTTTAGAAAACAAAATCTCCATATTAATGAAACCCTTAGGCAGCTGAACATTATGGTCGAGTCCTTAGCGACTAATAACATGGCCTTGGAGACTCAAATCTCCCTGCTTGACAAAAACGTCTAGGAACCTTCCATGAGGATCATGTGGATGTTGTAACAACAAGTAGTGCAAGACAAAGTGAAAACCCTGAGGAGAGTGATAATGAGGTTGAGGAAATTTCTGGTGAGAAAAGAGTAGAGAATAAGAAAAATCCACCGACACCACCCTAAAGGGAGGTTGTCAAAGAGGTTGAGAAGGAAACACCTTATGTTGTTCCTCCTCCCTACAATCCACCTATTTCTTTCTCTAAAATATTTGTGGAAGCTAGGGTAGACTCCAAATCCAAAAGTTATGTGGAGGTATTGGAAAATCTTCATGTTAATGCACCTTTATCAGGGGGTCTGCACAAAAAGAGAAAATTAGATGACCATGAAACCAGGGAGATCATTAATGTTAAGAGGGGAATGTTGACCTTTGAGATGGTGGATGAAAGAACTAAACCCAAACCTGAGAAGCTAATAGATCCAGAACCACCCCTACAAGTTTGTAAGAATGAACTACCCCACAGAAGAAAGAAAAGAAAAGGTGAGGGATATGAAAGATGGCGTGATAAGTGGCCATGGAAACCGAATATTGAGCCGTTGAGCTACCAACGTTAAAAGAAGCGCTGTGTGGGAGGCACCCTACGAGATTTTAATTTAATATTTTTATTTTTGTTTGAGTTGCAGAAAATAAAATTATCGATTGCTTGACACCTATCAGCGGCATGCAGGCAACTACTAGGGCAAATAATGATTAGAGTATGCTTTCAACCACAAAGAGTTCGGTGAATTTTAGGTTTTCGGATTTATCTTGATGTTATTCCAGAGTTACCCTTGGGTTACTTCATGACTAGAGATGTGGAGAAGTTTTGGGATGACATCATTGCTGGGAGTAGCCATGATCCTGACCATATGATGTCAAACATCATCCATAATCCGACCCTTTGCTATTTTCAGATGATTCTGGCCCATACCTTTTTAGGAAGGAGTGATGTTGACCACCATGTAGGTGATGAGGAGGTATTCTTCTAGTTTTGTGCTAATCAGTCACGTCTAGTTACCTGCAGTAACTTCTTGATGTGGAATCTGCACACCACTTCCCTTCCCTCTGAGAGTATCATACATGTGGGAGGGACGACGACACACATTGCTATTGCTTTGGGTCTTGAGAGGAAGTTACGTCACTTGACCTCTTACTATGGATACACGCTGTTGGATATCGAGTATTTCTTGGATCATGGATTTATGCGGCGGGTCTCCTTCAACTCAGACTTTTTCAGGCTCCTGATCAAGAATGAGACGATACACTACTTCACTTTTCCAGATCCTATGATGACCAGTGTACATGATCCGGCTAACTAGACCTACGCTTTGGAAGGCCAGGGAGAGACCATTGATGCACCTAGATCGCCACCTATGGCAGAGTACATCCCTGCATTACTTTCACTCATATTCACCGTACTTTCTAATAATTTCTCTTTGCAGCAGCCAGCTGTGCATACGCAACTAGCTGAGCTGCGTATGGAGGTAGCCTGAATTCAACATGAGATTACTGACCTCACCTTGCAGCATGAGGTCTCTGACATGACTCATGCGGTGGAGGCTGACCTTCTTTACCAGGAGATTGCTGAGTTGCATCGACAGATAACAGGAGGCCCACAAGCCCCAGGAGGCTCTGACTTTGACCTTGATGTCGATCCCCCTGCCGGTGTTGACGGTGTTCCTCCCATCTGAGACAGAGATGCTATTTATATGCTTTATCGTAATTTTTGTTTCCAGACTTATCATTATCTATATTTGATTTCTGCTTGGATTTGTTTTCGTTTTTATGAATATATTTCTAACAATCGTATTGCATATCTACATATATATATATATATATATATATATATATATATATATATTGCATGTTGATGTTTTTCATTATTTACTTTTCTCTTATTTTTTTATTTTGTTGTATTTTATTTTATTTTAGTTTATTTTATTAATTTCCATTTTGATTTTTATCAAGCTATGTCATCCAAGATTCAAATTATGAAGAAAAACATGTGGAAGATGTTGTCCGTACCCCCCGCGAAAAGTACAAGGCCCATGAGAAAAAAATTCAAAATTTGGCCCATCTAGATTTTGCACACATGGCGCCCGCCATAACCCTCTTGGCTCCCGCCATGGGGTCTGTACCTTTTATGGGGAAGAACCACCAAAACCACCATTTTTCATCTTCCAACCCCAAAAACTCCATTTTTTCCTCTCCAAAACCTCCATCAAAACCCACTAAAAGTTCATAACTTTCCCATTTATTCATAAACCCACTAAAATTTCCTATTCCACCACTTCATAACCCGCATTAAAAATCCACAAACCACCATTTTCACCTTCTTTCCATAAAAACCCATTTTCTCCTCTTTCACCAACAATGGCAGCAATGGAGTTCGATGGATTTTTGCTTCGTGATGGAAAACCAGGGTCGAGGCAGAGAAAAATTCTCAAGAAGTTGCAGACACAAGAAATTGCTCTAACAAGGTATATCGATACTGACTGTCTGTACACTTTAGGAATTTATCAGTGTTTTCCACATGTTAGACACTTTAGGATTGCACGATATTTTTGCTAGAAGAGAACCTACCTATGAGAGGCTGACCAAAGAATTTTTAAGTTCATCGATTTATACTATCACTCCCAACACTGCTAGCACGATCGGTACGATAAAATTTAGAATGTTTAATGTTGAAATTGAGTACACTACCGGTGCTTTAGCAGAGTTGTTGGACATGCCTCATGGGGAAGGTTTTATCTGTGAGACCCTTTTGGATTCTGATTGGTCGATTGTGGTATTTGATTTTTGGGATAGATTGTCTAGTTCCACCAATTCTTATTTTGAGGGTATTCTTGCCTCAATGATCCATAACCCGGCCATTCGTGTTTTCCTTTATTTATTGGTTTGTACTATTTTTGCCCAGGAGAATTCAAACAAGGTCAATGCAAAAGAACTTCTGTTTTTGCAAGGAAGTCTCACTGGTTTAAAAATTAATGTTATCCCATTTATGATTTCATACATGTCTTCCGCTTTGAGAAAAGGGGGCGTTATTTCTTTTGGAGGATTGATTACCTCCATTACTCGGGATTTGAAATTGGACACTGAGTTAGCCACTTTGGTACCTCTACCTAACCGCATAATTAATTTAAAGTTTTTGAAAGATATGAAATTATGCAAGGTTAGGAAAGAGGGATGTTTTAACCTCATGATCCATAATGTGGTTATTCCCAGTTTCGCTTTACCTTGCTCTCAGAGGAATGATGTGCTGCTTGAGAGAAACTGGACATATGATTTGTCTGCTCCACCTATTAGGGTACCATTGCTCCCTAATGTTCCTCTTGGGGATGGACATGAGACTGATGAGGATTATTAACAAAGAGACTAGTCTCTTGTTCCACATATGTCCCCCCACCATGATTCACCAGCACACACTGCACCATATTCTTCACATCATTCTGCAGATGCTGCCCCTGGATTTTACATCATTGGGGAGATGTGGTGAGAGCATATTGCTCGAGAAGAAAGGCGAGATGGTATGCTCACCATATTGCAACAACAACTGACTGACAACATGAGCTTCATGCAAACTTCTCAGCAACATACTGATCAGTGTCTTCAGAGTATCATGCAATCTCAGCTTGCGATCAGTACTGAGCAGCATCGTCAGTAGGGCTATTTTGAGAGGCACTTTACACTCATGGAGTCCACTCAGGGTTCCCTATTAAAAAACCTTCGATAGGTTCAGAGTTCTCAGGCCACTCTATCAGCCAGAGTGGAACGGCTAGCCTCTTCCCAGAGCGATCGTCATTGCAGCATGTCTCATCACCCTAGGCATCAGTAGGATGGCGAGGGCACCAGTGGCCGCCCCTAGATATATCCAGGTTACTCTTTCCATATTTTATTTCGAAACATTGGGGACAATGTTCGATTTAAGTGTGGGAGGAGATTTTTTTGCTTTTCCTTTTCTTTATTTTTAAAGTTTTTATCTCTTTTTTAGTTTATTTTCCTTGCTTTGTTTGTTTTCAATAAAATTCATGTGCTTGCCGAGTCATTTGTATGGTGTATTTCTATTTTTCCCCATTTCTTAGCGCTACCAAAATTTTTTGACAAAAGAAAATAGTATCCTTTGATTTTTTTTGGAATTTAAGACAAGTTTAAGATAGGATGTAGATG
Organism: Vicia faba; assembly: GCA_948472305.1. NCBI lineage: Eukaryota > Viridiplantae > Streptophyta > Magnoliopsida > Fabales > Fabaceae > Vicia > Vicia faba. The sequence goes on from OX451740.1 coordinate 1,178,534,728, forward strand.
ACTTAGGAAGTCCTTTTGAAAAATAGGTATCGTTTCGACACCATAAGCTTCGTAATTATAAGAACCGATCCTGATAACCTTATGCTATGTACTTAACCTTCGTCTTTAGTAGTTTATTCTAGCAGTCAGCTCTAGCTTAAGCATGCTCTACGTAGGAGACCGGTGAATATAAGTGAGTGATCCAATTTATTTTTGCTGTGCTTTCATGATTCATATGCTACAACTCCGGGATAGGTGACCGTCACAAAGTCACTTAACCTAAAAAGGGGTTGTGAGAAATTGCAAAAAGAATAAAAGAAAATAATTTATGTTCATTATTGGTTGGTTCAGGGGTTTCTGGTGCTGGACTTGGTAGGGCGGGTTACGACTCGATCTGCCACAACCACAATTGGGTCATTTGAGGGGTTACCAACTTATGTACCAGAACCCCGTTCTTGAGATTAGAGTCATTAACCGGTCATTCTTCTATGAGTATGTGCGAGATAACGGGCTTAATGTGATTGCGCCTGATTGAAAAAGATTTGAAAATTAGGCCTAAGTGTGATGGTTTTGAATGGATCAGTTTATATAGGATCTGTGATATGGTGGTAGAACCGACTGTTAATATTGGTTTTGCATTTGTATTCGCAAATGTTGCAGTAAGCAAGAGTCGCCACCGACTTTTCTTTTATCCAACAAAGGAAAGGGTGAAAAGAACAGAAAAAAGACCTTTCGACAGTTTCTGAGTAAGGGGGATAGATTATAGAAAGGGAAGGTGTTAGCACCCTTTCCATCCGTAGTTTTCTACAGGCTCTTAGAAGCTTAGCTCATGTTTTGAAAATTGCTTGTGCTTTGTGTGTTTTGTAGTAACCCTGCATGGGAATATTAATGGTCTAAATCTGCAACGTTGAATCTCATGAACACATCAAATAAATTACTATATCATGAAATACAAAGAAAGCAAATATATGAAATTTTGTAATTTTAAAACCGACATGGCATGTATGACTCCTTCTACACCCTTTTGATCATGGAGATCAAACTAACCTTACCCTTACTGGAGAATGAGATGGCTTGTTTGTAGTGAGATGAAGTTTATAACAAGGATGGCTTGTTTGTAGTGAGATGATGGTTTGTAACAAGGATTTCAATATTTCTAGAGTTCTTGAATGAGTTTGATATTTTGACAAGGTTGTGGCAAATGTTTTTTTTGTCCTCCTATTTGTGTGAAAAGAATGAGATTATATAATGGAAATTAGAACAATGATATGAGCTTTGAATGTCCAATTGGGCCTCCAATAACCACAAGCAATAATGCAGATTTTTATTCACTTGAGTCTGACACGTTCCAGGCTAAATCGCAGGGACTTAAGTGAAATTTTTGAAGTTTAAATATGAAAACTAAATATATCCGACTTCGAGAATAAACTCCTGTCCAAAAATAGGCTCAATCAGATAAATTGTGAATTGGTTATGAATTTTTGAAGTTTCGCCTCAAACAAACTTATTTTGGGCTCCAGTGTCAACTCTGACACGTTCTTCAATAAAAAACTGGTATTGATTGGAGAAGAACCCGGTCTCGACTTTGGAAGAAAAGTTGTATATCTATAAGTCAGTGACCTTGTGTAAAAAGATGGACCCGATCCAATGAAAATTGACTGAGTTATGAATTTTCGACCCAAATGAAATAATACATAGCATTCAGGATTTTCGGCGTGTCATGCACACCCTGGGCATAAAACGAAGGAATTTTGGATACATTTTGAACTTGATACCTCATGTGAAATAGTATCCAACTCAATTTGTGAAATTTTGGCGCCAGAACCAGCTCAATACGATGAAAATCGACCAAGTTATGATTTTCTGAACATGACGCAAATAAACTCCTGTCACAAATTTTCTGTACGAAAATACTTGATAAATCCGCATTTTTAAAGACCTTCTGATCGAAATTGGCTTCCATCCGTGAGATATGAAAAAGTAGATTACATCAAGACAAAATTTTGGCTGCAAAACGAGACACAATCTTCAAGTTATGAATTTTTTTAGTGCGTAAAAACTGCACTTTCAGCACACTTTTTCACCATATTTATTCGAGAAAAAATCGCACATTTGGAGACCTTCTTTAAAGAATTGGCTCTCGAGCCAAACCTGAATTTGAGAATATATTACCAGGGATATCTTGGCGAAAGAACACCAGAATATGACGTTCCGGGTTGGACTTGTGAATCTTTAAACCCCGAATCATTGCGAAACAGCGAACCGATCTTCAGCACGGAAAATACTCTGAGAACATCCATTGGCGAAATAAACGTCACTTGTAACCTGATGGAGCTTGCTAAATATACCTTGATTCCATAACCATAAAACCAATGATATGCGTGTATGTAATAATGAAAATAAATAGGGTAAATTTTGGGGTACAACAGCTGCCCTTGTTCAATCTTCTTAAACTTGAGGATTTAGATTGACTTGTTTGCCTTTTACGATCTGAAGGTGAAAGAGGATTGAATACTAAAGTGCCTAGAAATTTGCACTCGCATGAAGTAGCACTGTTGGTCGATGCTAATCGGGAATGGGCTTACAGCCAGCGGGATGCCCCCAGTTTTTTTCTTAAGTCTCCTTCATAGGTTTTAACTTAATAGGCTTTTATTTTGAGACCATCATAGATAATGACTGTCGGTTCTTAATGTGGAACCATCAGCATCTTCTACACTATTTGTCGTGTATGAAGGGAAAGCTTGCGACTGAATGCACATCTGAATTAACTGAGAAAACTACCCTGCCCCAGGTTATGATTAAGGGTTTTAATTTGTGTGAAAAGAAAACTCCTACTTCTTAGGCTCAAATGGGTTGACTAGGGATTATCTTCCTTACAACTCCACTATTTAGGATTTAAAACAACGCCTGTACATCATCAACAGGGTATGTTCAAAATCATACTGTAGAGATTGTGGTATCGTTCTCGTCATCCTCCCTCTAAAGGCTTAGAGCTTTTAATCAAGAGTTAAATATCACAAAAGGGAAGTAAGAAAGTAGTTCAAGTATAGTGCAAACAAATTAATTCAAGATAAACATGTGCAATGCATCGATGAAATAACAAGGTTTGATATGAATAAATGTTCGAACAATCAAAAGAAAATTACAAATTGAAAATTCTAATGAACAAAATCCTCTTTGTCTGATCTTGTCACTTCAGATGGTGTGCCTTGGAGGGATAACAGAAGAATTCCAGTTGACCATCCTGTGGGAATTCCAATTCTCCCTCATCGATCAGGTCTTGAATTTTGTATTTTAATGTCCGACAACTATCAGTATCATGCCCTGGACTGTTGGAGTGATATGCACACCTTGCATTTGGCTTGTACATTGGAGAGGCAGTATTGGGATCTGTAGGAGGATCCCTCAACATGACCAAATTCAATTTCAACATATGTTGCAAGACTTGCGACATTGATATGTTGAGTTTGGTATATTTCCTAGTGAATGAATCCCGCTTACGCCGATTACCCTGTGGTTGTTGGCGAGATTGTGGTTGGGCTCGTGATGTAGCAGTAAATTGGAAAGGTTCACTCTCCACCAATCCAACTCCTTATCTCATCAGGGGCTGATTAACGACTTGATCCTCAGCCTCGACAGTTTGTTTCATACGGTTGCGACTGTCTTGATGAAGTTTGCTGACGAAGATTCTTAGCTCCTCTTGTCCCCGGGATAGGCTTTGGATAAGAGCTATTTGACTGATCATCTGGGTCCTCATCCTTTCCATCTCAGCTTGCAGTTGTTCAACCTGGTCATCCTTGTTGTTGTCAGGATGTTTCTCGGTCAAATTCCCAGCGAGGAGTGCTTTCAATTCTTCCCGCCCCTTGTATAGGTTTAGGAACATTTCCATGAATTGAGCATCTTGAGTTTGGAGATCTCGGTTGTCTTGTTTGAGAGCCATTGCTGAAATAAACAGCGAGAACATGAGAGACCTGTATTGGAGCCTACCTGTTATGCAATGATATGTATGATATGCAAATGTTTTCAAGGATCTCGCGGGGTAAACAAGAAAAATGTTAGGCGGTAAAATTTATAACTTTGATTGAAGCACTTTGTATCATTGAAGGTCCTTCTACAAGAATCAAGCTCACCAAATCAAGTGGGTCATAGCCCCTGACTCATGTTGTCACTTTGGTATTTTGACAGCGTTGGATAGAGGAAAATGAATCCCCTTACCCCTTGCTAGACGTCTGCTTTATCATAACCTGCAACACATGCCCTTGAGATCCTTGAAATGGTTAAGAAAATTCTATGGTATGATGCTATGATGTGTATGCTATGCATCAAGCAAAAATGCAGAGTAAGAAACCAATTTATTGAATTTATACAAACAAGGTCCTGCAAGGAATACAAACAAAGCCCTGCAATGAGTTCAAATTGTTAGGCAAAGAAAGCAAACAAGTCATACAAGTAGCCTTAGGTTTAGGCTTGCATGGATTCCATAGGTAAGTACCCTCTTGAAGTTTAGTTGGCTCAACCTGTCTTAGAAATAGTAACCGGGTTCTAAGGAGTCTCAATATCGTTGATCTTTCTTTATCGAGCATTATTTCAGCTTATCAATCTTTTCTTGCGGCCGAAACATCCCGAAAGTCCGATCTCAATGAGTGTAGTATCGAGTATCAACCGATTCCCAGCTTTACACCGAGGCCGGCTATCTCACTAATTTCTAATGTCCAAGTTTGTTCAACGAAGGTTCTAAGGTTCGTTAGTGCTTCACGATACCATGTGGCGGCCCCATATTCTCCTCGATTCAACACAAGGGATATCGGTACCAACCAAAGTGTCACACCAACACAGCTATCGCTTCAACCATATTGGTCTATGCCGTACAATCTCCATGATCTATTATTGTTTACCTAAAACGATGCCCCAAATCCGAGTATATGATCTTTACAAGAATATCCTAACAAACCCTCAAAGATAAAGCAGTCAAAGTGAACAAAGAAAGAAATTTTAAAATGATCTAGACTCTAAGGTAAACCCGACTTTATAATTATCCCCAGCAGAGTCACCAGTTCTATGATACGGTGGCAGAATCGACTGTTAATACTGATTTTACATTTGTATTCACAAATGTTGCGGTAAGCAAGAGTCGCCACCGAATTTTCTTTTATCCAACAAAGGAAAGGGTGAAAAGAACTGAAAAAAGACCTTTCGAGAGTTTCTGAGTAAGGGGGTAGATTATGGAAAGGGAAGATGTTAGCATCCTTTCCATCTGTAGTTTTCTACGGGCTCTTAGATGCTTAGCTCATGTTTTGAAAATTGCTTGTGCTTTATGTGTTTTATAATAACCCTGCATGGGGCCATTAGATGGTCTAAATCTGCAGCATTGAATCTCATGAACACATTAAATAAATTACTATATCATGAAATACAAAGAAAGCAAATATTTGAAATTTTATAATGTTAAAACCAATATGACATGTATGAATGGTTCTACACCCTTTTGATCATGGAGATCAAACCAATCTTACCCTTACTGATAATGAGATAGTTTTTTTATAGTGATATAGAGGTTTGTAACAAGGATGACTTGTTTGTAGTGAGATGGGGGTTTCTAACAAGGATGACTTGTTTGTAGTGAGGCGGGGGTTTTAACAAGGATTTCTATATTTCTAGAGTTCTGGAAGAATTTGATATTTTGACAAAGTTGTGGCAAATGTTTTTTTTGTCCTCCTATTTGTGTGAAAAGAATGAAATTATATAATGGAAATTAGAGCAAAATTATGGGCTTTGAATGTGCAATTGGGCCTCCAATAACCACAAACAATAGTGCAAATTTTTATTCACTTGAGTATGACACGTTCCAAGCTAAATCGCGGGGACTTAAGTGAAATTTTTGAAGTTGAAATATGAAAATAAAATGTATCCGACATCGAGAACAAACTCCTGTCCGAAAATAGGCTCAATCAGATAAACGGTGAATTAGTTATGAATTTTTGAAGTTTCGCCTCAAACAAACTTATTTTGGGCTCCAGTGTCAACTCTGACACGTTATTCAATAAAAAACTGGTATTGATCAGAGTAGAATCCAGTATCGACTTTGGAAGAAAATTTATAGATCTCTGAGTCAGTGACCTTGTGTAAAAAGATGAGCCCTATCCGATAAAAATTGAACGAGTTATGGATTTTTGAAGTTTCGACCCAAATGAAATAATATTCAGCATTCAGGATTTTTGATGCATCACGCGCACTCTGGGCAAAAAACGAAGGCCTTTTGGATACTGTTAGAACTCGATACCTCCTGTGAAAGTGTAGCCAAATCAATTTGTGAAATTTTGGCGCAAGAACCAGCTTAATACGATGAAAATCGACCAAGTTATGATTTTCTGAATATGATGCAAATAAACTTCGGTCACAAAATTTCTCTATGAAAATACTTGATAAATAAGCATTTTTGAAGACCTTCTGATCGAAATTGGTTTCCATCTGTGAGAGATTCAAACGTAGATGACGTCAATACGGAATTTTGGCCACCGGAACGGGTTCCAAACGAGCCACGATCTTCAAGTTATGAATTTTTTAGTGCGTAAAAACCGCACTTTTAACACACTTTTTCACCATATTTCTTCGAGAAAAAATCGCATATTCGGAGACCTTATTTAAAGAATTGACTCTCGATCCGAACCTAAATTTGAGAATATGTTATCAGAAATATCTTGGCGAAAGAACACCTGAATATGACGCGCCGGGTTAGACTTGTAAATCTTTGAACCCCGAATCGTTGCGAAACGGCGTACCGATCTCCAACACGGAAAATACTGAGAACATCCAATGGCGTAATAAACGTCACTTGTAACCTGACGAAGCTTACTAAATATACTTTGATTCCATAACCATAAAACCAATGATATGTGTGTATGTAATAATGAAAATAAAGAGGGTACATTTTGGGGTACAACAGGATCAATGTTTGTGTCTGTATTCTTGCAGAATATGTTGTCACGATGCCCTTGGTTCACCTGGCTAGTACCTATCATTACATCATGCTTTAAACTTAGAAGTCCTTTTTTCCCAAATTGTTTGATAATATTGTTTCTCTTTGCTGAGCTATACAATGTTTTTGCTTGAGGACAAGCAAAGGTCTAAGTGTGGGAGAATTTGATAACACTGAATCGCACTGCATATTTGAATCGATTCGCACATGTTTATTAGGTTTTTATTGTTATTTTCTTAGGTTATTATTGTTATTGTCAAGTTTGGAGCACTTTACAATATTGTCGCCATTTTAATTCAAGTTTTCTTTATTTCAGTCAAATTTACCTTCCAGTCAAGTTGCTTTAAAGCCCTCCGTTTGGAGCAGGTTTCTATTTAAGTTTCCGCATTTATCGCATTTATTCCCCCGCACTTCCTTTACTTTGTTTATTTTCTCGCATTGCACTTGCTTTACTTTGTTTATTTTCTCGCATCATATTTACTTATCTTTTAATCTTTTTACTTTCTTCTTAAACATGACTTGCCTTAATAAGTTTATTTCCATGTCTGGCTAATTTCCTTTAGGGTTAGAATGTAACGATCATGATTAAGGTAACTGTCTAAACATTGCATCTGTAGGACTACTTTAGGGGCTACTTTGGTTTTTAACACAAGTTTTCTGCACTTTATTTTTTGTTGGGTAAGATCGAAATCCGTCCAACCATTAATAAACTTGGTTAAATTTCTCAAAGAGAGCGAAAGCGTTTTGTTCAATTAAGTAAGAACCTTTAACTTTTTAGAAGAAATGATTTCAAAACCTTTTTCGGACGTGTTTATAGGTTTAAAAGTATAATCATCTCTTGGTTAGAAGTTCTGAGTCAAAATCACTTTTCAACTTAGTCAAGTAACTATATTTCTTAAAAATAGGTTTATTACTTTAACGCAATACGCACCTTTTATCCGTGACAATAAAAGCATTATTTAAAGAATAAACTCGGTTCTGAATACGTGAAAGCGACAGTTTCTGTTAAATTAGTTCTATGCAAAGTAGGAAATATTGCCCCATAAGTAGTTCTATTAGAAGAATTTTAAAGTATTATCTGACTATTGTGATTTGCATTCAAACCCATTGCTTTTATCTGAATTAACATCTTTTACTTTATTTACTCGGCCTGCTATAAAACCCTGATTTGATCTGCCTTAGATAAACATAGTGACAATAGAATTTGATAGATTGACGTTTGGTCTCTGTGGGATCGATAATCTTTTATATTACTCTGACGAGTTTCGTATAATTACGAAAACCACGCATCAATAGCACGAGTTTAATAACATCAAAATATGATGAAACATAGACATCAACAGGTTTTATATAATATTTTAATTTGGTACAAGAGAAATATAAACAAAGGCATAATTTTTCTATTGCCTTGTATCTAGTCTCAGCATCATTTAGCACCCTACTTAATTAATAAATGGCTCTTTCGACACCATTATCATCTTCTTGGGCTAACATTCTTCCTATAGTTAGTTCTGAGGCTGATATATATAGCCTCATGGGCTTCTTTCTGCAAGGAGGTGTAAGGATAAGAGGATGCATCAAATATTTCTTGATATTATCAAACACCCGTTGATGGTCTTCTTTCCATTCAAAGTTGCCTTTTTTGAGGCGTAAGAGAGGGGAGAAGGCTTGAGTTTGACTACTCATATTAGAAATAAATCTTCTTAAGAAGTTTACTTTTCCTAGAAGTGATTGCAACTCCTTTTTCGATGATGGAGCTTTCGCTTCCATAATTGCCTTCGTTTTATTCTGGTTTATCTCTATCCCTTTCTTGTGGACCACAAATCCCAGGAAATCACCTGCCTGCACAAAGAAAGCACACTTCATGGGATTTATCTTCAAACCATGTTTCCTCATTCTTTCGAATGACTGTCGAAGATGATCCAAATGGAACTCATGGGACACAGATTTCATGATAATGTCATAAATATAAACCTGCATAAAGGTCTGTATGAAATCATGAAAGATGGAATTCATTGGCCTTTGGTAAGTTGCCTCAGTGTTTTTTAGTCCAAAAGGCATCACTATCCATTCATAGGTGCTTAATGCCCCAAGGCATCGAAAGGCTGTTTTAGGCACATCTTCATTGGCAATGAAAATTTGGTTATTCCTAAATATCCATCAAGCATACTTAAGTATTTGAAACCTACTTCAAAATCAATTAACATATCTGTTATAGGCATTGGATATTCATCCTTGGGGTTGCAACATTTAAATCACGAAAGTCTATGAAGACTCTAAGGAATTCAATCTTTTTAATAGTAGGAACAATATTTGCAATCCATTCTACATACCTGGTTGCCCTGATGAAGTTGCATCAAAGGAGTCTTTTGACTTCCTCCTTTATTTTTTATAATATCTCTGGTGCAAACCTTTTGGGAGTCTATTTGATGGGCTTCTTGCCATCCTTTATTGGCAGCTTCAGTTCAACCAGATCTCTGCTTAAACCAGGAATTTCATCATAGTCCCAAGCAAAACAGTCTTTATATTCTTTTAACATCTAGATTGCTTTGTTCTTTACCTCTGGATCAAGCTTTGCACTGATGGGTCTTTTTTCAGTTCCTTCTCCTAAATTAACTTCTTCATGGGGATCTTATGCCAACATTTTTGCTCTTGGGGCCACTGGATCCCTTTCAAATCCAAAAGGTCTATCATCATAGATAGCGTCGAGCCTTTGGTTGTTGTCTTCTATGAGTACCTATTTATTAGGGGGCTTTGGAATAAAATTCACTCCAGGCCCTTCTGTATGTGCTGATTCTTCTTTGGCTTGGATAGCCATGTATTTTGCTTCAACTTCCAAAGCCGTTTTTATTTTATTTTTGGTCATATAGGCCGAAATATTTTCGAAGAAGGATGACTCAGACATCATTACTGTCTTCATCAAACCATCCTGTTGGCCGTACTCTATGTAACCCTTTGATGTCATCCTCTTTGCCTATTATTTCCCTGTCCCATTGAAACCCATGGGTTAGGTGTAAGGTTAGGTAGTACAGAGCATTTTTGTTGGGGGAATATGCTCCTTCTGCTGGACTGCACGGTCTTATATTTTCCAGATTCCTGTCGAAACTCCTTTTATCCACCTGGTTGACTTCATCCAAGAAATAACTTTGGTCAGTTTCTATGTTTTCCACGATACCATCTTCTCTCCAAATAGACACACGCTGGTGCATTGATGACAGGACTACACCAATACCATGAATCCATTCATGTCCCAAGAGTAGATTGTAGTTGGCTTTGGAAGCAATAACCATGAACATTGTTGGCCTAGTGATTGAGCCCACGGTTAGGTCCACTTTTACTATGCCTAAGGTATGACCAATTTTTCCCTCATAATTTGAGAGTACCATGTTGTGAGGTTTAATATCTGTATCGAACATGCATATCCTCTTCAGCATAAATTGAGGCATAAGGTTGACTGCAGCGCCTCCATCTTCTAGCACTTTGTTTATTCCCACGCCTTCCACTTTGGCTCTAATGAAGAGTGGCTTTAGATGATTCTTCATGCTCTGATCTGGCCTTTCGAAAAAGGAATTTTACTCTTCCACCACACCATTGTTGAGGATGTAATAGCTCACGAGCTTATGCCTGGCCATTTTTGTTGCCTCTTCTTCCTCAGATTCTTCCACTTCTATGATTTGGTCATATTCATGGGGTAAGATTGACAGTACATTGCAGTTTATGTTTAGTGTTGAATTTCCATCTGATTCGAAATCACTGGTCATCATATCTTCATCATTTTCTTTCATTTCTGGGCCTTTCTTGGAAACATCTTTCCCTCTGGGCGAGAACAACTTTCTTCCAACTCGGGGTTTGTCTGTAATCATCCTGTATGATGAAAACTGACTCTTATTTGATTCACCTATCTTCTTCGTTTCTAGTTTTCTTTAAGCCTTCTTTATCCTCTGATGCCTTCACCACTGGGATCTAGACATTGGATTCTTACCCTTATAGTTCTCGGCCCTATATGCTTCCCTCTTTGATGCTTGGAATTGTTTTCTGTAAGCCACCGCAGTCCTTCCTTCCTCATCGAAACTTCTCCACTTATTCCTTACTTCACTTGAATTAACCCATCGATATGTTGGTATATTAGCAGAAAGTTTGAAAGTTACCCTCCGATTGACTTTTGGGTGAGGATTGTCTTGTATCCTTGGGATTCCCCTCTTATCAAAGTTGAAACTGGACTTGACCTCACTCCGATTTCCCCAGACTTGGGTATAGGGCACTCTTATGAACATCCCAGCAGCTTTCTTGTCATACACAACACCACACCTGGGGTACATCAAGCATATAGAGTTAGCTTTTTGACATCTCACAAGGAAACCTAACAAACTTTCCCATGGCTTGGGGTAAGGAGTCAATATTTGGTTTGGACTTCTCCAGTTCCCCACAGTCTGCACCTTCTGGATCCTCTCGTATGTTGCTGCGGCCCTTTGATCATGGATGATACTACATCTATGGCACGTAAGGATATCAGTATCCTACACATGGTAGCAGAACAAGTAATCACACAGACTTTCGTTGCTTATGGCATATCCACGTCTCATTTGATCATTTTTCACTTTCAATTTTCTATCTATTTCCTCCATTTCTGGGGTAGGCTGATTCAAATCTATCATGTTGATCTCAAGATTTTGACGTTCAATAGTCTCAATCTTTCCATAGGTAGATTTTGAGTCCTTAACAATCTTCATCTCTTCGAATTTCACTCTAAGGCTTTCAGTAGCCTTAGAATTTTCAACTTCAGGGGTTGCGTCATCAGCAATGTTGCCTCTTGTAGCCTGATCTTGTGGAACTTCAGCAATCTTCAGAACAAAGTCCTCAACAATTTCATCTAAAGAATCTTCAGAATTGAGGCCTTCACTATCCCCACTTTGTTCCACCTTCACCTGTTGGCTAGAATCCTCCTCAGATTCTTCCACCATGTTGATGTCCAATGGCTCAGTATAATTTGTTCCAGCCACATTGAGGGGGTTAGTGTCTATCTTCATCTGTCTTTTTTCTTACTCTCCAAACTTGAGCCTTCCATCCTTGATGGCATTCTGAATCAGATCCCTGAAAAGAAAGCATTGTGAGGTTTTATGGCCTAAGAAGTTATGATATTTACAGGAAAACCGTTTTCTTTCGTTGTTCCAACGGAGGAATCTTAGCATTTGGGGGAACTATCATCTGGCCATCTTTCACTAATAAGTCAAATATCTCATCACATTTCGTTACATTGAATGTGTACATTTTCTTAGGATATTTGTCATTTTTTCTATTTCGATGGGGCCCTTTCCATTTGATGGGGAAGAACTTTACAAGAGTATGAGGGTGCTTGTTTCACTTCTTCCAAATCTATTTCAAACTCTTCGAAGCCAAATGAATCATTTAGAATTTCTTGTTCCTCTTCTTCAACTTCGATATAAGAAACCCTCTCTTTCTTTTAATTTTTATTTGCCCTAATCTTTTCAGCTTTTAAACGTTCGACTTGTCGAACCCTATCTGCTAACTGGACCATGTCTCTTAGATATTGGGTATCTAATTTCTTTCGGATGGAATAGTCTAAACCTCCAGCGGCTATTTTGACTAGTTCACGTTCAGGAACCACTGTAAAGCATCTAGATTTCATAAAACAAAATCTATTTAGATAGTCATCTATTGGTTCAGTAAATTTCCTCTTGATACCGGATAATTCTTTGAGACTTATCTTAGATTGCCCCATGTAAAATTGTTCGTGGAATAACCTCTCCAAATGTTTCCAAGCATTTATAGAACCTGGCGAAAGAGTAGTAAACCAAGTGAAAGCATTTTTTGTTAACGAACTTGGAAAGTATTTTATTCTCAGGTTCTCACTATTTGCCAAATCCCCCGCTTCAGTAAAATACCTGGCTATGTGCTCCACAGTGGATTCATTAGTATCTCCTGAAAACTTTGTAAACTTAGGGACTTTGCAACCCCTTGGTAACTCTATTTATAATATATATTCAAATAAAGGGGATGAATAATTTTGTCTCCTAAGTCCGGTATTTAGACCATTTTGCGCCATGATTCTCTAAATCATGGTGATCAAGTTATTTTCCATGTTATCTTGTCTAACTCTATGGACCACTTCATCTACATTTTGATCCCTATTAACCACCATTACCCTCCTAGGTTGTTCCTCTTGGATATCATTTTGAATCCTTTGTTTCTCTGCCCTTGGTTATATGACTCTTTCAACAACCTCCTGTCTAGGTAATCGCACTTGGTTAATGGTTGGTTCCTCCTCCTGAACAACTGGGGCCTGGTTTTTCCTACGTCGAACAGGCGCTTCAGGAGCACCAAAGAAATTTGCTATGCACGCCATCTGCACTGACATTTGCTGATAGGTGTGGGTATTTTCTTAATTGGTTATGTTAATGTTTTAGATCAAAGGAGTGGAAATGGTACTCATCTCTCTATCTAGATCTCCTACCATATCATGGTTACTATCATCCATTTGTTGCCTGAATGTTGCTTGATTGCTCGTTGTCAATATAGGAATTTGGGTAAAAGACCCTTGATTCTGGGTATTTCGATCTATGTTATTCATCCCAGAACAAGACCCTTGTACTGAGGATTGGGTTGCTATTGTACTATTATGAAGTCCTGCCATGAAAGAAGTTGGCATTCCATATGGTGGTGGTTCCCTAAATGACCTAAATGTTTCAAATCCTGGAGGCCTAGGGGTTAAAAATTGGGCTTGGTTCCCAACATGTGTAAAAATTGACCCGTTTGGGCATTCGAAGAAAGAGGCATGGTTGTCGAATTATTTGTGGCCACCAAACCTATAAATGTAGGTATGGCCTTTGTGTGAGGGATTTTGGTGGATGTATCCATCGAATTCGCAACAACTGTGCCTGATCCCTGTGGGGGATTTTATTCCTCGTCATGGCTAGTTGTGTTAACCATCTTTCTTGTATATATTATTTTGGGTTTTGGTTGGTTATTGTTGGCTATTTTACCACTTCTAAGGTTCATACAACAATAACGAAAGTCACACTCAAAAGATGAACGACGAAAGATAGACGCTTATAGAAAAATACAAGTTTTGAAAACTTCGACACTTTCCCACTGGGCGTGCTAATTTGTTTACACATGAATTTGGTTATCAACCACTAGTCCTCCTGTAACACGGTGGGAGAACTGACTTGGGTGTTTGCGTTTGATCGCAATTGTTGTGGATAGCAAGAGTCGCCACCGAATTTTCTTTTATCCAATAAGGAAAGGTTGAAAAGAACAAGAAAGACCTTTTGAGATTATTTCTTGAGTTCGGGGGGTAAGTTATTAAAAGGGAAGGTATTAGAACCCTTTTGGTCCGTATTTATCTACGGGCTCTTAGTTTCTTGCTAGATCACTTACTTTTGTTTGAAAATGTGCTTGTGGTGTGTCTTTTGAAAGTATTTTGAAAAACGTCTTTGTAATGGCTCTCGTTTCTATTAGAACGCGTACAAAGTGTTGCTTTGAAAATAGTTCAAAGAGGTGTTTGTGGAATGTGTTTTTGAAAGTGATTTTGAAAAGTGTCTTTGTAATGGTTCTCGTTACTATAAGAATGCGTACAAAGTGTTTTGTCTTTTGAAAATGTTTCAAAATGAAAGTGTGGGTGTTTAAAATGTTTTTATTGTGAGCAAACGAGCAACTAGGAGAATTCTAACTACTCAAAAGGTCTTTAATTTTCTTTCCTCCTCCTTTAGATGTTGCTATCTTACCATTGATTTGGTAAGAAGCCCCATCATTGCATGTGAAGGGACGGACGTGGGACGTTTGTATAGTCATAGAAGGCAACCTATGGGACGTTTTAGCAATGTCTTTTAGGGACTAGATCGTTTACCGAAGGCAACATTGAGGGTCATCGAGGGACTACGATCTTTTATCGAGGGTCTTTGCTAAAACGCCCATATTCGAGGGACATGACTATTTTTCCGAGGCAACAAGTGAGATTACCCTAAGGGTGCATGTATGAATAATGTGTTTGATTTGCATGCATTTAGTCTTTGATTTTAGGTTATCTACTTGTTGTTTTTTATCTGGCCATACATCCTAATTTACTAGAAATAGTACAAAAGTAATAAAAATGTAGAAAAATAAATCCTACACTATTACAACCATATTGAATAGCAAGAAAATATAAAGGCAAAAATAAAATAAAGAAGAAAAAAGGGGCTCTTTCGATTTGGACAGAAGCATCCTTCAACTCTGCTTCTCTGGCTCCTTTCGATTTGGGCTGTAAGTAGTGAAGGTGTGACTTTCGATTGGGGCCTGGAAGATAGTGTGGTATGCCTTTCGAATGGGCCTGGGAATCAGCATGGTGTGCCTTTCGACTGGGGCCTGGGAGTTAGTATGGCCATCCTTCTGGCTGCCTCTCTTGTTCAGCATGGAATGCCCTCTTCACCTTAAATCTTTTGCTGCATCCTTCGATTGGGCCTGGAGTCAGTGAGGAAGCCTGAGGCTTCGTTTCATACTCTTGTCTCCTGTTTCTTTTGTTTGAGTTTTTGAATAGCCACATGGCCTAAGGCCATTCCAGCATCCCCCTAGGGCCAGGTTAGTTCTTAAAGCATGTTTAATAAAACAAAGAGAAAATCTAAAAGGGTTAACCATAACAATAAATTAAAAAAGGTGGAAATAAAAAGAAAGAACAAATACTATGTACATGTTTGAGACGAAAAGGGAGTTTATTCACATGTCATGCTAGAAACGAAAAGTTCAAGGTTAAGAGTTGCTTACCTTGCTTGAGTGTGGGACGTATGGGATGGACCTTGAGTGGCTGTTCTAAGTGCTTCTGGATTCGAAGGGAAGAAACGAAGGTGACATTTCTAATGATGGATTCGAAGGAGAAGAACAAGTGTGATGTTCTATCTACTGGATTCGAAGGGTAACAAGGTGTGAGGATGTTTCAGATTCGAAGGAGGTAAGTGTTTAGATACTGGGTTTGCCTTTTATGAGTGTTTAAGTGGTTGAGAGTTTTATGATTTTTGAGAGTGTTTGAGAATTTTGAAGATTCGTTCCCTAGCCCAAAAAATCTCCTTTTGATGTTTGCAAATGCTTCTCTATTTATAGAGAAAAGAATGAATGTGTTTGAAGTAACTAGGTTTGTATGATAACAAACCATGGTTTGGTTGAAAATGAAACAAGTCTTGTCACTTTTCGTTGTTCCCACTTTTCCAGTACAAGTGGGGGCCTGCTGGCAGGAGATTTGACATATGCCTTTAGCACTGCTTTTCGTTCAGACATGAATCAGGTTGGAAGCTGATTTTGTGATAAAAGTACTCTTTATGAAAAAAAGGTTATGTAGCCTTTTACTATTTTAACCAAGAATGGTATTATCCAGTAGACAAAGCTTCAAACCTTTATATAAGCCTCTGATCATATAAAGATTTGGAAGCAACATAGCCTGACAAGTAGGGTAAGGCTATGAGATTTGCTCAAACTTGCTTCGAAGGGTCCAAAGGTGGGTTCGAAAGATGCTGATTCGAAGGGAGTCAAAGTTACAATCGAAGCCTTGAGTGAAGGTGGTTTTTTTGTCCAGTCGAAGGCTTGCCTTCTAGAGGTTACATGGCCAAACGAAAGGGTGCATACAGGAGGTTCTTGCTGTGGGGTGCTAGCATAAAAGGGAAAATTCGGCCTTGAGAGTTTGGCCAACATGCAAGACCAAAGGCTTTTGAGTCGAAGGGGGATTGCAGGGGCCCTTGCTTTGTCACTTCAAATGAAACATGTAAGAGGCCTTTGCTCAAACGAAAGTTGGCCTTCCAAAGGTCCATATGGCCAAACGAACTTACATGGAAACTACAAGCCCAAACGAAGAATGTAAGCCCAAGCTTGTCTTGAAGAAAGTCATACGCCCAAATGAAGAAAGCATGCGAGAAGTAAAGGGAACAAATGAAGCTTGCAACAAGGGGCCCACATGCCCAAACGAAAGACGTATGCTACGTTTGTAAAGATGCCCAGACGAAAGAGGCATACAGAAAGCTAATTAAGGAATCGAAGGATGCCAATAGGAGGCTTTTTGCCTTGGAACTGAAGGAGGCTACAAGAGGCTTTGTGCCTTGTGCATGCTAGCATGGTGGGAGCCTCTTGCGCGCAAGAAATAAGTTATGGCTCAAACAAAGGCTTATATGTAACTAGTCATTAACTTGTGAGTCAAAGAAAGTATGGGGGAATATTTATCCAGTCAACACAGGCATGCACGCATCAAACATCCAATCAAAGCAGGCACATAGGCAGCCATTGCATTGTGAACCCTGTGAGGCCAAAGGTGCAATCGAAGGTGGCGTGCAGGAAGCTCCTTCCTTGTGAATCCAAGCCAGCATGCCAGAGGCCAACACCCAGTCGAAGGATGCAAGCCAAGGTTGCATCGAAAGAGGCCAAAAGGAAAGTCGAAGGAGTTGAATCGAAAAGACTTGTTTTTCTCCAATTTTGTCAAAAAGATTATTTTTATCTGTTTTCCCCTTTTAGCAATTTCTTCTTTAATCTTATTGCTAAAAAATCCAAATATATTTGTGCAAGATTGAATATTGAGAATCCTTGTGAGAAATGCCTTGAGAAATGAGAGGGTAAATTTTGGGGTACAACAATTGCCCTTGTTCAATCTTCTTAAACCTGAAGAGTTAGATTGGTGAATCTGCCATTCGTGACTTGAAGGTGGAAGATGATTGAACACTAGAGTTCCCAGAAATTTGCACTTGATTATGTGGTGGTTGATTATGTAGGGAATGAGCTTAAAGATGCCATTTGGTAAGATGATATAGAATTGTCAGAGTTGGGCTTATAGATGCCATCCAAAGGTGATTGTTGACTAAAATTAGACTAAGTCTAAACTTGACTTTAAATGGAAAAGAATCAGAATAAACCTTGGAGCGATTTATCTGAACCAGATAAAATGTCTATGGGAAAGAATCAGGATAAACCATTGAGAGATTTAAACTAAACCAGCAGAGGTCTGGAAAGAATCAGAACAAATCTTGGAGCGATTTATCTGAACCAGAGAAAATGTCTACGAGAAAGAATTAGGATAAACCATTGAGAGATTTAAACTGAACCAACAAAAGTCTGCAAAGAATCAGAATAAATCTTGGAGCGATTTCTTTGAACTAGAGAAAATGTCTACGAGAAAGAATCATGAAAAACCATTGAGAGATTTTAACTGAACCAGCAGAGGTCTTGAATATTCTTTAACTGGAAAGAATTAGAATAAATCTCGGAGCGATTTATCTGAACTAGAGAAAATGTCTACGGGAAAGAATCAGGATAAACCATTGATAGATTTAAACTGAACCAACAGAAGTCTGCAAAGAATCAGAATAAATCTTGGAGCGATTTCTTTGAACTAGAGAAAATGCCTACGAGAAAGAATCATGAAAAACCATTGAGAGATTTAAACTGAACCAACAGAGGTCTTGAATATTCTTTAACTGGAAAGAATCAGAATAAATTTTGGAGCGATTTATTTGAACCAGAGAAAATGTCTACGGGAAAGAATCAGGATAAACCATTGAGAGATTTAAATTGAACCAGTTGAGGTCTTGAATATTCTTTAACTGGAAAGAATCAGAATAAATCTCGGAGCAATTTATCTGAACCAGAGAAAATGTCTATTGGAAAGAATCAGGATAAACCATTGAGAGATTTAAACTGAACCAACAGAGGTCTTGAATATTCTTTAACTGGAAAGAATCAGAATAAATCTTGGAGCGATTTATCTAAACCAGAGAAAGTGTCTACCGGAAAAGAATCAAGATAAACCATTGAGAGATTTAAACTGAACCAGCAGAGGTCTTGAATATTCTTTAACTACAAAGAATCAGAATAAATCTTGGACCGATTTATTTGAACCAGAGAAAATGTCTATGGGAAAGAATCAGGATAAACCATTAAGAGATTTAAACTGAACCAATAGAGGTCTTGAATATTCTTTAACTGGAAAGAATCAGAATAAATCTTGGAGTGATTTATCTAAACCAGAGAAAATGTCTACGGGAAAGAATCAGGATAAACCATTGAGAGATTTAAACAGAACCATCAGAGGTCTTAAATATTCTATAACTGGAAAGAATCAGAATAAATCTTGGAGTGATTTATTTGAACCAGAGAAAATGTCTACGGGAAAGAATCATGATAAACCATTGAGAGATTTAAACTGAACCAGCAGAGGTTTGGAAAAGAAGTGTTTGTCATATAGATAGTTACTCCGTATTGTTTTGGGAATTGATCTACAATCAATTTGTTCACAGATAGTTATCCTGTCTGGTTTAAGGTATTAAGCTTGATGGTGATAGATAATGAAGGAATCCTGGATGATTACTACTTCAGCAGATAATGAAGGAATCTGAGATGATTACTACCTCAACGGGTGATGAAGGAACCTTGGACGATTACTACCTCAACGGATGATGAAGGAACCTTAGACGAATACTACCTCAGTAGATCATGAAGGAATCTTGGATGATTACTACCTCAATGGATGATGAAGGAACCTTAGACAATTACTACCTCAACAGATAATGAAGGAATCTTAGACTATTACTACCTCAGCGGATGATGAAGGAATCTGAAAAAATTACTACCTCAACGGATGATGAAGAAATCCAAGCTTGATTTTTCCTTGGAGAAGTTTACAGATTAATGACACTTATCTGTTGATCTTTTCTTGAAAAGGTAAAGAATTAGTTGTATGCAATGTCATGATGGATGAAATGCATGGCGTAATGATGTTTCTCAAAATAAATGAGATTATGTTATATGCATTTATCATGTATGTAAACATGATGCATGAAATGTTGTTGGAATGTAATTTTGTCTTGGAAAATAAATCCTTGACAAATGTTGGGGAGTTTTGGGAAGCTGAATCCCGGACAACCATTGGGGATGAAGAGTATGCACACCTTTCCAGACCTTGTTTTTTAGAATGTTTCTGCTGGGGATTCCTGTTTTTATTGTTTAAGGAGGATTCTGCTGGGGAATGTTGACTTTATTTAAGGGAAATAAACCTTGTTGCCAATATGTTGGAGAGGTGTTTTCTTTTGGCAGAACTCCTCGAAGATTCTTGAGATCAACTCAGTTGGGGAGAAGTTTTCAGAGATTGAAACTCTAGCTGGGGATCACCTTATGACAAGGACTTTGTGGGAGATTTGTCACTGCTCCTAATTGCAAGTGTTTGTAGTATTTTCAGTAAATATTTGCCTGACCGTATACAACCCTTTATTGGAGTTCATATTCAATGCCCCAAGTGACTCGAATTCAAATCTTCCCCTGGTTATTCAACACTTCTTGAGAGATTTCCTGGAATCTTGACTTGACTGCCCCAGATGTGCTAGACAATGACCGTGTCATGCCCCCTTGCTTAATAGGAGATTTGTCGTTGGAAGTGATTTTGTCACTGAGAGAGCTTTCGTTCGCTGGATATTCGTTGTGTTAATTTCTCCGCTGTCAAACAAATAGCCATATGCAAATAGCGATATTCACGTAATGCACGGTTTATGCTTGTGTTGATGTTTTAAAAATGCATTTTAGCAGATAAAAGAATTTTGCAAGTATATGAATCCAAATCAAGATTTAGAGTAAAGCGTTACAGGAGTCAGGATACCTTTGGTAACAGTATGCTTTCGTACTAACCCATGCTTCAATTAGGACTTTGAAAGGTTGTATCGTGGTCTAGTTCATGGTTTAAGAAACAAAGGATAAGGCTCAAAGTGTATTTGTACCCGCCCATTCTTCGTGATGTTCTTCAGTCTTAAACTCAGTTAATTGTGTGTTTGAATTCAAAATGAGTCTGGAATAACGTTTTGGTGATGGTTCAGAAGTTTGAAAGTTTATTTGTTGGAAGGCAGTAATTTTTGCAACATTTTTTCATGTTGTCGAGGATTTGTAGTGACCTCTCTTTTTTTTTACTATCCCTGATTTTTTTCTGACTGTTTTTGTTTTTGAGATTACAGTCAGTAGGATGCCCCCATTTTTCTTAAGTCTCCTTCGTAGGTTTTGACTTAGTGGGATTTTTCTTTTGAGAGATAATGACTTCCTATGCGATAGGGAACCATCGCCGTCTTTTGATTCTAGAGGAATGTTTTTGATGTCATTCATTGTGTATAAAGTGAAAGTTTGCGACTGAACGCACATTTGAATTAAACGAGAGACTAACCTGCCCCAGGTTTTGATTAAAGGTTTTAATTTATGTAAAAAGAAAACTCCTACTTCTTTGGATCAAAGGGGTTGACTAGGTATTATCCTCCTTATAACTCCGGTGTTTAGGAATTGAAAGAAATGCATGTACATCGTCAGCAAGGTCTTTTCAAAAGCATACTATATGAGATTATGGCATTGTTTTCGTCATCCTCCCTCTAAAGGCTTGCAACTTTTTGAAACAAGAGTTGAATATCATAAAGGGAGTAAAAAACATAGTTTAAATATAATGAAAATGAATGGATTGATTCAAGACAAACATATATAATGCATTAATGAGAGCAACTAAAGTCTGACACAAAGATAAGTGTTTAAGCAAACAAAGAAATTACAACTGAGAATTCGAATAAACAGAAAATTTCCTCGCCCAGACCGTCGCTTCATGTGGATGCCCATGAGGGGTGATAGAAGAGATCTAGTTGACCGTCTTGTGTGAACTCCAAAACCCCTTCTTCGATTAGGTCTTGAGTTCTGTTCTTCAGAGCCCAACAACTATTTGTATCATGCCTAGGACTATCAGAATAGTATGCACATCTCCCTTGGGATGGTAACTAGGAGCGGCAGTGTTAGGATTCCGGGGAGGATCCTTTAATTTAATTAGCTCTACTTTTAACACGTGTTGTAGCACCTGAGCTAGTGACATGCCGATCCTAGTAAATTGTCTCTTAGGTGCGACCTCTTTGCGCTGATTCCCCTGTTGTTATTGGCGAGGTTGTTGTTGGACTCGTGACGTGGCAACAAATTAGAAAGTTTTACTTTCCGCCAAACCGGATCCTTGCCTCATGGGAGGGTGAATGATGACTTGATCCTCAATCTCGATGGTTTGTTTCATACGGTTGTAACTATCTTGATGAAGTTTGTTGACGAGGGTCCTTAGCCCCCCTTTTCCCCGAGATAAGTTTTGGATAAGAGCCATCTGGCCCACCAGTTGTCCCATCATCTGGACTTTCATTGTTGCCATTTCAGTTTGTAGCCGTTTCAACTGGTCATCCTTGTTGTCCTCAGGATTCCCCATGATCATTCCCCTAATGAGGAGTACTTTCACCTCTTCTTGTCCCTTTGACAGGTTCAAGAACATTTCCTGAAGTTGAGCATTTTGAGTCTGAATGTCCTTGATAGTCTGTTCTAGAGCCATCTCTGCTGAAATAAACAGTAAGCATATGAGAGACTTGTATGGGGAAAACCTGTCATGGCATGATGCATGTTATGTGGATGCGATGTTTTTAAGGATCTCGCGGGGTAAACACAAGAAACTGTTTATAAGTTGAACTTTGATTACAGCTTTCGCATTGTTGAATTTCCTTCTACAAGAATCAAGCTCACCATGTCAAGTGGGTCATAGTCTTTGACTCAAGTTACCGTGCTTTGGTCTTTGACTGCGTTTGATTAGAGAATGAATCCTCTTGCCCCTTGATAGGCGTCTGGTTCAACATGACCCTATATCATAAGCCCTTGAGATCCTTGAAATGGTTATTGAAAATGCCATGGTATGACATCATGATGTTATGTACAAGTATGCAAAGCAAGAAAGTTGTTATGTACAAATAGTCATATACACACAAAGCAGACAAGTCCTTAGGTTTAGGCTTGCATGGAGTTTGTAGGTAAGTATCCTATTGAATTTAGTTGGATGGACCTTTCCTAGTAATAGTAACCGGGTTCTAGGGGATCTCAAAATCACTGATCTTTCTTCATCAGGCATTGTTTCAGTGCAAGCCTCTTTAATAGCGACCGAAATATCCCAAAAGTCTGATCTCAATGAGTGTAGCATCGAGTATCAACCAACTTTGGACTGCACCAAAGCCGGATATCTCACTACTTCCTAAAGGCCAAGTCGTTCAAGTAAGGTTCTAAAGTCAATTAGTGCTTTATGACACCACACAACGGCCCCGTATTCTCCTTGACTACTCAAGGGATACCGGTACCAACAAATGTGTCACACTAACATAGCTATTGCTTAGACCATGTCGGTATACCCCACACAGTTTCCATAACTTATTTCTACTTACCTAAAAAGGTGCCTCAGATCCGGGTAGAGGAAAAGTGTCTTTGAAATGGTTCTCGTTTCTATAAGAACGCGTACAAAGTGTTTTGTCTTTTGAAAATGTTTCAAAATGAAAGTGTGGGTGTATAAAATGTTTTTGTTGTGAGCAAGCGAGAAACTAGGAGCATCCTGCCTACTCAAAAGGTCTTTAATGTTCTTTTCCTCCACCTTTAGATGTTGTGATCTTGCCATTGATTTGGTAAGAGGCCCCGTCATTGGATGTGAAGGGACTGGCGTGAGATATTTGTGTAGTCATAGAAGGCAACCCATGGGACATTTTAGCAATGTCTTTTAGGGACTAGATCGTTTACCGAAGGCAACATCGAGGGTCATCGAGGGGCTATGATCTTTTATCAAGGGTCTTTGCTAAAACACCCATATTCGAGGGGCATGACTATTTTTCCGAGGCAACAAGTGAGATTACCCTAAGGGTGCATGTGTGAATAATGTGTTTGATTTGCATGCATTTAGTCTTTGATTTTTAGGTTATCTACTTGTAGTTTTTTTATCTTTCCATACATCCTAATTTACTAGCAATTGTACAAAAGTAATAAAAATGCAGAAAAATAAATCCTACACTATTACAACCATATTGAATAGAAAGAAAATATAAAGGCAAAAATAAAATAAAAAAGAAAAAAAGGGGCTCTTTCAATTTGGACAGAAGCATCCTTCGATTCTGCTTCTCTGGCTCCTTTCGATTTCAGCTGGAAGTAGTGAAGGCGTGACTTTTGATTGAGGCCTGGAAACTATATGGTATGCCTTTCGACTGGGCCTTGTAATCAGCATGGTGTGCCTTTCGACTGGGGCCTAGGAGTCAGTATGGCCATCCTTCTGGCTGCCTCTCTCCTTCAGCATGGAATACCCTATTCACCTTGTTGTACCCCAAAATTTGCCCTCTCATATTTCTCAAAACATTGCAAGAATAATCTCCAAGTTGCTCAAGATAGCTCAAGAGTTGGACAATCAAGTCATCTCCTAAGGCAGTCAATCTCAAATTAGGGTTTTATGTTGCATCAAGGTCCTTACATACAAATGACCTCAAGTTCTCCCCAATGTCCTAATATGTTCTCAGGCTCATCCATGTCAAATTTCAAGCCTTGTAGAGGAAGTTTGGTCAATCAATTACTCAAGAGGTCCAAAAATCGACTGTGCTAGGGCAAAAGTCAACTGTGACCTACAAACAGTCAAACTTCAAGATTTTTTGTCAAAATTCTCATTTTGAAGGATATTTC
Source organism: Vicia faba (assembly GCA_948472305.1). Classification (NCBI taxonomy): domain Eukaryota; kingdom Viridiplantae; phylum Streptophyta; class Magnoliopsida; order Fabales; family Fabaceae; genus Vicia; species Vicia faba. The sequence continues at coordinate 1,178,559,170 of OX451740.1, forward strand.
ATAATTTGATCAAGGGTTGATCATGATTCATCAAGGATTGCTCAAAATTCATCAAGACTCAAAAGTTGCTAAATTAGGGTTTTATAGGAAAAGTCAACTCAACTTTGAACAAGCATAACTTTCTCATAATTTATGATAAATGACCCATCCAAATCTAATTTTTAATAGGATGCAATTTCCTACAATCCATCTTCATACCCCAAGATCAAGAAATGCACTCACAAAAAGTTACAAATTTGGACATTATAGGTCATTTTTTAAAGTAAACAAAAACACCTTTTTTGCCAAAGCTTATAACTTGAGCATGGTATATCAAAATGAGATGAGAACAAAAGGGTTGGTTATAGGACATCTCGAGGTTTCTAAAAAGTCAAAGAACACCTCCAAAAGTTCAAAATTGAAGAAGTTATACACTGTTGAAGTTGGGCATTTTTGCAAAATTGCCAAAAGTCAACTATCCCCAAAACATCAAATTTTGTCAAATGGGCCCACTTTTTTCCACTTGATTTGATCTTGTCACACTACACACGTGTCCTAGCTTCAGCCTTGTGTCCATTTATTAATTTTTCTATTTTATTTGATTTTTATTGAATTAATTCATTTTAAATCAATTTAAATCCAAATAAAATCTAAATATTGATAACTTAGGATCTTTTTGATTGATATAGGTCTTAATTGTCATCATGGACATGATCAAATCTGTATCAAGCCATATCATGAACAAAAAGATGGAATTTGGACAATTTTGGAAGGTTTTTCATGGAGGATCAAATCAAATCCTAAAACATCAATGCACAAAGATTGAGTCCACAAATGTTAACCTAATCCAATGCTCATTACATATACAAGCTAAAGGAACGAGAATTAGAGGTTAGAGGCTGCAAAATCAGAAGAACAAAACTTAGAAAATTGTCAAAAAAAGCTTGAAACTGAAATCACACCTAGAGGCGAATTCAGATTCAAATCTCAACGCCAATCACTTGCTAGACATCCACTGAGTCAAAAGCAATCAAAAACACACCCTCACACTCACTCAATCGCACTGTAAGCTTCGCGTTTTACCGCCATGTAGTCAAATTCATAACTCCACATTCTTGCATTTTTTTGACAAATTACTGACATGTTCATGATCCTTGTGTGATTTCTAAACATTCTGTATTATTTGATTGTGTTTTTATAGCCTATAATGCCATACCCGAATCTAGGGTTCTTGTTTCTTGTTTTTGGGCGTTTTAGTTTCAGGCAAAATCAAGGCAAATAATGGACATAGGCGTGTTCAAGAGGGAGAGACGAGTACGACCATGGTCTTGGAACTAATTTCCATGGCCTGAAATTGATTTTAGGAGACACCTACGCATTTAGCTGCGGATGCAAATCCGCAGGTAAAAAAACCAGATCCAGCGAAGAAGATGATGACGTGCCCCTCCCTTACTGGATGATTTAAATTTGGCGCGTTTTGTTTTTTTATATTTCTGGCATTTACGTGTTTTCCAATATTATTTTTTATTCTTATTCCACTAACAATTAAGCACGCTGGTTGAGTTGGTAAGGGCGCTAGTTCAATGATTCACAGGACTTGGATTCGAATCCCAGGTCCCCATATTCTTTGCTATTATTTTCTTTCAGGTATTCTAGTGCATCTCATGCCTTGCAGTACACCATGGTCCATCACCTAATCAGTTGCCAGATGACCCCAGGCCAGATCTGGTGGCCCAAAATGAAAGTCCATCATACGTCCTAGTCAACCAATGCACGTGGAAGCAGGAAAAGTCGGCCAGGCCAAGTCTATTGGGCCATGAAAACTGCTAATCTCACCCCTGATCTGGGCCCAAACCCCTTGGTTATTTCTTTTTCTTTCTATTTCTTTTATGTATTTTATTTAATTATTTGAATAATTATTTTTATTATTTAAACTAACCAATTAATTTTTTTTCTTAATAAATATCAAAAACCAAAAAATATATTTTATTTATTAAAATTAAATTCAGTATTTTTATTTTTGCAAATAAATACTAATTTAATTAATTTAGCTTTAATTAGGTATAACTTTTAATATTTTTGCAAAAATTAAAATTAATGTAGATAATTAGTTTTTACTAACATTGATTAATTTATTTTTATTTCTTTAAATATCCAAAAATCCAAAAATATCTTTTTCTTAATTAATTAATTAATTAATTTAATTAACTTAGTTTATTTCCTTTTAATTCAAAAAATAACAAAAAAATCACTTTCTTTCAAAAAGGGTCAAAACCCTAAAAAAAATGCGCCAGATATAATTTCCTGCACGCGATCCATATTGATGTAATTGCTTCCCGGAATGTAATAGCTTTAATTAGGACTATTTAATTTATTTATCGCTTTATTTATTTTCCACATTTTAATTTCAAGGGTTGTTTTTGGCGATGTAAATACCTGACGCCTTGTAATAGTTTAGTTTTACTTTCCGCAATTTAATTTCCGCAATCTATAAACTGTTAGATGTTTGATAATAGGGAATGCATGACAAGATCAAATGTATGAACTTAAAATCAACATAGATAACCATTAACATGTACAAAGATAAAATTAACCGAAACAACACACTCGCTCATGCGCACTCTTAGGGTACACCTCACTTGGTTGCCTTCGAATGTGGTCATTGAGTATAGGAAGTTTTAGAGGTCGCCCTCTTGTCCAAAGATCATAGTTGCCTCGAAACGGTTGCCTCGGAAAAATGATCTAAGACATTAGGGTTACCGCTAAGGCGTCTTAACATTGCTTTAGTGACCACACGTCCCTTAATCGAATTGACCCTTAAACTCCAACGACGATGCTACATACTCATCAATAGTGGGATAGCATCGTCTAAAGGACATTAGCACAGATTGATTCCTTTTTCGAGTAGGTAGATGGTTCTTAAGTACTTGCTATTTCAAAACAAAACAAAACTTTTCGCACTTACACCTTTCAAACAAAAAACTCTTTTCAAACCCACAAACACAAAGAAAAGCAAATTTTGAAAACACTTTGAGCAAGTACCTAAGAGCCCATGGATAACCATAGATAGAAAGGGTGCTAACACCTTCCCTTTCTATAATCTACCCCCCGGACCCGAGAAACATCTCGAAAAAGGAATTTGTCTGTGCTTTTTTCCTTTCCTTGTTGGATAAAATAAAAGACGATGGCGACTCTTTCTTACCGCGACATTTTGTGAAAACAAACGCAAAAACGCAAACCAACTTTCCAAAAACAGTCAGTTCTATCCCACCGTATCACAGAACTGGCGACTCTGCTGGGGATATCTTAAGTGAGGTGTACCTTAGGATTAGATCATTGTGTTTTCAATTGTTTGCTTCATATGATTTATCTTTGTGGGCTTGAATCAGAGTTACTATAGATCCTAACCCGGATCTGGGGATACCCTTTAGGTAAAGTAGCAATAAACTGTGAGGGAACTGTATGGCATAGACTGATACGGTTGAAGCAGTAGCTACGTTGGTGTGGCACTTTAGATTGTACCAATATCCCTTGTGTTGGAACGAGGAGAATATGGGTCATCTAAGGGGTCATTAAGCACCAACTGACCTTAGAACCTTTAAATTGACCAACTTGGCCATAGAACAGTAGCAGTATGCTACACTCATTGAGACTAAACTCTCACGATGATTCCGGCCGCAAGAAAAGGTTGCTAAACTGGAATTATGACCGATTGAGGGTAGTCAGTGATATTGAGATCCTCTAGAACCAGGTTACTATTTTTAGGACAGGTTTAAACCAACTGAACTGAAAGAGGGTAGTACCTAAGCTCCTTTCCATCCTGAAATCTAAGGGCTCTCTGTGTAACTTGTGTGCCTTTACCATGTTTGCTTTTTGTGGATACTTGTGTTGTGCTTTCTATCATGACATCATGACATCATAACATCGCATACATCTTGCATAAGACTAACCTATTTCAAAGACAAGAGGGGTTCATCTTTGTTCTGTTTTGTAGGTCATTATGATGCCCATGCGTAGGAATACCATCCGGATCAACTTTGTCCAAGTTCCCACCTTGCTTAAAGAGTGGATTACAAAGATGCCTGATACTACTTCCTTCCTCAAGAGACATGGGTATCTTCTCAGTTTAGTCACCTCCAAATTGGACGAGCAGATGATGAGTGTGCTGGTCCAATTCTATGATCCGATGTACCATTGCTTTACTTTCCAGGACTACCAGTTGGTTCCCACCTTAGAAGATTTCTCTAAGCTGCTCGGTATCTCTATTCTGGAGCAGACCCCATTTACTAGTTGGGAGAAGATTCTTAGGCCGGAAGAGATTGCTTCAGCCCTTCATATGACCAAGGATGAGGTAATGGCTAATTGGGAGACTAGAAGTGGAGCAAAGGGATTTCTGACTAAGTTCTTGGTTGGTAAGGCTAATTATTTCTGGGATAGTCTAGACTTCAAGGCATTCGAAGATATTCTGGCTCTTCTGATATATGGCTTGGTATTGTTTTCGAACTTTGACTCTTTTATTGATGTGAATGCGGTGAAAATCTTCATCTCTTGTAATCCTGTGCCCACTCTCCTGGGTGACATTCTTCATCAGCTTTATGCCCGTACTGCCCGGAAGCGGGGAACCTTGATGTGCTGTGCTCCATTATTGGCGAGGTGGTTTATTTTTCACATCCCCAAATCAGTGCTGAAGAACAAAGAAGGCATGGGCTGGGCCTGTAGGGTTATGTCTCTCTCTCTCATAATGATATCATTTGGACTCTCAAGGGTATGGATGAGGTGGCTGTTATTGATCGTTGTGGGGAGTACCCCAATGTTCCACTGATAGGAACCCATGGAGGAATTTCTTACAATCCGTGCTTAGCCTTACGTCAGTTTGGGAGAGCCAGAAGAGAAGGACCTCATGAGCTGTTAATGCCTAGTATTATCTTTGATTTTCAAGTGGATAGCGACGAGCAACGTCACAGATTTATAAAGGCTTGGGATAGAGTTCATAGATCTGATCCATACGAGCTGGGCCCAAAGACTTCACTTCCGATGGAGCCATACCTCAGATGGGTTCGTATCCGTGCCCAAAAGTTGGGTATGCCATATGAAGCCGTCCGGCCTATCATTGTTGAAATTGCTAATGAAGAAGGGGTTCTTCCTACCATCCTCCATCCTTACATGCCCACTGACATTGGGGCCCTGAAAAGGTCTTGGATGCAGTTGAGAGAGGAACGAGATGCTTACCGAGAGAAGTTCAACGAGCAAGAGCAGAAGATCCAGAGGTTGACTAGGCAGTTGGAGAACGAGCGAATTCTCAATGACTATGTCCGCACTGATAAGAAGAGACCATGGGAGCACTGATTGACCTTTGATTGTTTCTTTTCCAGTTTTATTTACTTTTCAGTATTTCCATTCTTGTAACGCCCTGATGGCATCAGTTGAACAATTTGAATTTCAAAGTTTATCTAATAAAGTGTGTTTCCTTTCTGGTTTACAAATTTGAATCTCTCGATTGTCTTTGAAATCATAATCATACGTATTTCATCCCATGCACTTCATAAACAGGTACCCATTACAGGGCTCTTATCTTCTTCGCTGTTTATTTCAGCACTCATCATGTCTGCTGAACCTTCAACTGAGCAAGCAATCAAGGCCCTGCAGGCCCAGAATGCCCAATTTCAAGAGCTGTTCATGAATCTAGCTAAGGGTCAGCAAGATCTGAAGACCCTGATTCTGAAAGAGAAGAAGAAGAATAAGAAGAGGACAATCATGTTTAACACAGAACACCTGTTTGGGAACAGGCTACAAAATGAGGTTGATTTGACCACCTCATCTGGAGGGAAAGATAGTCAGGAAGAAAGGAGGGCTCCTAGCCCTGTGGTCTCCGACAACGAGACGGACTTCGATGAAGAACAGTATCCTCCTGCTGAGGATAGATACAAGCAACTGGAAGACCGGTAAAGTGCTATGGAAGTTCAGAGAGTGCCTGGTCTGGACTTTGGTGATCTAGGTCTATCATCTGGGGTGGTGATTCCCCATAAATTCAAGGCACCAGCCTTTGCTAAGTATGACGGAGTTTCTTGTCCGAAGCTGCACCTCCGGTCATATGTGAGGAAGATTCAGCCGTACACCGCTGATAAGAACCTATGGATCCATTTCTTTCAAGACAGTCTCTCAGGGACTCATCTTGAATGGTTCTATCAGTTAGATGGAGCCAGTATCCATAGTTGGAAAGATTTGGCTACTGCTTTCTACAGGCAGTATCAATACAACTCTGACCTCGCTCCCACGCGTATCCAACTCCAGGGTATGTCAATGGGAACGGGTGAAGGATTCAAAGATTATGCTCAAAAGTGGAGAGACCTCGCCGGTAGAGTAAAACCACCCTTGGCTGATCGGGAGCTTGTGGATATGTTTCTGGGGACCTTGTCCGGTCCATTCTTCAACCATCTAATTGGAAGCTCCTCGTCTGGGTTTACAGAGCTAATTCTGACCAGTGAGAGGATTAAGGCTGGTATTAAGGCTGGTAAGATACAAAAGGGTGCCTTATCAAGCACCGAGAAGAAGCCCTTTAAGAAAGAGTCCAGTGCTGTCTACAGTTCGAGAAGACAAAATAGACCTGAACACCGCCAAGCTGTGAATGTGGTTGTTATTTCAAAATCTGTTGGTGCTCCGCAACACAACAATCAACAAAAGGACGAGAGACCTCGAAGGCAATTAACCCGTCTCAACATGACCTTATCTCAGATTCTGCCACAATTGCTGAAGACCAATCTGGTGATTCCAAGGGAAGCTCCGAAGAATCCAAATACAACATCATCGAAGTATAACCCTAATGCCCGCTGTGCTTATGACTCTGATAGCCCGGGGCATAATACAAATGATTGTTGGACTTTGAAGAATAAGATATAGGACTTAATTGATGCAAAGGAGATTGAGTTTGAGGCGTTCGAAAGACCTAATGTTGTGACTGCTCCTATGCCCAAGCATGGAGTGAATGCTATAGATGAAGACTCGTTTGTGGTTTCTGTGAATGATATTGTTACCCCTTTGATTGCTGTGAAGAAGAACCTTTTGCTGGCCGGTTTATTTCCGGGATGTGACGAAGGTTGCCGTATGTGTGCTGTTCTACCTACCGGTTGCCATCTTTTGAAGTCAGGTGTCCAACGCCTGATGGATAGTAAAGAGATTCTGTTTGAGAAGACTGTTGTTCCCTCAGTTCCTACTGAAGAAGTCGCCATCATTACCATTTTCGACAATTCTTCCAAGGCTCCCTCAAGGAAGCCTGTTAGGATTACATCTGTTCTAAGAATCGCACCTGTGATCATCACTGTTCCAGGGCCCATCCCCTATACCTCTGATAAAGCTGTCCCTTGGCACTACGAGGATGATGTTTATTTTCATGGAGTTAAGCAAGAGTTGGATGCTGATACTGACGTCAGCAATATTGTTGGACCTGCTAAAGTCACCCGCAGCGGTAGACTTTTCTCACCTGATATCTCTCCACCAACTGCCCGAAGACCTGTTGTTATTACACCTTCCAGTGTACCTGCTGCTATTCCTGTTCAAGTTCCTATTCTTACCCCTGTCGCTGAGTCATCTAACACTCGGGGCAAAGGGATCACCACTGATGTGCCTGCCCAGACGGAGGCGCCAAAGACGATTACTGTTGAAGCTTCTAATTAAGAGATGGAAGAGATTCTGAACATCATCAAAAAGAGTGACTACAATGTGGTTAAACAGCTGGGGCAAACCCCGTCCAAGATTTCTATGTTGTCACTGCTGCTATGCTCAGAAGCCCATGCCAAGGCTATGATTACCTTCTTGAAGACTGCCCACGTACCACAAGAGACATCAGCTGATCAGTTTACAGATTGCGTGGCCAATTTGACTGCTGATAATGGCTTGGGTTTCTCTGACGCCGACTTGACTGCTAAAGGGAAGAATCACAATGATGCCCTGCATGTCTCCATTGAATGCAGGGGCACTACTCTTGCACATGTATTGGTGGATACTGGTTCTTCATTGAACGTCCTGCCTAAGAAAGCTCTAGACCGGTTAGATTGTGAAGGGTTGGAGCTGAAACCAAGAAACATCGTCGCCAGGGCCTTTGATGGGTCTAAGAGGATGGTGCATGGAGAAGTTGATATTCCGATCAAGGTTGGTTCTCAACTTTTCAACTCTACATTCTATGTGATGGACATTCGGCCATCTTATTCTTGTTTGTTGAGTCGTCCATGGATCCACAAAGCTGGGGTCGTAACCTCAACACTCCACCAGAAGCTGAAGTACCCGGTCAAAGGGAAGATTGTGACAATACAAGGAGAGGAAGAGTACATGGTTAGCCACCTCAACTCTTTCCGATATGTAGAGATGGATGGGGAGTTCATTGAGACCACATTTCAACATTTTGAAGAGGTTCCCCAGACACTAGAGTCAGCTGAGACTGTTGTTGAAGACTCTCCTATGAAGATGGCTTCCTTAAAGGATGCCCGGGCTGTTGTCGAGAAAGGTGGGTGTGCAAATTGGGGCCGACTCCCTGATTTTACACAGAAGACTAACAAGTTTGGTTTGGGTTTCACTGCAGAAGCTCAAAAGGCCGTTCGGAATGCACGGATCGAAAGACCTCCCGTGTTCATGAGCAACTCAGGAGTGAATGCCATTGAAGATGATGTGGAAGAGTCTGAATTCGACAGCTGGATCTATCCTACGACCGACGGTGGACAATGCAACTGGACAACAAAGGACTTCATCCCTATTACTTTTGTTACCCAGTAATGAAACTTTTTGTATTGAATATGTAACAGACAATGTTTTAAACTTTATGGCCCAGTGTCTCACCCGGGGAACTGTGGCTTCATTTGTGAGGGCTTTATGTGTGTCATTTTCATATATCATTAATAAAAGCATTGGACGTTCTTGCATTTCAAAAGTTTGTGCTCCTTGTTTTTCTTTTATATTGCAAAACAACTATTTTACACACACTCACATATACAGGTCTGCATCCACTCTGGAGCTCACTGGTAACGACTCTGCTACTGCCAGTTATGACTTCGAAAATTCGATCAACTTAGCCGAAGACGAAGGTGAAGATGATTGCGAAGTGCTTGGTTAACTTGAAAGATTGTTACTCCAAGAAGAGATGGCCATTCAACCGCACGAAGAGCCGTTGGAATCAGTGAATCTGGGTACTGAGATAAACAAGAAGGAAGTCAAGATCGGTGCGAATCTGGAGCTCAGTGTAAAACAACGGTTGATCCAGATGCTGCATGACTACGTTGAGATCTTTGCCTGGTCTTACGAAGATATGTCAGGGTTGGATATTGATATTGTGGTTCATCGCCTGCCTACCAAGGAAGATTGTCCTCCAGTGAAACAGAAGGTCCGCCGAATGTGCCCGGAGATGTCTGAGAAAATCAAGGTTGAAGTTATGAAACAGTTTGACGCCGGTTTTCTAGCAGTTACTTCTTACCCTCAGTGGGTGGCCAACATGGTTCCTGTACCAAAGAAGGATGGTAAGGTTCGCATGTGTGTTGACTATAGGGATTTGAACAGGGAAAGCCCCAAAGATGATTTCCCTCTACCTCATATCGACGTTCTGGTTGACAACACTGCTCAGTATAAAGTCTTCTCCTTTATGGATAGTTTCTCCGGTTATAATCAGATTAAAATGGCTCCCGAAGACATGGAGAATACCACCTTTGTTACTCAATGGGGTACCTTTTGCTACAAGGTCATGCCTTTTGGACTGAAGAATGCTGGGGAAACGTATCAGCGTGCCATGGTTGCTTTGTTTCATGACATGATCCATCATGAGATTGAGGTATATGTCGATGATATGATTGCAAGATCTCAAACTGAGGAGGAACACCTTGATCATCTGCAGAAGCTGTTTGACAGGCTGAAGTTGTACAAGCTGAGGTTAAACCCGAAGAAGTACACCTTTGGGGTGAGATCTGGTAAACTGTTGGGTTTTGTCGTCAGCGATAAAGGTATTCAAGTGGACCCTGCCAAGGTAAAAGCTATACAGGAAATGCCAGCTCCCAGAACAGAGAAAGAAGTCAAAGGCTTTCTGGGACGTCTGAACTACATTGCCCGATTCATCTCGCACCTGACTGCTACTTGTGAGCCAATCTTCAAGCTACTGAAGAAAGATCAAGTGGTACGTTGGAATGATGAATGCCAGGCCTCTTTAGAAAGAATCAAAGAGTATCTCCAAGAGCCACCTATTCTGAAGCCTCTAGTTGAAGGGAGGCCTTTGATCTTATACTTGACAGTACTCGACAACTCAATGGGGTGTGTGCTGGGTCAACATGACGAGTCTGGCCGAAAAGAGCATGCTATTTATTACCTTAGAAAAAAGTTTACCGACTGCGGGACCCGATACTCGTTACTCGAGAAAACTTGTTGCGCTTTGGCATGGGCTGCTCACCGGCTGAGACAGTATATGCTGACTCACACTACCCTGTTGATTTCAAAGATGGATCCAATCAAGTATATCTTCGAAAAGCCTGCCTTGTCCGGGAGAATAGCAAGATTGCAGATGATCTTGACTGAGTATGACATCCAGTATACGACCCAAAAGGCAATTAAGGGAAGTGTGTTGGTAGACCATTTGGCACATCAGGCAGTGGATGATTACCAGTCTATGAACTTTGAATTTCCAGATGAGAATATCATGTTGGTAACTGATTGTGAGACACCTGGACCGGATGAAGGACCTGAGGAGGGATCCCGATGGTCTATGTACTTTGATGGAGCTTCGAACGCTTTGGATAATGGCATTGGCACCGTGATCATATCTCCTAAAGGCTCTCATACTCCGTTTACTGCCCGATTATGTTTCAACTGCACCAACAACATGGCAGAGTATGAGGCGTGCATCATGGGTATTCGAGCAGCGATTGACCTAAGGATTAAGTTCTTAAGTGTCTTCGGAGATTCCTCTCTCGTGATCAGTCAGATCAAAGGCAAGTGGGATACGAAACACCCGAATCTTATTCCTTACAAGGAGTATGTGTTGACATTTCTTCCCCATTTCTAGGAGATAACCTTTGAACACTTCCCTAGAGAGGAGAATCAGTTGGCGGACGCGCTGGCTACAATGTCTTCTATGTTCAAAGTCAATTGGGACAACGAGGCTCCCCGAATCATCATTGAAAGATTGGACGAACCTGCACATTGCTGTGATATTGAGACTGAAGAGGTAACAGAAAAGCCCTGGTATCATGAGGTGAAGAGGTATCTTGAAGCTCAAGAATACCCCGAGGGTGCATCTGTTAATGATAAGAAGTTTCTGAGAAGGTTCGCGGCGAAGTTCTTCATCAGCAATGGCATTCTTTACAAGCGTAACCATGATTCGACCTTACTGCGTTGTGTGGATAAGAATGAAGCAGAAAGGATCATGGCGGAGTTACATGAAGGTGCTTTCGGAACCCATTCCAGTGGACACACCATGGCAAAGAAAATCCTTCGGGCAGGATATTATTGGTCCACAATGGAAGCTGACTGTTATCAGCATTCTCGGACATGTCACAAGTGTCAAGTGTATGCTGATAAGGTGCACATACCTCCGGTACCTCTGAACATCTTGACGGCACCTTCGCCTTTTGCAATGTGGGGCATTGATATGATCGGCGAGATCAGACCTATGGCATCCAACGGGCATCGTTTCATCCGGGTAGACATTGATTACTTTACGAAGTGGGTTGAAGCAGCTTCCTTTGCTACTGTAACCAAGAACGTCGTGGCACGGTTCATTCGGCACAATCTGATCTATCGATACGGTGTACCAGAGAGGATCATTATGGACAATGGTACCAATCTCAACAACAAGATGATCACTGAGCTCTGCGAGAAATTTAAGATACAGCATCATAACTCTTCTCCCTACCGGCCGAAGATGAATGGGGTTGTTGAAGCGGCCAATAAGAACATTAAGAAGATCGCGCAGAAGATGACAGTGACATACAAAGACTGGCACGAGATGTTACCATTTGCTCTTCATGGGTACCGTACCTCAGCGCAAACGTCAACAGGGGTAACACCCTATTCCTTGGTATATGGCATTGAGGCAGTCTTGCCCATTGAAGTTCAGATACCCTCTCTTCGGATTATGAAGGATGAAGGTTTGAGCGAAGATGACTGGATTCAGACCCAGCTTGATCAACTGAACCTAATCGACGAAAAGAGACTTACTACTATTTTTCATGGTCAGACGTACCAGAAACGAATGATCAAGGCATTTAACAAGAAGTTAGACGACAAGAGTATCAAGGTTTGGATCTGGTTATCAAGCGCATCATACTTCCTCAAGGTGATCCCAGGGGAAAATGGACCCCTACCTACGAAGGGCCATTTGTGGTTAAGAACATTTTCTCAGGAGGAGCTATGATTCTAACCACCATGGACAATGACGACCTTCCTCACCCTGTCAATGCAGACATAGTGAAAAGATACTACGCATAATCAAAGACCTGCTAGGTTGACCGGCCTAGGAAAAAATAAGGGCTTCCCGGCGAACCAAAAGGGTTCGGGCAAAAATAAGGGATGAAAACGAAAAAATCTGTACACCCGGCAAGTCGAAAACCTGAAAAGGCGGCTTGGGTAAAAAAGGGTATCCCGGTGGACTGAAAACCCGAAAGGGCGGTCTAGGCAAAAATTAGGGATCAAAGCGTAACACTATGTCTCATTGGATCACTTTGCATCCAGACTTCGGTATCAACTATCAAGCTCGAACAACACTAATCAATCTGATCTACCTTCAACCAACAGCAAAGCGATGAGATGCTCAAGGACATAAAGGAAATAGCAGAGTTGGAACCCAGTGGGATCATTCACATAGCTGTTTTGTTTAGTTTTTCACAAATTGTGTAATATCTATTATTCAGCGGCGTTCTCTTACTAGGACGTCAGCTCCTTGTACAAAAACGCCTATTTACAGGCCAAACTTCAAAATCAATACAAATTCATTTTCAAACAAATTTCAAACTGTTTTTCCTCTATCTGTTTTGTTTTGCAAAGAATATCCAATGTTCATTTTTGATATATGCATCTGACATTAATTGCTGCTCATGAATATTTACATGCGAAACAAAGGACGAATTACGGGTAATATCAGAAACAGGGGCAATAAGAATTGTCCGAACTGTATAGTTGCTCTGTCCACCAGGTACAAAGGTATATTCAGCTGAAGAATATGGCTAAGATACTTTCATTCCCCACAGAGTAAGGCAGTAATGATAGCTCTCCCAGCTGAGACTCGCAACTGTGAAAAAATCAGCAATACTCTCCCCAAGCATAGTTGATCTACCATCAGCACTAAAAAGGCTTGATGTCCCCGACAGTCTTAATATTCCCTAGCAGAGTATAAGAATGTTCCCCGGTAGAATGCAAGATACCCCCAGTGGAGTCAATATTTCCCCAGCACGATCTGAAAAAGCTTCCCCAACGGAGTTGAATCATCATCCCTAGTAGACTCTGGAAGTTTATCCCCAGCGGAATACAAAAATAGATCTCCCCAGCCAAGTTCAAAGGATCATTCCCAGCAGAATTCAGAGAATTATCCCCACAAAAGCCTAACAGGGTTATCCCCAGCAACTAGCAAGTGAAAGATCATCCCCAGCGGAGTTCTTTCCTTTCACAAACAGGAATTCAATCCTCAACAGATTAAGTATCACCAGCAACGGTAGTCCATCCCTAGCGGAGCTTATTAGTGGAATCCTCAGCAGAGTATCTCTTCCCCACAGAGTAATCTCCTCACCAGTTTATTCCCCAACGAAGTTATTTTCTCCTGCAGGTTTATTCTCACAATTACCTTCGTTCATCATCCCCAGCGGAAACGAAGAATTCAACTCTATTCTCCAGCAGCTACCCGAGATTTATTTTCCCCAGCTAAAACATTACATTTCCATACATCATGATACATGCATAAATGCATCATACCACACAATCTCATTTATGTTGAGAACATCATTGCTTGATCCATATCATGCATGGCATATGACTGACCTTTACCTTTCAGGAAAGATGTAGTTAAATTCTCAGCTATGTGCAAGACCTTCTATGGTCCAGTTAAATCGATTCCTAAATATTTTTCTGATGCCGATCCAGTTGAAGTTATTCCAAGACCTTGTCTGGTCCAGTTAAATCGATTCCTAAAGATTTTTCTGATGCCGATCCAGTCAAAGGCCTTCTCTGGTCCAGTTAAATCGATTCCTAAAGATTTTTCTGATGCAGTTGAAGTTATTCCAAGACCTTGGCTGGTCCAGTTAAATCGATTCCTAAAGATTTTTCTGATGCTGATCCAGTCAAAGTTAATCCAAGAACTTCTCTGGTCCAGTTTAATCGATTCCTAAAGATTTTTCTGATGCCGATCCAGTTGAAGTTAATCCAAGACCTTGTCTGGTCCAGTTGAATCGATTCCTAAAGATTTTGCAAGATACCCCCAGTGGAGTCAATATTTCCCCAGCACGATCTGAAAAAGCTTCCCCAACGGAGTTGAATCATCATCCCTAGTAGACTCTGGAAGTTTATCCCCAGCGGAATACAAAAATAGATCTCCCCAGCCAAGTTCAAAGGATCATTCCCAGCAGAAATTCAGAGAATTATCCCCACAAAAGCCTAACAGGGTTATCCCCAGAAACTAGCAACTGAAAGATCATCCCCAGTGGAGTTCTTTCCTTTCACAAATAGGAATTCAATCCTCAACAGATTAAGTATCACCAGCAACGGTAGTCCATCCCTAGCGGAGCTTATTAGTGGAATCCTCAGCAGAGTATCTCTTCCCCACAGAGTAATCTCCTCACCAGTTTATTCCCCAACAGAGTTATTTTCTCTTGCAGGTTTATTCTCACAATTACCTTCGTTCATCATCCCCAGCGGAAACGAAGAATTTAACTCTATTCTCCAGCAGCTACCCGAGATTTATTTTCCCCAGCTAAAACATTACATTTCCATACATCATGATACATGCATAAATGCATCATACCACACAATATCATTTATGTTGAGAACATCATTGCTTGATCCATATCATGCATGGCATATGACTGACCTTTACCTTTCAGGAAAGATGCAGTTAAATTCTCAGCTATGTGCAAGACCTTCTCTGGTCCAGTTAAATCGATTCCTAAAGATTTTTCTGATGCCGATCCAGTTGAAGTTATTCCAAGACCTTGTCTGGTCCAGTTAAATCGATTCCTAAAGATTTTTCTGATGCCGATCCAGTCAAAGGCCTTCTCTGGTCCAGTTAAATCGATTGCTAAAGATTTTTCTGATGCAGTTGAAGTTATTCCAAGACCTTGGCTGGTCCAGTTAAATCGATTCCTAAAGATTTTTCTGATGCTAATCCAGTCAAAGTTAATCCAAGAACTTCTCTGGTCCAGTTAAATCGATTCCTAAAGATTTTTCTGATGCCGATCCAGTTGAAGTTAATCCAAGACCTTGTCTGGTCCAGTTGAATCGATTCCTAAAGATTTTGCAAGATACCCCCAGTGGAGTCAATATTTCCCCAGCACGATCTGAAAAAGCTTCCCCAACGGAGTTAAATCATCATCCCTAGTAGACTCTGGAAGTTTATCCCCAGCGGAATACAAAAATAGATCTCCCCAGCCAAGTTCAAAGGATCATTCCCAGCAGAATTCAGAGGATTATCCCCACAAAAGCCTAACAGGGTTATCCCCAGCAACTAGCAACTGAAAGATCATCCCCAGCGGAGTTCTTTCCTTTCACAAACAGGAATTCAATCCTCAACAGATTAAGTATCACTAACAACGGTAGTCCATCCCTAGCGGAGCTTATTAGTGGAATCCTCAGCAGAGTATCTCTTCCCCACAGAGTAATCTCCTCACCAGTTTATTCCCCAACGTAGTTATTTTCTCCTGCAGGTTTATTCTTACAATTACCTTCGTTCATCATCCCCAGCGGAAACGAAGAATTCAACTCTATTCTCCAGCAGCTACCCGAGATTTATTTTCCCCAGCTAAAACATTACATTTCCGTACATCATGATACATGCATAAATGCATCATACCACACAATCTCATTTATGTTGAGAACATCATTGCTTGATCCATATCATGCATGGCATATGACTGACCTTTACCTTTCAGGAAAGATGCAGTTAAATTCTCAGCTATGTGCAAGACCTTCTCTGGTCCAGTTAAATCGATTCCTAAAGATTTTTCTGATGCCGATCCAGTTGAAGTTATTCCAAGACCTTGTCTGGTCCAGTTAAATCGATTCTAAAAGATTTTTCTGATGCCGATCCAGTCAAAGGCCTTCTCTGGTCCAGTTAAATCGATTCCTAAAGATTTTTCTGATGCAGTTGAAGTTATTCCAAGACCTTGGTTGGTCCAGTTAAATCGATTCCTAAAGATTTTTCTGATGTTGATCCAGTCAAAGTTAATCCAAGAACTTCTCTGGTCCAATTTAATCGATTCCTAAAGATTTTTCTGATGCCGATCCAGTTGAAGTTAATCCAAGACCTTGTCTGGTCCAGTTGAATCGATTCCTAAAGATTTTTCTGATGCCGATCTAGTCAAAGGCCTTCTCTGGTCCAGTCAAATCGATTCCTAAAGATTTTTCTGATGCCGATCCAGTTGAAGTTATCCCCAGACCTTGTCTGGTCTAGTTAAATCGATTCCTAAAGATTTTTCTGATGCCGATCCAGTCAAAGGCCTTCTCTGGTCAAGTCAAATCGATTCCTAAAGATTTTTCTGATGCCGATCCAGTTGAAGTTAATCCAAGACCTTGTCTGGTCCAGTTGAATCGATTCCTAAAGATTTTTCTGATGCTGATCCAGTCAAAGGCCTTCTCTGGTCTAGTCAAATCGATTCCTAAAGATTTTTCTGATGCCGATCCAATTGAAGTTATCCCAAGACCTTGTCTGGTCCAGTTAAATCGATTCCTAAAGATTTTTCTGATGCCGATCCAGTCAAAGGCTTTCTCTGGTCCAGTTAAATCGATTCCTAAAGATTTTTCTGATGCCAATCCAGTCAAAGTTAACCCAAGACCTCCTCTGGTTCAGTCAGATCGCCAATAAGATCTCCCTGATTCATATTCCAGTTGAAGTTCAGACCACCTATCAACAATCTCCAAATGGCATCTGTAAGCCCATTTCCGACATCACAAGCTGATACCACTTCATGCGAGTGCAAATTTCTGGGAACTCTAGTGTTCAATCATCTTCCACCTTTGGATCAAGAAAGGCCCGAAAGCCAATCTATATCCTCAGGTTTAAGAAAATTGAACAGGGGCAGTTGTTGTACCCCAAAATTTGCACTCTCATATTTCTCAAAACATTGCAAGAATAATCTCCAAGTTGCTCAAGATGGCTCAAGAGTTGGACAGTCAAGTCATCTCCTAAGGCAATCAATCTCAAATTAGGGTTTTGTGTTGCATCAAGGTCCTTACATCCAAATGAACTCAAGTGCTCCCCAATGTCCTAATATGTTCTCAGGCTCATCCATGTAAAATTTCAAGCCTTGCAGAGGAAGTTTGGTCGGTCAATTGCTCAAGAGGTCCAAAAATCGACTATGCTAGGGCAAAAGTCAACTGTGACCTACAAACAGTCAAACTTCAATCTTTTTTGTCAACATTCTCATTTTGAAGTATATTTCATCATTTAATCAAGGGTTGATCATGATTCATCAAGGATTGCTCAAAATTCATCAAGACTCAAAAGTTGCTAAATTAGGATTTTGCAGGAAAAGTCAACTCAACTTTGACCATGCATAACTTTCTCATACTTTATGAGAAATGACCCATCCAAATATCATTTTGAAGAGTATGCAATTTCCTACAATCCATATTCATACCCCAAGATCAAGAATTGCACTCACAAAACGTTACAAATTTGGACATTATAGGTCATTTTTGAAAGTCAACAAAAACACCTTTTTTGCCAAAGCTTATAACTTGAGCATGGAATATCAAAATGCGATGAGACAAAAATGTTTGGTTAGAGGACATCTCAAGGTTTCTAAAAAGTCCAAGAACACCTCCAAAAGTTCAAAATTGAAGAAGTTATGCATTGTTGAAGTTGGGCATTTTTGCAAAATTGCCAAAAGTCAACTATCCCCAAAACATCAAATTTTGTCAAATGGCCCCACTTTTTTCCACTTGATTTGATCTTGTCACACTACACACGTGTCCTAGCTTCAGCCTTGTGTCCATTTATTAAATTTTCTATTTTATTTGATTTTTATTGAATTAATTCATTTTAAATCAATTTAAATCCAAATAAAATCTAAATATTGATAACTTATGATCTTTTTGATTGATATAGGTCTTAATTGTCATCATGGACATGATCAAATATGTATCAAGCCATATCATGAACAAAAAGATGGAATGTGGACAATTTTGGAAGGTTTTTCATGGAGGATCAAATCAAATCCTAAAACATCAATGCACAAAGATTGAGTCCACAAATGTTAACCTAATCCAATGCTCATTAAATATACAAGCTAAAGGCACGAGAATTAGAGGTTAGAGGCTGCAAAATCAGAAGAATAAAACTTGGAAAATTGTCAAAAAAAGCTTGAAACTGAAATCACACCTAGAGGCGAATTCAGAACCAAATCTCAACGCCAATCACTTGCTAGACATCCACTGAGTCAGAAGTAATCAAAAACACACCCTCACACTCACTCAATCGCACTGTAAGCTTCGCATTTTACCGCCCTATAGTCAAATTCATAACTCCATATTCTTGCATTTTTTTGACAAATTACTGGCATGTTCATGATCCTTGTGTGATTTCTAAACTTTATGTATTATTTGATTGTGTTTTTATAGCCTGTAATGCCATACCCGGATCTAGGGTTCTTGTTTCTTGTATTTGGGCGTTTTAGTTTCAGGCAAAATCAAGGCAAATAATGGACATAGGCGTGTTCAGGAGGGAGAGACGAGTACGACCCTGGTCTTGGAACTAATTTCCATGGCCTGAAATTGATTTTAGGAGACACCTACGCATTTAGCTGCGGATGCAAATCCGCAGGTAAAAAAACCAGATCCAGCGAAGAAGATGATGACGTGCCCCTCCCTTACTGGATGATTTAAATTTGGTGCGTTTTGTTTTTTTGATATTTCTGGTATTTACGTGTTTTACAATATTATTTTTTATTCTTATTCCACTAACAATTAAGCACGCTGGTTGAGTTGGTAAGGGCGCTAGTTCAATGATTCACAGGACCTGGGTTTGAATCCCAGGTCCCCATATTCTTTGCTATTAATTACTTTCAGGTATTCTAATGCATCTCATGCCTTGCAGTACACCATGGTCCATCACCTAATCAGTTGCCAGATGGCTCCAGGCCAGATCTGATGACCCAAAATGAAAGTCCATCATACGCCCTAGTCAACCAATGCACGTGGAAGCAGGAAAAGTCGGTCAGGCCAGGTCTATTGGGCCTTGAAAACTGCTAATCTCACCTCTGATCTGGGCCCAAACCCCTTGGTTATTTCTTTTTCTTTCTATTTCTTTTATTTATTTTATTTAATTGTTTGATTAATTATTTTTATTATTTAAACTAACCAATTAATTTTATTTCTTAATAAAAATCAAAAACCAAAAAATATATTTTATTTATTAAAATTAAATTCAGCATTTTTATTTTTGTAAATAAATACTAATTTAATTAATTTAGCTTTAATTAGGTATAACTTTTAATATTTTTTCAAAAGTTAAAATTAATGTAGATAATTAGTTTTTACTAACATTGATTAATTTATTTTTATTTCTTTAAATATCCAAAAATCCAAAAATATCTTTTTCTTAATTAATTAATTAACTTAGTTTATTTCCTTTTAATTCAAAATATAACAAAAAAATCACTTTCTTTCAAAAAGGGTCAAAACCCTAAAAAAAATGCGCCCGATTTAATTTCCCGCACGCGATCCATATTGATGTAATTGCTTCCCAGAATGTAATAGCTTTAATTAGGACTATTTAATTTATTTATCGCTTTATTTATTTTCCACATTTTAATTTCAAGGGTTGTTTTTGGCGATGTAAATACCCGACGCATTGTAATAGTTTAGTTTTACTTTCCGCAATTTAATTTCAGCAATCTATAAACTGTTAGATGTTTGGTAATAGGGAATGCATGACAAGATCGAATGTATGAACTTAAAATCAACATAGATAACCATTAACATGTACAAAGATAAAATTAACCGAAACAACACACTCGCACATACGCACTCTTAGGGTACACCTCACTTGGTTGCCTTCGAATGTGGTCATTGAGTATAGGAAGTTTTAGAGGTCGCCCTCTTGTCCAAAGATCATAGTTGCCTCGAAACGGTTGCCTCAGAAAAATGATCTAAGACATTAGGGTTACCGCTAAGGCGTCTTAACATTGCTTTAGTGACCACACGTCCCTTAATCGAATTGACCCTTAAACTCCAACGACGATGCTACCTACTCATCAATAGTGGGATAGCATTGTCTAAAGGACATTAGCACATATTGATTTCTTTTCGAGTAGGTAGATGGTTCTTAAGTACTTGCTCTTTCAAAACAAAACAAAACTTTTCGCACTTACACCTTTCAAACAAAAAACTCTTTTCAAACCCACAAACACAAAGAAAAGCAAATTTTGAAAACACTTTGAGCAAGTACCTAAGAGCCCGTGTGTTGTACCCCAAAATTTGCCCTCCCTTTTTCACAAGAAATCACAACTTCAGGGTTTTCCCTGATTTTCAGATTGTCTCATGAATCGATCAGACAGATTTTTCTTTGGCAGTAATCCAGGATTAGGGTTTGCGCTCACATTTCTCAGAAGAAATTGAATCCACAATAATTCAATTGACTGTTACTTTATTTTTGCGCTTGTTCCAGAGTACCGGTTGTTTCTCAAAACCTAAATATCTGAGATATGAGCTGAGGCTTTGTTTGAAACTTTGAGGCATTGGTTTGATCAGTGGAGTGAAAAGTGTATGGAATGCTCTTTTGATTAACTGTACAAAGCATGGTTAATTGGAGTGCCACGCGTATTGTGATTAATGCGAGATTGCAAGACTGCAAAGTTTGTTGATTATTTATTTCATCTGGATTAAAGTTATTGGGATACATTTCCAGTTATTTTAATTTAAGAGACTTAAATAATTAAATAGACAGTACAAGGGAAAGAATGGAATATTTGACAGTAGAAAATTCTTATTTGACAAAGACTTTTTATTTATTTATTTCGAATATTGTTATAAATGTTATTCGAATATTGTAAATTTATAATTTACAGTGTTTACAATAATATTTTTTACAATAAATGAAAAGAAAATAAATCTAAAGCCTAAATCTCTTGAAATCTTCTACTTCTACTGCTTCTTCCATTATTCAACTGGTACCTACCTTCAAAGGACAGAAGAAAAAGGAAATCAGTGCAATCAACTGAAAAACATTTCCAAGCAGATAAATAAAAAAAGTCATCATTAAAGCTTGTTGGCCGGAATCAGATTGTTATTGGGTTCATCATGTTTTACTTTTTCTCTTTGCAAATTACAAGAAGATTTCTCTTCTTGGTTCACAAAGAGGAAAGTAAAAGTAATTTACAAGCATACAATTAACTCAAAATGCAAAGATATAAGGCAGCAAGGCAAACAAAACTGAATTCCCAAACTTCATTAGTCAACTAAGTCAGCTAACTACAAATGCAATGTCAAACTAAGTTACCAAGCTGTCAAAACAGAAAAGCTGTCCAAGAAAGTTGCAAAGTTGTCAAAGAAAGTACAAATGCAGGAAATATGGAAACAAATACAACAATGCAGGAGAAGAACCAAGTAACAAGCAAGCAGGCTTGTCAAATTCATCATCATATTCTGGCCAACTAGCTTTTCAGAAAAAGATATAATAAGCAATTTAAAATGCTTTCATGGAGAGAGAAAGAGAGAACCAGAAAAAGGTTTGTAGTTTTGGCAGGCTATACAAAGCAGTGAGAAAGCAAATAAATATAACAGCCTAACAGTTCAGAGAGGGGGGTAAAAAATTGCATAAACCTCAAAAACTCAAAACACACCAGGCCTGCCTCCAACTGAAGCCTGCTTCCAACAATACCAGAAGAAAGCAAACTAACAGCAAGCCTGCCTAAACTTACCAAAAACCTGCCTTTTCAACACAACAAAAACTGCAATCCAAAACTTTGAAACCTGAAGCCTGCTTAAAACTTACCACAAACCTGTTTTCCAAATCAGAAAAACACAAAACACCAGAAGCAAAACTGCCTCCAAACTCAACCACCTGCAAAAACTGCTATCAAAAATCCAAACAAGTTCAATGTTTATCCAAAACTAAAACTTACTCAACCTGCAAAACTAAAACCATCAAACAAAAGACAAAGTTACAAGCTTTCAAGCCTTCTTTCAAAACCAAAAACCTGTAAAACTGCAACTCAAACAAATCCAAACAAGTCAACTAACAACCTCATCTCCAACAAGAGAAAGGAAGAACTTGCAGAACAAGCAAAATAACAATACTGACTTTCAGGTTCACCATCACAAAACATCAGCAAATTCAAATCCAAGCTAACAACAAGCAATATTTCAAAATACACATGTTCATCATCAAATAAACAGGGTACTCAAAGAAGAAGAGAGATTCATAAGCATTGTTTTCAGAACACCATCATCGTAAAACATTCATCAACAGAAATCAAAGAAACAACAACAGCCAATCTCAGAACACAATCATCATTGATAAAACAAAAGAAAGGAAGAGTTTTAGAAAAGAAAGCAAGCAGTTTTCAGAACATACATTCATCATCGAAAATCAGTATCCAACAAAGGAAAACAACAATTCAGAAACAAGTTTTCAGAATAACGTCATCATTAAACATTCAAAAAAGAGTCAAGCACAGAAATACCAAAGGAGAGCTAGCAACGCTGTCATCACGGTCCTCTTCCTCCGGCCACCTAGAGCTCCACCGTTCCAATCCACCATCCCCTTTCCAGAGAACAAAACGCCAAGGTATTAGTTTCCCTCTTTCTTTTTCTACATCTCACAACATAAACATAAAAGATTAAAACTTTGCAAATGATAACATGCAAGAATCACAAACTTAAACTGTAAAAAATATGTTCAAGGACGAAAGGAAACAATACATTCTCAACCACTGCCTCGTACCATTGTGGAGAGGAGATGGATGAAGGTGGCGCTCTGGCGGCTGGAAGGTTGAAGGAATAATCATCGCGTGGCTGAGAACGAGGAAGAGAGAGCGAAGAAGATGGAAGGAGGCTCCGCTGTACAAAACTGAAAATCCTAATACCTAACCCAAATGAAACAACCCTAAAATTTGTTCAACCTTCCACATGGGCCTTCGCCCAAACAAAACCCTTAAGACCAATTTTTTCTAGTCAGTGCACCCTCCCTTCCAATCTAATTCTTGTTTGGGCCATAATCCAAAGCCCACATCTTTCTTTCAAGACATTTGTTTTTTTTACTTTCTTTCTTTTTTAAGTGAATACAAATACTAATTTTGGCTTTATTTTTTAGTTAAAATATTTATTAATTTTGTTTATAATAAAACACCAAAAAAGAACAGTCACTTTAATTTAAATAATCTTTGGTTTTCCTTAGAATTAGTTATTGGTTAATAAAAAGTATGTAAATAATAGAATTTTAACTTAATTAGTTTTTTTTCTTTTCTTTAAAACTCTTTGTTTACATAATTAATAAAAAAAACATAATAATAAATACTTAAGTCTTTAATTAGGTTAATTCTTATTTGAGCATTTGTAAATAAATATACACATCTTATATTTCATTATCTTATACCTTGTTATAATTTTACATTGAGAATGCGACAGTTCGATTTGGTTGTAATATATACTTGGACATTACTATGCTGATAAGACTCATCCCCATTTGTAAACATTTGTACCCCCATCCCCGGATACTTATTTGTAATAACTTAGACTTTAAATTCCCGCAATTTATCGCTTTCAATATACTGGGTAGTAATTAGGGTTTGTATGCAAAGATTCAAATGAATCGCCAGATGACCTAATACAAGATAAATGCATGGAAATCAATACACAATTCATGCTTGCACCTTTAGGGTAACCTTGCTTGTTGCCTTGAAAAATGAAATCATGTCCCTCGAGTATGAGACACTCTAGCCAATGTCCCTTCAATAAACAAAGATCGTAGTCCCTCGATGACCCTCGACGTTGCCTTCGATAAAACGATCTCGTACCTTACAAAATTGCTAGAGCGTCTCACAAGTTGCTTTCAATGATTGTATACGATGACTCGCGCCTGTCTCATTAACATCCTAACGCAAGGTTGAACACCAAATACAATGGTGAAATAACACTGTTAAAACGGGTTAAAAACATAAGAAAAATCTTTGAGTAAAATAGGGTAGACAACTCTTGGTTACTTGATCAAAAATCTTGCAAAACAACCCTGCCATTTTCAAACACACTTCACAACACAACTTCAAAAACAACTTTCAAAAACATTGAAATATCTTTTCAAAAGGACACACACCTTTGTATATATTCAAACAAGAATCATTACAAAGGTTTCCTAGACAAGGCATCTTTTTCAAAACATTTTCAAAACCACACACACAAAGAACCATTTCAAACAATTGAAAAGCAAAAGCAAGTGATCTAAACAAGTAACTAAGAGCCCATGGAAAACCATGGATGAAAAGGGTGCTAGCACCTTCCCTTTTCATAATCTACCCCCCGAACCCAAGAAAACATCTCAAAGGTCTTTCCTGTGCTTTTTGACCTTTCCTTTGGATAAAATAAAAAGTCGGTGGCGACTCTTGGTAAACCGAACAAGTGCGAATACAAACGCAAAATCCCAAGTCAGTTCTCCCACCGTATCACAGAACTGGCGACTCTGCTGGGGACATATTTCTAAAAGTGGGGTTACCTTAGGGTTTTAGATCACCTTTACTTGCTTACTTTGATTGCTTTGATTGCTTTACTTTTTGGGTTCCTTGTTTGGGTTTATTTTAAATCCTACACCCGGATTTGGGGACACCTTTTAGGTAAGTAGCAATAAACTATGAGGGAACTGTGCAGGGTATACCGACATGGTTGAAGCAGTGGCTACGTTAGTGTGACATATTTGTGGGTACCGGTAGCCTTTGAGTAAATCAAAGAGAATACGGGGCCGCTGAGTGATGTCATGAAGCACTAACGAACTCTTAGAACCTTACTTGACCATCCTGGCCTTATTAGGGGTAGTGAGATGACAGTCTTTGGTGCAGTCCGAAGTTGGTAGATACTCGATACTACACTCATTGAGGATTGTTTTCTTGAAATATCTCGGTCGCCAGCAAAGTTGCTAGACTGAAACCATGAACACAGAAAATAATCCAGTGATATTGAGCTCCTTAGAACTCGGTTTCTATTTTAGGACAGGTTGAGCCAACTAACTTCAAGAGGGTACTTACCTAAAAACCCCATGCAAGCCTAAACCTAAGGACTTGTTTGCTCTGTGTGAATATGATTTCCTGTATATACACTTGCTTACTTTTGCATACATATACATAACATCATAACATCATACCATAGCATTTTCAATAACCATTTCAAGGATCTCGAGGGTTTTGTGATGCAGGGTCACGTTGAACCAGACGTCTACCAAAGGGCAAGAGGATTCATCTGCCTCTAAACAAACGCCATCAAAGATCCAGTGCAACAACTTGAATCGGGGGCTATGACCCACTTGACATGGTGAGCTTGATTCTTGTGAAAAGACATCCACCTATACAAAGTTCTCCAGTCATAGATGCTGATCAAAGTTTAAACTCTAACGTTTTTTTGTGTTTACCCCGAGAGATCCTTGAAAACATGCATCCACATATCACGCATTGTATCATAACAGGTTTCCTTTTCAGGTTTCCTTATTCTCCTACTGTTTATTTCAGTAGAGATGGCTCTAGAGAGGACTGTCAAAGATATCCAGGATCAAAACGCTCAACTTCAAGAAATGTTCTTGAACCTGTCCCAGGGGCAAGAAGAAGTGAAAGCTCTCCTCACAAAGGGCATGGTCCTAGGGAATTCAGGCAGTGTCAGGAATGATCAGTTGGAAGAACTACAGATTGAGCTGGCAATAATGAAGATCCAGATGATGGGACAGCTGGTGGGTCAGATGGCTCTCATTCAAGACCTAGCTCAAAGACAAGAAGAGCTCAGGGTCATCGTCAACAAACTGCTTCAAGACAACCAAGTGAAGCAAACAACTAGGGTTGAAGATCAAGTCATCATTCAACCTCCTTTGAGACAAGAAGACAAGGGAAAGGCTCCCCAACTTACTTCAGGGTCACAAGCCCAGCAACAACCTCGCCAGTATCAACGGGGTAATCGGCGTAAGAAAAATACGTCTAGAAGATATTTCTCTGAGACTGACATACCGTCATCTCTAATACTAAAACGCCTGTTGGAGGTCAATCTGATTGCTTTAAAGGATCCTATTCGGAAGCCAATTACCTCTACTCCTAGCTATCACCCCGACACATTTTGTGTATACCACTCCCATAGTCCTGGACATGACACCGATGACTGTTAGGCTTTGAAGAACAAGATCCAAGACATGATTGACGGAGGAGTACTGGAATTCATGCCGGATGGAGAGATGAAAATCTTCCGCTAAGGGTTCTCCACCTGAATTGACAAAGTTCGAACTAAGAGACTTTTGTTTCATTTGAATTTTCAAGTTGTAATTTCTTTTGTTATTCAAACAATTATTTGTTGATGTCAAACTCTGTTTCATTAATGCATTTCATATGTTTGTCTTGAATTCATCCATTCGTTTTCACTATTCTTGAATTATGATTTCTACTTTCTTTATGACATTTAACTCTTGCAAAAAAGCTACAAGCCTTTAGAGGGAGGATGACGAAACAATGCAATAATCTCATACAATATGCTTTTGAACAGACCTTGCTGACGATGTACAGGCGTTTCTTTCAAATCCTAAACACTGGAGTTATAAGGAAGATAATCCCTAGTCAACCCCTTCGAGCCAAAGAAGTAGGAGTTTTCTTTTTTAAACACAAAATGAAGCCTTTGATTAAACCCGGGGCAGGGTAGTCTCTCAGCTAATTCAAAAGATGCGCATTGAAGTCACAAACTCCCAGTTCGTAATACAACGAATGACATCAAAAACATTCCTTTGGAAACAAAATACAGTGATGGTTCCTTATCTCATAGGAAGTCATTATCTCTCAAAAGAGAAAAGTCCACTGAGCCAAAACCTATGAAGGAGGCTTAAGAAAGCTGGGGCATCCCGCTGACTGTAATCTCAAAAATAAGAACAGTCGGGAAAAAATTAGGGATAACAAATCTAAAATAAAGAGGTCATTACAAACAACATGAAAATGTTGCGTAAATGACTGCCTTCCAATAAAATTCAGCTTGTGTGAACCATCACCAAAACGTTGTTCCAAACTCGAATAGAGTTTGATGCACAATTAACTGAGTTTAGGATTGAAGAACGTCATGAAGAGCGGGTGGGTACAAATATACTTTGAGCCTTTATCTTTCATTTCTTAAACCGTGAACCCGGCCACGTTACAACCATTCAAAAGTCTTAACTGAAGCATGGGTTAGTTCGAAAGCATACTGTTACCAAAGGTATCCTGACTCCTGTAAGGCTTTGCCCTAAATCTGGTGTTGATTTTGTCTTATAAAAAGTTTTCTGCTAAAAAACGCATTTTTCAAAACTTCGAGACAAGCATAAACTTTGCATTATTTGAATATCGTTGTTTGCACATGGTTATTTGTTTGACAGCGAAGAAATTCATACAGTAAATGTTCGGAGGAACGAAAGCTCTCTCAGTGAATAAAATCACTTCAAGTGGGATGACACTCCCGTTGCAAAAATCTCCCATCAACAAAGGGGGACTTGGTTTGGTATTATCCAGTAAATCAGGGGCAGTCCAGTCAAGATTTCAACAAATCTTTCAAAGTTCAGTTAACCTGGGGCAGTCCAGTCAAGATTTCAAGAAATCTCTTAATTGCAGGATAACCTGGGGCAAGTCTCCCCCACCATCACTTGGGGCATTTAAACGTCAATCTCTTCAAAGGGTTACGAACAATCCAAGTTTACTGGCAGTGCCACAAGCATCTGATAATAGGGGCAGTGATGAACCTCTCTGAAATCTTTCTGAAAACAAGTTCAAGCGTCCTCGAGAAGTTTATCACCTCTCTAAGCAGACCAGCAATCATGGGTTTATTTCCCCAACATTTGTCAAGGATTTATTCTCCAAAGCAAATTACATTTTAAATTAACGGTTGTTCAAAATTTCCTTCATCACCTGTTGGAAGCCACGGTTGTTCAAAATTCCTTCATCACCTGTTGGAATTTGCGGTCGTCATCAAAGATTCCTTTATCACCTGTTGGAAGTTACAGCCACCAACAGAATGACGAACAACTGAAGCTCCTAAAAATCTGTTTCTCTCAAGAATGAAGATTCTTATCCTTGAAAGCTCCAGAGATTGGTATACTCCCAAGCTCCTGATACCGTTAACAGAATGAAGATTCTCATCCTTAAAACCTCAGAAGATTGGTATACTCCCAACTTCCTGACCCTTAACAGAATGAAGATTCTCATCCTTAAAACCTCGGAAGATTGGTATACTCCCAACTTCCTGACCCTTAACAGAATGAATATTCTCATCCTTGAAACCTCAAAAGATTGGTATACTCCCAAGCTCCTGATACCGTTAACATAATGAAGATTCTCATCCTTGAAACCTCAAGAGATTGGTATATTCCCAAGCTCCTGATACCCACCAACATAATAACGGACAACTGAAGCTCCTAAAAATCAGTTTCTCTCAAGAATGAAGATTCTCATCCTTGAAACCTCAGAAGATTGGTATACTCCCAAACTCCTGATACCGTTAACAGAATGAGGATTCTCATCCTTAAAACCCCAGTAGATTGGCATGCACCCAACCTTCTAACCCAAACGCTTGAATGAAGATTCTCATTCTTGCTTCCCCAATAGATTTGCATACTCCCAACCTCCTGATATTCCCGACAGAATGAAGATTCTCATTCTCAAAGTGGTATATAACCTGAATTACTGATATTCCCGATAGAATGAAGATTCTCATTCTCAAAGTGGCGTACAACCTAAACTCCTGAACTTCTTCCAAACAGGAATAAGCTTTTTCCAGAGTCCTAAGTTTTACTCTCCAACAGGATAGCTACTCTTCAACAGTATGGCTATTCCCCACAAGAGTTCTTACTCCCCAACAAAATCAAGATTCTCATCCTTGATTCTCCAGAGTTTTCTTTACTCTCAGCATGAATTTGTCAGAATTTCAGATCTCCTGCAGATCGAAGATTCTCGTTCTTGGCTCCTCAACACCAATTCCCCAAGCAGAATGAAGACTCTCATTCTCGATTCTCCATAGAGTTTTCAGATATTCCCCAACGAAGTTCTCCTCAAACGACAAAACAGGAATCCCTAGTAGATTGGAATACAATCCAAACTCCTGACTTTCCCCAGCAATATAACTTCTCCCCATAGAGGTTGTCAAAAAGCTTGAGGACACACATACTCTTCAACAGTGGTCCCAGGACTTCTCATCTTCAACAGTCAAGGATTTTCAATCCCCAGCAGCAGTCAAGGATTTATTTTCCCCGACAGCGGTCAAAGATTTTATTATCTCCAGCTATCCAGGATTTATCTTCCTCAGCAAGACAGCTAATCAGCTTACATGCGCATTCATTACATTCATATATCATAAGCATTGATATAACACATACATTGCATCATACAACATAACTTTGTGTTCCAGCTAATATTTTAACCTTTTCAGGATAAGATTAGCAAACTTCAACTCCAGAATCATGAAAACAGTTTACGGATTCTCCCGACACGGATGCTAATCTATTGCTTATTCAGACCACCAGCTCAGAGACGTTCCAAACATGGATACCTTTCTGATACTCACCCACTCACCTACAACATACAGTTCAATAAACATTCTTGGATGGCATCTTTAAACCCATCTCCGACAAGATTTTGTCACATCTCCAAATGGCATCTTTAAGCCCATCTCCGACAAGATTCTGTCACATCTCCAAATGGCATCTTTAAGCCCATTCCCTCAACTTTGCTTTGACGAGTGGAAATTTTTTTGGGGCACTCTAGTGTCCAATCCTCTTTTACCTTCGAGTCGCGAACGACAAAATTGCCAATCTAACTCTTCAGGTTCAAGAAGATTGAACAGGGGCAACTGTTGTACCCCAAAATTTGCCCTCCCTTTTTCACAAGAAATCACAACTTCAGGGTTTTCCCTGATTTTTCAGATTGGCTCAAGAATCGATCAGACAGATTTTTCTTTGGCAGTAATCCAGGATTAGGGTTTGCGCTCACATTTCTCAGAAGAAATTGAATCCACAATAATTCAATTGACTGTTACTTTATTTTTGCGCTTGTTCCAGAGTACCGGTTGTTTCTCAAAACCTAAATATCTGAGATAGGAGCTGAGGCTTTGTTTGAAACTTTGAGGAATTGGTTTGATCAGTGGAGTTAAAAGTGTATGGAATGCTTGTTTGTTTAACTGTACAAAGCATGGTTAATTGGAGTGCCAGGCGTATTGTGATTAATGCGAGACTGCAAAGTTTGTTGATTATTTATTTCATCTGGATTAAAGTTATTGGGATACATTTCCAGTTATTTTAATTTAAGAGACTTAAATAATTAAATAGACAGTACAAGGAAAGAATGGAATATTTGACAGTAGAAAATTCTTATTTGACAAAGACTTTTTATTTATTTATTTATTTCAAATATTGTTACAAATGTTATTCGAATATTGTAAATTTATAATTTACAGTGTTTACAATAATATTTTTTATAATAAATGAAAAGAAAATAAATCTAAAGCCTAAATCTCTTGAAATCTTCTACTTCTACTGCTTCTTCCATTATTCAACGGGTACCTACCTGCAAAGGACAGAAGAAAAAGGAAATCAGTGCAATCAACTGAAAAACATTTCCAAGCAGATAAATAAAAAAAGTCATCATTAAAGCTTGTTGGCCAGAATCAGATTGTTATTGGGTTCATCATGTTTTACTTTTTCTCTTTGCAAATCACAAGAAGATTTCTCTTCTTGGTTCACAAAGAGGAAAGTAAAAGTAATTTGCAAGCATACAATTAACTCAAAATGCAAAGATATAAGGCAGCAAGGCAAACAAAACTGAATTCCCAAACTGCATTAGTCAACTAAGTCAGCTGAATACAAATGCAATGTCAAACTAAGTTACCAAGCTGTCAAAACAGAAAAGCTGTCCAAGAAAGTTGCAAAGTTGTCAAAGAAAGTACAAATGCAGGAAATATGGAAACAAATACAACAATGCAGGAGAAGAACCAAGTTACAAGCAAGCAGGCTTGTCAAATTCATCATCATATTATGGCCAACTAGCTTTTCAGAAAAAGATATAATAAGCAATTTAAAATGCTTTCATGGAGAGAGAAAGAGAGAACCAGAAAAAGGTTTGCAGTTTTGGCAGGCTGTACAAAGCAGTAAAAAAGCAAATAAATATAACAGTCTAACAGTTCAGAGAGGGGGCAAAAAATTGCATAAACCTCAAAAACTCAAAACACACCAGGCCTGCCTCCAACTGAAGCCTGCTTCCAACAATACCAGAAGCAAGCAAACTAACAGCAAGCCTGCCTAAACTTACCAAAAACCTTCCTTCTCAACACAACAAAAACTGCAAGCCAAAACTTTGAAACCTGAAGCCTGCTTAAAACTTACCACAAACCTGTTTTCCAAATCAGAAAAACACAAAACACTAGAAGCAAAACTGCCTCCAAACTCAACCACCTGCAAAAACTGCTATAAAAAATCCAAACAAGTTCAAAGTTTATCCAAAACTAAAACTTACTCAACCTGCAAAACTAAAACCATCAAACAAAAGACAAAGTTACAAAATTTCAAGCCTGCTTTCAAAACCAAAAACTTGTAAAACTGCAACTCAAACAAATCCAAACAAGTCAACTAACAACCTCATCTCCAACAAGAGAAAGGAAGAACTTGCAAAACAAGCAAAACAATAATACTGACTTTCAGGTTCACCATCACAAAACATCAGCAAATTCAAATCCAAGCTAACAACAAGCAATATTTCAGAATACACATGTTCATCATCAAATAAACAGGGTACTCAAAGAAGAAGAGAGATTCAGAAGCATTATTTTCAGAACACCATCATCATAAAACATTCATCAACAGAAATCAAAGCAACAACAACAGCCAATCTCAGAACATAATCATCATTGATAAAACCAAAGAAAGGAAGAGTTTTAGAAAAGAAAGCAGGCAATTTTCAGAACATACATTCATCATCGACAATCAGTAGCCAACAAAGGCAAACAACAATTCAGAAACAAGTTTTCAGAACAACGTCATCATTAAACATTCAAAAAAGAGTCAAGCACAGATATACCAGAGGCTAGCTAGCAACACTGTCATCACGGTCCTCCTCCTCCGGCCACCTAGAGTGCCGCCGTTCCAATCCACCATCCCCTTTCCAGAGAACAAAACGCCAAGGTATTAGTTTCCCTCTTTCTTTTTCTGCATCTCACAACATAAACATCAAAAATTAAAACTTTGCAAACGATGACATGCAAGAATCACAAACCTAAACTGTAAAAAACACGTTCAAGGACGAAAGGAAACAATACCTTCTCAACCACTGCCTCGTACCGTTATGGAAAGGAGATGGATGAAGGTGGAGCTCTGGCGACAGGAAGGTTGAAGGAATAATCATCACGTGGCTGAGAACGAGGAAGAGAGAGCGAAGAAGATGGAAGGAGGCACCGTTATACAAAACTGAAAACCATAATTCCTAACCCAAATGAAACAACCCTAAAATTTGTTCAACCTTCCACATGGGCCTTCGCCCAAACAAAACCCTTAAGCCCAAGTTTTTCTAGTCAGTGCACCCTCCCTTCCAATCTAATTCTTGTTTGGGCCATAATCCAAAGCCCACATCTTTCTTTCAAGACATTTTTTTTACTTTCTTTCTTTTTTAAGTGAATACAAATACTAATTTTGGCTTTATTTTTTATTTAAAATATTTATTAATTTTGTTTATAATAAAACACCAAAAAAGAACAGTCACTTTAATTTAAATAATCTTTGGTTTTCCTTAGAATTAGTTATTGGTTAATAAAAAGTATGTAAATAATAGAATTTTAACTTAATTAGTTTTTTTTCTTTTCTTTAAAACTCTTTGTTTACATAATTAATAAAAAAACACATAATAATAAATACTTAAGTCTTTAATTAGGTTAATTCTTATTTGAGCATTTGTATATAAATATTCACATCTCATATTTCATTATCTTATACCTTGTTATAATTTTACATTGAGGATGCGACAGTTCGATTTGGTTGTAATATATACTTGGACATTACTATGCTGATAAGACTCACCCGCATTTGTAAACATTTGTACCCCCATCACTGGATACTTATTTGTAATAACTTAGACTTTAAATTCCCGCAATTTATCACTTTCAATATACTGGGTAGTAATTAGGGTTTGTATGCAAAGATTCAAAATCAATCGCCAGATGACCTAATACAAGATAAATGCATGGAAATCAATACACAATTCACACTTGCACCTTTAGGGTAACCTCGCTTGTTCCCTCGAAAAATGCAATCATGTCCCTCGAGTATGAGACACTCTAGCAAATGTCCCTTCAATAAACAAAGATCGTAGTCCCTCGATGACCCTCGACGTTGCCTTCGATAAAACGATCCCGTCCCTTACAAAATTTCTAGAGCGTCTCACAAGTTGCTTTCAATGATTGTATACAATGACCCGCGCCTGTCCCCTTAACATCCTAACGCAAGGTTGTTCACCAAATACAATGGTGAAATAACACTGTTAAAAAGGGTTAAAAAACATAAGAAAAATCTTTGAGTAAAATAGGGTAGACAACTCTTGGTTACTTGATCAAAAATCTTGCAAAACATCCTTGCCATTTTCAAACACACTTCACAACACAACTTCAAAAACAACTTTCAAAAACATTGAAATATCTTTTCAAAAGGACACACACCTTTGTATATATTCAAACAAGAATCATTACAAAGTTTGCCTAGACAAGGCATCTTTTTCAAAACATTTTCAAAACCACACACACAAAGCACCATTTCAAACAATTGAAAAGCAAAAGCAAGTGATCTAAACAAGTAACTAAGAGCCCATGGAAAACCATGGATGAAAAGGGTGCTAGCACCTTCCCTTTTCATAATCTACCCCCCGAACCCAAGAAAACATCTCAAAGGTCTTTCCTGTGCTTTTTGACCTTTCCTTTAGATAAAACAAAAAGTCGGTGGCGACTCTTGCTAAACCGAACAAGTGTGAATACAAATGCAAAATCCCAAGTAAGTTCTCCCACCGTATCACACCGTGGATAACCACGGGTAGAAAGGGTGCTAACACCTTCCCTTTCTATAATCTACCCCCCGGACCCGAGAAACATCTCGAAAAAGGAATTTTTCTGTGCTTTTTTCCTTTCCTTGTTGGATAAAATAAAATACGGTGGCGACTCTTGCTTACCGCGACATTTTGCGAAAACAAACGCAAAAACGCGAACCAGCATTCCAAAAACAGACAGTTCTATCCCACCGTATCACACACCTTAAATGCTTTAATGCATCCTTTGATTGGGCCTGGAGTCAGTGAGGAAGCCCGAGGCTTCATTTCATCCCCCTGTCTCCTGTTTCTTTTGTTTGACTTTTTGAATAGCCATATGTTCTAAGGCCATACCAGCATCCCCTTGGGGCCAGGTTAGTTCTTAAATAATTTTTAATAAAACAAAGAGCAAATCTAAAAGAGTTAACCATAAAAACAAATTAAAAAAAGGTGGAAACAAAAAGAAAGAACAAATACTATGTACATGTTTGAGACGAAAAGGGAGTTTATTCACATTTCATGCTAGAAACAAAAAGTTCAAGGTTAAGAGTTACTTACCTTGCTTGAGTCTGGGACGTATGGGCTGGACCATTAGTGGCTGCTCTAAGTGCTTCTGGATTCGAAGGGAAGAAACTAAGGTGACGTTTCTAATGTTGGATTCGAAGGAGAAGAACAAGTGTGATGTTCTATCTCTTGGATTTGAAGGGTAAAAAGGTGTGAGGATGTTTCAGATTCGAAGGAGGTAAGTGTTTAAGGGTTTGTGTTTTATGAGTGTTTAAGTGGTTGAGAGTTTTACGATTTTTTAGAGTGTTTGAGAATTTTGAAGATTCGTTCCCTAGCCCAAAAAATCTCCTTTTGATGTTTGAAAATGCTTCTCTATTTATAGTGAAAAGAATAAATGTGTTTGAAGTAACCAGGTTTGTATGATAACAAACCATGGTTTGGTTGAAAATGAAGCAAGTCTTGTCAACTTTCGTTGTTCCCACTTTTCCAGTACAAGTGAGGGTCTGCTGGCAGGAGATTTGACATATGCCTTTGGCACTGCCTTTTGTTATTTTAACCAAGAATGGTATTATGCAGTAGACAAAGCTTCAAACCTTTGTATAAGCCTCTGATCATATAAAGATTTGGAAGCAACATAGCCTGACAAGTAGGGTAAGGCTATGAGATTTGCTCAAATTTTCTTCGAAGGGTCTAGAGGTGGGTTCAAAAGATGCTGATTCGAAGGGAGTCAAAGTTCCAATTGAAGCCTTGTGTGAAGGTGGTTTTTTGGTCCAGTCGAAGGATTGCCTTCCAGAGGTTACATGGTCAAACGAAAGGGTGCATGCAGGAGGTCCTTGCTGTGGGGTGCTAGCATAAAAGGGAAAATTCTGCCTTGAGAGTTTGGCCAACATGAAAGACCAAAGGCTTCTGAGTCGAAGGGGGATTGCAGGGGGCGCTTGATTTGTGACTTCAAACGAAACATGAAAGAGGCCTTTGCTCAAACGAAAGTTTGCCTGCCAAGGGTCCATATGGCCAAACGAACTTGCATTTGAAGGAAACCATAAGCCCAAAGGAAGAATGTAAACGCAAGCTTTTCTTGAAGAAAGTCATACGCCCAAACAAAGAAAGCATGCAGGAAGTAAAGGGCACAAACGAAGCTTGC
The DNA here is from genome assembly GCA_948472305.1 of Vicia faba. Classification (NCBI taxonomy): domain Eukaryota; kingdom Viridiplantae; phylum Streptophyta; class Magnoliopsida; order Fabales; family Fabaceae; genus Vicia; species Vicia faba. The sequence goes on from OX451740.1 coordinate 1,178,595,203, forward strand.
AACAAGGGGGCCACATGCCCAAACGAAAGAGGTATGTTAGGGTTGCAAATATTCCCAGACGAAAGAGGCATGCAGGAAGCTAATTGAGAAATCGAAGGATGCCAAAAGGAGGCTTTTTGCCTTGGAATCGAAGGAGGCTACATGAGGCTTTGTGCCTTGTGAATACTAGCATGGTGGGAGCCTCTTGCGTGCAAGAAAGAAGTTATGGCTCAAATGAAGGCTTGTATGTAACTAGTCATCAACTTGTGAATCAAAGAAAGTATGGGGGGAATATTTTTCCAGTTAACACAGGCATACGAGCATAAAAAATCCAATCAAAGCAAGCACATAGGCAACCATTACATTGTGAACCCTGTGAGGCCAAAGGTGAAATCGAAGGTGGCGTGCAGGAAGCTCCTACCTTGTGAATCCAAGCCAGCGTTCCAAAGGCCAATGCCAAGTCGAAGGATGCAAGCCAAGATTGCATCGAAAGAGGCCAAAAGGCCAATCGAAGAAGTTGAATTGAAAAGACTTGTTTTTCTCCAATTTTGTCAAAACGATTATTTTTATCTGTTTTCCCCTTTTAGCAATTTCCTCTTTAATCTTGATGCTGAGAAATCCAAATATATTTGTGCAAGCTTGAATCTTGAGAATCCTTGTGAGAAATGCCTTGAGAAATGAGAGGGCAAATTTTGGGGTACAACAGCTCCAAAATAAATATTTTGGTAACTTGCAGGATCGACTAGGTTGATCCTAGGACATGTGTCTAGGTTTCTAAGATTAAACTTGTAATGGGATTCATGTTTAAAATTATTTTGTTGATAACAATATAAAGATTAGAATAATAATTTTCAATAAGTTCGAATAAAAGGGCTTCGAGTAAGCAATGCAAAGGTTTAGAATAGAAACATAGAGAAACATAAAGGAAGTACAAAATAAATGTAAATGACTTGAAAAAGTAAATTTTTTGAATAAAAAGTAAAATAAATATTGGAAATTTTAAAAGACTTCATATTGATAAGGTAAAATGATTCGAAAAGAACAATAATGATGTATATACGTACATTTTCTGCAACTCTTTTCTCTATTACTTGGTACTTCGAGTATATTGAGTAATTTGTACAAAATGAACACCCTGAATCCTAAAATTAACATCCCTATTTATAATAATTTGATGCTAATGGTCTTTCTATGATAGAGTGCCACGTTCGAAGATTGCATGTCTTTCGAACCCACCTAACTTCCATGTGTCCTCTGTGACTCAAACATTCGATTTCAAATTAGAATCCTTCTCTTCTGTTGGCGCCAAGTTTTCGATGTATATATCCAAAAACTTTCGATTTCAAAAAATACTTAACGAATATTTATTATATTTGTTTTGTCTGTCCATTGAATCATCCCAAATGCTTGGGCTTTTAGTCAATTCAATCCAAATGAAGCCCAAACACCAAAAACAATATTGATGTGTTCAAACAAACATTGTAATCGAAATTCCAAGCTAACAGACTCTCCCCAAGGAATTACAAGAGTTTTCTTGGAAAAACTCGGCCCTTGACAAGGAATCACCAATGGTTTTTTCATATTTCCATCAATTGCAGCTACATATCCCGCTTCAAGACATTGCTCGAATCAAACTATCCCTTGATCCACCAATTTTTGTAAAGTATTTTCAAAAGCATCATTATGTTCTAAAAGGAAACCATGTTCAAACAAATATTCCTTCAGGAAAACTATCAGAGTTTTTACTCGTTTAGCTACCCCATAGTCAGTGACTACCTCAATTGCATTCACACTTAGCCCGCCATGAGAGGGCATGGGGTTTGTCTTGATATTATTTTTGTCGAAGGTGATTTGTCGAGAGTCCAATAAATCTTGCACTTTATGTCTGAAGGCCCAACACTTCTCTATTGTGTGATATGGAGAGTTAGCGTGATATTCACACCTGGCGTTTGCATCATATTTTGGTGGGAGTGACCCAATTGAAGGAGCTAGTGGCTTTAGCTCTACCAAAGATGCCTTGAGTAAGTGTTGTAGTAGTTGACTGTGAGGCATGGAGAGAGGATCAAAACTTCTCTGAGGCCTTTCAAACATGCTCTATTGTTGTTCTCACGAGATTATCAATGGTTGCTGAGCTTTCAAATGTGATGCGAAAACTTTAATTTCTCCTTCCTTCTTCTTTGAGAAGTCCGGAGTATGCTTCTTTAGGTTATAAGGAGTACTAGAAGATGTCCCTTGTATCTTGCCACTTTTCACACCTGCTTCAATTCTTTCTCCAATTGTTACCAAATCAGAAAATCCAGAAGAGACTCTACCTACCATTTTAGCATAATATAGGCCTTGTAGCATGCTCATGAACATATCGACCAATTCCTTCTCGAGGAGTGGTGGTTGTACTTGGGCGACCATTTCTCTCCATCGTTGCACATATTCTTTAAAGGACTCATCTTTCTTTTGAGATAGGTTATGGAGTTGCATGCGATTAGGATCCATGTCCAAGTTGTACTTATATTATCTCAAGAAACCGTTAGCAAGATCTGCCCATGTTTGGATATGGACTCGTACCAATTGCATATACCAATCTAGAGATGCCCTACTCAAACTGTCTTGAAAGAAATGGATCATCAACTTCTGATCTTGAGCATATGCATGCATTTTCTGACAGTACATGCATAGATGGTTCCTTAGGCATGTGAGCCCCTTATATTTTCCAAAGTCGGGTACTTTGAATTTTGGAGGGATCACTACATCCAGAACTAGACCCATTTCGAGAGCATCAACATCAAAAGCGTCGTAGCCTTCCACAGCCTTCAACCTTTCTCCGAGAGCTCTAAACTGATTGAGTGCCATAGGATTTTTAGCAATATTAGTATGGGAAACCTTTTGAGGCACTTGGTTGATGCCTTCTAAGTCATGGTCTCCATACTGCATGTCTATGTAGTTATCCATGTTGTGAGGATTGTTGATTGGGATATGCAGAGTATGAGATGAGCCTAGGCCTTAAGTATCAGCTTTCTTAATCTCTTGTTAAGCCATAATTTACTTTAGAGGACCTAATTCTGGTTCTTGTCTTGGTTGGTGACCGCTCGATGCACCAATAGTCTGGGCTACTTCTTTAAAGGCTACCTTAGGAATCTGATCTCGTCTTTCGATGATGTTATTCAAGGCTAGAAGAACTTGACTCATGTCTCCTTTCATAGAGTCGATGTTAGCCTTCACTTATTCTAAATCCTCTTGGAAGGCGGCTTGATTATGTTCAATATGTTCCATCACTTTCTTTTGATGAGCTCTGGTTTGATATGGAGGTCGAAGAGGCAGTGCCTGTTTACCAATGATTTAACTGAAAATGATTTTGAAAAAAAATGAGTTTTATGTATGAAATTTCTAAATGTGATGCTTGTGAATAAACAGATGTGTATGAATGTGATAGGATTTTATGTCTTATTCATATTGGATTTCCTTTTGTTTTTACTTTTTTACACACACACATACACACACACATGCACACACACACACGCACACACACACACACACACACACACACACACACACACACACATATATATATATATATATATATATATATATATATATATATATATATATATATATATATATATATTATATTATATATATATTTTTTTTTTAGGTTTTGCTTTTTATTGGTGAGTATCTCGAAATAAATACACAACTTGAATACATAAACAAAAGTACTTTTATTGATTTAAACCATCCTTAAAAGAGAAATACCCTCCAAAATTTTGAAACAAAACACCAAAGGGAAAATACTTAAAGGAAATACTGAAAGAAATACAAAAGGAAACCAAAATCTCCTAAGCACGCTTGTGGATCTCTGCCCTAAAACCATTAACCATTCCCCTACAAAGCTTGAGAAAGTCTTCAACATCCTTCGAAAAAGGGACCATCACAACTTCTGCATCTTTCAAACTTCTTGGGATGTCACCAATGATATTTTTTGCTAGGTAGGAAAGCTTTGCATTCTTGTCCTTGTACTTCAGATACTCTTTGTAGAGCGTAGGAACTATGATCTTGTTGTCTTTCCCCTCTTGAGCAATCTTTACATATTGTCCTTCCCAATACATCTTTTCAGCCCTCATCTCCTTATAGAGCTCCCTTTGAATGAGGAAGTCTTTTCGGAGGCCTTCCAACTCTTGACAAACTTGTTCATACTCTTCTGTCTTTTGGATGAGAAGTCTTTCTACCCTCATCCGCTTGAGGCGTTCTCCTTCATTCGATTCTTGGCTATTTAGGAATCTTAAAGTGAGATACTGGATTTTCTCTTCTTGTTCTATAGCACCTTATGCTAGTCCTTGGATTTGGGCTCTCAGATTCTCTTCCATCTCCTTTTTATCTTGTATAGTTGTTCATACCACCTATTTAGACTTCTAATTTCTCTAGCAGCATCATCCAAGCGTTTGTTGTGGGAATACAAGTTAAAAGCGGCACTCAATAGTCCTTCAGTCGAATGCTTTTGTTTAAGACTCTCCTTTTCAATCACTTCATGGTCTCTTTGAATCTGTTGCTCTTTTGACTTAAGCTCTTGTTGTAACTGTCTTCTCTCCCTAGTAATGTCATGAAGGCTATGCTCCAATTCGTCCTTTTCTTTTTGAGCTTGATCCAGGGCTTTCTTCAAGTTTTCTATCTCCTCTACAAACATCGAAAGAGGATCTAGTACATCTGGTGTATAGTTAGGATCAACAACAAAAGGTAGTTTGAATATTTGAACCCTTTCCAAAACCCATTGAGTATATGGTTCTCTCGCTACAACATTCTTTCTTCTGAATCCTTTCTTATGAACTCTATTCCATGCCCATATGATCTTATTAAGTAATTTGGGGTTGTTTTTTCCCATGTCATGAAGAATTACTTGTCGAAGTTGCTCGTTGGAAGGCTTATCTTCCAAAGGGTATCCAAGTTTGTGTAGAGCCAAAGTGGGATTATAGTTAATACATCCTCTTGATATAATTGAGGGAACGTTGGAGAAATATCTGGAGTTAACGACAATTTCCTCTATCTTTAGCTTCCTTGAGTACCATAAAATCGAATCAGCAGTGAGAGCCCTCAATTTTTGGAACCATTGATCCCGGGTTAGATTTTTAACCATATATTGTTCTTTATAGAGATGAGTGATAAGCCAAGAATATAATAGAGGGATACAATAATTCAACACTCCTCTTCCTTTTTCAAAACGGGTATGAAGAGCGTAATAAACATTCGCAAGTAAAGCAGGAGTAGGGTCAGCATTCAACACCTTTACGGCCCAAAACACACTAATAGAAACATGATCTATGTAATTCACAGTATGCGGAAAGAGAATCAAAACAAAATCAGTAGTGTCAAATAATCTACACAAGGCCCATATTCTTTCTTATTAGCAAAAGTAAGAGCTTTTGCTTCCAAGTATTATCTTTTAATCCCTTAAACTCCACCATCTTTCTTGTAATTGAGCAACAAGTCAGTAAAGGGTATTCCTAATCCCTTAGCCAAATCTCGGACATTGACAGTCTTCACAATCCCCATGTAAGGTTCACCCTTGATTCTAGAAAAATCCAGGATCCTATCAAATTCCTCCAACATGGGCGCTAACTGAAAATTCAGGAAAGTGAAACATCAGAGCGGAGGGTCATAGAATTATGCTACTGAAGTAACAACTTCTTGTTATTCAGTCACTTTGGTAACTCAAGAATGTCTCCATAGAGTAGAACAAACACTTTCATAGCTTGTTCACTTAATTTTGCCATAATCAAATTGGTCTTCTGCATATTAGAAATCACAACGCTAAATCAGATGGTTTGTTTCTTATTGGTATTTGTTGTACCCAAAAATTGGCCCTCTCATTTCATAAGGGATCACCCTGGATCCCAGGTTTGCTTCTATCTAGTTTCCAGACCTTGAACTATCAATTTTTCCAAGCAAGTCATTCATAAGGGAAAAATGGTCATTTGCACACTGAGAAGTCTAACCTTGACTTATGGATCAAAATCAAATCTCAAAAATCATATTTCATCAAGACATGTTGGAATATGAAGTTTGTTTCATCAAGAATTTCAAAAATCAAATTTTACTTTGGAAAAGTCAAATTCTAAATACTTAGAAAATTTTCTAAGTGTTTAAGAAGCATGACAAAACTAAAAACTTCTGACCAGATTATACCCATGACACTCAGCAAATTCTAGACACTCTCAAGACAGAGTTTGGTCAGAACTTCTAGGAAAGTTTTCACAAAAGTTCAGTTAGAGTTTGCCAGGGTAATTCAAAGAAGGATAAGAAGTGTGCTGCAAGCTTTCTAGAAAGTCTGAAAGTTCCTTCAGAACGTGCTGGAGCCAGAAGATACAAAGATCAGAGGATGGATGCTACGCTGAAGCAGAACTTCTGATCCAGAACTAAGCCATGGTGTAGAATCTCACGTTACAGGAGTTCTGGTTGTGATAAGTCTCATCATCATTTAATGCTCGCAACCACTTTTGAGTCTTTATCCAAAGGATGTCCACCACGTGTACCACTACTGTCTTGGGATAGAAAACTTTGGTACTAGGCTCATGATTTGTTTTTTCTTTTCCTTAAATCCTTAAATCCTGCTAATCAGCATCTAGTTCAGCCTATGCCTGCATCCCATAATTGCACCAAACTAGCATACGGAAACAGTGATGAAAAAGCAAGGGAACAGGATGCCAAAAAAGGTTCAAATCCCATTTGTTTTCCCCCCAAAATAACAACAAATTCACCTATAAATAAGTTCCTCCATCATACTTTCAAGGGGCTAGGCTTTGAGGAAGAGAGATTGGTAAAAAAAGGAGAGAAAAGGAAGTTGAAACCTTCATAAAAAATCCAGAAATCCCAAACAGAAAACCAAACCTTTGTTCTTCCTTTTGAATCAAAGAGCTTGGAACTCCCTCTTCCGTTACTCTTGCTGATTCCTGAACATCCAAAGGTAGCAGCTCAAAGCTCCAAGCCCACGCTCCAGGTTCAAGGTAAGTCTTTCTGACTTTGCTTGTTTTTCATTCTGAAAATCATTAACATGTAAATAACATAGTATTAATGTTGTCCATATCATTGCATAAGTAGAAAAAACTGTGGATCATAGTTTCTTGATTAGGGATAGTCTCAGATTTAGGATTAGAACTTCTATAATCTGACGTGCTATTATCCTTCTGATTTGCTGTTTAATAAGAACTGAATGAATTGTTGGTGTGCTGATTAAAAGTCAAAATGTAACACAGAACTTCTGTTTTTCACTCATCATGTTCACACATAGAACTTCTAGGATTTTCTCACTGTTTAAGCACGCAGAACTTCTGAGTTCTCTTCATTGTTTTAACACACAAAACTTCTATGATTTTTTGTCACTGTTAACACGCACTGAACTTCTGATTTTTACATGCTGATAACGCACTGGAATGTTGATGTTCACTCACTAGCTCAGCACAATACATAAATTCTGATGATTCACTCACTGTTCTAACACAGCACAGAACTTCTAAGTTCTCCTTACATGTCAAATACACTGAACTTCTGATGTTTCCATTTGCTGTTTTCAAACACTCAGAGTTTCTGATTTTCACATGCTGACAATACATTGAACTGCTGATGTTTACTCACTGTTTTAGCATAATACATAACTTATGACTTATGGCCTACTGTCTGAATACCACCCATAACTTCTGTGTTTTCCCTCTAACGTGTCTTGTAGGACCTCAGAGTTTACCAATCCAGAACTTCTGATACCCACTGATATTTCCTTCTGAGTCACAGCGCGCCTGGCTTCAGAACTTCTGAAACTTGTTGTTTTTCTTGCAGCAGCACGATGTTTCTACCTTTCATTTATTTTCTTTTTCATCATATTTAATATTAACATAAAAGGACATAAAAATATTTTCTTTTATTAATTAATTAATTTCTTTTTTTATTAAGACAAAAACATTTTCTAAACAAGTCCATTTCTTTCTTATATTGTACATTTCAATATGGTTGTAATAGTAACTTAGGACTTATTTTTACTTGCAACCCCCATTCATAAATATGTACCCTCATCCCCTAAATATTGTAATAGCGTAGGACTTTACATTTCTGCAACTTATCACTTTAAAATATATTGCTAGTAATTTTGGTGTGTATGGCAAGACATGAAATTGACAAATAGATCACCCTAATCAAAGATTAAATGCATGCAAATCAAACACACTATTCACACATGCACCCTTAAGGTTAACTCCACTTGTTGCCTAAAAAATGGTCATGTTGCGCATGTGGGATGTCTTAGCACAAACAAATTAAAACACAAGATCATAATCCCTCGATGATGCTATCTAAGTTGCCTTTAGAAATGGTCTTAATCCCTAAAGAAAAATGGTAAGTCATCTCACAACATTGCTATCATGACTATTCAAACGTCCCAACACCTGTCCCTTCCCATCTAACGATGGGGCTTCTTACCAAATCAATGGTAAGATAGCCACATCTAAAGGAGAAGGAAAAGCACATTTAAGACCTTATGAGTAGGTAGATTAGCTCCTAGTTGCTTGCTTGCTCAAAACAAAAACATTTTATACACCAACACTTTCATTTTGAAAACATTTTTGAAAGACAACACTTCGTACGCGTTCTTATAGAAACGAGAGCCATTACTAAGGAAACCCTTTTCAAAAATCACTTTCAAAAAACACATCTCACAAACACTTTCTTGAAAACATTTTCGAAACAAACACTTTGTATGCGTTCTTATAGAAACGAGAATCATTACAAAGTTACATTTTCAAAATACTTTTAAAAACCACACCACAAGCATATTCAAACAAAATCAAGTGATCTAGTAAGTAACTAAGATCCCATGGAAAACCATGGATGAAAAGGGTGCTAATACCTTCCCTTTTCATAATCTACCCCCCAAACTCAAGAAAACATCTCTAAAGGTTTTTCTTGTGCTTTTTCACCTTTCCTTTTGGATAAAAGAAAAGTCGGTGGCGACTCTTGCTAAACCGCAACATTTAAGAACACAAACACAAAACCTCAAGTCAGTTCTCCTGCCGTATCACAGAACTGGCGACTCTGTTGGAGAGATATACTTAAAAGTGGGGTTACCTTAGGGTTAGATCACTTACTTGCTTTCTTTGTTTGATTTGTGTGCTTTACATTATGGTTCTCTGTTCGGGCTCGCTTTGATACTCGACCCGGATATGGGACACCTTTTTAGGTAAATAGCAATAGATTGTGGAAATTGTACGACGTAGACCGATATGGTTGAAACAATGGCTATTTTAGTGTGATGTATTTGTGGGTACCGGTATCCCTCATGGTGAATCGAGGAGAATACGGGGCCGCTGAGTAGTGTCATGAAGCACTAACTGACTTTAGAAACCTAATTGAACAAACTTGGCCATTAGGACGTAGTGAGATAACCGGTTTCGGTGTAGAGCTGAAAATTGGTTGATACTCGATACTACACTCATTGAGACCGGACTTTTGGGATATCTTGGACGCAAGAAAAGATTGATTGATCTGAGAAAATGCCTAAAAGAAAGGTCAGTGATATTGAGATCCCCTAGAACCCAATTACTATTAACTAGGACAGGTTGAGCCAACTAAACTTCAAGAGGGTACTTACCTACAAACTCCATGCAAGCCTAAGACTAAGGATTTGTTTGCTTTGTGTGAATATGATTATTTGTATATAAACTTGCTTACCCCGCATATCTGTACATAAAATCATAACATTATACCATAGCATTTTCAATAGCCGTTTCAAGGATCTCAAGGGTCTTTGATGCAGGGTCACGTTGAACCAGACATCTACCAAGAGGCGAGAGGATTTATTTTCCTCTAACCAAACGCCGTCAAAAATCAAGTACAACAAACTGAGGTTAAAAGGCTACAACCCACTTGACATGGTGATCTTAATTCACGTGGATGGACATCCACCGATACAAAGTTCTCCAATCAAAGTTGTTGATCAAAGATCAACTTCTAACTTTTTCTTATGTTTACCCCGCGAGATCCTTGAAAACATGCATCCACATATCATGCATCATATCATGACAAGTTTCTCCCATATAGGTCTCCTTATCTTCCTGCTGTATATTTCAGTAAGATGGATATGGAACAAATAGTGAAAGATCTCCAAGCTCAAAACACTCAATTCCAACAAATGTTCCTGGCTATGGCTAAGTGGCAAGAGGACCTGAAGACTTTTCTTCTCAAAGACAAGAAGAAAAACTACAAGAAGTCAATAGGCGTCCTGAACTTGGGAAGAAGAACTAGAGGACCAGTCAAGGGAGCTCTAGATCTTTCAACTCCATCCAACATGGGGGATAGTCTTGAAGAAGACCACAATTTGGAGATTGATGAAGTTGAAGCTAACTACTCTGAGGAACAATATCATCCCACCGATGACAAGTACAAACAGTTGGAGGATCGCCTCAGTGCTATGGAGATTCAACAGATACTTGGCTTGGATTTAGGAGACATGGGTTTGGTTTCTAGAGTGGTCATTCCGCCAAAGTTCAAAATCCCTACCTTTGCCCTGTACGATGGAGTCTCTTTCCCTAAGATGCACTTAAAGTCTTATGTCCGCAAGAGTCAACCATACACAACTGATCCGAAGCTTTGGATCCATTTCTTCCAAGAGAGCCTGGTAGGGACTCAACTTGAATGGTTCTATCAATTGGAGAGTTCTCGCATCCACACCTGCGAGGATTTAGTTGTTACTTTCTACAAGCAGTATCAGTACAACGTTGATCTTGCACCAACTCGTGTGTAATTGCAGAACATGACCATGGGTTCCAACGAGAGCTTCAAAGGATACGCCTAAAAGTGGAGAGATCTGGATGGTAGGGTGCAGCCCACTTTAACTGACAGGGAGTTGATTGACATCTTCATGGGAACTTTGACAGGGCCTTTCTTCAAACACCTAATCGGAAGCTCCTCGGTTGGGTTCACCGAGCTAATACTGACTGGTGAAAGGGTCGAAGCTGGCATTAAAAGTGGAAAGATCCAAGGAGTTACTCCCTCTGATGTTCAGAAAAAGCCATACAATGGAAATAAAGAGTTCAATGTTGTGTACGGCCAAAAGAGTCGTCATGATCAACATGTAGGGGCAATCCTGATCTCTAATCCTACATCTGTTCAACAAAGACATGGCAATAGGCGTAAGGTAAGATATCAAGAAAGGAAGTACACTAACATCAACATGACTTTGTCTCAAGCATTACAACATTTGTTGAAGGTGAAACTGATCACACTAAAGGATCCTCCTCAAAATACCCACACCTCCTCTTCTAAGTACAATGCAAGCGTAAGATGTGCCTATCATTCTGACAGTCCTGGACATGAGATTGACGGCTGTTGGACTTTGAAGAACAAGATTCAAGAATTGATTGATGCCAAGGAGATCGAGTTCGACCCTTCGGAGACTCCAAATGTGATCACTGCTCCTATGACGAATCATTGAAAGCTTTTGTTCATTTGAATTTTCAAGTTGTAATGTCTTTTGTTATTCAAACAATTATCTATTAATGTCAAACTTTGTTTCATTAATGCATTGCATATGTTTGTCTTGAATTCATCCATTCGTTTTCACTACATTTAAACTATGCTTTCTACTTTATTTATGAAATTTAACTCTTGCTAAAAGGTACAAGCCTTTAGAGGGAGGATGACGAAAACAATGCCATAATCTCATATAGTATGCTTTTGGACAGACCTTGCTGACATGTACAAGAAATCTTTCAAATCCTAAACACTGGAGTTATAAGGAAGATAATCCCTAGTCAACCACTTCGAGCCAAAGAAGTAGAAGTTTTTATTTTTCACAAAATTAAAACCTTTAAACAAAACCTGGGGCAGGGTAGTCTCTCAGTTGATTCAAACGCGCTTTAAGCTGCAAACTCTCATCTCGTAATGCAACGAATGACATCAAGAAACATTCCTCTGGAATCAAAAGACGGTGATGGTTCCCTACCAAATAGGCAGTCATTATCTCTCAAAAGGAAAATCCCACTAAGTCAAAACCTACAAAGGAGACTTAAGAAAACTGGGGCATCCCGCTGACCGTAATCTCAAAATAAGAACAGTCAGGCAAAAATTAGGGATAACAAATCAAAAGAAAGAGGTCACTACAAATCCTCAACAACATGAAAAAAAATTGCAAAAATGACTTCCTTCCGTCAAACTTAATTTGTCTGAACCATCACCAATATGTAATTCCAGACCCAATTGGAGTTCAAACGTACAATTAACTGAGCTTAGGACTGAAGAACATCACGAAGAGCGGGTGGGTACAAATATACCTTGAGCCTTTATCCTTTGTTTCTTAAACTGTGAACCAAGCCATGTTACAACCCTTCAAAAGTCCTAATTGAAGCACGGGTTAGTTCGAAAGCATACTGTTACAAAATGTATCCTGACTCCTGTAAGGCTTTGCTCTAAATCTTGAGTTTGAATTTTCTAAAGCAAAATTTTTTTACTTGCTAAAATGCATTTTCAAAAAAAAAACTTCAAGACAAACATAAACTTTGCATTACTTGAATATCACTGTTTGCATATGGCTATTTGTTTGATAGCGGAGAAATTCACACAATGAATATCCAGTGAACAAAAGCTCTCTCAGTGAACAAAATCAATTCAAGTAGGATGACACTCCCATTGACGAATCTCCTATCAACAGAGGGACATGACATGTCACTATCCAACACACCTGGGGCAGTCCAGTTAAGATTACAAGAAATCTCGCAAGAATTGCAGAGTAACCAGGGGCAAGTCTCCATCTCCGTTACTTGGAGCATTGAACGTCAATCTCAGCAAAGGGTTACGTACAATCAAACATTTTCTGGAAATACCACAAACATTTTCTGCTAGGGGCAATGACAAAATTCTTCTCATAGGATGATTCCCCAACCAGATTTTCGATCTCTGAAAACCTTTCCCCAACTGAGTCGACTTCAAGAATCCTCGAGGATTTCTACCAGTGAAGTTGCCGCCTCCCCAACAGACCGACAACAGGGTTTATTTCCCCCAACAAACTACAGATTCCCCAGTTTGAGTTTGCCTCTCTGACTACTACAAATCAAAGGACCACAACTCCTCTTCCCTAGTAGACTACTCTACCATCCCCAACAAGTTACTGTGAAACTTGGACCCGACCAGATATCATCTCAACTTTGACTCCCCAATAGAGCAACAAACGACTAAGACTCCTAAACTCTTTTCCCCAAGCAGGAATCAACACTCTATACAGAGCTTTCAACATTCCCCAACGAAGTTCTCCTCAAACAATAAAATAGGAATCCTTAGTGGAAACATTCTGAGCAAAGTTTGAAGACACACTTAAATCTCAATAACATTCATAACATATGCATACAAAATACATATAACACAAATCTCATTTATTTTGAGAACATCATTACATAATGCATACATCATGACATTGCATACAACTAACTCTTTGGCTTTTCAGGAAAGATCAATCGACAGATAAAGGTCATCATCTTTTGAGGTAGTAGTTATCTAATATTCCTCCATCATCCTGCTGAGGTAGTAGTCATCCAAGATTCCTTCATCATCCTGCTGAGGTAGTAGTCATCCAATATTTCTTCATCATCCTGCTGAGGTAGTAGTCATCCAGGATTCCTTGCTGAGGTAGTAGTCATCCAAGATTCTTTCATCATCCTGCTGAGGTAGAAGTCATCCAAGATTCCTTCATCATCCTGCTGAGGTAGTAGTCATCCAAGATTCCTTAATCATCCTACTGAGGTAGTAGTCATCTAAGATTTCTTCATCATCCTGCTGAGGTAGTAGTCATCCAAGATTCCTTCATCATCCTGCTGAGGTAGTAGTCATCCAAGATTCCTTCATCATCCTGCTGAGGTAGTAGTCATCCAAGATTCCTTCATCATCCTACTGAGGTAGTAGTCATTCAAGATTCCTTCATCATCCTACTGAGGTAGTAGTCATCCAAGATTCCTTCATCATCCTGCTGAGGTAGTAGTCATCCAAGATTCCTTCATCATCCTGCTGAGGTAGTAGTCATCCAAGATTCCTTCATCATCCTGCTGAGGTAGTAGTCATCCAAGATTCCTTCATCATCCTGCTGAGGTAGTAGTCATCCAAGATTCCTTCATCATCCTGCTGAGGTAGTAGTCATCCAAGATTCCTTCATCATCCTGCTGAGGTAGTAGTCATCCAAGATTCCTTCCTGCTGAGGTAGTAGTCATCCAAGATTCCTTCATCATCCTGTTGATGTAGTAGTCATCCAAGATTCCTTCATCATCCTGCTGAGGTAGTAGTCATCCAAGATTCCTTTATCATCCTGCTGAGGTAGTAGTCACCCAAAGATTCCTTCATCATCCTTCTGAGGTAGTAATCGTCCAAAATTCCTTTATCATCCTGCTGAGGTGGTAATCGTCCAAGATTCCTTCATCATCCTGCTGAGGTAGTAGTCATCCAAGATTCCTTCATCATCCTGCTGAGGTAGAAATCACCCAAAGATTCCTTCATCATCCTGCTGAGGTAGTAATCGTCCAAGATTCCTTCATCATCCTGCTGAGGTAGTAATCGTCCAAGATTCCTTCATCATCCTGTTGAGGTAGTAATAGTCCAAGATTCCTTTGTCATCCTACTGAGGTAGTAATCGTCAAAGATTCCTTCATCATCTTGCTGAGTCCAGATACAATCACCTTCGGATGGCATCTTTAAGACCATCTCCAACAACTATCCATTACCTCTCCAAATGGCATCTTTAAGCCTATTCCCCACATAATCAACTAACACATCTTCGAGTACAAATTTATGGGCACTCTAGTGTTCAATCATCTTCCACCTTCAAGTCACGAATGGCAGATTTATCAATCTAACTCTTCAGGTGTAAGAAGATTGAACAGGGGCAGCTGTTGTACCCCAACATTTGCCCTCTCATTTCATAAGGGATCACCCTGGATCCCAAATTTGCTTCTATCAAGTTTCCAGGCCTTGAACTATCAATTTTTGCAAGCAAGTCATTCATAAGGGCAAAACGGTCATTTACACACTGAGAAGTCTAACTTTGACTTATGGATCAAAATCAAATCTCAAAAATCATATTTCATCGAGAAATGTTGGAATAAGAAGTCTGTTTCATCAAGAATTTCAAAAGTCAAATTTTACTTTGGAAAAGTCAAATTCTAAATACTTAGAAATTTTTCTAAGTGTTTAAGAAGCATGACAAAACTCAGAACTTCTGACCAGATTATCACCATAACACTCAGAAAATTTTTAACACTCTCAAGACATTGTTTGGTCAGAACTTCTGGGCAAGGTTTCACAAAAGTTCAGTCAGAGTTTGCTAGGGTAATTCAAAGAAGGATAAGAAGCATGTTGCAAGCTTTCTAGAAAGTCTGAAAGTTCTTTCAGAACGTGCTGGAGCCAGAAGATACAAAGATTAGAGGATGGATGCTATGCTGAAGCAGAACTTCTGATCCAGAACTAAGCCATGGTGTAGAATCTCATGTTACAGGATTTCTGGTTATGATAAGTCTCATCATCATTTAATGCTCACAACCACTTTTGAGTATTTATCCAAAGGATATCCGCCACGTATACCTCTACTGTCTTGGGATAGCAAACTTTGGTACTAAGCCCATGCTTTGTTTTGATTTTCCTTAAATCCTGCTGACAACTCCAGCTTAAGCATGGTTAAAAGCTGCTAATCAGCAGCTAGTTCAGCCTACGCCTGCATCCCATAATTGCACCAAATTAGCATATGAAAACAGTGATGAAAAAGCAAGGGAACATGATTCCAAACAAGGTTCAAATCCCATTTGTTTTCCCCCCAAAATCACAACAAATTCACCTATAAATAAGTTGCTCCATCACACTTTCAAGGGGCTGGGATTTGAGGAAGAGAAATTGGTAAAAAAAGGAGAGAAAAGGAAGTTGAAACCTTCATATAAAATCCAGAAATCCCAAACAGAAAACCAAACCTTTGTTCTTCTTTTTGAATCAAAGAGCTTGGTAATTCCTCTTCTGTTACTCTTGCTGATTCCAGAACATCCAAAGGTAGAAGCTCAAAGCTCCAAGCCCACACTCTAGGTTCAAGGTAAGTCTTTCTGACTTTGCTTGTTTTTCATTCTGAACATCATTAACATGTAAATATCATAGTATTAATGTTGTCCATATCATTGAATAAGTAGAAAAAACTGTGGATCAGAGTTTCTTGATTAGGGCTAGACTCAGATTTAGGATTAGAACTTCTATAAGTTGTTGTGATGTTATCCTTCTGATTTGTTGTTTAATAAGAACTGAATGAATTGCTGGTGTGTTGATTAAAAGTCAAAATGTAATACATAACTTCTGTTTTTCATTCATCATGTTCACACACAGAACTTCTAGGATTTTCTCACTGTTTAAGCACGCAGAACTTCTGAGTTATCTTCAATGTTTTAACACATATAACTTCTATGATTTTTTCTCACTGTTAACACGCATTGAACTTCTGATTTTTACATGCTGATAACGCACTGGACTGTTGATGTTCACTCACTGGCTCAGCATAATACAAAACTTCTGATGATTCACTCACTGATCTAACACAGCACAGAACTTTTGAGTTCTCCTTACATATCAAATACACTGAACTTATGATGTTTCCATTCGCTATTTTCAAACACTCAGAGTTTCTGATTTTCACATGCTGACAATACACTGAACTGCTGATGTTTACTCACTGTTTTAGCGTAATACAGAACTTCTGACTTGTGGCCCACTGTCTGAATACCACCCAGAACTTCTGTGTTTTCCCTCTAACGTGTCTTGCAGGACCTCAGAGTTTACCAATCCAGAACTTCGAATACCCACTGACATTTCCTTCTGAGTCACAGCGCGCCTGGCTTCAGAACTTCTGATCCTTGTTGTTTTTCTTGCAGCAGCACGCTATTTCTATCTTTCATTTATTTTCCTTTTCATCGTTTTTAATATTAACATAAAAGGACATACAAATATTTTCTTTTATTAATTAATTTATTTCTTTTTTCATTAAGACAAAAACATTTTCTAAACAAGTCCATTTCTTTCTTATATTGTACATTTCAATATGGTTGTAATAGTAACTTAGGACTTATTTTTACTTGCAACCCCCATTCATAAATATGTACCCCCATCCCCTAAACATTGTAATAGCGTAGGAGTTTTCATTTCTGCAACTTATCGCTTTAAAATATATTGCTAGTAATTAGGGTGTGTATGGCAAGACATGAAATTGACAAATAGATCACCCTAATCAAAGATTAAATGCATGCAAATCAAACACACTATTCACACATGCACCCTTAAGGTTAACTCCACTTGTTGCCTAAAAAATGGTCATGTTACGCATGTGGTATGTCTTAGCACAAACAAATCAAAACACAAGATCATAGTCCCTCGATGACGCTATCAAAGTTGCCTTTCGAAATGATCTTAATCCCTAAAGAAAAATGCTAAGTCATCTCACAACATTGCTATCATGACTATTCAAACGTCCCAACACCTGTCCCTTCACATCCAACGATGGGGCTTCTTACCAAATCAATGGTAAGATAGCCACATCTAAAGGAGAAGGAAAAGCATATTTAAGACCTTTTTAGTAGGTAGATTCGCTCCTAGTTGTTTGCTTGCTCACAACAAAAACATTTTATACACCAACACTTTCACTTTGAAAACATTTTCGAAAGACAACACTTTGTACGTGTTCTTATAGAAATGAGAGCCATTACAAAGGAAACCCTTTTCAAAAATCACTTTCAAAAAACACATCTCACAAACACTTTCTTGAAAACATTTTCGAAACAAACACTTTATATGTGTTCTTATAGAAACGAGAATCATTACAAAGTTACATTTTCAAAATACTTTCAAAAACCACACCACAAGCACATTCAAACAAAATCAAGTGATCTAGTAAGTAACTAAGAGCCCATGGAAAACCATGGATGAAAAGGGTGCTAATACCTTCCCTTTTCATAATCTACCCCCGAACTCAAGAAAACATCTTTAAAGGTCTTTCCTGTGCTTTTTCACCTTTCCTTTTGGATAAAAGAAAAGTCGATGGCGAATCTTGCTAAACTGCAACATTTATGAACACAAACGCAAAACCTCAAGTCAGTCTCCCATCGTATCACAGTATTCATTTTTAATATACTCACCAAAAACCTTTGATTATTTTTTTCTCAGCGATCCTGTGAATAAGACAAGACAAATGCAAAAACAATGAATATTTGAAATGTAATGACGTATGCATGCATTGTAATGTAACATGTTAGTGGGATTTGAGAAAAATATCCTTAGTATGTAGGTTCCTAATTTCGTCCTACGAATATTCTACCCTCCTACAAGGTGGCTTCCTTAAGGGTATCATGGATAACACTAGAGGGAAAGGAAAAGGGGCCTCCCTTAAATGGAGCCTCTTTGTAGATCGAGACTTTCGTCTCTTAGGTCGTACAAGGTCTCACCATGAGATTTTGTTTTAGGGTGATACAAAAATCATTGACCAAACACTGAAGTCATATCTACTAGAGAGTCTATCCCTCTAAAAGATATTATTTCTTTGAAATTCAATCGACTCTAGGTGAATTCGTCACAAAAGCTCGTAGGGGTGTTTACCCCCTTGACCAATAGACAATTCTTCTTTCTAAAGTTTGATTTTATTTTTAAATTAAATCCCACACCAACAATACATAACTGATAATATGAATAATATGGACAAATAACAAATAAATGAACATGTATAGAAGCAAAACATACCAAAAATTGAAAGTACCCAAGAAACCCTAGACCTAAAAGAGAGGGAAGACTCTAAACCCTAGGGTTGTGTCCCCAGCAGAGTCGCCAGTTGTCGTAACCGGTTAAAAAATAAAGAGTCACCACCATTAGTTTTTGTCCTAAGGACGGGAGAATAACGAGTAACCTTAATTTTGTCAGAGATTCTAAAATTGTGAGTCGGTTAGATAAAGGGAAGGTGTTAGGCACCCTTCATCTCCCTTGTTCTCAAAGGGCTCCGGTTTTAGGTTTAAGGGTAAAATGGGGAACTTGATATTTAATGTTTATATATATTTAAGAAAAGAATTTAGTTTCTTAGCTGTGAACTCGCCTTGGTTTTAACTACATGTCTGCGTATCTCCTTATGAAGAATAAGAGTCCAATTTCATAGTTCGAATGTGTTTGGTTAGTTTTCTTTTATGGATTGTAAAAATATTTTGAATTCTTCTTGAACCTTGTCTGGGTTTGAAAATAGCATAGTCGTAGACGCAGTTCGCAGTTAACATAAAATATATTCACAATATTTTTTTTGAAAATAAGTTGAATTTGAATTAAATTAATAAGAAAATGTTAGTATTTGATGGGTTAGATGTCTTAGAATTTATAATGCAATATGTAGAAAACGAATTTGAATGGTGAAAATATTTGATAAAATAGAAAGAAAACATGGTTAGTATTTTACAAAAATATTTAATAAATAACTATTTTATTATTATTAAAGATATATTAATATTTTTAATATTAATCAAATATTTATTTATCAAAAATTTTATGACAAAATACACAAAAGTATTTTAAGGCAATACGCTAAAAACGTTCATGGGATAATATATATAAAAAAATAAATTAAATAAACAAAAAAAATTATTTAAATAAATTAAATAAATAAATATTAAAATTACGTAGGGGATGCAAAAAATAAATCCATGGGGTGTAAGTATGAAAGGCATAAGTCCAACATTAATTATGAGTCCAAAAGCGTCTGAAGGGTGTAATTTTTAACTGGCTAGTAAAAACAAGGGGTATAGATAGACTGGGTTTGAGCCCAGTGCTTACCTTCAGTTCAATAAGGCACGGGGGTGTTAATTATAACTAAGAAAGTAAAATGACATAAGTTAGCGTGTTATTAGAACATGCTTAAGGCCCAGAAGCTTGCGCAAGGGCCCAAAATGAACTCTGGGTTCATTTGAGTGTAATGTGGGAAGGAACATGTCTTATGATGAGGCAATAAGATCTCGTGCATTGATTTTATCCAACGGCTTCCAAGATCTGGTCTTGGAGCGTTGGCATGTTGGTAATCAGAATGATGGCTAAGATTCAAAGTGGACTGAAGGAGTAGTGTACGCGGAGCACAGGTGACTGGTCAATAATCACCTCATCCAGGGGCTCTCAAGGAGCCACCTAGCGTGCATTCGGAGATAGGGAGAGTATTATTTAAACAAAATCATGAGCTCATAGCTCATTTTCTCTCTTCTTTTCTCTCTCTACACCAAACAAACGAAACCCTTGTATATTTTCTAGAGAGAGAGGCTCTGCCTTCTCTCTAGAAATTCGGAGGTCGAAAATCGCCCCGCCCTGGGCGCCACCGGCCAGTAATCACTTTCGTCGACGGCTGCTCCAGGGCACCACCACCTTCATCAATAACCACCACAGATCTTCATACATCCATCTCATCTTCAACCCAAAATCCAAGAAATGTAACCCAAACCCAGAAAATCTTCATACCTTCACCTGGGTTCACATGAACCTTATGAAGGATAACCCTAACCTTAAACAATTTCATCCAAACCCTAACCTTACTTCCAAACCCTAACCAAATCACTAAAACCTAACATGTTCGTCCCTAACCTACCCAAATCACCAAAAGCTAAGCTATTTTACCCTAACCCTAACCCAACATAAAAAACCCAGAAACCCTAATCCAAGCTAAAATCAAAGAAGAACAACACCAATCATCATCAACAAAATTAGAACCCATAAGCTAAGTTATTAGGCTTACCGTCCATGCAATGATTCTTTTCGTATAATTTCCTCTTCTGGTTCCCTGGTCTTTTCCTTCTAATCTTTTCCTTCTTTTCTTTTCGTAGGTACTGTGATGAGGATTAGCTCAAAGAACTTGGAGTTTCAGTTGTGAAACCCAAGTCTTTCCTGATGTAGAACTCTGAAGGAGGTGGAGGATGCGCAACAATAGAACGGATGTCCAAGGGTTTTCTGTCTGTCCTGATTTCAATAGCTTAGGTCTAAATTTATATTTTTGGGACTTTAGAAGTTATAGGTTGAATTAGGAAATTAGTTAGGGATTTCTGTTACTTTAGTATGATTTGTATGATTGATTCAATCAGAATCAATTTAGGATTAGATTTGATTTTATTGTAAATAAGATTAGGGTTTGCGATTTTGTAATGTACTTAGACTTGTTATTGTAGAAATTCGAAACAAAATCAAATAAAACTCCAGATTCAATTTGATTTGGTTGCATATTTGATCCAAAATTTGTTTAATTTATGGGCCTGGGTACCTTGGGGACGAAGATGACAGATTGGGCGCATCTTTTGGGAATTAGGGTTTTACCCTAATGTTAACTTGGTCAACAAAATTTGAAATAATAATAATAATAATAATAAAATAACAAATAATAGTAATATTAGTAATAATAAATCAGAATTATAATATTAACCATAATAATGGCTAATAATTAATAATAATAATAATAATAAGTATTAATAAGTAATCACTAATAAAAAAATCAGAATTATACACAATGATAGTTGACTCGGTCAATTTTCAGAAAAATTAGAAATAAGCCCAAAAATATTCTATTGACTTGGGCCCCAAAAACATATGAGTTAGTTAGGCCCAAAAGCATACACATTTTTATTAGCCAATACACCCCTCCCCTCTAGAGGGTTTACACCAATTTGCTAAGCCATTTTAATTACACTCCCTATTACCAATTCAAGATATATACACCCCCATATAGAATATAAGACTTATTTAAATGTGTACCCTATGACCTGATTACAAAAAAATAGCCCAATTAAATGCTAATGAAATAATTCAACTGTTAATTCCTTAGGCGGGCAAATTTGGGGTATGACACCATTGCCCTTCGCATGGTGCGGCCTAGACATCCTTGGTTCATTCGTGGTAGGATCAAAACAAAATAAATACTTGATCATAGTTGTGGATTACTTCACAAAATGGATAGAAGTAGAAGCGCTGGCCACAATCACCGCGCGAAACATTCTCCATTTCTACAAAAGAAACATTCTCGGCCGATTCAGTATTCCCCAAGAAATTATCATCGATAACGGGGCACAATTCATAGACAAGAATTTTAAGGAATTTGTTACCAAGTTAGGCACCATCCAACACTTCGTGTGTCGAACACTCCCAGACAAACAGACAAGTCGAGTATTCAAATAGGGTGATCCTACGAGGCCTTAGGTGAAGGTTAGACAAAACCAAAAAGCGATGGGTCGAAGAGCTGCACAATATACTCTAGGCCTATCTAACAACAACTCAATCATCCACCGGGGAAACTCCCTTCTGACCATTATACGAAACCGAGGTTGTCATCCCCATCGAGGTCAGAGAGCCCTCCATACAGATTGAAGCTCCTTATGAGAAGCCTCCCTCAAATGAAAAATCTCCATACGATATGATGCCAAAGTCATACAACATGAATTCGAAGTCGGAAGCTTAGTCCCAAATAGGAATAAAAAAATATCTCGCAAGGGCAACCTCGCCACAAACTGGGAAGGCCTTTATCGCACCAATGAAAAACGAAGAACGAGGCCTACTACTTAGAAAACCTAAACGGGGAACAACTTGCTCGATCCTGGAACACCGAAAAAATAAGGAAATATTATGGTTAAGACGCTGAAACAATCGGCGTGCTTTGTTAAAATGAAGAACATAGTTTTCCCGACCATATATGTATGCCTTGGTACAAGCATGACACCTCAAATTAAACAAAGAGGCAATTTTCCACTATGTTAACAAGCAGATTATTAGCCCGACGGAGAAAACTCAAATGAGCTTCACCGTCGTTGCACCATGATGGGAGAACACCCAGCTCGCGATGGGAAGTTCACGCTGCCAAGCTCAGGCCCGAAATGAGACCCGAGTTCCGGACCACACCAGAAACCACACTGGCCGTTCAACCAGTCTCCCCACACTGGCAAACCCAAATACTAACGAGCAGACCCCCCAACAAACTATTAATAAGAATAAACTTCTAGAAAAAACGAGCATACATACAAGAAAAACTTAAAGCAGTAACTCATGCACAAACAAAAGCAAATACTTTAACAATGCAAGCCAAACTAAATGACCACCACATTTGAAGATGTTGAAAGACTACCACAAAGGCTGCAATTGTCTAAGGGATTACATAAAAGGAGCCAAAGGCCCCTAACCAAAGAAACGAATAAATTGAAGAAGTGAAAAACACAAGAAGGGGGGGTTGAATTTAAATCTTAAAACATCAAGGGAGTAAAGAACACGTTTATTTTTATCCTGGTTTGTTTGATCTCAAACTACTCCAGTCCACCCGCCAAGGTGATTTTTCCTCTCTCCAACGAGGACTTAATTCACTAATCAAACTGATTACAATTCTACTCTAACAACTGTTAAAGTCTTCTTGAGTCCAAAACCACAACCCGGTTTTCTCAAGGAATTTGACTAAACAGTTAATTGAATAAAAGTGTACAATGATGTTTCTAAATAAACAGTATCACAAACTTGTGATGTATTACACAGTTTAATATTGAATCGTTGAAGATGAAGAATGAAAGTTGCGTTGTTTACTTTTTCACGTGATTTTTTCTTTATGAGCGCAGTTATTCATCATTATGAAATCTTCTTCTAGTCTGATTTATATAGGCCTTGCAATAGAGACATAAGAAGATACTTTTGGTAAGTCCATAACACGAGTTAATGAGCTTTCCAAATCAGGAGATCATTGTCTGTTTGTAGCCGTTACTTGTGGTCTTGCATTGATGGAGTTGTAATGCTTCAGAGCTTCTCACATCAGAGGATGAATAATACCGTTGAGAGTTCTTTACATCTTGATCAGAATTTTGCACATAAGAGTATCAAAGATTTTATTTCGCAGCGCTGGTGCATTCATAAGTTGTTACAGAACTTCTTCATATAAGCGTGTCATGCAGATTTGATGCGTCTGAATCTTTCATGGTACTCTCAACTTCTGTGCTCGCATAATAAGAACTTCTGGTGATGTTTTGGCAGAACTTCCAGTTGCATCAGAACATCTTTTTAACATCAGAACATCCTGCATGTAAAGATAATTTTTATTAGCGAGCATATTTATTCTTTATATCATGTGTTTGTTATCATCAAAACTCTTGCTGGGATGTAGAACCAAATTATGTTCTAACATAAGTGGCCACGAAGACCACAATTATTTGGGTATTACATAAAAACAGGCAAAGCCCCTAAAATAGATTACAACAAAGACGACACGCAGGCCAAGAAAAAAAAGGAAATAATGAGTTCCAATTAACTGAAGAGCTAAGGCTGCTCTTCAGGATGAAGGGGCACTTCGGTGTTGGGCTGCAGTTGTACGGGTGTCCCTGAGGAATCATCTGCGTAAGCTTTGACCGCCAGAAATAGGTCAGGGATAACCATTCGACCATCCACCATGCAATAAAGGATGCAGGTCCCTATTAAAGCAAGGTCGACTCCCAGGTTCACCAGATAAATCTAGGCCACCGTGTTCTTGAAGCCACCCTCTGTGATAACAAGAGCATCATCGTTGGCTTGTTGAATATGATTAACCAGCTCGACCCTGATCGTCATCCCCTTGACATCCTCCGGATCCTCCTTGTTAGAGTCCATGGAGGACTTGATCCCCTTCACTTCTTCCTCAAGAGTTTTCTTCTCGGCCACCCAAGCATTCTTCTCCTCGGCCAGGGCCTTCCTCGCTTTCGCCACTTCCACGAGTTTAGCCCTCACCTTCGTTAACCTCCCCTCAAGAGCCTTGTTCGCCTCAAGAGGTTTCCTCAATTCCATCTCCTGAGCACTCCCCTCCTCGGTATGGATCATCGCTGTACCCAGGATCCACACTAGAGCAATAGTGTCTTGAGCCAACAAGGCCCTCTTGCTCGAACGATCCATTTCCCTATATAATAAGGACTCTTCCTAGTGGACCTCAAAAGAACCTCCTTCAAAGAGAGTTTTATTGTGAAAGCAGGTGGGCACCTTAAATTTCCCAACACCTTCCTCTCCGGCCAGATCTATCAGGTCATCTGAACGGGGTCTTTTGGTCCTCGAGCTCACCTAAAGAGGAGAAGCATGCCCAGCAGTCGGTCTTGATGAAGAAGTCCTTGACCCTGCCGGAGGAACACCTGGTCCATCAGCATCCAAAATGCTCTTAGAAATCCATTGTTGCGCTTTCTTGTCCTTGGCCGCAACATTCTCGAGCATGTGCTCCTAAGGAGTAGACATTTCCTCTACAATAAAACAAACACGCATTATCGAAACATGGATATTAGAGTAAAGACATGTCAAAAAGCAAAATGACTACCTAAATACTTCATGGAGTCCTTGCATTAGAGGAGATCCATGACATTTATAAGCCCGAGTTCAAACACCAGCCTCCCATACTCGTCGACGACAGGCCTTTCCCCCTTGCCCGTACGCTAGATTGGGGGTATTCCCTCGACAAAGGCCAATAGTTGGTCATAGCTAGCCTGGTCCTCTGGGTTTAGCTAATCCTCCTTCACAATGTAATGGTCGGTCCCATGATTAAAATGCTCCATGTTTTAGTGAAAATTGAACCTCTGCACTAACTCCCTCTTTGGTTTTCTCTCCTCAGTCAGCAACGGCTCCCCGCCCTCATCCAACTTAGGGACACTCATGAAAACATTCACAACTGCCTTCTCCAACACAGGCTGGACCAACAAGTACTTGTTCTTTAAGTGGAAAATAGACTCAAGGTAGGCCTTGAATAGCTTCTCATTAGCCTGATTCAAGGAGACCCATCTGAACTGATTTCCAACTGTGCCTTCTGAAGGTGAAAGCAGTATAAGAACAAAAAAACAATGGCCCCAATCTTCAAATAACTGCACATAATTTCAAAATCCCACAGGAAGGCTATCGAGTTGGGGTGAAGTTGCAAGGGAGTAAGACAAATATAGTTAAAAACAACCACCTATAGGTCGGTGAAGGGAAGCCAAAAACCCATGTCCCTGAAAAGGATCTCGTACATAGGGAAATTATTTACATCATACTTTGAGCAGATGCGATGAAGTTTCCCGAGGATGCAGATGGCCCATTCTTCCTAGACATTCTCTTGCTCCATCCATGTGGCCATAATTGTAAACACTTCATTCATATGCTCGGTGAAGCAAGATGTAATTTCTCGAGGACCTGGTGCAACCCAGTCCATGGAAGCCATAGGGTTCTCGGGCATATTCTGCTCGGGTTAAATTTGTACTGACATTCTTGGCTCAGAACCTTGCTCCCCCTACGTACTCTCTTCGGTCGAGGTACGCTAAGATGAACTCTGGTGGCCTTTGCTTTTCTTGCTCATAAATTCATCTTCAGTGCTACTAGTCATTTTACCTGAAAAGCATAGGACGAAAGTGAATTCGACATCAAATAAAATGAAAGGGTGCACAAAGGAACGAGGACCATGTCCCCGACCAGAGCCCTCACTTAAACAGTAAAAAATGAGCACAAGGACGATTCCCTATAACACATAGGGCGCCCACCAGCCAGGCCAAAACCTAACCCGCGCGAGGAGTATCTGCCCGACAATTGGGTTTTAAAACTCATTTGAGGGTTCATCAGAAAACACATAAAGATCATCACAGAAACACAAAAACGGCCCAAAATCTCATCACAAATTGTCGTTGCTAGCCTTAACGCCATATATTCCCGGAGGATTCACGACGGAGCCAACATCCTCATCTGGTGGTAGCATTGTCAAACACCAACAAACCACCAGAAATTTTCATACTAAGCTAATTTCATCCTAACCACATGCATCTCTAAAAGAAAAATCAGAAAATCTAACCTATAATAGAGATGAATTTCATAGAAACAAGGAAAATTTAAGAGCTTACTGGGTCGGGGAAGATTGACAATGAAACGAGCAAGAACTCTGGCAGTGAATAGCGGAATGGGAAAAAACTTCGGCGATGAACGAAAGCGCTTTACAGAACTAGAAAATACGAGCAGAGGGAAACAAGTGAAAGTGCAAATGAAACATCCTCTCTCCTATTTATAGGAAGCTTGGCTAACACGTGAGCGGGAACGCACCAAGGGAAACCTAAGGATCATCATCGTTGCACCCTAGCCCTTAGACTTGCCATCATTATACATTTATGATAGCATGTGACTTGATGCAAGCTTGGCATGTTACCTCCCAGAGTCCAATCAACCATTCGACTCCCCGTGCGCCGAACACAAGGGACCATGTTCGGTTCCCTCGACACAGTTATCCCCGAAAAATCACGAAACATCCCTCAACCGCGGGCACGTCTTAGTAACTACTCCTCTTCCTAGAAGAAACAACTTGGGGGGCTCCTGTTATGGAATGGCCCAATGGCTAGAATTGGCCTGATCCACTTCTACCTTTAGCACGAACCAACATATTTGGCCCACTAACTATGGTCTTCGGTTGAGCATACATGGTTGATCATACAACGAGAATAGTGAGGATGATGATGCCCTGACCATACTTCTTTCCGCATCAACGTCCACCTCCAGGTCTGCTCGACACTCGAGGAGCAGACAACCAGGAAACACCCATAAATTCACCTTCCTGTAATATCCTCCTTGCTCAGAGAAACGACTAGTTACGAGCACAGCTTCCCATTTTAACAAGTCCTGGCAGTTACCTATTTTGGAGGAACCTCATATCTAGGACCAAGAATATGAACCAATGGCCAAGCACCGGGGGCATTATATAAACTCTCACACTTGTGAGGGCCAGGTATCTAATATTAACTCTAAAAAACTCTAATCTCTTTCTTGTATCTCTTTGCATCCATGCTTACTTGATTATCAAAATGCCTTACAGGTACACCCCTATCCTCTCTTTAGTTTTCCAGCCTAGCATATATCATCCTTCGACCCACTTTCAGGTTATAATCAACCGGTAAGATCAAGATTTATTTGCCTAAACATTATCATAAGATATATCATATGTTTGGGTTCTATTTAGAAAACCAAATATATTAAAATCGTTTTCTTTTTCTCCCCCTTTGTCATCAATAAAAAATAATGAATAATAAGCACAAGATAGAATAAGGACATGAATTGGAGATTTTCATTGATGGAATAGATTGATGATTACAAAAAGAAATGGAATAAAAACAACAAAGAACCATGAAATGATCAACTCTTGAGTCAAACAATATGGATTTTTTTCAGCTATTTCTAGAAGGTCTCAAGGAAATTAGTAAACTTGTCTTCCTAATCTTTTTAACTATACCTTTATTAATAAATAGTGATCTTGTTGAGATTAGAATGATCTTTGTGGCCTGCATCACTTGGACTTTTGTTGTGATGAAGGAGAAGTGCGAGGGGGGGGGGAGGTACCTGTCAGACACTCTGATACCAAAGTAAGGTTCAGAGTGAAAGTGAAAGTAGGAAAGAGTTAATAGAATAGTGTTCTTGGTCCCCTAGTGAAAGAGGGTATTATAGTCCCCAACAATGGACTAAGGTATCCATTTGGGACGGATGCCCAGGCCCTTAATAGAGACTTCCAAGATCCTACATGGGTAGAGGAGACCAGTTCGTGGTCTCTATCCTGGTTCAAGTTCCCCATGATTATCGGAGGGTGAAGTCCCGTTCTTTTCAGGAGCAGGATGACTCTGCCATATTTGTAGGAATGTTGGCCATGTACCCTTAGTAGGTACCTAGAGGAAATGTCCTCGACGAACACGTGAAGGATATGTCCTTGATGTGCATGTGGGTGAGACGTCCCCGACGAGCACAATAATTTGGGCCATTGTAGTGGGCCTTCCTCGTAGAAGCATTGGGATGGTCTTGCCCCACGGAGGACCAAGTGTAGGTCTAGCCCAAAACAGGTTGTTGGACCTTTCTTGTTGTAGAGTTGGGCTAGGCCTTTCCAGACGGTAGGCCAAGCGCAGGCCCAGTCCAAAACAAATAGTTTAGAGAGAATTCTTTCAATAGAAACAAATAAGGTCCTGCTCTTGCGAGAGGTCATGATTTTCTCCTTTAGATAGCTAAAAATAGTAAGAAGTAGGTCAACCTTCTATTTTAGCAAAATTAAATACATAAACTGGTTGTCATCAAGAGTCAGCACTTCCTGATCTTCTTCTCTTAGATAAAAGTTTTCCACCAGAAGTTGATGCCAGATTTTTGCCAAGAGTGCAAGGTAGGAGACACTAGCAAGGTTTTTTAGGTTGATGAAAATATGATCCATAATATTAGTGATGAAATCGCTACTGTAATACACAACACAAATTCCATTTTCTTCACATTTTATTTCCTTAGCAATAATTTGTGGAGTAATGGTGATTAGAAAACCAAAAACATCATACCAGATTACACAAGTATCCTGCATATTTTTTATTAATGGGTGCATTCACCCAAACATCTTTGACAATAGAAGGATAGACGAGTCCATCAAATATGTTAAGGTAGTTTCCCAAATCTTGAGAAGAGAAAGTTTATGTAATATCACACTACTACAATAACACATTTCACCTTGAATGCATAATACATTTAACCTCAACTACATAAGCAAGGTAACAAACGGCATCATGAAAAGTATCAAATTTACACCTAGATTTTTAAAACACTGGGGAGAAAATGTTTATGCACATGGGTTCGAACCCCACCTTTTTCACTTTTAATATTTTCAAAACTAACGCATCAAACCACTCAGTTTATCAATAACACCTAGGGATAAAGTTGATACTTTTTAGAGGCAAGTAGAATAATAAGTGGCATTGTAGGAGTCAAACCAAAGACTTTTCAGTTATTTCACAACAGTTGTATCATAAAATCATAGTTATAAATAACGCTCTATCTAATTTATAACAAGGATCACATGTTTGTTATGGTAACCAACATACATATAATCACACACTACCTAACAACGAAAGTACTACCATCATTATATGTGCTTCGCAACCGTCACTCTTTGTGTTTTTTGTAGTAGTTTCGTTGTTAGGTAGCGTGTGATTGTAAGTATGTTGGATACCATAACAGACGTGTGATCATTGTTATAAATTAGATTCCGCGTTATTTATAACTACAGTTTTAGGATACAATTGTTGTGAAATAACTGAAAAGTCTTGGGTTTGACTCCCGTTGTAATATTGTTTATGAATAATTCTTAATCGTATCATACCAGAATCAACAATACATCGATTTGTTAATTAGAATATCAAAACTTGTATACATGAATGACACAATTCTATTATATACACATTATTATATCAAACTATGCGTAAGAAGGAATATCAAAGAAGGGAAAAAGAAATTTTAAAAAACAATGAGATGTAATCATTCAAGAGCTCGAGGTAGGCAACCCGAATATCTTTCCAACTTCCAAGTGAAGAAAACTTATAGAATTAAAGAACCAATAAGGAGAAAACTTGACAAGCGTGGAATTGGCTTTTAGACTTTAAAGGATAAGAGAAGAGGAAGAATATAAAGAAACAATATACAAACATAATTCCCCTTTGAACCAAAACACAAAAATAACTTCATCCAAAGAAATCAGAGAAGAAGAAGAAGAAGAATTAAAATGAGTACTTCTGCTGAAGCTTTCAACAATGCTGAGAGAACAAAAGTTATTGTGGCTGTAGAGGCTGATCTTGTGCAAAACCCTCATCAGAATCAAGAAATGGAAAGAGGGCGCGCATGTGCGCCAAAACTTTTGAGACCCAGAGGAGATCTCAAGAAGAAGAGATCAAGAAGAAGAAGAAGAAGAAAGGTGAAAAGGCCAATCATCATCGATTCTGATGATGAGGATGAAGAAGATGATACTTGGTCAAACTTTCTCTCAACCAGAGGATTTAGATATGATTATTAAGGACTTTTTGTAAGGACTATTTAATGAAAGTTTTATTCAACTTAAGGTTTATTTAATGAAAAGTTTTATAAGCATTTCTTAAGTTTTTTCGATTTCCGCCAGCTTAACTCTTAGTATGACGTACACTATAGGGCTTTCTGATATACACTTTATGGTTATGCTGCAAAATATGAATAAAACCAAAATAATTCATAAGAACAAAATCTAGAGATTTCTAATTTACACTAATATATGCTAATTATTGACAAAAATACATTAATGATTCACACAAAAACAATTCATAAAACCACATTAATGTTTCACACAAAATCTAGAGTTTTCTAGTATACACTAACATATCAATTTTCACCCTATGGATATGAACTGGGTAACCATAAACATAAAGAATACACATTCATAAGAACATTAATAGACGCGGTAACCCTAAACATTCGTAAGCATCAGAGAAAGAGAATAGTGACTTACCAGAAATGATATTCAAAGAGGATGGTGAAGATTTCCCTTCTAGAAATGATATTTAAAGAGGAATGTGAAGATTTCACTATCCCTATCGTCTCGTTTGCTAGGGCACCCCTATGCGTTATGAACGAAATAAAGTACCTGCTATATTTTTATTTTGTAAGAAACAATTTCACAACAGTTACAAAGTTCAACCCTAGTGATATATGAAACCTATAAATACGGTTTAATAAAACAACCGTAATTGTTAAACTTTCAATTTTTAAATAAAAAAATGTTAAGGGATACACGCTTACTTTAACTGTAAAAATGGAAATAAATTGTTGTTGGGATTCGAAGCTTGTCACCCAATTTCTACGACCACAGTTAGGTTTAAGAACTGTGACGAAATAAAATAAAATAAAATAATGCTCGTAAAATTAAGATATTACCACGGTGAATAGGTGGATGTGGTAATATATATTCACTGCAGGTATGTTTTGTAGTAGTGGTTGATACTCGTGAAATGGACAACACATATTTGTTTAAGGACGATAATTAATATCCTCAATAATGATGCCAAACTTTTACCCTCAGTTTTTGACAAAAATAGAGGTAAAATATGTATAAGTTTTTTTTAACATTACATTGTTTACACATAATATTAAATTACATTATCACAACAAATGTAGTGTTATCATCATAGTTATTGTTATTGGAGAACAACACATCTTTGTTGTAATCTGTATCATGTTGGATACATTTTCTGCTTATTATTTTAAATTTCTATAGGTTGCATTCAATCAACTTTTATGGAGTTATTTGCTCCAAGTAAGGAGTTATCAGTTCCAAACATCTAAAATGTTTTTTCTACACTTGCAATCCATCATAGAGAACTTTTTCAAGCTTCTTTAAGTTCCACAATTTCATTATCTTGAGCAAATGTTATCAATGCAAATGCTTTCACATGAAAGATATATAGTGGTGGATGTAAATAGTTTTTTGTGGATTGATGTCTCCACAATATCTTGTGTGTTTTTCATTTAAGAATGTAGGGAAGAGATTCATTGTTGTAGCTGTGTAACATATTTCCTCGGTTTTTATTAAAAAACAAGGTGAACCATATTTTTTATTTTTAATAGAAAAATAAAATAAAATAAGTAATCCCCCCGTTTTCTTTCTAAAACTGAGGTGAATAATATTTAAATTTTTTTTTTAAATATTACATTGTTTACACAAAATATTAAAAAAAAATCAGATTTATCATCATCGTTGTAAGTCCATATTTTGTTGCATATGTCTTTTCAAAGGTTGAATAACCTTCTTTGTTTAACCTGGAAGCAAGAATGATTTTTTGCATTTACAATCTATCATAGGGAACTTTTCCAACATTATTTAACAGAGAGTTGTTCCAAAAACACAACATCAACACCATTATATGAGATAGATTTCAAGGGCAAGAAAGAATGTTTTGTTCAAGGATAGAAGAACATTGAAGATTTTTCTGTCTTACAATCCATCCTAAAGAATGATGCGTACTAGTTTGGGGCGTCAACATATACGTTAGGATTAGGGTAAAATCTATTTAGCGAGTGTTTTTATAGTAAAATCTGATTATTTTATCCCTCGATTATTAAAGAAACCGAAGGGATACATCATTTAGTTTTCCCTTATAAATAAATAAAAACATAAACTGCAGTAATTGGGATTCAAAGTGTGTCTTAAGTTGTTTTTACCCTCAGTTATTTTAAAACCGAGGGAATATGTTATTTTTATTTTTATAAAAAAAAACATTGCGCCCCTTGGCATAATACCTCGGTATTTTGCTGGCTAAGGTGAAAGCTTCATCAGGAAATGAATTATTTGTAGTAATGTCAATTCCTTGTCCCTTTAATTCATCAACAAAGACACTTTTCTTATATAGAACAAATAAAATGACTTCATTATCTTTGAAGGTTCTTGAAGACATGTTTTGAAAGAGATAGGTGATAAAGGATTTGAACAAGAAAGTTTAAGATAGATGAATGAAAATATTTAGAGAGAAAAAATCTTTAAGTAGGAAGGAAAAGGAAAAGTCAGATACACTAAAACAAATTTAGGAAAAGACTCGATTCAGAGAATGGGCAAATAAATTTAAGACACACTTTTTGAAAACGTCTGCAATAAATACTATTATCAAGATATTAATGACATTAGGGAAGCAAAAAGATTTTTCTTCTTCCAAGACATAGAGATCCCAAAATATCACATCAATCATTTTGATCGTTGCATGCATGACACATGTCATACTTTAGATTCTCAAAATCTTTTGACTGACTTTTAATTTTCCTGATAGTCCAATAGCCAGAGTTTCCCAATGAATTCTAAATTTTGTCCATCTGGATAAGAAAACCTTCTAACTTCATAAGGCTAACTATTCCAGAGCCAGATATCCAGATTCTTATTTTAAATAGTCAGAGGGAAAAACATCTCATTCTAGACAGATTTCCATTTTAAGACTTTTCAGAATAAATACGATTTTGTCTTTAACAAGGGGTTTTATAAAGATATCAGTTCATTAATAGTTTGTATCAATGAATTTTAAATTAAAAATACCCTTATGAACATAATATCTTATAAATGATGTTTAATTTCAATATTATTTTCCCTTGAATGTAAAATAGGATTCTTGGATAAACATATGGTTGAGGTATTATCACACATAATAGGAATATTATCTTCCTTAATATGATATTCTTTTAGCTGGTTTTTCATCTGGAGTATATGCATGCTACATTCAGAGGGTGCAGTATATTCATCTTCTGTTGTTGAGAGAGCTATTGTATATTGCCTCTTTCTAGACTTTGAAATCATATTTTCACCAAGAAACTGACAACTTCCACTTGTGGTGTTTCTTTGAAGTCTGTCTCCAGCATAGTCATCACCATAATAACCTACTAACTTGTACTCTTTTGTTTTTCTATATATCAAACTAATGTTAGTATTACCTTTCAAATATCTAAAGATTCTCTTAACAACCGTTAAGTGGGATTATTTAGGATCTGATTGGAATCTTGCACATAAGCCAACACTGAATAAAATGTCAAGTCTAGATCAGTCATATACAGAAGAGAACTAATCATACCTATGTATAATTTTTGTTCTACCTGTTTACCGATTTCATCCTTCTCAAGAATACATGTTGAATGCATTGGAGTATTTTTTATCTTGCATTCTAATAAGTCAAACTTCTTCATAAGTTCTCTCGTGTACTTGCTTTGATGAATATAAGTTCCTTCTGAACTTTGATTGATATGGATTCCCAAAACTAACTTTAGGTCCCCCATTAGCAAAACCAAATATAATATCATCAACAAAAATTTGAACTATCGGAATATCATTTTTAAATGATTTACAAAATAAAGTTGTATCGACCATTCCTTTTGTAAAATCATTTTTCAAAATAAAATTGCTTAGTCTTTCATACCATGCTCTGGGAGTCTGTTTCAGACTGTACAAAGATTTATTTAGTTTATAAACAAAATCATTTTTTAAATGATTTTCAAAGCCAAGAGGTTTATGGACATATACTTATTATGTAATGTAACCATTCAAGAATTCACTGTTAACATCCATTTTATACAAAGTGGTGTTATGATTAACAACAAAGGAAATAGAAGAAGAATAAATTCTAACTTGGCCACTGGTGCAAAGTTTTTAGTATAATCAATTCCCTCTTGTTGACTATAGCCTTGTGAAACCATTCTGGCTTTGTTTCTTACCACTTCTCCTTGCTCATTCAGCTTGTTTCTGAATATCCGTATGATTCCAATAATATGCTTTCCTTTTGGTCTAAGTACCAGATCACATACATCATTTCAGGAGAATTAATTTAATTATGTATAGCCTTAATGCATTAAAAGTCTAGAATAGATTCATTTATGGGTGATGGTTCTATGATAGGAACCATCTTTATCACTCAAAATCAATTGCTCAAGATGTGATAATCTTTTCCTATGTTTCTTCAGAGGTGCTGGAGTGTTAGTTGCTTCCGGTTGAGCACGTCCAGATTCTTTGGTCTCGTAATCCTTTTCTTCAGAGTATGAATATGTAATCTCTAGATCTACAAATTTTTCAACTAGCTTTGACTTTTCAGGGCCAAGTTTATCATCAAACTTAACATGAATTAACTCTTCAACAATTTGTGTTTTAGTGTTGTACACTCTTTAGCCTTTTGATCGCTCAGAGTATCCTAACATGATACACTTTCGTGCCTTATAATCAAACTTATTAATGGTATATTTGGTATTGATCATGAAATAGATGCTCCCAAAAGGATGAAAGTAAGAAAATTTTGGCTTTCTATTCTCCCACAATTCATAGGGAGTCTTATTCATAATGGATCTTATAGATTTTTTATTCTGAATATAGAATGATGCGTTAACTGCTTCTGCCTGTAAGTGTTTTTCCATATTTGTATCATT
Source organism: Vicia faba (assembly GCA_948472305.1). Classification (NCBI taxonomy): domain Eukaryota; kingdom Viridiplantae; phylum Streptophyta; class Magnoliopsida; order Fabales; family Fabaceae; genus Vicia; species Vicia faba. Next base: position 1,178,630,903 of record OX451740.1, read on the forward strand.
GATCATGGTTTTGGACATTTCTTTTAAAGTTTGATTTTCCTTTCTATAACCCCATTCTAATGAGGAGTTTTAGGACAAGAGAAATCATGAGAACTTCCATTTTCATCAAAAAGTTTTTCAAAATCTTTATTTTCAAATTCCCCACCATGATCACTTATGACTTTGACAATTTTAATCTCTTTTTCATTTTGCACTAGATGGCAGAAGGTAGCAAACATAGAATGTGACTCATCCTTTTATCTTAAGAATTTTACTCATCCTCATCTGTTGTAGTCATCAATAATGACTAGTCCATACTTCTTACCATTAACATAGGTTGTCTTCACATGCCCAAATAAGTCAATGTGTAACAGCTTAAGAGGTCTAGATGTAGAAACAACATTGTTAGCTCTGAAAAATGTTTTTGAAAACTTACCTTTCTGGCATGCTTCACAAAGAGCATCTGAAGTAAACTTCAAATTTGGAAGGCCTCTGACCAATTTCAGCTTGTTTAGCTTTGAGATTCTTTTAATGCTAACATGGCCTAACCTTATATGCCTTATCAATTGCTCTTCTTTTATAGACATGAGGAATTTAACATTTTGATTTTCTAAATTAGAAAGTTTAGTTTTATAAATTTTGTTTTTCCAATTGCCTCTAAACAGTACAAAGTCTTACTTTTTACTAAAAAATTTACAAGACTATTGATTGAAGATAATATAATAACTATTGTCACTTAATTGACTTATAGTAAAAAGTTTATGCATTAATCCTTCAACTAATAAAAAAATTAAAGATAAAAGGTAGAGAATCATTACCAATAGCTTAGAAGCCAATAATTTTCCTTTTTTATCTCCTCTAAAACCAACAGAGCTTTCAGGCTTAAGTTCCAGGCATTGGAACATATGTCGTGAGCATCCAGAGTCCAGGAATCATGATTGGTGTTTTGACTTGGCTGCGTGTTTGCAACATATATTATCTTATCTTTAGATACCCATATCTCTTTGGGTCCTTTGTAGTTAGTTTTCCAAAAAAAATTATCAACCCAGGGTCTTTGAGCATAGTTAGTATGATGTGTGTGACCATATATGAAGTGGGAGTATAAAGTTGTTGGTTTAATCACCATAATGTATACTAGTTTAGAGTCATACATTTCACCTCTTGGTTTAATGTAACCCATGCCTTTTCTTCCATTTCCACTATCACTATAGGTCATGGAAGTCGTCTTGCTTTTGTCCATGTGTTTGGCTAGAAATTTTTGAAAAGAAGTTTCATACTTATTTAAAGCACATTCTGAATTTATAGGAGCATTAATGAGAGCTTCTTTTTCTAAAAGATCACTCTTGCTTTTGAGAACAGAGTTTTCATTTTCAAAGCAATTAATTTTTTCTTTTAAAATAACGTTTTCTTTTATCAGCTTGCTATGCATTTCAAAATGAGTTAAAAGAATCTTTTTCAGAGGCTTGCATCATCTTTGAAGATTTTGATTCTTTTCAAGAATATAAGCTAAGTAAATTTCAAGTTCATAAGGAGATAAGTGAGAAAATACCTCTTTAGTGTCTGATTTTGGTTCTGACTCCGAGTGCATTGCTTCTTCCTTGGCCATCAACGCCATGTTTTCTTGCTCTTATTCATAGTCACCATATGAAGAGTTAGAGTCGTTCCATGTTTCCATCAAACCTTTCTTCTTATCTTTAAAAAACTTCTTATTTGTCCTTTCTTTGTTAGGTATGGTTCAATCGTTCTTGAAATAACCAGGCTCTTTGCATTCAAAGAAAATAACCTCTTTTTTAGATCCAAACTTCTTTTGTCCGAATGTTGACTCAGAGTTCCCATCAGATCTTTTGTAGCCTATGAAATTATTCTTATGTCTTTTCTTCAAGAGTTGGTTAATTATTTTGGACAACAAAGACACTTCTTCATCATAAAAATCTTCTTCAGATTCTTCTTCAGCTTGAAAATCTTTAGTCTTTTCAGACTTGATTTTGGATTTCAATGCAACAAATTTTCCTTTCTTCAGAGGCTGGTAATCCTCAAGCTCTATTTCATTACTTCTTAAAGAACTTATGAGTTCTTCCAAAGTTATACTGTTGAGATTCTTTAACACCTTTAGTGCAATCACCATTAGCCTCCATTTCTTTGGATGACTTCTGATGATCTTCTTCACATGATCTGTAGTAGTGTAGCTTCAGTCTAGAACTTTCAGCCATGCTACAAGAGTTTGAAACCTTGAGAATATAATCTCAATAGTTTCATTGTCTTCCATATTGAAGGATTCATATTTTTGAATCAAGGCAAGTTTATTTGTTTCTTTGACTTGATTATTTCCTTTATGAGTCATTCTAAAAGAATCAAATATAGAATTTTCTAATTCTCTATTTGTTATCTTTTCATACTCAGTGTATGAGATAACAATCAACAAAATGGTTCTTGACTTGTAATGATTCTTGTTGTCCTTCTTTTGTTAATGACTCATAGCATTTCTTTCAAGTTTGACACCATTTGCATTTAATGGATGTGTGTAACCATCTGTTACCATATCCCATAGATCAACATCAAACCCAAGGAAGAAACTTTCAATTCTATCCATCCAATAGTCTAACTTATCAACATCTAAGACTAGTGGTTTAGAATAAAAGTGATTTTTTTTATCATTGGTTTTGTTTGTTGTGGGAACTTTTTCCTTTGTGTTTCAAGTACTGGATCTTTATCTGACACGGTTAAGTGTTTGATAATAACCAATATCAGAACCAGAGCTCTGATGTCAATAGAAGGTTTGAGGAAACAGATGAAATGGGGGTTTGAATTGGGTTTCTATATTTGAAGCTTTTTGAAACTCCCAAAAACAAACAACACAAAATCAATAATGATAAAGAAAACAAGTATTTTATTCAAGTTCACTGTTAACAAAGCTACCTCCAGTCCACCCACCAAGGTGATTTCGCCTTATCACAAGGACTTAATCCACTAATAAAAAACTTTGACTACAACCAAAAAGACTACTTGTCAATGACTTCTCAAGTATTCTGACAAAACACTTAGTCACTCAACAAAAATAATATTACAAGGTTTTATGTTTACAAAGTACTTCTTAAAAAGATGATACACACGGTTTCAATACAACAATATTTACAAAGAATTCAATTTATTAAGCTTTCAAGATAATAACAACTTTCTTCTTTGTGTAGCTTCTAAATTTTGTGTTCTCCCTGATTTTTCTTTTCTTTGAATATGAATGTTATAGTTCTTTGTGTTCTTTTTTATATCTGTCGTTTCTGTTTTCTAATGCTTCAAGATCTCCTTTATATAAATGAAAAATATATCCGTTGGAGGGTGAAGTTGGAATTTCATAAATCATAGTTGCACGAAGACTTTTTATTTCACACTTAAGTAAACCATTAGAGTACAAAATTGTTCTTCATACATTTTATACTTGTTATCATCCAAACTCAAGGATTAGTTGATGAATCAAACTTGTTCCAACAACAACTTTCATCCATACTTAACAAGAGAGCTCTATCCTTTATGCCAGAAGGTACCAGAAGTAGCAATGATTTCGACGCCCTGGAAGAGAAACATGCCACCATAGATAAACTACACAGTCAAAATCGAATGCTGGAGGATGATGTCCATAACATTAGGCACTGTAAGAAGGAGTCCAATACCCCAAAGGAAACGGAATTTTAAGATCCCCAACCTAACTCAAACGAGATATGGGGTGCGCCTATCCCTGACGGATTCTAACCTCCCTATTTGGCCAAGTTTGATCGCCATAGTGACCCTATGAGCATGTCGCCTCCATCAACACATAGATAGACATCTTATGAGTTCTTAACTCCATAAAGTGCAAGTTGATGTTTGGTACTTTCAAAGATGCCACCATGCAATGGTATTTGGGTCTACCTCGTGCCTTTATCACCAACTATCAAAATCTAGTAAAGAAACTTGTACACCAGTTCACTGTTAACCGTCATAGAAAAATTTCCACTACCATCCTAGTCAATATACGACTGGGTCCATGAGAGTTGTTGAAAGACTACCTCACCCAGTTTAATGAAGCCACCATCAAGGTCATCCCACCGAGCCCAAAAATATTTGTGGGGCGTACCAAAATGGACTCAAGGGGGGACACTTCAATGAGTATCTCGACAAAAATCCAACGCTCTCATTGGCAAATGTGGTTATCAGAGTAAGATGTTATATAAAGGGCGAGGAGAGCAACATCAAAAAAGAATGCACGTGATGTTAAGGAGTGAGTTACCAATGCCTTGGGTTCACACTAAATAGGAAGAGTAATTATACCTCTCCTATAAAAGCTAAGATTACATTCAAGAGAGTAGGCAAGACGACAAAAAACTTCATGCCCTTGAACGTCCGTCGTGAACAGATATAGCATGAGGTTCTTCACGTGCATAACATCCCTACGCTATTTGTTCTAAAGGAGGATGTAATGGGTCCTAAACTAGGAAAATGGTGCAAGTTCTATATAGTTAAGGGACACCACACCGAGGATTATTACCAACTCAAGAAGGAAATTGAGAGACTAATCCAGGAGAGACTCCTTAAGAAATATGTGAAGTGAGACTATTTCCATAGTTTAAATAAGGCTAACTCGCAAGGGCGAGATGACGTAGGAAGCCCTAGGCCCAACAAAGAAAAATATACATCCCATGGCGAAGGAAATAAATTTGTGAGCCACACGCTAAACACCATAGAAGGAGGATTCACAGGGGTCGGGGAGACTACTCTGCCCGTAAAAGATATCCTCGCCAAATCCTGAATATAGAAGACCTCAATAGCATTGAAGGAGAAGGTGAAGCCCAAGCACCAAATGTAACACCCCAAAATAATTTTATTATTATTTAATTGATTTATGATGAACAATTGTGAATTATTTGTCAACACATTATGTTTTGTGAAAATTATGCGTGATGTAATCTCATTGTCTGGAATTGTGGGAATTAAGGTGATATTGGGAATTGTAGTAATTTAGATAATTAGTATAATTATTTAGATTTACTAATTAGAATTATTTTTATTAATTATATAAAATAATATAGTGTAGAGGTGATAAGGGAAATGAGGCAATATTCATAAGGGTTAGTGAGGGTAAGTTGGGAAACACAAATTAGGGTTCCAAGGGGTAAGTTAGACAAAAAGGAAAAATTGAGGTTTAGTGAGTCATTCTGTATGATCGCATTTTTGGGAGAACTATTGTGGAGAAAGAACTAGGGCACAGAGAAGCAAAAAGGAGAGCTCGATAGAATGCGAGAAAGAGAATCAAACTTGCTGCTAGGAATCTAAGATAAGGGGGTAATCCTTGTTATTATGATTGATATGAGGTTTAGATTTATGTAGGTTGTTTAGGGTTTTGTGTTGATTCGTAATATGATGAATCTATGATGAAATTGATAATTTGTGATGTGTAAAATACCATGAATTGATGCCACTAATAACTTGATAATGTATTGTTATTGATTGTAAGATAACATGAAGATTTATGGTGAATTGGGTCTATTATGGTATGAAATCGTATGCGAAGTTGTGATTGAACTGTGCAGAAAATGCAACAGCAAAGTTGCTTTCACGCGTCGAGCACTGAGCGAGCCTTCAGCTTCGGCGGGAGAATTAAATTCTCCTAGGAAGCGTAGGGCGATAGTGAGGCGACAAAAAATGGTTATTGTTGGTGCTCTTGGAAAAATGTATGAGAAGGGTTTCTCGCTCCATCTTTGCCATGCGAAAGTGGTTGTGAGCGCGAGCTTCGCCGAACGAGTGTGAGGAGAAAGATTGAGAGGATAATACAAGCTCCTGGAATTGGTATGGGGAAGGTGGGTCGCCCCAAATTATCTGGGCGAGTCTCAAGTGAGCAAGCTGATTCGTCGGGCGAGCCTCAGGCGAAGGGCAACAACAAAATGTTCTAAGTGTTATAACTTGAGTTTGTGGACTCTATTTGACGCGTCGTTCAAAGCGTTAGAGAGATAACGCGATGAAATATGTTTTGGTAGAATAAAATGAGTAATAATGTATTTTTCCAGTGTCTTTTCCATGATTAGACTAGAATTTATATGATGAATTGCGATGGTGTAATGATGTATGAAATCGTATGAGATGTTATGACTGAACTATGTAGAAAATGCAACAACAAAGTTTTTGTCACGCATCGAGCATTGGGCGAACCTTTAAATTCGCCGAGAAAATTAAATTTTCCTAGGCAACATCGGGCGAGAGTGAAGAGAAGGAAAATTGTGATTGTAAGTGCTCCTGAAAAAATGTATGGGAAGGATTTCTCGCTCCAGCTTCGCAGGGCGAAAGTCGTGGCGAGCACGAGCTTTATCAGGTGAGTGTGAGGCAAAGGAATGGGAGAAAAATGTAAGCTCTTGGAATTTGTACGGGGGAGGTGGGTCACCCCAACTTCTCCGGGTGAGCCTCGAGTGAGCAAGCTGCTTCGTCGGGCGAGCCTCAGGCGACAGACAGCTGACAACATTTTCTAAGTGTCATAACTTGAGTTTCTGGACTCTGTTTGACCCGTCGTTTGAAGCGTTAGAGAGATAACACGATGAACTATGTTTTTGTAGAATAAAATAAGTAAAATAATGTATTTTTCCATTTCCTTTTCCATGATTAGACTATACTTTATGTGATGAATTGACATGGTGTAATGATGTATGATGATTTGTTGATGCTATGATAATTTTGTGACGAGCTATGATGTATTTGATGATGATATATTGAGTGAAGTGGATTATGTAAAGGTTTTATATGTATACATGCTAAGTGTATGATTTTCTTAATGATTATATGAATGATGATGAATTTTGACTAGCAGTGGTCATGTTTTATCATGTTGTTGCGCATCATGAATTCATGGCATAGGTTAGGAAGTTGGTCCAGTGATGTTGATAGGATATTGGTCTAGTGATGGCCCCAATCCCATCATGTGGATTGAGTGCATTTTTATAAAGTGTTTTGGTTCCAAGCGGGAATCAATCCTATGGTGGGAATCTTCGGAGGAAGATGACAAAGGGTCATCAGTGAAGTTTGGTACCACGTACATAAGTCAATGAAGTAGCATTGCATTCTTTGTGACATTGCATAATTGTTGATTGAATGATGTTGATGACGTTGTGACCTAAATGATGTTGATGATGAATGTTGATTTCATGATGCAATGGCGTGTTTGATTTGTATTGGTGATGTGAAAGTGTGAGTATATATGTGAAGCATGATTATATGTGGAATTCTTGATGATTGTTGTTGCCTTACTATATTTATTATGTATTTCTTTTATAATGATTTGTGATTTATCACACTTTCTTCTTGGAAATGTTGCCTCGATATATGGGTAACTTGCAGGTAATCAAGAATATCTTGTAGAAGTATAGGATAGCTTGAAGTTATTCATTTATTTCCATTAATAAAGACGGTCTTGCTCTGATATGTAACACCGGGGTTGAGATAGTTTGATTGGAACATTATGTTCTCTTATTTGATATGAGATTATGAATTACTTTTCTATGGTATTTACGTTGTTTGAACTTATGAATCATCGAACGATGGAGTATGAGGATGTTTTATTTGAAGTAATTTAATAAAGATATTTTGCGACTAAGATTTTGATGTAAAGTTTGAAGTTATGTGTTGATATTAATAAAGAAATAATTGTTTTAATTTTTGAGAACCCGTGTTACGGAGCATGATGATTTATATTGATGTTTTTATGAATATGTGATACCCATGATGGTGGTTTTGTGTTCAATTATTTATTAAATTATTCATGAATTATTCGTTGGGGTTAGAAGGGTGTTACAACAGAAGCCACAATCTTCTTCTATGAGAAAGATGTAGCTAGAATGCACCCCACAATAATGACCCCATGGTCATTACTATCAGATGCAACGAATGAGAGATCAAAATAATTCTCATAGACCAAGGGAGCTCTGTAGATATCCTGTATTGTGAGGTATTTGAAAGGCTTCGCCTTGACCTAGATAAGTAGAAATACTTCAAAGGTTCGTTGGTTGGATTCTTTGGAGAAGTGATACAAGTAAAATGATACATCACCTTGAAGACCACATTTTATGAGAGGAGGATCAAGCCAAAGAAATGAATGTCCTGTATTTGGTTATTTATGCCCTCTCTTCCTACAATATGATTATAGGGTGACCAAATTTTAACCAGTTGGATGTCGTCTTGTTTGTTATGTATTTATGCATGAAGTATCCACTCTCTAATGGGCGAGTAGGAGTTATCCAAGAACATAATGAGATCCCCGAGAAATTTTACGTAGAGAGCCTCAAGTTGAAAAGGGTCTGCACTCTAGGCGTGAAAGCCAAGAAAGTAGGATCATGAATAAAGCTACCAGGAGAAACCTACAAGGGCAAGGGGCTACCCATTCAACCACTAAGGAGATCGAAGAGTGTAGGCCCAAAACGAATTCCATATGGAACTATCTATAACACCCCAATTCTACCCAGCAATTATAAATGTAAATCAGAGTTATAAAATTCATACAACAGAATCAGGATGCCACAAATTCAACTTAAAAACACATTGCATTCAACATGGATACATAACACTTTAACACTTCGGATGAACCATCAACAAAATAATTTAATCTCTTAATTCAACAACTTGAACATCTACGCAGCGGAATCATAATAACATATTTGTCCAACATCACAACAACTTCAAGATAACACATACGTAGCAACAATAAAATTAAAGTTCAACAACTAAAATAATAAATAATTAAAAGCAATAAGCGTTCATCCCCCTGAGTGTTACGTATCAGAGAAATGACACCGACTCGAACTACCGAAGGTATACTGCCTTCACTCTGGATTACATGCACGTTACCAACATAAGGGTAACATTCAAACAGAAGGGGTGAGATATCTAACAATATAATAAAACATATGATAAATAATATGTTAGATCAGCTCATATAATAACACCACTTCACATCTCATAAACAACAATAATCGCAACAGAATACCAATAATATACACATTTACCGCATTAATACCCAGCTTCTTTATGCAATCATAAAATGCGACTCAATACTATGCAAATGCATGTGGTACCATTGGAGCCGAACTCCCGTCTCAAAATAATTGCCAATAAATAGAGGCATCAACAAGGCATAAGCCTTCATCTTAATATTCACCAATACAGGCCATCTTAACGAGCATCAGTTCCATCATGATATGCAATGTATGTTATGCAATCATGAATGTAGTAATAACAACCATAACTAACAACATCTCAACACAACATCATCGTTGACCAGAAGCCTACATCTTAATAGCTGCAAATTATTAGAGGCATCTCAACATCATTCATTAACATAATCCATTAACATAATTCATCAACATAATTCATCAACATAATTCATCAACATAATTCATCAACATAATTCATCAACATAATTCATCAACATAATTCATCAACATAATTCATTAACATACTTCCACAACAACTCATCCATAATAACAATACAACGACAGATCAACAATCCCTCGATGTTGGCCATAGGCCTACAACATAATAATGCATATAATTAATTAATCATCTAAGGCTTATCTCTAATTAAAAAACCTCTACATATTATTATTCTGTAATACTACATCATTATCATTATAAATCCTACTGTTATGAACAAAGCATAATCTAAGATCGTCTTATCCTCATCATACTTCACAAAATCATCATAGCGATTAACGCGGGAAGCTAACTATAATCCTAATTTGGGTACTAAGATTATTCTTCTCATCCTTCATTTTAATCCTTAAGAATGTAGTTCATCGTGTTATCTAACCAACGCTTCAAACGACACCTCAAATGGAGTCCGAAAACTCAAGTTAGAACCTTTGGAAGAATCTGTCAAAAATCAGACTACATGAGTCGACGCATACTATTTTGAGTCGACGCGTACTAGGTTGAAATCCTGCATGAGTCAACGTGTAATCCCCTTGTGTCGACTCATACTGAGTCTGAAACACTGCATGTATCGATGCATGATCCTATGTATCGACTCATCCTGAATCCAAAAACCTGCATGTGTCGACGCATGGCCTTTGAGATCGACTCATACTGTTTTGTGATGAATATATTCTGCGATTTCACTGCATTTTCACTGTGATTTCCCTGCCTTAGGCCATAAAAACATCCTCTAATCATAGGTAATCATCAATTATAATAATCCAATGTTTCTACATCAATTATACAACATTAGGACATCATTATTCATCTCTAAATCATTGATCCTCATCAAACAATTATATATATATATATATATATATATATATATATATATATATATATATATATATATATATATATATATATATATATATATATATATATATATATATATATATATATATATATATATATATATATATATATATATATATATATATATATATATATATATATATATATATATATATATATATATATATATATATATATATATATCATGAACAAAACAACTTTTCAAATCAAATCTCACATACTACTCATCATAAACCGTATTATAGAGTCTGAATCCCACCCTTACCTTGGATTGAAGATTGCTCTACAACTTTTCCGATTGAATTATGTTCTAGCTCTTTTCCTTCTTTTCTACATCTTTCACGTTCTCTTCCAATCCTTATTTTCTTTTTCTTCTTACTGCTACTTCTTTTCCATATTAATTCTAAATAACTAATATAATAACCCTATAATTCTCATTATGTCTTAATGGGCTTAAAACTCCTACACTCCTTTTCTACTACTTCTAGTCCTGAAAATAATCCCACATCAAATAATAATAATATTCCACAACTTAATAGAATAATTAAATCCAACTAATCACAACACAACATCTATCATCATAACACAACTTCACAGATAATCCAAAAATAATTTAATTAAATAATTAATTAAATTACGGGCGTTGCACCGTCTGCATGGCTATCGTTTATTTATTTATTTTGTTGTTGTTGGCTACTTTGATGTTTATTTTTATAAGCGAGTATTAAATCTCTATCATTTATAAGGATAAGTTTATTTGGTAGGGTGCACTCTATTCCCTCCGCGCCTTTCATGGGGCGAGGGTTTTTAATCAGGCCCCCACTTTATTATTTTAGAGAATTTATGTTTGTTTCTTATTACCTTTTTATAGAGAATTATAAGCTAGGGAAAAGATCGCTCCATAGAGGCGATCAAAATGTTGGATCCCTAAGTGTGATCCATGCATCCTATAGAGACGATCAAAATACTGGATCACTAAGTGGGATCTTTTCCGCCCATAGAGGCAATCAAAATGATGGACCCCTAAATAGGATTCTTGCCGCTCATAGAGGCGATCAAAATTCTAGATCCCTAAGTGGAATCATTGCCGCCCATTGAGGCAACCAAAACGCTGGATCCCTAAGTGGGATCCTTTCCGTCCTTAAAGGCGATCAAAACGTTGGATCCTTAAGTGGGATCCTTGTCGCCTATAAAGGTTATCAAAATGTTGGATCCTTAATTAGGATCCTTTTCGCCCATAGAGGAAACCAATATGCTAGATCCCTAGGTGGGATCCTTGCCATCTAGAGAGATGATCAAAATTATGAACCTTAAATGGGATCTTTGTTGCCCATAGAGGCAACCAAGATGTTGGATCCCTAGGTGAGATCCTTGTCGTCTAAAGAGGCGATCGAAATGTTGGATTATTAATTAGTATCTTACCGCGCGTAGAGGTTATCAAAATGTTGAATTCTTAATTGGGATCCTTGCTGCCCATTAAGATGATCAAAACGTCAGATTCTAAAACAAGATCCTCGCCACCCTCTGGGAAGGTCATTATGCCATAAAATACAAATATAAAGTTGCATGGATGGAATTTAACAAAGCAAGAGCTAGTAAATAGTACAAAAACTAGTAAATTACAAAAAGATCAAACCACGAGGGAGTACTCGTCATCCACTAGTTGATCATCCCAAACCACTCGAAAGGGATCCATTAAACTTAAGTCCAGATTAGAATAAATGAAGGAAATTACCACAACTTCATAATTGAGTAGCAAGACTCTCTCCTTCTGACTCTCTATGGTTATGCAAGCCCTATTAAGCAATTGCTCTAAATTCCCCACCTCTTCAAACTAGGAGAGAGCCTCATCGGCCATTTCCTTGGTAAATGCCTTCATAACATCTAGCTTTTCTCTCAACAATCTTACTACCTCCCTCCTTCATGAAAACTCCTATTTGCATGGTTCACCATGGACTGTAGTCCTTGAATAGTGCAAGAATGTTTCACCCAATGATATTTCTCCACTAGAAGGCATCTCAAAAGTTGGAGTTCCAGTAGATCAGATAACCTTGCAGATGACATGTAAAGGAGCGATTGATAATCGCCTAGAAAATTCTTCTAGAAAGAATAGTGGCGGTCAGAAAACTCCACCACTTTAAAAGCAGGATTAATCCATAAAGAGGGTTTAAAAGGGACTGATTCACCCCATGTTTCCCTGTCCCCTTCTACTACCTAGAGGCTTCTCGATGGCTCTGGGGGGCCCTTCTCCCTTGCATGATCTAATTGATTAGCAACTTGGTCTAATCGATTAGCTAATGGTAAAAAGTGTTAAATACAAATTCTATTTTGGAAAAACCTCTTGCCTATAAATAGAGGTCACATTTATCATTTCAAATAATCTAGAATCATGTTTTAACACTTTCATCTCTCAGTCTCTCTCTCTCTCTCTAAAGTTTTATTTAACTTTCTCTCACTAAATGTTTAAGTCAAATCCTTTGTGAGAAAAGTTCCTTTATGAGTGAGGATATATCTTAAATTCTAGAAATATAGAATTGTAGAATTCACCAAGGGAACATTTTGTATATACATTGATTGAATACTGTTCGTTTAGGGATTTATATGGGTTATAAGCTCATGCTATAAAATCTTATCTTTGGGGATTGTGTGATTAGTTATAGGTTTGGTTAAAAATTAGTCATTGTTAAAATCTTCATAGGTTCTTGGTTAGCCAGGTTAAAATCAAGATAGGTTAAAACTCAATCCATTATTAATATCTTCACAAGTTCAAGATCATCCCGACTAAAATCTCACAGGTTTTTGGTTAGTTTGGTAAAAAATAATGTGTTGAGCTCAGAGTTTTGGAACTTGAAGACTAACCGATCCAAGGCCAGTGTTCGTAAAAAGAAGACTAACCACTTTAATCCACCGCTGGGAAGGAAGATTGGCCGCTTCACTCTCAATAATATATTGAAGAAAAGATGCAAACACCCACATCCATCATCCTTTATTATTTGCTTGAAGATCAACCATCATTTTTTGTATAAGGGGATTCGTGAGTCTTTCCTACTAAAAGCTCTCAACTATTATTAAAAACTCTTAAGATCAATTCTTAAGGACATGACTAAGTCGTTTTTGATTGAACCTATATAATTCTCGGTGTTCTTCTTCTTCCCTTAACTCTTTAAATCTTGCAATTTATTTTTTGCTATTTACTTTCCGCTGCTTAAATTTTTTAAACTCTGTCTTTAATAAGAAAAAGTTTTCATAGCCACGTTTTTTCAAACCACACAATTCATTACATCTTGTGTGTGAATTCTTAAGTCCAACAAGTGACATTAGAGTCTAACTTATGTTTAAGGACTAATCGTCTCAAGAGGAAGATGACTTCTGACATAAAATCTTTTTTAAATACACCGCCACATTTTGAAAATAGCAGTTTTTATATTTGGAAAGCCAAATTCAAAATTTTTCTTTAAAGTTTAAATCATAAATTGTGAGAAACAATAGTCAATAATCCGATTTACCCTACTCATCAAATAAATGATGAAGTAGTGGAAAAATCCTATTCTCTTTGGACCGAAGAAGAATATATATATATATATATATATATATATATATATATATATATATATATATATATATATATATATATATATATATATATATATATATATATATATATATATATATATATATATATATATATATATATATATATATATATATATATATATATATATATATATATATATATATATATATATCTTAAAACAAAGAATTTAATAACGTCTTTAGATGATAGTAATTTTTTTGATGTTCGCCATTATAAAACCGCCCTAGAAATGTGAGATACTCTGAAAAAGATATATGGAGGTTCTCCAAGTACCAAGTAAGAGAAGATGAACACACAAGGCAAAAAAGATGAAAATATTAATCATAGAAGTTTTTCTAATATTAGAAAATTTGTTAGAAACTATTTTGCTAACTAATATGTAAGAATTAAGAATTGGAAACTTAATCCAACTCTTAAATCAGTATATGAGAGTCTTCATGAATTTCAGGAACGATCAAGAAGGAAAGAAATCTTAGAGAAGATGAAAGAGCTGATTTAACTACTTAAAGATCAACAAATCCAAACCAAATAATTATCCTCATCTTGCTCCTATCATACAACTTCGATTAAATCCTTCGAAAGAACATACTCAGTAGTTGAACAATATCCGAAAAATTTAACATTAGACGAAGGATCCTCTTGTTCAAGGAACAATAAAGAAGATGAAAAATTTTCTTCATTATTTGAACAAAGAAGAGGAGGAGAGACATCAACCTCATGGAGAAACATGAAAGAACTTTCTTCCAACGAAGAAGATAGAATATGCTTAAAGGCACCCAATGAGGGAGATACATTTTCAAGAATGGAAAATTAAAATCTCATAGAGAGAAGTTTCTGATATATAAATGCACTCAGTGTAAGAAAATTGGACACTTGAAATCTTTTTGTTTTAAATTGAAAATTTCTAAAAGCGGCCTTAGATATTCTATGACTAATACACCTGGATCCAAGAATATGCTATGGGCACCAATGGTGAAACCTTAAGTGTTTTGCAGGTATATTTTGTCGTTTGTGAAGATGTGAAAAAAACAAGAAGGGGGGTTGAATTGTTGAAACTTGAAATCAAATGCAGACAACACGTTATTTTTATCCTGGTTCGTTTGATCTCAAACTACTCCTGTACACCGGTCAAGGTGATTTCGCCTCTCTCCAACGAGGTCTTAATCCACTATATTCAACTGAATACAAAACTGCTTTAACAACTGCTAAAGCCTTCTTGAGTCTAACCACAGACCGGTTTCTCAAGGAAATTATTTTTACAGATAAATGAACAATATGTGTGTTGAATGTTTTCTGGAAAAACTATATAGCACAACTGTGATAATACACACTAAAAAGATTATGTGAAACTAGAATGCTAGAACTATAGAGTAAGTGATTTGAGAGGTTTAGCAAACTGAATGAGTGAGGACGAAGATGATTGGCTTATGCGTGTAGGAGAATTGTAGAGTATTAGCCATTTCCTTTCTCACTGATTTGTTTAAATACTTCTTGGAATAGATACGTTGCTGTCAATAATTCCATTTCAATGCTCATAACGTTCTTTCCTTTTTGAGAAGATCTTTGTCTTGGAATAAAGTCGTTGGTAATTAATCTGCCTTGAATGCAGTAACGTTGATACTTCAGAATGTTCTGCTTAATGAAAATCTGAGTGTTCTTGGCTTTAGCTTATTCTGGAGCTTCTGAGTGCTGATGACATAATTAGGATCTTGATCAGAGTCAGAGTATGTAAAGCGCAGATTTTGTTCATCAGACTTCAGCGTAAGCATATGTACTGATCTTTTGATGCTGATGTTGATACTGATGTTCTGATGCTGATTCCATCAGAGTTTCCTGTAAATACACAACATAATTTTTAGGTAGCATCTATGTCATATATAAAACTCATAATTCATTTAATCTTGTATTTTGTTATCATCAAAACTCTAACTGAGGGTTGTAGAATCAAACTATGTTCTAACAATCTCCCCCTTTTTGATGATGACAAAAGCTAGATTTTTTTCAATTAAAATAGAATGATGAGAGTATCAGAGTTTAAGGATAGAGAGGAAATGATATCAGAGATAATCAGATAATGAGTAAAAAGTATCAGAGCTAAGAGGATAAGGAATAAAAATATCAGAGTAATGATGAGAAAAACTCCCCCTGAGTTGATTATTTCCCTTTGATTCCTTGAGTCCTTGAGAATCAGAACTTTATTGAACCTTTCTTTGAGCATCGGAATTTTACATCATCAGAGTTCTTCAGATTCTTGTACCTGTAAGCTTTTTAAAACAAGGACATCCAAATATATAAGAATGTTAGAATGTTTGAGACTTTTGTCTCAGTAAACCGTTATTGAAAAATATCATTCTTTCTCCCCCTTTTTGTCAGCTATCAAACAACATAGTTAATCAGAGTTAAAAAGATTAGAGCAAAACACGTTTGTATTAAAACATAAGCAATTATAGTTTAGAACAAGTAAAAATATTACAGACAAACATGTAAAGAAAACAAGGAAAACATAAGAAAAATCTAAGAAGAAGGAGGAAGTCGTTGAACAGAGCTTCCAACATTCTCTTGATTTGTTCGCTGGTTTCGTTTTGCTTGGCTACCATATTTGCTATATAATCAATCTTGATATCTTACTTGTTCATCCGTTCATTCATCATCATATCTGATCTCTTCAAATATTCCAGAGTCTGCCTGTCAAGAGAGGAACCTTGAGGATCTTCAGATACAGGCTGCTTCTCAGAGCTTTCTGTAGTTTCTTCTGCTTGACCCAAGTCTTCATCTTGAATAATTTGTTCTTCTGCAGGTTGAACTTTAGATGTTGGACGCCTTTCAAACCAAGGCTCACTGTCCAGATGGAGAACTTCTTCCTTCAGCATCCTGCTCAGAACTGGACCTTCCATTTCCTTCAGCAGATTGCTGAAGTTCTGTTGAGCATGTCCATAGCTCTGGTCTTGCAACTTGAAGGTTTCAGCGCAAACCCGTCTTCTGAATTGAGTCCAAAGATGATCTGATAAAGCAGGATCAACAACTTCCAGACTTGCTTGTTTCAAAGAAGTGATCCACTTCTGCATATCTGATTCAAAGTTCAAAATGCTGGAACCAACATCTGGTTGTTTCGGTTTAGGGATGGCAGTTTTCTGGTTTATTTCAGCAAGGTGTTCAAGGACTGTTAGATCAATGACTGTCTTGCTGTGGTTTTCTGTATTTTTCTTAGGTGAGGGAGTGGGAGAGTCAGAAATAACAATTGGACTATATGGAGTATTAGGTGGATTTGTTTCTGGTGAGGAGGGAAGTTGAGACATGTTAACAGTTGTACCACAAGGCAATTGAATAGCCAAAGGTTGTGGTTCAGGAGATTCAGAGGTTTGAGCCTCAGAGTTTTGAGTCTCAGGTTGTGGAGATTGTGTATGTGGAGGAGATGGTGGATTACTTTCTGGTTGGGGAGAGGAAGGTTGTGGGATTTCTGGTTCTGGTATGGGAGAGAGTAGAGTTTCTGGTATTGGTGAGAGTGGAATGTCAGGTTGTGGAGAAATGGGAATTTCTGGTTGTGGATTTGGATTGTTTGTTTCAGGAGTGGAAGAGTGTTGTTCTATATCAGAAAGAACTTGAGCAAGTTCTGGTTCTGGTATGGTTGTAGTGTTTGGATTTTGTGGTTATAAGCGGGATCTTCTGAGAGTTAAGGACTCATAAGGGTCAAAGTCAATGTCAAAATCTTCAAAGGTTTGGGGTGTTGGGATATCAGATGGAATTGGAATGGGAGTAGGAGTAGATGTGGAAACAGCAGTTGAATTTAAAACAGATACAGAAACAGGATTACCTCTTTTCTTTGGAGTCTGTTGTGATGATCCTTCTGGAGCAGCTTTTCTCTTCTTAGTCTTCTTCAGAGCAACCTCTGGTGCCTTCTGCTGAAGATCTTGAATATTTAGATTGGGTGTTGTACCATCAGCTTTACACGCATCCAAGTATCTCAGAATGATTTGAGGCTTTGAGTCAATCTCTGAGAACATAGGAAAGTCGTCCAGAGGAACTCTTCTGCTGGAGATATCAGCAAAAGGAGTAACGCTGGGCTCCTTCTTAATGTTATCTATCAGCTTCATCTTCTTTAGATTCTTGGAATTCAGCTGCTTGCCAACAGACGGTTCCAGGGTGCTGATCTCTTGTGCCTCTGTCAAGTGTTCAATCAGCCTATTCTCTGTCAGAATATCTGATATCAATCTTCCAAAGGGTATCCAATCCCTTTTAGTGCGTTCATCTTCTCTTGTTTCCTTGATGCTTGTTCTCATATGGTTGAACAGTAGATGAGCTAGATTAATCTTTACCCTCTGAGAAATAAAATAGATCAGAAACTGCTGATCTATGTTTATGTAATCAGGAGAGCTTGTAGGCTTCCTGTGGTTGAAACAGCCCATAATAATCTTTTCCCAAATTCTGTGCTTATCTTTCAGATCCCTTATCTTGCTGGAGGGAAGCCCCAGCGTGAAAATTTCCCTTGCTATAATAGCAACATCTGAGCACCTTTCAGCCATATCTATACAGCGAATACCACCACCATTGTACCCAATCAGTCTTGCAATCAGGTCTTCAGTAATCACAATTTTCTTCCCCATGATGTAGGAAGTGACTTGGTGATTTGAGGAAGAGGCGTGAATCCAGAATTCCTTAACCAAGATAGGAAAAGTTGGACCCACCAACCTGTCAAAGTATTTCTCCCATCCTTGTGCTTGAATCTCTTCTGATAAATCAAATCCATTTTCCTTCAAACTGTTGAAATCCACTATAATCTCTGACAGAACTTCAAGGTTCTTGACTGGAGTGAGTAGCGTTCTGAGAGGAACTTCATATTGCTCAGCTGATGCATCTTTCTGGGAACCTGATGAACGATTGCTGCTAGAAGCCATGTTCACACAAGGATTTTTTGAAAAAGCTTTAAGGGGTTTCTTGAGAAAGAAGAACACAGAAAACAGAAATATTGCTTGAAAATGAAAGTTAGGGTAAAAGTTGTGAATGGTGTGAATGGTGTTTAAATAGATTTCAAAAAAGTTTTTGAAAACATAAACGGTTAAGAGAGAGAAATAAATCATGATTAATAGCATTTAATGATGGCTGATTTTAGGGGATTTCAGAAAGATACTTAAACGGTTACCAGTGACATGTGTCTCATTGCATCTAATCAGCGCTTTGCCTTTTCAGAAGCGTGAACGCGTGTTCAGCCTCAGGAAACAGCTGATGACTGGATGACACTTGTTTGCTTTGAGTGAACATTACTTCTATCCTTGAACTGAAGAGCTCAGCTTCATGGATAGATTTTGATACAATCTGCATTTCTAAAAGTTCTGAAAGAGGATTGATCAGAAGTTCACAGAGAAATAAACATAATTCTGAAGGTTAGTATATAAAATTAAAACAGTTTTATTCTGGACAGAGCTTCATGCTGAGATGATTCAGAATGAAGTTGAACCTATCTTCAGAAAGTGGTTTTGTAAAGATGTCAGCCCATTGATGGTCTGTATCAATAAATTTTAAGTTTAAGATTCCTTTCTGAATATAGTCCCTAATAAAATGATGTTTTATTTCTATATTCTTAGCCCTAGAATGCAAAATTGGATTTTTACTTAAGAAAATAATAGAAGTGTTATCACAGAGGATATGGATGTTACTCTCATAAATCTGGAAGTCCTCAAGTTGACTTTTCATCCAGAGCATTTGTGTGCTGCATCCATCTGCTGCTATGTATTCAGCTTCTGCTGTTGATAGAGCAATGGTGGATTGTCTTTTGCTGGACCACGAGATCAGATTTTCTCCCAGAAACTGGCAGCTTCCAGAAGTGCTTTTACGTTCAACTCTGTCTCCAGCAAAGTCAGCATCACAGTAACCTACTAAGCTGTAATCACTGGATTTTCTATAAAACAAACCTAGATTAGTAGTACCTTTCAGATACTTGAAAATTCGCTTAACAGCTCTGTAGACCTTCTGTTCTACCTTTTTGCTTACCTCTTCTCTTTCCAGAATGAACGTGGGATGCATTGGAATCTTTGATGGCTTACATTCTGAGAGATCAAATTTCTTCAGAAGTTCTCTGACATATTTGCTCTGATGAATGTAAGTTCCTTATGGGGTTTGATTGATCTGGATGCCCAGAAAGAATTTCAGTTCCCCCATTAGGCTCATCTCAAATTCTGCCTGCATACACTTAGCAAATTTTCTTCCCAGAGAGGGATTAGTAGATCCAAATATTATATCATCAACATAAATCTGGCAAACTAAAATGTCATTCTTAACTGTCTTACAGAATAAGGTTGTGTCCACTTTCCCTCTGATGAATACCTTTTCTAACAGGAAGTTACTCAGTCTTTCATACCAAGCTCTGGGAGCTTGTTTCAGACCATACAGTGACTTCTTTAGTTTGAAAACATATTCTGGATTTTTTGAACTTTCAAAACCAGGGGGTTGGTGCACATATACCTCTTCTTCTATATAACCATTTAAGAATTCACTCTTGACATCCATCTGATACAAAGTGATGCCTTTATTAACAGCAAAAGAAATTAAAAGTCTGATAGATTCTAACCTGGCGACTGGAGAAAAGGTTTCTGTATAGTCCATCCCCTCTTGATGACTATAACCTTGTGCTACCAATCGTTCCTTGTTTCTGATGACTTCACCTTGTTCATTCAGTTTGTTTCTGAACACCCATTTAGTTCCAATGACGTTGAATCCTTTTGGTTTGGGAACTAGATCCCATACGTCATTCCTTATGAATTGATTCAGCTCCTCTTGCATTGCTAGAATCCAGTCATTGTCCAGAAGTGCTTCATCAATTGAAGATGGTTCAATCAAAGAGACAAGTCCCATGAGGGATTCTTCAGAGTTTCTGAAGCTGGCTCTTGTTCTGATTGGATCTTCCTTTCTTCTTAAGATTGTTTCTTCTGGGTGATCCATGCTGCTTCTGCATGGTCTTTTCTGAGGTTGATCAACAGAAGATGCTGGATTGCTTGCAGTGCCTCTTTTTGATGTTGAGGGAGTATCTCTGTTAAGAGCTTCTTATGACTTGTCTTCAGTACCTGTGAATTCAACTTCCATACCTGCAAATACTTCATTCTGCTTTGACTTTTGAGAGTCAAGCTTATCATCAAAACAAACATTGATTGATTCTTCCACAATCTGTGTTTCTGTATTATATACTTTGTACCCTCTTGAGCGTTTAGAGTATCCTAACATAATACACTTCTGTGCTTTAGAGTCAAACTTGTTCAAATAATTTTTAGTATTCAAAATAAAGCAAGTACATCCAAATGGATGAAAATATGAAATGTTGGGCTTTCTGTTCTTCCACAATTCATATGGAGTCTTTTCCAGAATAGGTCTTATGGAGATTCTATTCTGAATGTAGCACGCTGTGTTTATCGCCTCTGCCCAGAAGATCTTAGCAACGTTAGTCTCGTTGATCATGGTTCTGGCCATTTCTTGCAATGTTCTGTTCTTTCGTTCTACAACTCCATTTTGTTGGGGAGTTCTAGGACAAGAGAAATCATGCAGAATGCCTTTGTCATTAAAAAATGATTCAAAATCTTTGTTTTCAAACTCTCCACCATGATCACTTCCGACTTTGACGATTCTAAGATCCTTTTCATTCTGAACTTGGTTACAGAAGGTAACAAACATAGAGTGTGACTTGTCCTTGTGTCTTAAGAACTTTACCCATGTCCATCTGCTATAGTCATCTACGATTACTAACCAATACTTCTTGCCACTGACTGAAGCAGTTTTAACTGGTCCAAATAAGTCAATGTGCAGAAGTTCTAATGGCTTAGAGGTGGAAACAACGTTTTTAGATTTGAAAGCTGGTTTTGCAAACTTGCCTTTCTGACATGCTTCACACAGAGCATCTGAATTGAACTTCAGGTTAGGAAGTCCTCTGACCAGATTGAGTTTGTTAATATGAGATATTCTTCTCATACTAACATGCCCCAATCTTCTGTGCCAGATCCATTGCTCGTTGTTAACAGACAGAAGACACTTTACATTCTGACTTTTCAGTTCAGAAAGTTTGATTTTGTAAATGTTGTTTCTCCTCTTTCCATTAAATAGGATAGTCCCATCTTTCTGACTAACAGCTTTACATGAATTTTGATTAAAGATTATATCATAACTGTTATCACTTAATTGACTTATGGATAACAGGTTATGCATTAATCCATCTACTAATAAAACATTACTGATAGAGGGAAGATTTCCATTACCTATTGTTCTAGAGCCAATGATCTTTCCCCTCTGATTGCCTCCAAAGCCTACATGGCCTCCAGGCTTAAGTTCCAGGCTTTGGAACATATGCCTTCTTCCCGTCATGTGTCGTGAGCAGCCAGAGTCCAGGTACCATGACTGGTGTTTCTGCTTTGCTGCTAAAGATATCTGCAACATGTATTATTTTATCCTTAGGTACCCATATTTTCTTGGGTCCTGATTTGTTAGTTTTACCAAAACTCTGGTTGAATTTTGGTTTGACAGAATAATTACTACTAGTATATTTGATGTCGTGTGTGTGCCCATATACAAAGTGTGACTTAAGTGGAGTTCGTTTAATAACTAAATCCATGGCATTCTTTGGTGTAGGTACCTTACCTTGGTATCCTATTCCTTTTCTACCATTTCTGCTAACTCCATAGATCATTGAAGCCATCTTGCTTCTATCAACGCTTTTAGCAAGAAACTTCTGAAAGTTGTGATCATACTCCTTGATGATCTCATCAGCACTACTGAGAGTTTCAGGAATTGTTTCCTTCTGAGAGTTTTATAAAATATTTTGTAATTTTGAAATTTTATTTTTCAACTCAGAATTTTCCAATTTGAGACTCTCAGTTTTATCTGAGTCAGAAGCAAGATCCCTTTTCAGGTTTCTATATTTGACTCTGATCTGCTGATATCTTTCCAGAGCCTTAGTAAAATTAATAGCAAAGTCAGGAAATACCTCTTCTGTGTCTGATTCAGAGTATGATTCAGAAGCTTCACTGTCTTCTGATATGTTTGCCATGAGAGCTATGTTTGCTCTCTCATCATCTGATTCTGAGTCAACTTCAGATGTATCAGAATCATCCCATGTGGCCATGAGACTTTTCTTCTTTTCCTTGCCAAACTTTCTTCTAGGCTTTTCCTTCTGAAGCTTTGGGCAATCACTCTTGTAGTGTCCTTGCTCGTTGCATTCATAGCAGATGATGTCCTTGTTGTTTGGCTTTCTGCTTCCTGAAGAGCCTTCAGATCTTCTGTGTCCAGAGGAGGATTCTGACCTTCTGTATCTGGAGGAGGATTCATTCTGGTTCTCAGATCTTCTGGTATTCTTGAACTTTCTTTGCCTCTGCTTCCACAGTTGGTTCACCCTTCTGGAGAGGACAGACAGTTCATCTTCTTCTGATGATGACCCATCAGAGGTTTCTTCAATAGCCTGCAAAACCTTGGAATCAGATTTTCTGTTAGATTTTAAAGCTAATGGTTTACCTTGCTTTTGAGGTTCATCAGCTTCTAGCTCTATCTCGTGACTTCTGAGGGAGCTGACAAGTTCCTCCAGAGAGATTGTGTTGAGATCCTTAGCTAGCTTCAACGCTGTGACCATTGGCCTCCACTATTTTGGTAAGCTTCTGATGATCTTATTGACATGATCAGCAGTAGAATACCCTTTGTCCAGAACTTTGAGACCAGCAACCAGAATCTGAAATCTTGAGAACATTGTTTCAATAGATTCACTTTCTTCCATCTTGAATGCCTCATACTTCTGAATGAGTGCAAGAGCTTTAGTTTCTTTAACTTGAAGGTTGTCTTCATGCGTCATTCTCAGAGAGTCAAACATGTTCTTTGCAGTGTCTCTGTTTGATATCTTTTCATATTCAGAGTAAGAGATAGCACTGAGAAGAATAGTTTTGGCTTTGTGATGGTTTTTGAAATCACGCTTTTGTTGATCAGACATTGCTTTCCTGTCAATCTTCTGACCACTTGCGTTCACAGGGTGCGTGTATCCATCAGTCACCATATCCCACAGATCAGCATCGTGGGCTAGAAAGAAGCTTTCAATTCTGTCTTTCCAGTAATCAAAGTTCTCTCCATCAAAGACTGGAGGTTTTCCACTGAATCTGTCTCTTTCTTCATTGTGGTCATTGCTGATGTTTTGATGTTGTCCTGCCATAGTGTTTTTCAACGCTGGATCTTGTACTGACACTGTTAAGTGTTATGAACTCAGAACCAGGCGCTCTGATGCCAATTGAAGATGTGAAAAACACAAGAAGGGGGGTTGAATTGTTGAAACTTGAAATCAAATGCAGACAACACGTTATTTTTATCCTGGTTCGTTTGATCTCAAACTACTCCAGTCCACCCGTCAAGGTGATTTCGCCTCTCTCCAACGAGGTCTTAATCCACTCTATTCAACTGAATACAAAACTGCTTTAACAACTGCTAAAGCCTTCTTGAGTCTAACCACAG
Source organism: Vicia faba (assembly GCA_948472305.1). Taxonomy (NCBI): domain Eukaryota; kingdom Viridiplantae; phylum Streptophyta; class Magnoliopsida; order Fabales; family Fabaceae; genus Vicia; species Vicia faba. The sequence continues at coordinate 1,178,655,234 of OX451740.1, forward strand.
ACCGG